>CM042840.1:96998956-97638175 GCA_023653725.1 Bungarus multicinctus | reverse complement strand
GCCCTCTGCCAATTTGGATTTTATGGCAAAGTGATAGATGAAAGCCCTCTTGGAGTTTTCAAAAAAAGCACCCGAAGGACTCTCAGTCTATGAGGAACAAGATTATCTGGTCCTGATGAAACTGTTTGGCCTCAATTCTAAATGCTATACCTTAGGAAACCATGCACCTATTATCACTTGCCCAATATCATCCCAGCAGTGAAGTATGGTGGTGGCAGCATCATGATGTCAGGGTGCTTTTCAGCAGCAGGGACTGGGAGACTGGTCAGGTTTGAGGGAAAGCTGAGGGAGAGTAGAGGGATATTCTCAATGAAAACCTGTTTCATAGTGTTCAGCATCTCAGGCTGGACCAAAGAGTCATTTTCTAATAAGTCAATGATCCTAAGCACACAGCGAAGACACAGAATTGGCTTAGGGACAACTGGGTTAATGTCTTAGAATGTCCCAGCCAGGACCTGACTTCAACCCCATTGAACATCTCTGGAGGGACCTGAAAATGGCTGTCCACCAATGGTTGCCATCCAAACTGAGCTTGAGATCATCTGCAAGGCAGAATGGCAAAAAAAATTCCCAAATCCAGATGTACAAAGCTTGTCACATTATATCCAAAAAGACTCACGGCTTGCTAATGGTGCTTCAATAAAGTATTGAGTGAAGGATCTGAATATTTATACCACGAAATATACCATATTCCAGTTATTTTTAATAAATTTACAGATATTTCTAAAATCCTGTTTCCACTTTGTCATTATGGGGTACTGAGTGTAGATTAACGAGGAAAAAATGAATTTCAATCAATGGTAGTATTCTATCAGTTTGGCCTGGTTCAGCTGAATTGGTAGTAAAAAAATGATAGCAGTCTGGCTGAACTGGTATTTCACTGGATTTCTTGCTTTCTAGCTAAATCGCATGGCACAGCTCATTCCCCCTGAATTTTACTTTCAAAATGCTTCATTTTTCAGTGGCCAGGAGGTTTCCCTGAAGCCTACTAGGTCCACAATGGAGTGTGGGTAGGGTGCTGCAAAAGAAAAAAAGAAAGAGAAAGAAAAAAAGGGAGGAGGAAAAAGGAGAGGAAGGACCACAAACCTTGGCACTAGATGCCGCTTCTGAGGATGCTTTGAAACAGCATACCAATCCAGAGCTGGAGATAATCTAATCCAGCAGTTGCCAACCAGTGGGGCATGGCCCACTGGTAGGCCATGAGAAAATTTTGGTGGGCCGCAGAGAAATTTCACCTCCAGGGCAACACCCCAAAGCAATTAATCCAGGCTGCGCAGAAACACAAGGCCACGCAGCCCACATGGCCTGCGGAAATCCTTCCTGCCCATTCACTCCTTACCTGGTAAACTTGCCTGCTAAATTGCTATTTTTCCTTTTTCCGACCATCATCTGTTCTGCTGTGCCAAGAGATTTAGATTAGCTAGGAAGCAGGAAATGGTTAGATTTCTTGCTTTCTAGCTAGTCTTTAGATCTTCAGTTCAGCATAGCTGAACTTCCCTTAGGACTGAAGGTTTGCTTGTGAGCAAATTCAGTGCAGACTCATGGCAAGCAAATTTGAGAGACTGAGCTAGCTGATGGCAGACAGATCACTGAATGATTCTGTGAGCAACTCAATCTGCCTGCATTGCTTGATTTTGGGTAAAAGTTGCTCTTTTTTATTAAAAAAATCAGTATTTACATGCATGGTGTATTGTGAGTTAATTTTGTGAGTTTGCTTGCTAGCAAATTTTATGAATTTGCTTTCAAGCAAATTTTATGTGACAGATTGAAGTAGCCAATGGCAGATAGATAGATCTCTGAATGAATCTGTGATTCTGTGAGAAACTCAATCTGCCTGCTTTGCCTGATTTTTGCTCTTTTTTTATAAAAAATTCAATATTTATATAAATATTAATAATATTTACATACAAGCCATACCCAGCCAGTCACATGATCACCAAGCCACACCCACAAATTAGGCCACATCCACAGAACTGGTTAGTGGTATCTGGGATCTAAAATTATGAGTTTGGTGGTCCCTGAGGTCCAAAAGGTTGGTGACTCCAGATCTAGTCCAACCCCCTGCTGCAGAAATTGAGATTCTGTCTTTTGACCCCAAAGTCACATGACCACATAGCCACACCTACCCAGTCACATGACCACATAGCTACACCCACCAAGCCACACCCACAGAACCAGTAGTAAAATATATATCTGTGTGTATGTGTGTATGAAGCTTATATAAATGTATATCTGTGTGGGGAGTGGTATATAGTGAAAAAAAATCAAGAGATCAAATTTTGGATTTATTGAATCTGAACACATTTTGTCACTTTAAAAGGATGGTGGTCTGACCTCTGAACTACATTTATCTGGCCTAGATACAACCCTCTTCACTACTTTAAGGCAAGAGAATTAAAACGTGACCTATTTTTATGCCTGGTACTGATCCTAACTAGCAGAAGTAGGGTAAGTTTTAGATATGTTCTGGAACTCACCCTTTCATTCTCCACAGCTCCTATTTAGATTACTCTACAATGGTGCTTTTCAAACTTGGCAATTCTAAAATGTGTCAATTCAACTACCAGAATTCCCCTTCCAGCATGCTGTTGAATCTTAAGAATTGAAATCTGCATATCTTAAAGTTGCCAAATTTGGAAAACACTGCTTTAGAACATAATTACATGGCATGCAAATTAAATAATAAATAAATAAATAAATAAATAAATAGGTAAATAAGGTAAACATACCCTTTTTCTTTCTGCCTTGCTTGAGGACAGTAAAGATGCTGATTATTATGGTTTCTCCAGGCTCAGACCATTTCAACCACTAACTACTTTGTACTTCCCCATTACCAACATTGCTTTCTTCTATTCTTTCTTTTTTTTTCTTTTTACAAATTGTATTATTTATTTATTTGACTTTTAAGTCACCTTTATTATTTTATAATACTTTTATTTCTTTATAATTCAAGGCAAGAAACAACATAATATTCCTTCCTTTTATTTTCCCAACAGCAACAACCTTACAAGGTGAATAGGCAGGGGTGGGATTCAATTTTTTTAACAACCGGTTCTGTGGGCATGGCTTAATTGGTGGGTGTGGCTTGGTGGTCATGTGACTGGGTGGACATGGCTTGGTGGTCATGTTATTGGCTGGGTGTGGCCAATTCAATATCAGTCACATCAAGGCACACATTTCCTCACCTAGCCTCTCATGACTGTGGGGATGCTGCAATAGTCGTAAATGTGAAAAATGGTCATAAGTCACTTTTTTCAGTGCCATTGTAACTTTGAATGGTCACTCCACACAAGCAAAATACTAGTAAAGGAGGGAAAAAAACTCCAGAGAAGTTCCAGAGACAGGAAGTCTAGTCCTGCCAAGAATGTAGTAAGAGTTAAATGGAGAGGCAGTTTCTGTAAGCAACACCAGAATGTTTCCTTCCTGCCTTCCTGACAGGATTAAGCCAGTAATTTCTTCTAACAACCAGTTCTCCGAACTGCTTAAAATGTTAACAACCGGTTCTTGCGAATAGGTGCAAACTAGTAGAATCCTACCCCTGTGAATAGGCCTGAGAGACAGTGACTGGCCCAAAGTGACTGGCCCAAAGCTCAGCTGGCTTTTGTGTCTAAAGGCAGGACTGGAGTCCCATGTTTAAAGTGAAAAGTCTGGAAAATAACTATGTCCACATAACTATATACAAATAAGAAGGGAAATAGATTACTTGGTGACAATAGTGCTTGGCTGTTATTTCAATTAATATATTACAATGAATTGAACTGAGATCCAGAACTGATATAATCCAAACAATACAATTAATATAGTTTCGTACATAATTATCTTGTGAATTAAAAACACCGTAATACCTGATTTTCATTAAAACTTTTAGAAAAGAACTCCTATAATTTGACAATAACAATGATTACTTTTAATGCGTACAGATTTGACCTAGATTAACTCTGAAAGGGATTAGAAGTTGAGGTTCAATAAAAGTAGAGTGGAAAATGAGAGGACAGGGAAATTTGAGGCACAATCACTTGACAGATCAAAAACGATTTATATTTCAGAGGGGCAGTTAATATTTAATTTCAGTGTAGCAGAGGTCAGCCTCTGGGTAGATATCCATGGGTATCTCTCAAATTGTTTTCTATTCTTGATCCACAAGATTTCAACACTGAAAACTGATGGTTAAATGTTGTGATCATTGAATTATTTTATATTTTTTCTCATCAGTGAATAAACATTTGAAAAGATAGATAAGTCTCTAGCTTTAATTTATCTAGTAACTCTAAGATACACACACACACACACACACACACACACAGATATCTATCTATCTATCTATCTATCTATCTATCTATCTATCTATCTATCTATCTATCTATCTATCTATCTATCTATCTATCTATCTATCTATCTATCTATCTATCTATCTATCTATCTATCTATCTATCTATCTATCTATCTATCTATCTATCTATCTTGGATGGATATATGCCTGCCTGCCTGCCTCTCTCTCCAAGCAATTTTTATGTATGTATGTATGTCCTCTTTGTAGACTTCAGTTCAGCATTCAATACCATCGTTCCAGACATTCTTCTAAGTAAATTAAACCAACTAGAGGTACCTGAACACACTTGTACGTGGATCATAAACTTCCTAAGAGACAGGAAGCAGCAAGTGAAGCTAGGCAGAATCACATCTGATACCTGTACAATTAGCACAGGGCCCCCCACAAGGCTGTGTGCTTTCTCCACTTCTCTTCTCCCTAGATGCCAATGACTGCATCTCAAATGTCCCATCTGTTAAAATACTACTTTTGCTGCTGACATAACAGTGATTGGTTTCACTCAAGACAATGATGAATCTGCATACAGACAGGAGGTTATACAACTTGCCTCGTGGTGTAACCAGAACAATCTGGAACTGAACAAACTCAAAACCATAGAAATGGTGGTAGACTTTAGAAGAAACCCGCCCATACTACCATCTCTTACAATACTAGACAACACAGTATCAATAGTAGAGACCTTCAAGTTTCTAAATTCTACTATATCACATGACCTAACACCTAACATCAAAATCATCATCAAAAAAGCACAACAAAGAATGTTCTTTCTGCGCCAACTTAGAAAACTCAAACTGCCCAAGGAGGAATTATTGAGTCTGTCATCTGCACCTCTATAACTGTCTGGTTTGGTTCTGCAACCCAACAGGACAGATACAGACTTCAGAGGATAATTAGGACTGCAGAAAAAACAATTACTACCAACCTGCCTTCAATCAAGGACCTGTATACTGCAAGATTCAAAAAGAGGGCTTGAAAATATTTACAGATCCCTCACATCCCAGACATAAACTGTTTCAACTCTTACCCTCAAAACGACGCTATGGAGCACTGCACACCAGAACAACTAGACACAAGGACAGCTTTTTCCCAAACGCCATCACTCTGCTAAACAAATAATTCCCTCAAAACACTGTTCAGCTATTACAAAGTCTGCACTACTATTACTGTTAATCTTCTCATCACTCCTTATTATCTATCCCCTCCCACTTGTGACTGTATGACTGTCGCTTGTATCCTTACAATTTATATTGACTGTTTCCTAGTAAGATTTGATTGCTTATTGTACACTTTGACCATAATTAAGCATCGTACCTTATGATTCTCGACTCTTGATGAATGTAGATTCTTGATGAATCTACATTCATCAAGAGTCGAGAATCATAAGGTACGATGCTTTTTTTTTTTCTTTAATGTATACTGAGAGTATTTACTGATACTCTCAGTATACATTAATGATTAATGATTTACTTTAATGTATACTCTCAGTATACATTAATGATTAATGATTTACTTTAATGATTCTTTTCTTTAATGTATACTGAGAGTATTTACACCAAGACAAATTCCTTGTGTGTCCAATCACACTTGGCCAATAAACTGTTCTGTTCTGTTATGTTCTGTTCTATATATGTACATACATTAAAAAAGGTCCTGAAAATTTTAGATCCCTGATAACACTAAATCAAATCTACTATATTGACTATAATAGTTGAAACCCCCATCTTTTACTATCATATATTGCATAGTAAACATAGTAAATGTGTTATAAATAAAGGATCGTTGTAAACATTATCTCTATAATTTTGTTATTTTAATTTGGGAAACGGGATGGTAAGTGTTGGATTTATGTCATTTTAGACCTGTTTAATTTTTAATAAAGAATATCTATTTGGTTTTAGTTTTTCTTCACAAAAGAGAATAGATAATTTACTCTATATCCTGTGCAACATTTGCTATTGATTTCTCAAGGATAGCTGCACGAAAAGACCTAATTCATATGTTCCAGTTTTGAGGAAAAAGCACTACAATACTTTAGACTGAAACTATAATAATCCTATTGGGATCTCTTGATTCATACAAAGTGTTCACTTATAATGTGATCTGCAAGCTTGTGTATTTAAAAAGATTACTAGCGGTAAGATTTTTCTGTAATATTGAGGCACGACAAAAAATACCAGCAATTTTATTTGTTCAATCTAATCTTTTAAGAACACAAAACCCTGCAACAGTATAACTAAACTCTTTTGCAATAAACAGAGGTTTAAACAAATGTATGCAGATAAATCTGATAGATATATATCTTTATATTATTCAGATTTTTCATGAGATGATTTGCCAGGATTCTTTGTAGTCTCATTTTGTTATGGTATGTACAAAGAGCCATTGCTTTATGCTGAGTTTCTTGAAAAATTAATTTCAAATGCTAGGTGACTCTTGTTCAAAGTTGTGGCCATTAGTCTACAGTATATAGAGATCAATCTTAAGAAAAACCTTGACTTATATTTCAATTTTTGTGTCTACATGGGCATATCCATATAGTTTTCTGGCAACAGCTAGAATTAGACTCTAAAAGTTAATTTTATTATACTATAATATAATTTTATTATAAATAGGGCTTATATCTGAGACATAGCAGTTACCAAATATTTATAATAGCTTTCACTTTTTGTTTTATTTTAATTTTAGGTTTTTTTAAATAGAAAATGTACTTATTAGAGACTTTCATGTCTTCAATCCAATTTGCCAAAAGATCACAAGGAATTCAGATGTTTGTTTTGCTTTTAAACATGACGTTGGATTTTAAAAAAATAAATGGTTCATGAGATAGCTTGAAATCTAGGCCAAAGCAAAGAACATCCTTGAAATCATGCACAATCTTTTAATAGACAATTTGTTTTCCATTCATTATTCTTTGTAAATAATATAAAACTTTTGCCAGACCAATACTCGAATACAGCTCATCAGTCTGGAATCCACACTGCATATCAGACATTAATACAATTGAGTGAGTCAAAAGTATTTCATGAGAAGACTACTAAACTCCTCTGCTCGCAACAGAATCACCAGGCTTGAGATTTTGGGCTTGGACAATCTTGAACTACGCCACCTATGGTTAGACTTAAGCGTAGCACACAAAATTATCTGTTGTTATATCCTACCAGTCAATGACTACTTCAGCTTCAACCACAACAATACAAGAGCACACAACAGATACAAACTCAATGTAAACCGCTTCAGATTTGATTGCAGAAAGTATGACTTCAGCAACAGAGTGATCAATGTTTGGAATGCACTACTTGACTCTGTTGTTACATCCTCCAACCCCTACTCCTTTAACCTCAAACTATCCATTATTGACCTTACCCCATTCCTAAGAGGTCTGTAAGGGGTGTGCATAAATGCACCATCGTATCTACCTTCCCTGCCCTATTGTCCCCATTTATTCGTACCCATTTCCTCTATTCTTACTCATGTTTATACTTATATCTATTATCTTGTAAGCTATTGACAAATCAAAATAAATAAATAAATAAAACATTACATCTCATTTTCAAATAAGATGTCAGCTTTGTTGGTTTTCTTCAATTACTCTTACATTTCCATTCTTGGTTTAAATGAAAAGGTGATATATAGATGTAGCCACAGAAGATTCTTTGTTTCATGATATGATGTGATGGTTCCTAGAATTACATTATAATCAGATGTGCCACAAAAATATAATTATAACTAATTTAATATCCATTACCTCTTTTTGCTTCCTTTGATCATCCTCACTTTCTGTGAGATGATTTTAGCTTACATATCATCTCTATTTTATACTATTTTCTTTTATATGTACTGCTCCAGCTTGCCTTTGCCTTGGATAAATTCCCTATCAGATTCTCTTTTTTGAAACTTTGATGTTACCATTTTTGTTTTTTAAAAAAAGAGTTAAATGCCACCAAATAATTTATACTTTGCTGTCCTTTCTATATAACTTTAATATGATAAATTGAATAACACCAGATTTTGGATACTAACATATAATACAATACATTCTTGGAACCAACTTCCCCAAATCCCAGCCTTCCAAATGCTTCTTATTATAATATCAGTATGCTTCTATCATCAAGACTAATGGACAGGTATGAAAAGATTTATAGCCCAAAACTCTGGAGGTTGCCAATTATAGTATATTGCTGTTTAACTATGCAGTTTTACGACTTTATTTTCCATACATTCTTATCTGTTATCTTTCAATATTCATTTTCATTTATGATTTCTAAAATAGTATTTCTCCATTATATGAATGGAGACAATAAAAATAATTTATCAACAAATGTCATTTCAGCAGCAATGGCAAATGGTGTCTTTAACAAACACAGAGAGCTACATGTTTATAAAGAGTATGCCATAAAATTCTAGATGCCATTTAGGATGTTCCTGCTGTATTTTTTGTTTATTGCTTATGTTTCAATATTTTTAATAGTATATAAATTTGAAAAAGACATAAATACTCATAGTAATTGTATTTTAGACTAGACTCCAACTACCAATCAGCATGAAGCTGGGATACTTAAACAAATTATGGATTGTGTTGGTTATTGATTTGTGTTATTGGAATATACTAGGATGTAGATAAGAAACCAAACTTAAAAAAAAAAACCGTCTTTCTTTATTAAAAAAAATAAAAATGGCAAATCTATGATTGCCTGACCAAAAGGATGAAGGAGAAAGGAGATGTATATATGGAAACCAAAGAGTAAATTCCCTTCTACAGTGACATATAATGATCTGAATTAGCATTTTAAATGAGCAAATGTAGGTTCAGGAAGTAGATAGCTTAGAATTGTCATAAACTGTTTTGTTGAAAAGTCACTTCCAAGTTTCAATAACTCTTTGAATCCCATTGTATTTTACTTGACTATGAACACTAACTCAAATGGTAATCTTGGACCCTGCTAAGTAGACATTGAAATAAAATAGTAGTGAAAATATAGAGTTATATCCTACATATAGTGAGGAAAGGGAGGATATAAATAACTTTGTCCGCACCTGTTTTTCTATGTATGTAACCCATTATAATAAGATTTGACACTTGCTTTTATTTCTATTTAATACTACTGGTGTCATCACTGTGGTTTTTTTGCTGCGTTGTTAAAACTGTAGATAATGCTGCACCATTTATATAAGCATCTCTAGACTTTTTGAACCAATAGCCTTATTAGAAATTCTAAGAACCTATAATTGATACTCTCATAAAACAATTGCTATGACTGACATAGCCAATCATAAAAAAAAAACAACTGACAGGTGGCAAACTCCTTCTGGCTATAAAAAGTACTATTTTCTAGCACACTTTGCTACTTTCTCCCAAAAAACCTAAGTTCTGGGCTTCAGCTATTCAACATTTATATTTTAAGAATGCTTCTAGGATGTCTATGGGGTCCAGCAGCATAGTTGGAAAGATCCATTATATTTGAAAGTAGTGATCTGCTTTAAAACTTGATATTTTCCAACATCTTTGCTAAGAGATTTGTGAAAAAATGTCTGGTGACCCAATAAGTCTAATAGGTATCAAGAGAGATGTTTCAGGGTGCACTAGAATTATTATGCATGATGTTACCCTTCATTAAGGGGCAATATTCATACATGGATTAAGAAAGGGTGCATAGGTTTTTTTTGTACTTCTTGAGTTTAGAATGCTATAAAATATTAAGGAACCACAATTGGAATTATACACAGATCTACTTACAGGAAATAATATAATAGAAGTTAATTGTCTTCCCTTCCTTCTTCTCTACTTTAGCATTAGATTGTCAATCCAGAATACAGATTTTTGAAAGCAAATCTGAGTGAAATCAATGTCATCTCTTTTCAAGTAATATGTTGAACGTTTCTAGGACATATACATTCAGGTTTCAATGAAGTGAAAGACCATATCTACCCTCTTCTCTTCTAATTTGTTCCCCATGCACCAATGCTACTGTGAATTCCAAGTAGTTATTGGATTCATGCCTCTTTACTTTCTTATTTTCTTAATCTATTTTTTCTTTTTAAAAAAATGAACTGTAAACTGTTCAGCAAGTTAATTTACTAATCCCATTAGTATTCTAGAATTTGCATAGAAACCCGTTATTACTTAAAAGGTTTTTGCTAAGTACTTTGTATTCAAAAACATTTCTTTATATAAGAAGAGATTAAAACTTAGATTTTATTAAGTTTGCTTCAGGTGTTCAAATATTAATAAGCCCATCTTCTTTCTGATAAAGCCATCCCTTAAAACAGTAGAATATTCCACTCTTACAGAATTTCATACATTTTGGATTTCATTGCATTTCATCACTCATAAAATTATAATTTAGGGTGCATATAACATTTACTATTGTTTCATCATTTGAAAACATGTAACCATGATATTATTTTCCTAATGTTATTTCCATTCTGAAATATGCAGATAAAAGCAACTTTTACATTTAAGGGCATGTTACATACTAATAATTCTTTTTGCCAAGCCAATGTAGAGAGAAAACATAGCAACATAAATAAACAAAGATGAAAGGATAGAGTATGCCTTGCTTTTCATACAAGCAGAAGCTCTCATATCAGGCTATAGCAAAGGAAAATGGGATGAAAAATAATGTTTACTATGCTCTGTTTGAAGATCATTTGTGTCAAGAGTTCCCTTGCTTTGAATATTATTCAGCTGCCCATTATTTTAAAACATAAGAGAATGTATGGGAATCAGGTTAAGGAAGAATGTTGATGCTGTAAGTGTAAAATAACCAGTTTAAGGAAGACTTGAATGTAGTAGGTGGAAGTAGTAGTTATTCCTATACCTCAGATGAGATCCAGTTTGATGTAGATAATTCCGTGAGACTGTGAATTTTAGTTCTGTTTTAGGCAACCAGCTGATAATCTTAAACCAATCTCTGCCCTTGGAAGCAGGCAATGGCAAACTACTTCCAAAAAACCTTGTCAAAGAAACTGCAAGGATTTATAGAGGTAGTTGCCAGGATTAAAAACTAACTCAATTGCACAGAACAAAACAATAGAAAGCAAAAAATCAAAACCCCTTGAGATAGCAAAATATAGCAAGAAAAAAGTAAATCTTATGAAAAAGGAAATTAAGTTGGGTTATTGTTACTGCTAACGATAATCCTTGCCTGTCAGGCCTTGTTAAAGAATTCCTCCACTTTTCTGAAAAATTGGATGAAATGGTTCTTCTAGTTTCTTTGTCTACAACAAAAGAAGAATTTTTTAAAAATTGGGAGAATTCTCTATATCTCTAAAGCTCAATATAGAGCTTAAGTAATGTCAGTAAGGAAAAGTCTAATTTGCTTCTTCAAGATTTCAATTTTCTCAGAATATCACTTCTAAATTTATTTAAATTTTTAAAGTATTTAGTTTAAATGAATTGTTCTGATTAAGTATCTGTTTTCCTGGAGATTCACAAATATCTTTTTGACTTTTATAGAAGGAGCTAAGTGAAAATTTCCCACAATTTTCCATAAAAACCTTGAGATGGATTTTAAGAATTCACTATGAACATTTGATTATTTATTCTTATTATGGCTTTCATTTCTTTACCAGCTTCTCCTCCAAGAAGCAGAGAACTGGGTTCAAGCGATGGATCATATACAGTTGAACATGCAAAGATCTCTGCATTGCAGAAAATTATACCATATATGGGATTGGCTATTTAAAGTTGCAGTGCAATATCTGGATATATGGGGTTGCATAATTGATAAATAACAATGTCTGGCTGGATATAATAATAATCCAATATTCCTGGGAAGGTTATAGTCTAAGCCAATATTCCTGGGAAGGCTAGTCCAGAAATATAAGAGTCATGCAAGCATTCGCTACAGAATATTGCTTGTATAAATATGCACACAAAATCTAGTATCTACAAACTATATATGTTAGGAGAAATACACAGGGTGTGGAAATGGAGCTAAAGCAATGTTATAGTTGGAATAATGAAAACGTGACTGAAATGAAATTTACAGATTTTTCTACCCCAAGGCTGGTCTAGATAAATTCTGTACTTGGGTAATTGTATTTTCTGCTGTGTGAAAATGTTACTATTGCTTCAACAGGAGAAATTATTACTGAGTTGTCATGGTTAAGTGTTATTTCATGTTTCAGCTCTAGTGGAGAAGAATTTTTTGAAGCAGAAAAATTGCTCTGCTTCTAATCTTTTCAGCATTGATTGACTTTAGCATTCTGTTTAGTACCTGATGTGATACATGGATATTTTATCCAACAGAACTAAGTGAGTCCCACTGAAATGAATGGATATCTTGCCTTGCAGGTTGCTACTGAGAAAAGCTGACACCAAGAGGAAATGGATGAGTTCAAGTCCCATATCTCTTATTAGGACCTATGCTCAAACTTTGTGTCTCAGATTCATATCCACATCAAATATAATAATTACTATAACAAAAATTGTATGATTATAATCAGGTAACTGTTTAAATAAACCATGAGTTTGAGTAAAAAAGTGAAATGTTTTCTATAATATTATATTATGTTGTTCTGTATTACATTATTTTCTATATTAGAATTTTTTTCCCAGCTATAGATATCGACACATTTAACCATGTTCAATTTACTTATTTGTCTTTTAAAGAAGTTTTTATTAATCATACTCAAGTTTTATTTCAAATCATATAAATATATTTCACCCTTTTCAATTCAACACTTGTATGAGATGTTTTAGCCTAATGTCAACCACTATACATATAATTTTTAATTAATATTTCACTGTGGTTTATTTATATATTTATTATGTTTTATTGCATGGCTTGCAAATATTGTTCACACTTCCTCCCTCTTTTATAATCAGAACAATCTATAGATTAGGCTTAAAATTATATTTCTGTATTTCTTGGCTGTATGATTACAGTAGGGAACTGTTTCATAAAGAAATTGAAGGTTTAAATCTATTTTTTTCTTAAGGTAACAGTCTATGCCCTGTGGTTACAGACAATATACAGCAAGTATATTTTCATCAGAGTTCCATCCAATACTTTTCCAGAGTAAACATGGAATTAGCATATAATCACAATGGATGCTCCTGTGATTACACACAAATTTTGCTGCAAGATCAGCAAATTAAGGGAATAAAGGGTGGGCATTTGAGGAAAACATATTTTAAAAGAAATGTCATCCAGGTTTTTGTTCTCATGGCTATTTTGCATAGGAGATACAAAATAGCCATGAGAACAAAAAGATACAAAAATTTGGTCCATTTTATCTCTTTTTGTTTAGAATAGTGAATAGAATACCATAAGATAACATTGACAGTAGAAATAGCCATTATTGCCAAAGATAGAAATACAAATAAAGAGATGGATATATATCTATAAGAGATACCCATAAGAAGGAAAGCTATTCTCTGAAACAAAAAGATGATGAGACAGAGCAACAGGTAACTGACTAATGAGAGAATGCGGTAGAGTGCAGTCCAGTGTGAATACCTACCAAGCTGTTGTCAATCCAGACATGACTTAACCCAACTTGGTGTCCAAAGCATAGGATCTGAGTGGCTGAAATAATTTTTTGTCAGATAAGTTATTTAAAAAACAGGGGAGAGGAGGAAAGTTTTGAAGCCATGTCTGAACCAGCTTACATTTTAAATGAAGGGATGAAAATCTTCCCAGGATGCAAATGGGTTCTTAGTTAGAGGAGACCCTTAACTTGCATTAACTTTCACTCTTTTTTGGTCTCCAGAACTTTAACACTTTCCCAACCATTTCTAGATAATTGTCATTTTAAGACCCTTTTTGTTCATTTTGAAGATTGTACCATAAGAGAGAAAAACACTGATTAAAGCTTAAAGTTCCATATTGTTCTTTAAAGAACATAACCATCTCCTGAAAATCAAACTTTTTTTCCCTTTATGAGCAGCTCAAGGAGAAGACTTGTGTTCTAGGGTTGAAACAACAGCATTCTTGGAATTTTTAGGAATGAAAGAGACGAACAAACCATTCAGTCTTCTTCAAGTACTCAATAAGCTACATAAGAAAACTATTTGCATAATTTGACATTTCTCCCAATGCTGTCTATACCTGCAGTTTCACAATTTTTCAACACTTTCACATTATTTTGGACTTTCCTGTCTATCAGTGAATTCTGGACACCCAACAGTTATAACATTTGTTTTAATTCTATTCCTATTTTATAACAATCACGCTAATCTCTTACAAAATATTTTCAACGTTCACTTATTTTAATTTCAGTTCATTTCATTTCCTGAGTGTCATTTTTAATTCCTCTCATTATCCCAAGGCTCTTTGTTTAACTCATTTTATTCACTTTCAAAATATTCTTAGAATTTTCATAAAAATTTGTCTGCATTTTCTCTACTAATTTTTATTTAACTTTTATTTAATTATTACTCCTTGCTATCTTTGATTATATTTTAAATCATCATTTTATCTATATGCACATTATGCAATATCTTTCTCTTACTCTTGTATTTCCAGTAATTATTCCGTTTTTATTTCCCCTCAGCCACACTTCTATTATGTCATCATTTCAAAATACACCATTTTTTTCAAGTTTACCATTAGGTTAATTTTACACTGATCTTGCACTTTATATTAAGATTCTTTTCACTCTGTTCCAAACACCTTCCACATTCTTTTCCTTTATATCAACTTTCTATTCATTCTTCTGGGATAGTAATATATCAATGCATATTTTTTCTTTCTGCAATAATTTTATCTTTTGTAAAATAAATCCCATCTCAGCATGTATTGATTTTACCATATTGGGAATTCTCTTCCTAAAATCCCAAGGTATTACCAACCTTTAAAAATGATTAATGCATACAAAAATAAGATCTTATTTGTGTATTTAAGAAATACTTTAAATACTCAAATATCTAAATTTGAAGGTGTTTTTAAAATAACTTGGATAGAGCGGCACTCTACGTGGTCACTCATGCCTTGATCATTGTCAGTATGGGCTGTTGCAATGTACTCTACATGAGACTACCCTTGAAAAATATCTGGAAACTTCAGCTAATATAGAATGTAGCCATGTGAGAAATCTTGAGCACACCAAGGATGGTTCATATAAAATTTCTGCATTAGGTGCCAATTTTGCTTCCAGGTCCAATTCTTGGTGTTGCTTTGATCTCTAAAGTTCTATGTGGCATGGGGCTAAGTTACCTTTGCCTCATTAAATCAGCCATCTTTGCCCCATTACATCAGCCCATTCCACCCCATCCAGTAAGCAGAGTGGGTATGTTGTGGTTAATCATTGGTGACATAATTTCAACTGATGGGATCCAAGAAGATAACTTGTCTGCTTTTGTCTCCACTCTTTGAAACACCAGAGGTGAAACAAGCCCCTACCCTTCTCATCTTTCAGAAATGACTAAAGACCTGGTTTTGTTGTTGTACTTGGGGTTAATAGAGGATAGAACTAGACTAACCAGTTATGTGGCTGGTTAGTGCCCTAAAGCCCCCACATCCACCTTTTGATTCTGAATGTTAATTATCTTTGCTTTTTACAGAATTTTTAAACATAGTGTTTAAAAATGTTATATTAAAAATGTTTTAATATTTTACCTATATACTGCATAGAATCCCTCTATGATGAAGATGTGCAGTCTCTGGATGTGATTAATAAATAAATACATAAAGCTGTGGTTTAGACCAAAAAAACCATCTCTATTATTAGGAGCTAGATTGTTGTGGACAATATGCTGACTGTAAACCACTTAGAGAGGGCATTATTAATAATCAATCATTTTAAATGATATATGTGAATCAATGTATTGTCTCAGAATAAGTCTAAATTCTTTAAAGACTAAATTTTCAGAAATCTCCCAGATAAAGTTGCAATAGACTTCCTGGTTTTCCAGTACAAGATTTATTACCATTTAAACATTTTAAAAATGCACTATGGAAAAATAAATCTAATATCTTCCTCTGGCATAACACATGGTATATGTCAGTATATAAGCAATTATGAGCTGGAATAGACATGGTAACAGGTCAGCCAATGAGGACTGTTTGAATAGATATTGCAACAGTTCAGCATGCACTCATGACCAGTGAACCCCTTGTCAACAAAAGTCAGCCCACCTCTGGTGTACATCAGTATGCATTATTGTGCAATTATTAAGACAGTTATACAGAGCCAGGATGCAGCCACAAGCAAGTATGGAGCAGCATTTGTTGCACGTGCAGACTTTATTCATTGAGTTGGAACAACGTGGGATGCAGATTCCTGAATCTCAAAAGGTGCTGTTGGTGTAAAACAGTCTTGATGAAACATGGGATATTGTTTCAGCTGTTCTTGAGTGTAAACCAGAGCAGAATGGAAGCTCTTAAAGCCTGTTTGATTTCAGAGGAAAATAAGCACCATTTTAGAAAAAGCTATGAGGAGAAATTCCTGAGGTGGGCCCCCAAGGAACACAGAGAGAAAAGCAACAGACAAGATGTCTGTAGAGGTCAAATGACAACCCAATGAAGTTTTTCTACAAAGAAAGCAACAGAACATGGTGTATCATTTGTGTGATAAGAGTCATTTGAAGAAAGATTCTTTGCAAAGAAAAAGGACAACAGATGGACAGGCTGCTGTTGCAAAAGTTGGCTATTGTAATAGCAGGGACAAATGGTTAATAGACATTGGGGCTAGTCAAACAATTGTTAATAATTCTAAATTGTTTTTCAGAATGGATCCAGCTAGAGGTGATGCAGTGGCTTTGGCAAGTGATCAGAAGACTAAAGTCACTGGAAAAGGTAGTGTGGTGATTCCATGTTTGAAGGAAAAGTCTGCAATATATTGTGTGCATCTGAAATAGAGCATAATTTATTGAGTGACTTTAGTCTAGACAAAAAGAGGTTTGAGACCACATTTGTAAGTGGAAAGTGTCTTATAAAGACAAATGGAAATATTTGTGCACAGGACATAAAGCAGGATAATCTTTATGTGTTGCAGGGACAAAAGGTTCAGTGTGCCTAAACATTTGGAAATGTGGCACAACATGATTCATGTGTCCATCTCTTGCATAGAAAGCTTGGTCATGCGGGCTTTCAGAGTTTTGCAAAAGATGCAACAATTTGCAGAAGGTATAAACTCAAAAGAGTGTAAACACTGTAAACACTGGAAAAACACAGTAACACAGTCCACAGTACTTGGACTGTGTAGTATGTAAATCATCAAAATCCAAGGCATTCACAGTGAGAAAAAGTAGCACAAAGCGGACAATGAGGGCTCTAGAGCTGGTATATGCAGATTTGGTGGGCCCAATGCAAACCAGTTTGGGAGGAGCAAAATGCACTAGTCATTGTAGATGACTACAGCAGGTTTGGATTCTGCTATTTACTAAAGAGTAAAATAGAGATGCTACAGAAATTTAAGCAATGGGTAAGCTTTGTAGAAAGGAGATTAAAGAACAGGCATGTCAGCTGCAAACTGACAGAGGTTCAGAATTCATGTCAGCAAATTTTCAACAGTGGTTGGATAGTGAGGAATAAAACACAGATGCACAAATCTGTACACAGCAGCTGAGAATGGTGTAGCTGAGAGGCAGAATGAGCAGGCCATATTGGGGTGAAGTCATGTTGATTGCTAATTATTTAGTCAATAGGCTGTGGAGTTCCTTCACTAATGATACTTCATATGCAGTGCTATCCGGTAGAAAAACATCTCTGGTACATTTAAGGGTGTTTGGAAGCACTGCATGGGTGCATATTCCAAAAGCAATTAGAAGAAAAGGACAACCAAAGGCTAGAAAGCTAATGTTTACAGGCTATGAGCCTTGCTCAAAGAGTTATTGCTTTAGCAATGGAAGCAAGAGAATAGTGATTTCAAGGTCTGCAAACTTTGCAGAGTAAAATTGGAACAGAACTTATGCCAATTTTTGGAATAATCTACGTGATAGTGACAGTAACTCACTTGTTATGATGTTAGCATTCAAGAAGGAAAAACTGAAAAGATATAAATAAAGGAATCAGAAGAAGACTGAGGTATGACACCAGAGAGGGTTGAAACACAGGAGCAATCAATGCCATGCAGGTCAAAGTAATGAAACAAGGGGATTCCACCCGGCAGGTATTCTGCTAGTAAAGTTAAGGTTTGTAATGTGTGGTATGAGCTAAGGAAGCGTAAGGAAGTATTGGCATTACCCAAAATTGAACAAATAAGTGGAAAGTAGCTATGGACAAAGAAATGAAATCCATGTGTGATCATAAAGTGTTCACATCTATGACTTTGCCACAGGGTTGAAAAGCTGTAGGATGTAAGTGGGTGTACAAAAAGAAATAATGAGGTACAATATAAGGCAAGATTGGTAGTACAAGGTTTTTCACAGAACAAAAATTGCAGTATGATGAGGTATTCACGCCAATGGTGAAGAATGAAAGTATAAGTTTGCACTAGCGTTGGAAGCAGCACGTGGCCCTAAAATTTGGCATTTTGATATAATCACAGCATTCCTCAATGCAGAATTGGGGGAAGAAATTGATATGGCTCAAGCACCAGGGTGTGAAAGTGAAAAGCCTAAAACTATATAAATTGAACAAGATAATTTATGGCTTGTCAGCCAGGAATTGGAATATCTGTCTAGATACTGCATTGAATGGTCTTGGTTCAAAAGTTGCAAAGCTGATGGTTGCATATATACTGGAAAATTACAAGGTGAGGTTGTAAATTGTTAGAATTTGTGGATGATCTTTGCTTTGTTGAAAAAGATGTGTCACAGAAAAAGGGATTTGCTAATCAATTAGAGAGAAAAAATGAAATAAAGGGCTTACGTGAAATACAAAATTATCTCAGTGTAGAGATACAAAAAACTGAGAAAGGTGGTTATGTTCTCCGTCAAAGAAGAAAAATTGAACAGCTGTTGGAGAGATATAACATGAAGGATTGTAATTCTGCTCCAACACTTATGAGTACAGATTTTTATAGTAGTTTGGGCAAGGACAAAAGTAAAGTCTGTGATCAAGAGATATATCAGTCAGCAATAGGGAGCCTGTTATATCTATCACAGTGGTACAGACCAGACATAGCTGGTGCAGTAAGTATCCTAAGCTGCTTTATTGCTGCACCAAACAATTACATTGGATGGGTATAAAAAGGATTCTCAGGTATTTGAAAGGAACTGTGAATTTGTGTCTTCAAATACAGGTATCTGAAGAATTGAAATTGAAATGTTATGTTGACAGTGATTATGCCAATGATGTAAAAACCAGAAAGTCTAATTCTGGGATTGTGATATTGTTTGGAGGGGCTTTAATTGGCTGGAAGTCCAGAAAACAAACAACTGCAGCCATTTCTACTGTGGAGGCAGAATTTATAGCTCTATCTGAACTTTGTTCAGAGGGAACTTGGTGCGTACAGCTGTTACAGGATTTAAGCATAAAGGTAAATGACATGGTAACAGTGTATGAGGATAATGCTACTTGAATTAAAATGGCAACAGATGACAGAGTAAAGAATAGAAGCAAGCACATGTACATTATTTATTTATTTATTTTATTTATTTATTTGAATTTATATACCGCCCCCTCTCCCAAAGGGACTCGGGGCAGTGAACAGCTAGAATAAAATGCACATATAAAACACATATACAATATTTAAAAATTAAAAGAATTAAATATATTGGCTCTTACAAAGATTAAAAATAAGGGGATTAAGAAAGATTAAAACCAGATTAAAAAATTAAAAAACCCCTAGGCCAGACCAGCTTGCTGAAATAAATAAGTTTTCAACGCACGGCGGAAGGTCAGGAAATCAGGGATGGTCCTCATCTCCGGGGGTAATTCGTTCCAGAGAGAGGGTGCCCCCAATGAGAAGGCCCACATCCTCGGGGTCGCCAGCCATCCAGCCGGCGGCAGCCCAAGGAGGCCGACTCTATGGGAGCGTATCGGTCGGCGGGGGGCCGATAATGGCAGGAGGCGGTCTCGCAGATATCCTGGTCCCAAGCCATGGAGCGCTTTAAAGATGATAACTAAGACCTTGAAGTGCACCCGGAGGGCCACTAGGAGCCAATGCAGCTCACGCAGAAGTGGCATAAAATGGGAGCCCCGAGGAGCCCCTAACACCACCTGCGTGGCCGCATTCTGCACCAGCTGGAGCCTCCGGATGCTCTTCAAAGGCAGCCCCATGTAGAGTGCATTGGCATAGTCTAGGCGGGAGGTCACCAGGCGGAGGTGACCGTGTGAAGCGCATCCCTATCCAGAAAGGGCCGCAACTGGTAGATTCTACGGACCTGGCGATGGCTGCCACATGGTCTTCCAATGACAGCCGCACATCCAGGAGGACACCCAGATTGTGGGCCCTCTGTGGGGGCAAGAGTTCCCCCCCCCACAGCCAGCAATGTAACCAGCTGGCTATACCGGGGTGCCGGGAAGCACAGCCACTCAATCTTAGATGGGTTGAGCTGAAGCCTGTTCCACTCCATCCAACACCACACGGCCTCCAGGCATCGGGTCATCACGTCGACGGCTTCATCAGGGTGGCCCGGGGTAGAGATGTACAGCTGAGTATCATCAGCATACTGATGGAACTCTACCCCAAAGCCACGGATGATCTCACCCAGTGGCTTCATACAAATGTTGAACAGAAGGGGTGAGAACACCGACTCCTGAGGCACCCCGCAAACCAGGGGCCTTGGGGCCGACCTCTGCCCCCCTGCCAACACGAATTGCGAACGGTCAGAGAGGAAGGAGGAGAACCACCGCATAACAGTGCCTCCCATTCCCAGCCCCCCCAGCCGCCGCAATAAGATACTGTGGTCGACAGTATCGAAAGCCGCCGAGAGATCTAATAGGACCAGGACAGAGAATAACCTCTGTCACGGGCCCTCCAGAGATCATCCACCAATGCGACCAATGCCGTCTCTGTGCTATGCCCGGGCCTGAAGCCCAATTGGCATGGATCCAAATAGACAGCTTCATCCAGGTGCTGGGGAAGCTGTCGTGCCACTACACTCTCAACAACCTTCGCCACAAAACGAAGGTTGGAGACAGGACGATAATTAGATAACGAAGTTGGGTCCAGGGACGGTTTCTTGAGGAGGGGTCTCACCACCGCATCTTTCAAGGCAGCGGACAGATATTCCTCACTCAAGGAATCGTTAATAATACCCTGAAACCAACCTCGTGTCACCTCCCGGGTGGCCAACACCAGCCAGGAGGGACACGGGTCCAATAAACATGTGGTAGCATTCAGCCCCTGCAGCAACCTGTCCATGTCTTCGGGGGTCACAGGATCAAACTCCTCCCAAATGACTGCCTCAAATTCCACCCCCGACCCCCCACCCATTCTGAATCCAACCCATCCCAGATCCGAGTGATTTTATCCACCAGGAAATTCAAAAAGTCCTCAGCCCGTCCCTGCAAGGGGTCCTCCCGCGCTCCCCCTTCCAGGAGGGAGTGGGTCACTCTAAACAGGGCAGCTGGGCAGTTTCCTGCAGACGCAATAAGGGTGGAAGAGTAAGAATGCTTTGCCACCCTTATCGGCACTAAATAGGTCTTAATATAAGACCGTAATAGTGTTCGGTTGGGTCCGGAGCGAGTAGTCCTCCAAATACACTCCAGGCGTCTTTTCTGGCGCTTCATCTCTTTCAGCTCCCCGGAAAACCACAGGGCCGAGTGAGAGCGGCGCCAGGTCAGAGGCCGCAAGGGCACGACCCGGTCCAAGGCCCCAGCCACCACTCTATCCCAGGTGGCGACCAGGTCCTCTACTGAGTCGTGTGTTCGAATGTCAGGACATGGCCCAAGCTCCATCAGGAACCTATCTGGATCCATCAGGCGCCTGGGGCGGTACCAACGTTTTGTAATGTCAAAGAAGCCATCAAATGTAAATTAATTAGCATGCTTCACTGTTCTTCAGAGGACAATCTGGCTGATATAACAATTGGGTGGAGTGCACCATAAGCCATTGAGTTATTTTCTGTCTATTCCAGTCATAAAGGGAGGAGTGTCAGTATATAAGTAATTATGAGCTGGAATAGACATGGCAACAGGTCAGTCAATGGGGACTGTTTGGAAACTGAAACACGGTATATGTTTGTATGGGGCCATACAGTTTGGAGGCTGAGCGTGGCTTACACTTGCTGAACTGTATATAAGAGTTGGTTTGTCCTTGGATTTTTGCCTCTGTATCTCTCTACTCTGTAATGACTTGCTTCTATGAATATTGTGCCTGTGTTCCTGATTTTGTATGCTGACTTCTGCTGTATGGTATTGTATATAAAGAAGTTTTTTATGTAGATGAATATTGCAAAATTATTTAATTGTGTGCTGGTTGGATGTGCTGCAAACTGTGACAGTATACTAAGTGTCCCATCCCTTTCATATCACATAGCAAAATATTATTTCCCATATCTTTGAACCAACTGGAAACAATTTCTAAAGCATTTGTTTAAAGTTAGGCTTTAAATAAATTATAATATTTTAGGATTTAGGATTTAAATTAGACATTTAAAATAACTACAGTCAATACATTTCCAGTGTTCTCTTTAAATTTCCTTAAAAATAAAAAGACATTTTCATCTAGCTACTTAGAAAAACTGTTGATAGAATGGCACTCTAAATCTATGAATACAAATGGAATGTGTTTATTTAAAAATATATAAATTATTCCTTTCAGTTTTCTGTCCTCAAATTGTACCTCTACCTGCAAAGACCCCTGTGGTTTAAATAACCAGTGAGTATTCACTAATAAAAATCCCTTTAAATGAAATGGCCAGGCAGCATAGAGAATGTCCTGGTGCAATTGCAAAGACAGTTCATTACAAGACACCCTGCTATGCACTTTGTTTATTTTATCCAAGTAAAAAAAGAAAAGTAGAACAACACAGTGTTGTAAAACATGGGAACTGTTTTCCTGCACTATAGAAAAGGGAACGTTTTATGGTTGTTGTTGTTTTTTGCTCTCTCTACCTTAGAATTAAATTGTATTCTGTGTTGTATGTTTATTGTACAGCTTATAATAAATATATATAATCAACAAAATTGGTTGGTAATTTTCACCATCAAAATATTATTTATTTATACAGCAACTGGCAACTGACGCTGTAATTCAGTTTACATTGTAGGAGAGCAACCCATTTTACTGCACCAACTGAGCTTAGGGTTTTACAATTTTTTAAAAGTGGGGATTTCACCCCCACAAGAAACAGTTTTTATTATTGTTATTTGGGATTTTATTTTTATTTTATTTTTATTATTTCCTTTACAATTTAAATTGATTTCAATGTTCCTAAAAGTAAAACAATATTCATACACACACAAAACATAGAGACAGACAGACAGACAGACAGACAGACAGACAGACAGACAGACAGACAGACAAACATATACTAATTTAAGCCTCATTTTCCTTCCTTTCCCTTCTGTTCCTTCATTTCTTCTTCTTGACCAGAAGGTAGGATATAAGGGATTGTATAGCCTGACTTTCAGCCAGTCACTCACTCTTTCTCTCTCTCAATCCTAAAAATGTCCAGAAAAAAACAGACAGGTTTGACCATATAGATACTAGCAGTCAAACACATAATGTGTTGATTGCATATTACACCAGTCTGTTAGCTACCTTTCTTCATATATTGTCCAGAGTTCTTCCTTATGGCTCTCCAGGGATCCTATAATCTTGCTTGGACTATAATGGTATATGTGAGTCACCTTGAAAAATGAGAAGCTACCCAGGGAAGATAAGAGATGGCAGCTGCATAATGGGTGGAGAAAATTCTTGGACTTCCTGCCCAAGTTCTCAATCTATAAAGGAAATACTTGCAAAATTCTGTAAATGCAGCTTACAATACAGTAGCATTGGCACAGCTGTTCATGTTTCCTATAATGTACTTGAGAAGGTTGACATACAACTTTGAAATCTTTGAAAATTACATTATTTAAAATAGGTAACTATTGAGGATTTGCATGCAATGCATATTAATGTGAAAGCAGTAGAGAAATAATAATACTGTGCAACTAACTATAATAAATAATGGATGAATGTATTGACCAATTGATAAGTAGCTGCAGTAAGATTTCACAAGCCGACTATAACTAATGACCAAGTTGCCAAAATAGCTCATTGAAAACTTTACAGAGATTTAGATTTGAATGTAGGCAGAACCACTGAGACTACCAAGTTGAGAAAGTTTTGGAAAATGAGTGGGTTAAGATTTTATAGATCAGAGCAGATTGAGGTTTTATGGGACTTATCCAAACAGATAGACTTCTTGTGCACAACATGCCTGATATGATAGTGATTGAAAAGAAGAAAGTCCTATTCATTAATATTGCTATACTGTTTGGGGTAATACTAGGATTGAGGAAAAGCAATAAAAATTGACAAAATATGGGACTCATAGATACAGTATATATTGAATGCTTATGGAAAAAGAAATGCATTGTTATATCAATTGTGAATGGAGCCTTTGCAGCAATAACTTAAAGACTCTTTGATATTTGGACATTTTGAATCTATCATATCTGAACATTCTAATTTAATTATTAAGTTTTTGATTTAGTCTTAGCCTTTGATTGTGAAAAATCATAGACTCCCTATATAATATTAATGATTTCAATTTACAATCTTGAATGATAGAAAGCCATGTAAGTATTTAAGTAATAGATAGTTCATTTTTTTCAAGCTAGAAATATTTTAAAGCAAATGGACTTTTATCAAATGTTTTGAAACACTGAGTTATAGCAAAAATCAATTCTATTTCAAAGAAAATTTCAGCATTTGAAAATTGTCTAATGAAAGATTTATTTCATATAGTTCTTGGAGTAAGCATGGTGATTTAGACATGGAATTTCATTTGTCCAGAGTATATCAGTTTATCCTCTTCTATTGACATTTGTGATGACTTACCCCATTTGTATTCAGACAGAAAACTATGGTTTCATCTTTTTTCTTCCATTGCAAACTTGTTTAGTTAATCACTACTTTACTTAATGCAGATTGAGAGGGGCAAGATGACAGCTACCATTGCATGATTGAAGCTGCACATTGCACATGCAATATTTCTAAAAAAGAGAAGAGATCCAATGATGTGCGGCTTCCTGACACTGGTGAATCCTTCTGCAGACATCAATGCACCTTGATCTTTTTCAGGGCCCAACATAAGCAAACTATGAAAAATAATTTCAAAAAACAAGTACATACCTTATCAAAACTAATGTTCGGCTGACTATTCACCATGAGTGATTATGAAGTTGATTTAGAAGAAATTGATTTAGTAGCAATCTTATATAGTGTGCTTCTTTTTGTCTTGGATTACTGGATTACCTGTTTAGGACTATAATCAACTAGGAGGAATATATATATATATATTTTCTGAGGTTTTCGCGGGTATTTGAATGTGGATCTTTGGTAATTCGGGTTTTCTCCTGCATAAAATTGGAAATATCTAGGTGACGTTTCGATGAAGTCTCATTCATCATCTTCAGGCTTGTGTCTTCGGCTTTGTGCTTCTCGGAGTAATATATATATGTTTTTGGAGGTTTTCGCAGGTATTTGTATGTGGATCTTTGGTTCTATTTCCAATTCTACGCGGGAGAAAACCCGAAGAACCAAAGATATATATATATATACACATACATACATATATACATACATATATATATGTATATATGTATGTTTTCACAGCCGTTTCTGTTTTAAATTTGGTGAATAAGGGCAGGACAGCTGTTCCATACATAAGGGTAGGGTCCTGCCCTACATAAGAGGTACTACAGACAAAATCAGTAAGATATTACACAGGTATCACATCAAGACTGCCTTCAAAACAGACAGAAAAATAGCAGACATCCTAAGAAACCCCAAAGATAAAATTGACCTAGAAAATCAAGGCATATATGAAGTCCCCTGCGCATCATGCCCTGCCACATACATCAGACAGACCAATAGAAGAATAAGTACCCGCCTGGATGAACACAAAAAAGCAGTAAAAAAGCTGGAACACACTTCCTCACTAGTCCAACACATGAAAGCCACAGGTCATAGCATCGACTTCAATGGCACCCAAACCCTAGCCACTATAGAAAACCCCAGCTACAGAATTATTAGAGAAGTCATAGAGATTGAAAAAAGACCTGAAAGCATGAATAGAAGAGATGATTCCACCAGACTGTCAATTATCTGGAAGCCTGCATTCACAAACAAAAAAATATCCACACCACAAGCCAAGCAAACACCTGGCCTCAAACAGACCCCCCCTGATACCTCCAGCTCAAACACACCCCAACCAGCCACCCAGATGAAACCTAGCTTCCTAATAAATGATAGCCATCCGTTTACCCAAAGCCAAGCAGCACTAAAAGCCTCCAATACAGGAAACACAATGTTGCCAGCCAATCAAGACAAAAAATGCTACAAAACACAGCAGAACACAGCAAACTCCAAGACCAATAAACACAGACCAAGACTCCCAACCAATCGGGATGAAGAAAAAACCATTCTAACACAGCAGGAGGCTAGCATCAAGTTTAAAACAGAAACGGCTGTGAAAGCCTGACTCACAGACGCACACAATACACAAACCTGATGATGGTAGATGAGATTCTGCCAAAACGTCGCTACAACTTTAAAAGCACAACTATAATGATGTGGGAAAATACCCGAACAAGCTGAATACCATACATATAGATACCCGTGAAAACTTAAGAAAACATATATATGTATGTGTATGTGTATGTGTGTGTTTGTGTGTGTGTGTATGTATGTATGTATGTATGTATGTATTTATGTATGTATATATAAAATCTCTGTATGTGTGTGTGTACACATTCCAATCTGTTGTCTGGTTGACTCTTCTGTAATATTTAAACTGTTTAAACAACAAAACCATCTTACAGACAGTGAATTATTTTCTCCCCCTTCCCCAATCTAATTAGCATGTAAAAAATGACTAATAGAAGGGAAAATGCAACCATCTGCATTTTTCAGTGTTGTCATTTTCAGATAGAACTCACAGGTGTCTTTTAAACAATGATGAATTAGAAGGCACCATCTTTTTTCGCTCATTTGTCTGTTAACTACCTCTGTGATAATAATGTATTTGCATATTTAATTTCCTCAGCTGTAAATGAGCACCTCTGAACCACTTGCTAATTATTTTACAATTTTCTTGTATTGTTCATTACTCATGCATTCTATTTACTAAATAAAAATGACTTTCCCTCCAAAGGACATTGGCAATTATTATTATGCCAAACAACTATCATTTGGTGCCAAATAAGAAATCCTGTTATGATGGGGGAAAAGAAACCCAGTGCCATTTTCAATATAATGCAAAAAGATTACATTCATGTTATGTGGTTAGTTCCTTTATCCCTACCTCTTTCATCCTGTTTACATTTTTGTCCAAACCTGATTAAACAGGCCTCATGCTGATAATGAAGAAGATTCTGCAGTGAATAGAAGTTAGTAATGAGTCAGTAAGTCCCTAACTACACCAAAAGAATATTTCATTGGGCTTTAATATTTGTTATTGAACATCATAATTACTATCAGTGCTAAATTTCCATAAAATAAATATCCCATTGTAATGCCAGAAACTTTGGAGGACGTTCAATTGGCTGCCAAAAGGACAAATACAATGAATAAAACAAAAAGCAAAAACAAGTGTGTTACTGGAAATTAAAACTTAAATATGCATGGGTGAACTATAGATGATGATGACATAAACATTGAAACAGCTAGACTTTAAGCAGCATTAAGTACATTATCTTTCTTTACTTGGAGAGGGTCAATTTGGGTAAAATATTTAGCTGAGATTAATAAATAAATAAATAAATGAATGAATAATGATGTATTGAATAGTGTTGTACATTTTTTTCACTCTCTAGTATCAATCAATGAATTATTCAACATCTATTCCTCTTTGCTTCAAGGAGTACTTCTACTTCACACCTCTAAGTTTACTCTTTAGAATAGGAGATGATGAACTTCTGGTTTGATTGTCGTTGAAGTTGGAGCGGAATCTGCGATTGTGTGCAGTTTTGCTCCAAGCTAACTTGCTGGAGGGTCCCAATCAAGACCAGAACCACCCAGGAGGGGTGGTGAAGAAAGGGGGAATCACCTGGAAGGTTGAGAGGAGCCGCAACTCCCCTCCCTGACAGGAAAAACCTCTTTCAAAGGCAAGCGGTAGCGGAGGTATGAAATGGCCACCACGAAGATGAAGAACAGCCCGGGAAAGTTTGTGCTGGAGAGGAGAAGTAGCAAGCGGAGTGTGAACCAGGCAAAATACATGGATTTTGAGATACCCCAGTATTAAAAATAAAGGACTATATTGGAGGAATGTGTGTGGAAGTTGTGACCAAAGAGAGAGAGAAGGAAATTGGATTTTATAAAATTGGCTTGAATTACTGTATTGGATTAATTTGGAGGAGAAAATTTAAAAGAAAATATTTAAAAACAACAAAGGTTTAGAAATTAAACTGGATAACGATTGAATTATGGGCACTCAAAGGGCATCACTAAATGCTGAAATTGAATGTGTGGAAATGGAAAAAAATAGCTAATGATTGAAATTAGCGAATTTAATAAAAGTACTAAATTCAACAAAGAAAGTTAAAGTCAAGGAAGGAGTGGACAGTGAAAAAGGCTCAAGAGTGCCACCTGATGGTACAGGAAAACTTCAGTGATCTTTTGTTTGAAAAAGTGTTTGGTCTTTCTAAGAAATTGGACTTTGGAACTTAAAAAAAAGTAAAAGACAAAAACCCTGGAAAGTGACATTAGAATACTACAAAGGGGAAGATATTTGAAAATATTGGCATAGAACCACCTAGAGAGTGTGGGAAAACAGTTGGGAAAGGGCCATTTTAAAAATAAATTTAAAAGATACTGGTTGAAATAATATACTGGACTTTGGGACAGAATACATCAATTAGGGAAGTGGAAAAGAAAAAAGTAGAAGATACAATGGAGGAATTATTTGTTGAAATGAGAGCAGACTTGCAAGACATAAGGGAAATGATAAAAACTAGATTTGAAATGTATAATTACATACTACAGAAATTAGAAATGGTGACCCAGCATGTAGAAGAAGAATGCACACTGGAGAAGGGGGAATTTAACAAAGAAGAAGCCAGCTTTGAAGAACAAAAGGATCAACAATTACTTAAAGGGGGGGGGAATTAAAATTAAAAATGTGTGGTCTGATGTGATAATAAAAGGGAAAATGGTTTGGAAAATGGAAAAAAGGAGAGGGAAAAATTTGATAAGGGAAGTTCAAAAGAAAAATCAAAAGAGGGAGGGAGAAAAAGTTAATAAGTGGAATGAGAAATGGAGAGAATGGGGAAAGGGGGAATTAAAAGGAAGGACCAGAAAATAATGAGAAACAGGAAGCAAATAAAGATGAAAAGGAACTATATAGTTAAAAGAGTGAGAGACAATGGGTGACATTTTAAAAAGAGGATACGAAAGAGATTCCAGAAGGTAACAAGATGTGATATAAATAATTAAGTATAGAAAGTAGATAAGTATGTAACTGATGTGATTTTTTTACTTTTAGTTTCTTTTTTTTTTCTCTTGTTATTAAAGAATTATTGCTATATTAGACATGGAATTTAATGGAATAAATATGGAATTGGGAATTTATAATAAAAATGTCATATGTTGATGATTAACAATGTATAAGAAAAGGGGCGAAGATAATGAAATGAGAACTATTATGGAAGGATTAATGTCAGTTGCTATAATTAATTGATTAGACTAATATTTTTGTAATATATAGATGATTGAGAAGGTGATTGAGAAAATGTAATGCGGAATCTGACAAAGTATATATATATATATATATATATATATATATATATATATATATATATATATATATATATATATATATATATATATATAGTATCTAGGTGACATTTCAATGAAGTCTCATTCATCATCTTCAGGCTTGTGTCTTCGGCTTTGTGCTTCTCTGAGTAATGTGAGCTTGCAGCTGCTTATTCCTTTTAACTGCTACTGGGGGTGCCCGCATTAAACAACACAAGAACTCAATCAAAAAAGAAGAACCGACCTTTTCCTGGTCCAACACTTCAAAGCTACAGGACATAAGATTAACTTTAAAAATACCAGAACCATCGCTAAAACCGAACACTTCAACAACAGAATAATCAGAGAAGCCATAGAGATAGAAAATGCCCACACAGCATGAATAAATGAGATGACACCTCCCGCCTACCAGCCATTTGGAAACCCGCCCCCATTTACAAACGAGTACCTAACATGAAGGACACCAGACCCACACCCACGAGGGCCACACAAGAAACTACCTCCACGCTTCCACGTAGAAAGCAGCCTCACACCCACACAGAAAATGAAACACGACCACGGACCAGAAGCCGTACCACAGCTGCATCACTACCTGCTTCAACCCCCCCCAACCCATACATGAAGGAAACTGACACCCACCATGAAGATGTGGCACGACCATGAACGCGAAGCCAAACAACAGGATCACAGCTCACCAGCTCAAATCCCCCAGCAACTAAGACTAACCTGAGTACAACCAAACCCCCACCGGAACAGAACACACCTCCAGCCAATCAGAACACAGCCAACCCCCCAACCAATCAGAAAACAGACAAACCCCCAACCAATGAGAACACACCCCCACCCAATCAGAATACAGCCAAGCCTCCACCCAATCAAGTCACACCCCCAGTAGCAGTTAAAAGGAAGAAGCAGCTGCAAGCTCACATTACTCAGAGAAGCACAAGGCCGAAGACACAAGCCTGAAGATGATGAATGAGACTTCATCGAAACATGGCCTAGATACTTCCAATGCTATGCAGGAAAAAACCCGAAGAACCAAAGATCCACATACAAATACCCACGAAAACCTCTGAAAACAAATATATATATATATATATATATATATACACACGCATACATCCATACATATATACATACATCCATACATATATATACATGTATGTATGTATGTATATATGTATGTATGTATGCGTGTGTATATATATATACATATATACATACATACATATATATATACATACATACATATATACATACATACATATATACATGTATGTATATATATATATATATATATATATATATACTTTGTCAGATTCCACATTACATTTTCTCAATCACATATGTGTGTGTGTGTGTGTGTGTGTGTGTGTGTATGTATGTATATATGTATGTATGTATGTATGTATGGTATTTAGGTTTCTTCGGGTATTTTCACATGTAATATTTGTGCTTTTATTATAGCGATGTTTCAGCAGAATCTCATCTGCCATCTTCAGGTTTTTTAATTTTTAATTTTGTGTGCCTGGCTAGGCAGTCATTTTTTGTTTGAATTTGGTGTTGGCTTTCTGTTGTATTTGAATGTTTTTTTCCTCATCTTGATTGACTGGAAGTCTAGGTCGTTTTCATTGGTCTTCGAATTGCTGTGTTTTTGATTGATTGGCAACATTGTGTTTTGTGCATTGGGTTTTTTTTAGTGCAGCTTGGTTTCTTGGGGTGAGCGAGCCAGAAAGTGAAATATATAGGATGGGATAGCACCAGGATGGGTGGGTGGGCCTAGCTAGTGGTCAGAACTATTGGTATGGGCAAACTGGTCCAAACTGGCAGCAGCCCACTCTGAATATAGGGAATTTCCAAGGCTAACACTGGTCTCTCTCTCTATTCATAATATAACAATTAAATATGACATCACATATTCATATGATATGGTCTGCTAAACAAGCCACTAACTGACACTGCTTCTCCATGTTTATTTTAAGGCATTTATGTGCTGTAGTCTTTGCAACATTCTGAATCTGAGGTCAATGTTTAATTATGTTTAAATATATAATATGCCTCCTGCTATTTTGTTTGGTAAAGTTAAGGAATAATGGATCACAGCTATTTCTCTATGAGTGTGGGTCTTTATATGCATATGTACCATAGACAGATATGAAAAAAACTCATTTTCATGCCATTTGCCTTCCAAGGCATCCTTTTGCATCTTTGGGAAACACCGATTTCTTAGCTTCCATCCTCTATACAATCAGAATAACAATAGCCTTTCCCAGGGGCACTTTCCCAGAGCCTAACTGAAAGTGATAATTAAATAGATCAATAATAGGAGAAATATATTTGAAATGTTGTGAGGATGAACAGTTGCATCACTCAGCCAATTAAAAATATTTTCCATTAATAATATTAATAACATTCCTGCCAAAGAGATTCCATTTAAATTTTAAAATATACAAAATTTCAATCCAGGATGAAAAATTGATTATTGCTATTTCATTTAAAAAATTAAAATACAAACTGAAACCTGCCAACACTGTCTGTTTTAAGATAGTAGAAGGTCTATAAATATTTTAATTAAACAAACACATCTCTCTAAACTTCAATATAATATTTAATGAAATATAAATGTTTTGTTTAACTCCACATTACATGTGCTTACTTTTGGCTGGATTTCATATTTATAGTTCTTTGTGGAGCTTTTATTATACAATTACAATGAACAAAAATCATTATTGGCTTGTCTCAGTCCTATCTGCTTTGATTTTTTTTGGAATGAGCATCACCAAGTGAACAATAACTTGCGTTCGTGACTAGAGGTTCTACTGTATAATAAAATTCACATAATTTGCAAGGATATTCACTTTAATAAAGGATTCTTAGCTGTCATAGTGCTAAGAAATCAGGGATCTCAAATATAAATATAAAGGCCTGTTTATTTTATTTATGATATCAATTTTCCTGAATAACTTCAATCAAGAATGAAATCCCTCTATCTATTTTAAATCATGTTTATTCCAATTCTCTTCCTTCCATATAAAAAAGTATGGATATAACAAACTCTGTTCCAATTGCATAACCCTGAATTGATAGAAAAGTTTGTTCACCCCAATTTTGGGTATGAACAGATTGATATAAAAAAAGCATACCACATGCCTCTCTGCTTGCAGATTTTGACTTCCCCTGTGGCATTGCTGAGCACAGGAAATACTAGTACTAAACACTTTATTAATAGAAATTTCCATTTAATCATACCTAAATTAATATTGTGCCATAAAATTTTGTTCAGCAAGTGTCACAGGAATATGATTACTTAATTACCCATTATCATACCCAGTTTATTTCAGCATCTTCAATATGATAATATAATTTCATGTGTTCTTCCTAATTTCCAAATATATGTCATTCTGAATCTTTGAACAATCTCTCCTAAATATTTCACAAGACAGTCATTTTCTCTTGGAAGAATAGGGGCCCCTAGCATAACTTAAGATAAATTCCACTAAGTCATAAATCTAAAAAAAATGGAGGTGAACTCATATTGAGCTGGGTCTTGTCAAAGGAATGTAGTTGGCCACACTTTTAATGTGATCCAGCATGGATTTTATAATGAAGTGGACAATGATTTTATTGTTGATCTTAGTTTTATCAACTGAACGTCACACAAATGGTCCAAGATTTTCTCTGAGGCTTATTTTGCCCATTTGATATATAAAAATATATGGAATATATTTAATATATTTAACATATTAGTATAATTAAATAATATATTTAATGTGTAGAAATAAAGAAGCCACCCAAAATAGCCCCACAGGGTGGCAAATAAATTTAACAAATAATAATATCAAATAATATCAAGTGGATCTAAAAATGAATGTTTCTTCAATCATAGCCATTACACTATAAGTCAAGAAAACACAACTAGTTCATGAAATGCAGAATATGCTATTTGGAGGAGCAGTGCATAAATTGTTCTTTATGTGCAGAGATTGGATGTTGTAGGACATATTTCTTTTTGATATTCATTAAAGGGCCATGCCTATACTTGCCTAATGATAAGTTAGGTGCTAATATCTAACCTTTGTAAGATATATTCAAAAAGGCTTACAATTAAAATAGTCTCTCTCTCTCTTACTTTTAATTAAATGGTAGGTTTCTTTTATTTCATCACTGTTTTCGGCTCTTAGAAATATTTATTTTGGAGAACATCCCATTATTCTAGGCCTATTATAAGACGGCTGACCTAGTTTTAAATCTTCATGAAAGATCTATGTAGGAATCTGAAAAGAGATATTGGTCTCTTTTCCTTAATGCTTGGCAGGAGGGAAACAATGAGTGTCAGAAAGAGAAATTCTAATTCTTCTGTCCCTGTCCCATTACAACTAGCCAGATCATTTCTTCAGTTCCAGCAAAATTCTCCAGAAAGAATGTGCTATTTAATAGAAAAGTTTACTCACACTAGTTTTGGATATGGACACAGATTCTTCATGATAAAAAAACCAAATATATAGATGTAATGTCTTTTCCAACATTACATTAGGGTATAATTTTCAGCCTGAAAATGCAAAAGGGGAGAAGAGAAGAGATTGATTAGTGTGAACAACAAGAAATGCATCTCATGGAATTAAAATGTTCATTTACATGCATTGAAGATACTGTGTTAAATGTTACTAAATATGCTACAGGATGTAAAAGTATGTAATTACTTAAAAGATAATATTACATATCAGGAATATCCCAACCATTAAATGGTTGGTATAGTTCAGTGTCCGCAACCTGCGGCTCCAGAGCCGCATGCGGCTCTTTGAGCCCTCTGCTATGGCTCCCTGTCCCATCAGTGACTGGTCCTGCTCCTATCCCTCACCTGGCTTGAGAAGGTAACGGTATGGGGGGGTGATGAAGAAGAAGCTGAGGTTGATTCTCTGGCACCTCATTCTTGCTGGAACTTCTTCCAGCCCTTGTTGGTGGTGGGTGTGTCTCAGTCACTTCGGGAGATGCGCAACCTGCTCTCCATTTGAGACATAGCCCAACATGGCTGCAACTGATGCCAGCCTTGCTAACATGAGAACTGGTGGGGTGGAAATGGGATCCGGGAGGAGGGGATGTTGGAAAGGGGACAGGCCCCCAGACACGGCTTTAAGAAGCTCAGGGCAGTGGTAAAAAGGGGCTGGCTCTGCCGAATCTCACATGCCCATCCAGGGGGTTAGGCTTAGAGAAAGCCAGAACTCCCTCACCAAAGATACTTACCTGTCAGCCAGTCTCCCCCTTCTGTGTCTCTGTCTCTCTGTCTCTGACTCTCTGTCTCTGTCTGTCTGTCTGTCTGTCTCTCTCTCTCTCTCTCTCTGTGTGTGTGTGTGTATCTCTGTATCTCTCTCTGTGTATGTCTCTGCATCTTTTCTCTCTCTCTTGGAAAGCCAAGGCTGGCCCAAGCTGACGATCTCTCCTCAGGGCCCTTTGCTACTCCTTTTCTTTCCTTTTTGGAAACCCAGGCTGGCTGAGAAATACCACAAACTGCGGTGGAGACTTCTTTCCTCCCCCTCCCACTCCTTCTCATGTTGTGACCCCCTGGCTGACTATGGTGAGGCCAGGAAGGAGTACATGAGCAGGGAGATTTACTCAAGTGAGTGACTGCCTGTTTCACGAGTGTCTTTACTGAGCTTTGGGTGAACCTGACAGCTCATTTGAGGAGAGTCTGCCTGCTCATGTGCATCCTTCTGGCCCTGCCACAGCTGGCCAGGCGGTCATGAGAAGAGAAGGAGGGGGAGGAGAAAGAGGAGGAAGAAAAGGAGTAGTAGTAGAGCTCCTGCTCATTCCTCAGCCAGCCTGTGTTTCCAAAAAGAAGAAAGAAAAGGAGTAGCAAAAAGCCCCAAGGAGAGCTTGCCAGCTTGGCCTGGCCTTGGCTTTCTGAGAGAAAGAGACTCAGAGACACACACACACACACACAGAGAGAGAGAGAGAGAGAGTGGGCGGGGGAGGGAGGGAGGGAGGGAGAGAGAGAGAGAGAGAGAGCACAGGCACATGTGTGAGAGAGATACAGAGAGTGGGGAAAGAGAGATGGATGAAATTCATCTCTTAAATAGGTGGAATTCTGATTTTCATAATTCAGCTGTTCTTTGTTTTACTGAAACTTGGCTTAATCCACAAATTCATTGGGTCAACACCATATATATCCCAGGATTTCAGACATTTAGATCAGACAGAATTGAAGAGACATCAGGTAAAACAAAGGGTGGAGGATTATGTTTAAGTTTTGTGATGAGAACTTAGAGTCTTTACACATCAACTGCAAGCCATTTTACTCTCCACATGAGTTCTCCTCATTTCTCCTAATAGCTGTGTATGCTCCTCCACAAACCTGTGTAAACAAAGCATTATGAACTCTTGCAGATCAAATTATGGAGGCTGAAACCAAACACCCAGGTTCCCTTCCCATCATTTTAGGAGATTTCAATCAAGCAAATTTAAGGAAAGAGCTCCCAAAATATTTCCAGCATGTAAATTGTCCCACCAGAGGCAAAAATACTTTAGACCACTGCTACACAACAGTAAAAGATGCTTATAGGTCTTTACCATGAGCAGCTATGGGACACTCTGATCACTGCATGATTCACCTTGTACCTGCCTACAGACAAAGACTTAAAACCATTAAACCAACAATTAAATCAGTGAAGACTTGGTCTGATGAAGCAAAGCTGAAACTCTAGGCCTGCCTTGGATTGGAATGTTTTTGAAGATGCCTCTGCAGACCTTAGATGAGCTCACAGATACTGTAACAGCATATGTTAACTTCTGTGAAGACTTATGTGTACCAACAAGGAACCTGCAAATATATAGTAACAATAAACCTTGGTTCACAGCTAAACCTAAGCAGCTACATCACTCCAAAGAGGAAGCGTACAAAAAGGTGACAGAATGCTATACATCCAGGCCAGAAACATATTAACAAGAGAAATCAGAGCAGCAAAAAGAAGCTACTCTGAAAAGTTAAAGAATCAATTCTCAACAAATGAACCAGCAAACATGTGGAAAACTCTTAAAAATATCACTGGCTTCAGCAAACCTCCTTCCCAGGCAGAAGGAAATCAACAACTAGCAGATGACCTGAATGTGTTTTACTGCAGGTTTGAAAAGAAACTACAGCCACCTAACTCCACAACCCACATCTCAAACATACCAACAACAGCCAAGCCTCCTACAACTGGCCTAATCCATTGGGCTCACAACCTCTGGTGATCACAGAAAAAGAAATGCAAAATCTATTACACAGACAGAAGCCAGGAAAAGCACCAGGGCCAAACAAGATAACTCCTTCTTGCTTAAAAGTCTGTGCTGACCAATTGGTCCCCATCTTCATCCAAATCTTCAATAGATCACTAGAGATGTGCTATGTTCCTTCCTACTTCAAAAATTCTGCCATCATCCCAGTGCCAAAGAAGCCCTCCATCAAGGAACTGAATGACTACAGACCAGTTACTCTAACATCTGTAGTTATGAAAATCTTTGAAAGGCTTGTGCTGTCCCACCTGAAAACCATCACAGATCCGCTGTTATATCCCATGCAGTTTGCATACGGAGCAAATAGATCGACAGATGATGCTGTTAACATGGCTCTGCATTACATCCTACAACACCTTGAATCTCCAAATATCTACGCAAGGGTCCGCTAGACTTCAGTTCAGCATTTAATGCCATGTTTCTCCAACAATGCGCCCCCCCCCATAGGAAGACCCAGCATGTTTTCTAGGGATAAAATGAAATTAAACCCCTCTCCCCAAATTTAGGCCTATTTTAAAACATGCAAAATTGGGGGGGAGGGCAGGGGGGGAACTTACCTTTAACAGTACCCCGCAGGCAGCCACGCATCATCACCAGCCACTCCTAATGGCCGATCATGGCTGAATACGGAATGCTTCCTACCCGTGCCAAGCACCTTTGCTGCAGACCCCGGTATGGTGCTGGTTGCAGGCCGGATCAGCAGGTGGATGTTAGCCATGGATGTTGGCCTTGGCAGGGCACTTTAAATCACCAGAGCTTCGGTGCCTGCCACTGCTGCTTCCTCTACTGTTCTTGCTTTTCCTTCGCATTCCTCCACCGGCAGTGTTTCAACTGCTTCTCGGGCAGGGGAGCCGCCTCTGTGGCTTCCACTGTTCCTGCTGGCGTGAGAACAGCAGCAGCGCCGGCGGGAACCATGGAAGCATTTCAGCTGCTTCTCGGGCAGGGGAGCTGCCTCTGTGGCTTCCACGGTTCCCGCCGGTGCTGGTGAGACAGCAGCAGCGCCGGCGGGAACTGTGGAAGCCACAGAGGCGGCTCCCCCACTCGAGAAGCAGCTGAAACACTTCCACAGTTCCTGCTGGTGCTGGCACTGTTCTCTTGCTAGAGTTGGCAGGAACTGTGGAAGCTATGGAGGCAGCTCCCCCGCCCGAGAAGTGGCTGCAATGCTTTGGAGCCTGGTACTGTTTTCGCTAAACTGGATATGTCACAGGCCTATCAACAGTTCCCTGTTGATGACGCAACTGCAAAACTTCAAACCATTGTGACACACAGAGGTGCTTTTAAATGTATGCACCTCAAATTTGGTGTTAGTATGACTCCTGGAATTTTCAAGTCACTCATGGAAAGACTACTTTAAGGATTACCTGGCGTAGTACCCTATTTCGATGACATTCTGATATCTGCCCCTGAAAAACCTGAGTTGTTACAGAAAGTCAGAAATGTCCTTGAATGTTTCAGGAAGTCAGGACTCAAATTAAAAAAGGAAAAATGCACCATTGCCACTCCACAAGCTGAATTTTTAGAATACAGAATTGATGCCTCTGGCATTCACCCAACTGAATCCAAAGTAAAGGCTATTCATGAGGCACCCACGCCTACTAATAAAACTGAACTTCAGTCTTTTTTGGGACTTCTAAATTTCTATGCTTCATTTTTGCCACATCAGGCTTCCATTGCAGAGCCTCTACACAGGCTTCAGGCTACAGCATAGCACAAGCAGCATGGCATTGGGGTCCTAAGGAAGCTTTGCTTTCAAAGAAGTCAAGTCACTACTTACTTCTGTTTTAATACAATTTAACAAAAATTTGCCATTAGTACTAGCTGCAGATGCTTCACCTTTCGGTATAGGAGCTGTTCTAAGTCACAGACTGCCTAATGGATCAGAGGCACCCATTGCATTTTTCTCTAGGACGCTATCCTCCATTGAACATAACTACGGTCAAATTGATAAAGAGGCATTGCTTCAGGAAAGAAAGTTGCTTCAGGAAAGAAATTCCATGAGTTTCTCTATGGACACCATTTTGAACTGGTTACGGATCATAAACCTCTTTTAGGACTTTTATCAGGCAACAAGCAAACATCTCAGATTTTGTTTCCAAGGATGACCAGGTGGACGTTATTTCTGGCTGCATATTCCTATATGCTGGTTCATCGCTCTGGCAAAACACTCAGTCATGCAGATGCCCTTAGTTGTTGTCCCTTACCAGTTCCAGTGGAGGATCCTGCTCTGACCTATGCTGTATTACAAATCAATGATCTCAAGCTGCCTATCACCGCCTCTGACATTGCTGCCCAATCTTCCAAGGACAAGGTAATTTCCCAAGTCCTTGACTGGGTGAGGAGGGGATGGCCTACAACCCCTTATTCATCTGAATTCTTACCTTTCAAATTACGCCAGCAAGGACTTTCTTCCTTACAAGGCTGTTTGCTTTGGGGAACCAGGGTAGTGATCCCCCCTCCCCCCCCGACTGCAGACCTCAGTCTTAGAAGTCCTGGATGAAGGTCATCCTGGCATTATCAGGATGAAGGCCTTCGCTCACAGTTATGTATGGTGGCCGGGCATGGATGCTCAGATTGCCAGCTGGGTTAATGCTTGTCAGCCATGCCAAGCCACCAGGCCTTCCCCTCCAGCATCAGCGCCAGGATTGTGGGAGGATGCAGGAAGCCCCTGGTTCAGGGTACATATTGAGCTGGCTAGTCCTTTCCATGGGCATACATTCCTAATATTAGTTGATTCCTTCTCTAAATGAGTGGAGCTGACTTTAATGCATTCCACCACCACAGAGGCGGTCACTAAGGCCCTGAATAGAATGTTCACCACCCATGGCCTCCCTGACACCATTGTGTCTGATAATGGCCCTCAGTTTACATCTTGTGAGTTTGAAATTTTCCTAGCCAACCAAAGAATCAGACACATATTAATAGCTCCTTTTCATCCTGTTAGTAATGGTCTGGCTGAACGGGCAGTCAGATCAGCTAAGGAGGTCCTGCAAAGACTTGGGCCCATAGATTGGCACTCTAGACTTGCCAAGTACTTTCTAAACCAGCACACAACCCCTTGTTCCTCCACAAATAGGTCATCGGCTGAACTCCTAATGGGGCGCCGTTTAAGGACCACCCTAAATAGCCTTCACCCAAATTACGCCCCAGTGCTTCCCCTTGGGTCAAACAGCCAAAATGGGAGTTTTGTAGAAAACGACCTGGTGTATGCCAGGAACTATGCTGGGCAGCCATTGTGGATGTCTGGGCGTGTGGTGGCAGTAACTGGTCCTAAGTCTTACAGAGTCCAGCTACAAGATGGGCGCATTTGGTGCCATCATATAAACCAACTAAGAGGGCATTGGAACACTACACCCAGAGGCCATCTAGACGTTCCCAATGCGGAAAGACCACCTTAGCCCGAGGAATCCCATCTTGAATCCATTTGCAACAAAAGGCTACCTGAAGAAACAGCAGTCCAGCAACCAGAACCGACTGCAGGCGAGCCTCCAGCCCCTCCTTCGTTGGAAGCCACACGACAGGCAGGAGATATCCATCCGGTGCCATTTCCAACAGAGCCAAGAAGATCTGGCTGTGCGCAGCTGCCCTACATACTTAAGAGATTATGCATGCTCCACCTGGGAGGAAGGAGTGTTGTGAACCGGACTGCAGTTTCCACTCAGGTCCATGTTTCAGGCGGAAAACTCGGACCGCTCCTATTGGCTGAAGCCGTTTGACAGCCGGCTATAAAAGGAGATGTCAAATGACATCAGCTGTTGCTGTTCCAGCTGGCTGCTGTGTTAGCGTGGCAGCCCCCGCAACCCTTTATTATTTCAATAAAGTTAAAGTTGAAATTTGCTCTGGTTGTCTGCCTGAGTCATTCCGCCGCTCTACAACAATTTGATTGTTGATTGTACCCTATGACTATCATTATGATTCTTGATTCTTAATGAATGTACCTTTTCTTTATGTATACTGAGAGTATTTACACCAAGACAAATTCCTTGTGTGTCCAATCACATTTTGGCCAATAAAGTATTCTATTTTATTCTATAGAGAGACACACACAGAGAGAGGGGAGAGAGAGGAGAGACGGGGAGAGAGAGATGGAGAGAGACAGAAAGATACAAAGAGAGGGGTAGAAAGAGGGAGAGAGAAATACACAGAGGGGGAGCTAGAGAGGGAGGGGGGGAGAGAGAGACATAGAGAGATACAGAGAGATTGAAGGAGAGAAGGGGAAAGAGAGAGAGAGAAGGATTTTGTGATTCCCAGTTCTCTGCCCTAAATGACTGGCTGGGCAGGTATGGCTAGGGGATCATGTGACTGGGTGGGAGTGAGTGATGTCAAGTTGGCCATGCCCACCCAGGTTTTGTGGCTCCTGATAGTTTTTTTCTGTGGGAAATGGGTTGAAATGGCTCTTTGAGTGTTTAAGGTTTCAGACCCCAATGGAGAAACTGGCAAATGCTACCTCTGATTGACCCTGCCCACATCTATTCTTTGTCTCCCGAGTCCCAGCTGATTGGCTGAGTCTTCTTTTGTTGCCCTTCACAGGAAAATGGAACTGGAAAGCAGGTTAGTGGGGTAGGGTCGGAATGGGATTTTGCAGTAATCTTCCCCCAGGAGTGGGGAGGGAATGGGGATTTTGCAGTATCCTTCCCCTGCCATGCCCACCAAGCCATGCCCACCAAGCCACATCCACCAAGCCACACCCATAGAACTGGTAGTAAAATTTTTTGAATCCCACCATTGCCTGCCATACCTACACCCACAGAAACAGTAGTAAAATTTTTTGAATCCCATCACTAAACTAGATCCAATCTTTCCTTACTTTGGAGTTAAGGTACTCCAAGTCCCAACTAGCTGAACTGAGGCTAATAAACCACTTTCTATTACTTTTTAAAACTGATTTCATGTTGTTTTTTAAAAGATAAAAGGATTAGCAGTAGAAAAGCTATAACAAGTGATCTAAAATTTAGTTTGAGACAAAGAATACCAGAACACTTTATAACTAATTCTTCTTGAGATCTTTTGATTTGTCCTTTGGAAGTTATGCAAATGTCTCTTGAGATATATTGACAGCAAATTAAAAACCTGTTCACTCATGCATGGATTTTACGTGGCTCCTTGATATTTCATTACTAAGCACTTGATACATTTTGAGCATGCCTCCATTGAGAAATACTGTTCAAAATCATAACCATAAGAGCTTCTCTTCTCTTCTCTTCTCTTCTCTTCTCTTCTCTTCTCTTCTCTTCTCTTCTCTTCTCTTCTCTTCTCTTCTCTTCTCTTCTCTTCTCTTCTCTTCTCTTCTCTTCTCTTCTCTTCTCTTCTCTTCTCTTCTCTTCTCTTCTCTTCTCTCCTCTCCTCTCCTCTCCTCTCCTCTATCCTATCCTATCCTATTCTATTCTATCCCACTTTTACATATGGAAAAATTAAGGAAGCCTGCAAGATATATTCTAAACTATTACCCCTTTAAATTTAAAGCCACATAATTATTGTTTGAAAAAGAATATAAGAAGAACTATGTACTGAATTCTATTGAGTATTTACTGAGATATGATGCAAGCTATTAGTTTAGTTTATCATCATGCACCTCGTACAATGAAATTAAATACTATCTTCAGTATACATTACGACTATGCAATTAAACACAAACACACATCTTTCACATTCTATACATTGAATTGAAAACCCCTGATATGGCATTAATATTGCAGTATACAGTAGAATTCAATAGAATTACTGCCTGGGATAGAAGCTGTTTTTCAGCCTATTAGTCCTTGTTTTTATTATCCTGTACCATCTGCCAGATGGTAATAGTTCAAAAAAAGAGTGCCCGGATGAAATGGATCTTTAAGAATGTTTTGAACTTTCTTAAGGCAGCAGAAGCTATAAAGCTCTTCCAAAGAGGGGAGAGGGCAACCTGTGATCTTTTGGGCAATGGCATTAACCCTCTGGAGTGCTGTCCTATCTGCCAATGTGCAACTGGCAAACCATACAGAGTTGCAGTAAGTTAAAATACTCTTTATGATGCAGCGGTAGAAGGTCACCAGCAGTTTTTCATTCAGTTGTTGTTTTCTGAGAAGTCTCAGGTAGTATAATCTCTGCTGGGCCCTTTGGAGCAGTGCTGCAATGTGAGCACCCTAGGTCAGGTCCTCTTTTATGGTAACATCCAGAAACTTAAAACTGGCCACTTGCTCCACTCGGTCTCCATTGATAAGCAAGGGTTGGATGTCTGATCTGTTCCTTCTATAGTCCACTATAAGCTCCTTGGTCTAATTGGTATTGAGGACCACGTTATTGTCTCCATACCACGAAAGCAAGTGGTCCACCTCATCACAGTAGGCAGAGTCATGCCCCCTGAAGATGAGTCCCACCACTGTTGTATCATCTGCAAATTTAGTAATAGTGTTACTAGTGTGAGTGGGAATGCAGTCATGCACATAAAGAGTATAGAGTAAGAGACTCAACATGCAAACCTGTGGTGTACCAGTGTTAAGAATAAGGGCTGAAGAGATATGATTACCTAATCTGATCTTCTGTGAGTGACCAGACCGGAAATCCACAATCCAAAGGCAGATTGAATAAGAAAGTCCATTAGAAAATCCATTACTACATACTTTTATGTAGTATGCAATGGCTTCAGAACTGGTTGTCCAATTCAGCTATCCAGGCAATTGCTTTGTGCAGATCCTCTGAGGAACCAGAAAATGCATGTCTTGGACAATCTTGCACAATATGTTTAATAGTTTGCATATCAGCAACTTATTTGCAACAAGGGTAATCTTTCCATGCCCCTTGATATAGACAGGCACTTCTTTTAGTATCACACCTAATTCTTTTAAAATTGTATTTCATATTTGTGAATGCTTAAATTATGGTATTTCATCCATCCCTGCATCTGTTTATGCTGCTTATGCTGTACCATAATGTGGTACATTAATAAGGTGCTAATTTATTTTTAGGAAATGGACTGGATATTGAAAGAAAAGGGAAAGTTGTTAGAAATTATTATGTTTAGAATAATATGTTCAGATTGATTAAGTTCTTTTTGGACTTTGATCAATTTGAACTTTTGGCAAGTGCTATAATTTCATTTTCATATTTGCCCTTCTCCTTAATTCTTTTCAGTTGTGGTGGCACAGTGGTTGGAATGCAGTACTGCAGGCTAACTCACTGATAATTCAATGAGTTTGATTGTCAGTTTACTCAGCCTTCCATCTTTCTGAGATTAGTAAAACGAGAAACCAGATTGTTGGGGGCTATATGCTGATTCTGTAAACCACTTAGAGAAGGCTGTAATGCACTGTGAAGTGGTATATAAGTCTAAGTGCTATTGCTATTTTGAGAAGATGGAAGGACCTGACAAACAATGGAGAAGATTGCTGAGGTAAAACATCAGTACACTATTAGAACCATCAATGTCATGAACTTCAACTGGGCAAAGCAGTGTATTACAGAGCAACAATGTGTCTGAAATCCAGGACCCATGACTTCCAAGGAAAATCAAAGTTGGGATTACTGAACTTTACCAGCTACTGCTGCAGCAGTTACATGGTCTTCATTTTCAATATTCCATGACAGATTTTAAGCCAGTGTTGCTCCCTTCCTCACCCAGCAGCAGACATTTACCTGCAGGAAGGGAATAGAAAGGAAGGAAAGGGGAGGGAGGGAAGATTTCCAATGCTCCCTAACAGATTCTCAAGGAAACTCAATAAGGAAATTGGCAAATTGTCAGAAATCGGTCTTGCTCCTACTATTTTTGTTTTTGTTTTTGCCCATGCTTAGTCATTCTGTTTCTTGTTTAGGTAAGGAAATATCTCTGAAACAATGATTCTGGGCCATGGATTGTCTAATTATCATATTAAAAATATCCTGTATAAGTAGGCAAAACCTAGCCTATTTCCTTTATGCTTTGCACAGCTTATTAGTTTAGTTTATTAGTCTCAAATAAACAATTTGGTTTTAGGAAAAGACTATCATGTAATCTGCAACTCTTACATTGCAAAAACATATGGACTACACAACTCAATCAGGGCAAAACAATAGACGTAATCTACATAGACTTCTGTTAAGCCTTTGATTCAGTAGTACATGACAAACTACTCCTAAAACTAAAATCTTATGGTATCTCTGGACACCTGCATAACTGGATAGAAGCATTCCTGTCAAACAGACAAAAAATGGTCAAAATTGGGAGCGTCCTATCAAATTCTGTACCTGTCAACAGTGGTGTCCTCCAAGGCAGTGTTCTAGGACCAACTCTTTTCATACTCTACATAAATGACCTCTGTGATCATATTAAGAGCAACTGCATTCTCTTCGTTAATGATGTAAAGCTATTCAACACCACAGACAATACTGCTACCCTTCAAAAAGACCTTGACTATGTATCAGAATGGTCAAACAAATGGCAACTTCAAATCTCAACAAATAAATGCTCTGTCCTACATATTGAAAAAAAAAAATCAGAAAATAAAATACAGGCTGAATAGTCAAGACCTTGTTGATGATCCAAACTCTGTCAAGGATCTTGGAGTACTTATCTCAAATGACCTAAGTGCTAGAGCCCACTGTAACTACATAGCCAAAAAGGCGTTAAGAGTTGTTAATCTAATCTTAAGTAGCTTTTTCTCTGGTAATATTACACTAATAACTAGAGCATACAAAACATTTGGTAGACCAATACTCGAATACAGCTCATCAGTCTGGAACCCACATTACGTATCTGATATTAACACAGTTGAGAAAGTCCAGAAATATTTTACAAGAAGAGTTCTTCACTCCTCTACTCGTTGCAGAATACCTTATGCCACCAGACTTGAAATTCTAGACCTTGAAAACCTAGAACTATGCCTCCTTCAGTCCGATCTAAGTATAGTATATAAAATCATACATTGCAATGCCCTACCTGTCAATGAATACTTCAGCTTCAATCATAACAACATAAGAGCAAACAATAGATACAAACTCAAGGTTAATCGCACCAAACTTGATTGCAGGAAATACAACTTCAGCAACAGAGTGGTCAGTGTCTGGAATACTCTACCTGACTCTGTGGTTTCTTCCCCAAACCCCCAAAACTTTAAGTTTAGACTGTCTACTATTGACCTCATCCTTTTCCTAAGAGGTCTATAGGGGGCGTGCATAAGTGCATCAACGTGTCTACCATCCCTGTCCTATTGTTTCTTTTATATTTTATTTTTCTTATATGTATCCATGTATTCATAACTATGTTTTACTTATACCTATTATCTTGTAAGCAATTGACAAATAAATAAATAAATAAATAAATAAAATTTGCAGTTTTGCTAACATTAACTAAGGAAAGAAAAATTGTTTTACAAATTTGTTTCAAAGGCAGAATTTTTCACAACCGAAAAGTGACATTTCTGCATTTATTAATTTCAAAGAGCCAAGATGTATATATGAATGTTCTGATACATTTATTTATTATTTAAATTTATATACCGCCCCCTCTCCCAAAGGGACTCGGGGCGGTGAACAGCCAGAATAAAAATGCACATATAAAACACATATACAATATTAAAAATTAAAAGAATTAAATATAATTGGCTCTACAAAAATTAAAACAAGGGGATTAAGAAAGATTAAAAACCAGATTAAAATTTAAAAACCCCTAGGCCAGACCGGCTTGCTGAAATAAATAAGTTTTCAGTGCACGACGGAAGGTCATGAGATCAGGGATGGTTCTCATCTCCGGGGGTAATTCATTCCAGAGAGGGGGTGCCCCCAATGAAAAGGCCCGCATCCTCGGGGTCGCCAGCCATCCAGCTGGCGGCACCCCAAGGAGGCCGACTCTATGGGAGCGTATGGTCGGCGGGAGGCCGATAATGGCAAGAGGCGGTCTCGCAGGTATCCTGGTCCCGAGCCATGGAACGCTTTAAAGATAAAAACTAAGACTTTGAAGCGCACCCGGAGGGCCACCGGAAGCCAATGCAGCTCACGCAGAAGTGGCGTAACATGGGAGCCCCGAGGAGCCCCCAATACCACCCTTGCGGCTGCATTCTGCACCAGCTGGAGCCTCCGGAAGCTCTTCAAAGGCAGCCCCATGTAGAGAGCATTGGCATAGTCTAGGTGGGAGGTCACCAGGGTGGAGGTGACCGTGTGAAGTGCATCCCGATCCAGAAACCCCTTCTGGTTTCCCCTGGTTCTGTCAGAACCTGAAATGAATGAATTGACCCTGGTGAGCATTTAGACTAGAGTTCCAAAGAAATAACATAGCATAAGCTCAATATTTCTACTAAGACAAATCTAGATAAATTCTCAAATATGTTGAGAATGACATAGAAAGGAATAAGACTGCAAGAAACTTTCACACCAAAAAATTGCAAAGCAAATTGTAGTATGGCATTAGTTATCATGAAATAGCTATTGTCTTCAAGGAAGGGAGATAAATAATACAACTAATGATGGATTGCTACTATATATATAGTCCAATTAGAATGAAGTATATTTTTCCTTGAACATGTGAGAAGCAATGAATAAGGCCATAAGAACTCTAATTCTATGTTTGCTATATTTTTGCACTTCAGTTTAAAAATCCATATCCACAAGGGTGGAATTCAAATTTTTTAACTACTGGTTCTGTGGGCGTGGCTTAGTTGGTGGGCATGGCTTGGTGGTCATGTGACTGGGTGGACATGACTTGGTGGCTATGTTATTGGCTGGGTGTGGCCAACTCAATATCATTCACATTGAGGCACGCACTTTCTCGCCTGGCCTCTCATGACTGTGGGGATGCTGCAACAGTCGTACGTGTGAAAAATGGTCATAAGTCCATTTCAGTGCCATTGTAACTTTGAATGGTCACTCCACACAGGCAAAGTACCAACAAAGGAGGGGAAAAAAAACTCCAGAGACGTTCCTGAGACAGGAAGTCTAATCTTGCCAAGAATGTAATAATGGTTTCTGTAAGCAACACCACAATGTTTCCTTCCTGCCTTCCTTACAGGATTAGGCCGGTAATTTCTTCTAACAACCAGTTCTCTGAACTGCTTAGAATGTTAACAACCGGTTCTAGCGAATAGGTGCGAACTGATAGAATCCCACCCCTGCATATCCAGTATAATTTTGAAACATTTAAGTTAGTTACGACCAGCTCTATCCATCAGTTTTAATGATTCCAAAGTATATTCTAGTTCCAACCCAATTTGTTATCTGCTCTTCTTCAATTCCTACATGCAAATTTATCCTTGTAAAATTTTTTTTACCAAACTTCAGAGGTAGACTTGGACAAGAGATACAGAATTAAATCCTTCATCAACTTAGAAATATTTCCCTTGCTGTTGAAAAAAAAGTCAGTAAGGGTATAATTCATTTGATGCTTACAATGAAATGAATAATAAGGTCAGTGGGTTTCTGCCAAAACTCCATTTAGGGATTGCATTGTGAAACTATGATCTCATATATCATCTGTAAAAAGGGACAATTGATTTCTCAATATACATAAATTGAAAGAATGAAAATGTTTTTAAGAGGAAAAAGAGGGTTTATATTTTCAATGGAAGTACATCAATAATATTCTATTTATCAGACTGAAAGATTCTGGACAGCTCTGGAAAGCAAAAAAAAAGCATCCATACTTTGCAAGGGTGGAAATTATTCATCATTTTGTTATCATAAAAAAGCAGAAACTGTGCAATTGTTCTGTCATGGGATTGGAAAATATATGTAGGAAAAAATTTATAAAATCCTAGTAATTGTGTAAGAGGCACTTTTCTGCTGTGAATTAATTGTTTGCAAATTACTGGGGACTTTAGACTATTCTACTAGTACTATAAATGGAAGAATGGGTCAAATCTACATAGCTGTAAGATTGTTAGTTATGGTAAGTATTTGGTTACATTGCTGCTAAACCGAATCCAACTAGCTCCTGAATCTAAGAGGGTGATTATTTTTTTTTTCATATGGCACACTGCATGTTGAATGACTAAGCTTTTCTGTCATTTGTTTACTTAGATCAATGTCTTCACATCTGGGAATTTTAATATTCTTTTTAAAAGAATGGTGGCTAGGGAATTCTGGGAGTTGAAGTTTATACATCTTAGATTGATAAGTTTGAAAAACACTGATTCATTTTATATATCAGTAGGAGCCACATAAAGATTCGGATAACATTCATTGGCAAAGATTTTGAAAAAATTCAGAAAATCTAAAATAAGACAAATATTTCATCCCAGAGTTGTATCATGAGTTGATTCCTGTTTATGTACATATATAGATTTATTTATTTTTATTTATTTATCACATTTTTATACCGCTCCCTCTCCCAAAAAGGGACTCGGGGCGGTGTACAGCCTACTAAAAAACATATAATAAATACACTAAATACAATTAAAAATATATTAAACACGTCGGTCCGGCTGTGTCCCATCTAGTTTAAAATTTAACAATATAAAATCAGGGAATCGATTAAAAATTAAAATATAAAATTAATTACTAAAACCCAGTTAAAATTTAAAACTGGAACCCAATTACTGGGCCAGGCCGGCCTGTCGAAAAAATAGGGTTTTCACTGCGCGCCGGAAGGTCAGGATATCCGTCATGGTCTGTATCTCCGGGGGGAGATCATTCCATAGGGAGGGAGCTCCCACAGAGAAAGCCCGAACTCTCGGGGCCGTCAGCCGACAACGGCCGGGCGGCGGTACCCCAAGGAGGGCAACCCTGTGGGAACGTACTGGGCGGCGGGAGGTTGACGATGGCAGTAGGCGGTCCCGTAAGTACCCAGGTCCCGAGCCATGGAGCACTTTAAATACCATCAGTACCACCTTGAATCGAATCCGGAAGGCCACAGGAAGCAAGTGCAGCCTGCGGAGAAGCGGTGTAACGTGGGAGCTCCGAGGAGCACCCACAATCACCCGTGCGGCTGCATTCTGGACCAACTGTAGCTTCCGGAGACTCTTCAAGGGGGGCCCCATGTAGAGAGCATTGCAATAATCCAGGCGGGAGATAACGAGGGCGGAAGTGACTGTGCGAAGTGCGCCCAGATCCAGAAAGGGCCGCAACTGGTAGATCAGATGAATCTGATAAAAAGCCCCCCTGGCGACGGCTGCAATGTGTTCTTCTAAGGACAGCCGTACGTCCAGGAGGACACCCAGATTGCGCGCCCTTTCCACGGGGTTCAAGACCTCTCCCCCCACGGCCATCGAAGGAACAAGCTGGCTGTATCTGGGTGCAAGAAACCACAGCCACTCGGTTTTGGTCGGGTTGAGACGAAGCCTGTTACGACCCATCCAACTCCGCACGGCCTCCAGGCACATCACTTCGACGGCTTCATTGGGGTGGCCCGGGGTGGAGATGTACAGCTGAGTATCATCAGCATACTGATGGAACTCCACCCCGAAGCCACGGATGATCTCACCCAGCGGCTTCACATAAATGCTGAACAGCAGGGGCGAGAGCACCGACCCCTGAGGCACCCCACATAGTAGGGGCCTCGGGGCCGATCTCTGCCCCCCTGTCAACATGAATTGCGAACGGTCGGAGAGGAAGGAGGTGAACCACCGCAACACGGTGCCCCCCACCCCCAACCCCTCCAACCGCCGCAATAAGATACTGTGGTTGACAGTATCAAAAGCCGCTGAGAGATCTAACAGGACCAGGACAGAGGAACAACCCCTGTCCCGAGCCCTCCAGAGGTCATCCACCAACGCGACCATTGCCGTCTCCGTGCTGTGCCCGGGCCTGAAACCCGATTGGAGGGGGTCAAGATAACTCGCTTCATCCAGGTACTGCAGGAGCTGACGTGCCACCACACTCTCAACAACCTTCGCAACAAAGCGAAGGTTGGAGAAAGGACGATAATTAGATGACAATGCTGGGTCCAGGGACGGTTTCTTGAGGAGGGGCCGCACCACCGCCTCTTTCAAGGCGGCGGGTAACAGCCCCTCTCTCAAGGAAGCGTTTATAATACCCTGGAACCAGCCTCGTGTCACCTCCCGAGTGGCCAAAACCAGCCAGGAGAGACACGGGTCCAACAAACAGGTGGTGGCATTAAGCCCCCCCAGTATCCTGTCCACGTCCTCCAAAGTAACAGGGTCGAACTCAACCCAATTGACCTCCCCGATATCCACCCCCGCCCCCCCGCCCAGAGATGCCCAGTCGGAGTCCAGCTCATCCCGGATCTGAGCGATTTTGTCCTGCAGAAACCTGGAAAACTCCTCAGCCCGCCCCTGCAAGGGGTCCTCCTGCGCTCCCACCTCCAGGAGGGAGCGGGTCACCCTAAACAGGGTGGCTGGGCAGTTTTCTGCGGACGCAATAAGGGTGGAGAGGTAAGATCTCCTCGCCATCCTCATCGCCACTAAATACGTCTTAATATAAGATCGTAATAGTGTTCGGTCAGACCCAGAGTGGCTAGCCCTCCAACTACTCTCTAGGCGTCTTTTCCGGCGCTTCATCTCCATTAGCTCCTCAGAAAACCGAGGAGCCACTTGGGATCGGTACCGGGTCAGAGGCCGCAAGGGCACGACTCAGTCAAGGGCCCCGGCAGCCATCCTATCCCAGGTGGCGACCAAGCCCTCAACCGAGTCATGTGTGCGAGCTTCGGGAAATGGCCCAAGCTCCGTCAGGAACCTATCAGGGTCCATCAGGCGCCTGGGGCGGTACCATTTTAATGGTCCCACCTCCCTGCAGTCAGGGGGTGTGGAACGGAAGTCGAGCTTCAGGAGCGAGTGATCCGTCCATGACAGGGGTTCTACAACTATATCCCCTATACCCAGATCACTCTGCCATTGATCAGAGACAAAAACCAGATCCAAAGTGTGACCTCCCACGTGAGTAGGGTCCCGAATTAGCTGGGTCAGGCCCATGGCCGTCATGGAAGCCACGAACTCTTGAGCAGTCCCGGAGGCACCGCCGGCAGAAGGCAAGTTGAAATCCCCCATGACCATAAGCCTGGGGGTCCCAACTGCCACGCCAGCTATGACCTCAAGGAGCTCAAGCAGGGCCGCTGCCGCATAGCAGGGAGCCAGGTATGCGACCAGCAGGCCCACCTGAACCCTGGGACCGAACTTCACGAAAAGGAGCTCCCACTCGGTCGTCTGAGGCACAGTGGCTTCCCTCGGACACAGATCCTACTTAATAACCACCGCAACCCCGCCTCCCCTGGATAGATACTATCCAGCCTAAAGATCTGGTAATTTAATACAAGATAAATTTATTTTAAAGATGGATAATAGTTGTACATTAGCATATTTTATTGTTTATAAATAGTAAGAAAAGGAGATTAAAGAATTTGGAAGATTCCTTAAGAAGAAATCCTGATGTCTAAATTACCAAAATATGAGAGTTAATCAGCCACATTAAAATGATGTTAAATTTAAGATTACATTACATCTATAAACAAAGTTAAAATCTGAAGAACAATTATAGATAATAGTCCAGGAACTGCAATCTTTATATAATTACTAATAGTTCATAGTTATGACTGATCATAGATGATGCAGCTCAATGAGATAGTAATTTGTGGACATGCCTTGTTTTTCTAAGTGGTGGTGTCTTATGGAGGTAAGCTACTGCAACTTGACAACAGATAAGGCATTTGTTTCAATCAAGTGATTGGCTTCATAGATTGTGGCTTCTGGGTATTCACTGAATAAAACCAAGTAAAGTGGATGCTACAACTGATTTGAAGTAAGGCACCATCTTGTTTCATGGAAGTGTATTGGAGGAGGAGTTTACTTGACTTTTGATTAATCCTTTTTTTAAAAAAAATTATTATGCATTTTCCTTTATAATACATATTTTCAATTATACATCAACAATCCATCTCTTTCTGTCTCTTTCCTTCTCCTTCCCTGCCTTCCCTTCTCCCCTCCACTTCCCTCTCCTTCCCTCTTTCCTTTCCCTCTCCTCTCCTCTACTTTCTTCTCCTTCCCTGTCTCCTTCTCCTCTCCCCTCTCTACTTCCCTCCCCTCTCTCCTCCTCATATTTTCAATTTTGCATTGACAGTCTATCCCTTTCTGTCTCTTTCCTTCTCCTTCCCCCCCTTCCCTTCTCCCCTCCACTTCCCCCTTCTTCCCTTTTTCTTTCTCCTCCACCCTCCACTTTCCTCTCCTTCTCTTTTGATGAATCCTTATCCCCTTTGAAAATGTCCACAATCTTATTAATTCTTCCATCTCTATAATCTAAGGATAGAAGATTAATTATAATTCTTTTGTTGGGTCAGATGTAAGTACCTTTAACATGCACTATTCACTGCACAGTCCTAATTTTATCTATAATAGGAAATAAAATTGTAATTTTATAATTTTACCAATAAATTAATACTGATAAGAACAGACCTTTTTTTATTCTTGAGGCATACTTTTTTGTATTTGTTTATTTCTGTCAATATTTCTAGTTCTTACTGTATGGTTCTAATACTTGCATGCATGACTTGTGTATTGGCTAAAAAAATCACCAATATCTAATAATTTTATTATCAGATGGAGGTTGTGTTGCTGGGAAGATTATAGAGTGGTCTAACAATGTATGCATTTCTTTTTTACTTGCTTTAGCAGCACATACACTACTATTATTTTCTTATACTCCAACAGTAGATTTTTCTTTTTATAATCAAAAGTAACTCTTTCTTCTTTTACATTATATTGAAAACTAAATAAATCCACTAATAAGGAATCTTTAATTTGTCACAGGACATATTGACGATTACTGTGCAGGGAATGGCAATATCTGGTTTTAGCAACATTTCATCTAATTACAGAATATCAGTTGGGTTGCTAATCAGACATGTCAATTACTATTTGAATCTTCTTCTTCCTAATGTTATTCCCATGCTACAGTGGAGTACACTTGTCAGCAAAGCTGTCTTCATTTGGGTTGATCCAGGGCATCTTCAGTGGAAATGCCCATGTATTTCATGTCCTCTTTGATGCGATCCATCCATCTTTTCTTGGGTTTGCCATGGGATTGCTAGTTACCAGGGTCCAAAGGCATGGTTGTCCTTGGCATTGAGTAGGCCATACAAGTGATGTTTCTATTAAAGCATACAAGTGTCCGTATCATCTGACTCTTCCATCACACATTTTTGTTATGATTGGCATTCAATATTGGATGTCATCATTCATAGCATAGTCATATCACATTATTCCAAACACCTTTGGTGTATTCATATTTGCATCATCTGTATGGCCTATGCATGCTTTGCCATTCCTGGCCAGAACTCTGATCCATAGGGGGTGACTGGGTGCACTACCATTTGACTTGAGGCATAGGGGCATAGCATCTGAGGATCACACAGGACTCCAATCACCTAGTTTAGACAGGCATAGTGGGAACAGCTGTGGACATCAGCATACAAGATAGGGGAGGTACTTGAATTGTTCTACTTTCTTGCTGATTGTTCCATCAGTTTGGAGGCCACATTCCATAACTCCATTTTGTTGATTTCAATTACTATTTGATGTATTGTATGTAGTATGTAGTATTAATGTATATATAAGTAATATCACATCTGAAATCCAAACTTAGTAGAATCTCTAATATAAAAAAATATTTTCAAAACTAAAATAACCTTCAACTTCAGGCCTTCAGAATTGTTTATGGCAAAGGAACAGGCATGCTTCTTCTGCTCCATCCCCAAGATTTAATTTAATCAGTGAAGTCTTATAAGAAGTGGAATTTGGCTGGGATTTCTGCAGAGTTCCAGAGTTCTTATTGACTGGACTACTACTTATAACCATTCCATTCAAAAAAGCACTTTGTGCAGCAAAGCTACTTTATGTACCTGAACATAGTGGTCCACATTGTTTGATTCCCTCTTCAATTATGTCGACTATTCAATAATGGAAAATATTTCTGAATCTGTGTTGTACATACACCGGAAGTTTCTTTCTGTTACTATCAATGCCAAAAGAGGTTATTGAAATGATGCAAAGCAAATCTATGTAATAGATCAGCTTGGCTCTTGAGCCAAGATAGGTAGCAAAGTGGCTTTGAAGAGGTGCTTTGCTTGAAGTATCTTCAAATTAAAGCAACCCTTTAAAACTTTCCACAGTCCTGTCAATCTGGATAAGTAAGCAACCTGCCTAGCACATTAAGTTTGGCAGACTATTCTTAATTTGTGTCTAGAATTATAATACATTAATTGTGAGTGTCAGTTGAGTATTATTCTTTCTTTATAGCACTTTAAACTGTCAATTAACAATATATTTACTCAATAGTGTACATAAAACAAAAGCCATAAAATGTTAAAAATCATTGCCTTTATTAAAAATGAATTCAAACTAATATTGTGCCAAACAATATTTTAGTTTGCCATGTTTGTGAACAAAGGTCTTAAGGTTTATCTTTCAGGTTCTCCTGTCACTATTTCAAGCCAGCAGCCATGCTGAGGTGGCAGAAAAGGATGATATTTTGTTTTCACACCATGGAAGCAACTTCAGACATGACTTCCTGTTCCAAAGGCAAAATTTTATTTTCCTGTTTCTGTTTTCTTCATTTTTTTAAAAAAATCTTTTTTTGCAGTTATTTAGTAGAAAATCCAGTCATATTACCATGGAAGGAAAAATAGTAATAAACATACTTCTGCTGGATTTCAAACCAGCAGTGTTATATGTGCAAAGCAATATCAGTTTAGCAAGGTTTCTAAGGAAGACTAAAAGTGGACTTTTAAATTTTAAAGAATGCACATATGTATATATGTGTATGTGCATACATATGAAAGTATATATAGATAGACCTCACCTAATGACTACACTGTTTAGTGACCATTCTAAGTTAGGATGATATTGAAAAACTTTACAACTAGTACATTCATGATTCTCTCTGCATCCCAATCCATGTGATTACCATTTGCACACTTTATTGAAAACTTTTCACAAGCAGAGTTAATGGAGAAGCCAGCAGTGAAATTGCAGGTCAAGTGATATCTTGCCGAATAACTGCAATTACATGATAATTCTTATAATTACATGATAATTCATTTAATAACGAGATTGCTTAGTGATAAGAGTTGCCCGCCCATTATTAAGCGAGAGCTATGTGTAAATATAAAAGTATAGATTCCCAGAAAGACATTTATATGAAAAAAGCAAGGCAATTATTTTCCTGGAATGGACAATTAAAAAAAAACAAAACAAAACAAACAGGAGTTAAGAAATTGTCCAATGGAAGGACATGGTATCCTGCAGGCCAGACTGAAGGTCTTGATACTTTTCAAAGTATCTTAGTTTTGTCAAGATTGTCTCAAACTGGTTAAAGGCAAGCAGTTAATACGAAGTGGGAGTTTTAATGATAGGCATAGATATGGAATAGAGGGAATATCTGAATTCAAATAATTGTAATTCTCAAAAGTAATGTCAAATGAAAAATACAATTATTTGGAGATAATATTCTGGTTTTGGAGTTGGACTCTTTAGAAAAGCTTGTCTGATGTGGCACTTTTTTCTTGATACCAGGAAATTTGATTTGTGTTCTAATTATCTAAAGCATTTAAAATCAGTGAATGTGATTTAATTTTTAATTCCTGATAATTTGTTCAACATTTGAAATTTGCATTACATTTTATTATGAAGTGTTGGAATATTTATTGTTTAAGATATACAGAATTTTGATGGTTTATTGGAACTTCTATTATTAGCATTATGTCTTCAATTCTGTATAAGTATCTATAGGACTCATTTTTGAAGCATCTAATAAATATAAAAAATAATCAGTTTTCTTATGAAAGTTTTTTTAAATATTTCCAAGATGGAGTAGTGGATCTAGGAATAGCAATTACAGAAAATATTCTAAAATGTTTTACAGTAAACTCCTCATAGATGAGTGATTATCACATCGATCTCATAATGATTAACTTAATGATATATAATTATCTGCTTTAAACTGCTACTTCATCCCAATTAAGAGTTCCAAATACTTAAATAAATAAATATAAAATAATCTTTATTAATTTTTGCATGAAGCAGGTAAAGAAAGTACTATGTACTTTTTATTGTGTTGAATTCAGTCTTTAACAGCAATTTAGTTCAGTTTGAGAATGTGTCTAATTATTGTTATACACACACACACACACAAACACACACCACTTTTATTGTGGAATGCCAACCAGAGTTACTTTCTGTGAGATGGGCAGCCTTACACATTTAATGAATAAACAAGTAAATAATAATACAGTTTATCATCTGACTAAAATAGGGGTATCCAATCTTGGTAATTTTAAGATCTGTGAACTTCAGCTTCCAGAATTCCCCACCCCTCTACAAAGAAGAAAACTCTTTCTACTTTACTTCATTTTAAAGTGGTATCAGTTACCTAGCAACTACCAAGCACAGCCAAAATGAAACATGGAGTCCATGGTACTCTTTGAGTTTGGTTGTTTTCTTGCAGATGTTTCACTATATGACTAGGTATCATTATCATCTGTGCTCTAAGTGTGAGGTTTGATCTGTTTGTATATAGTAACTTGACCAACAAGTGTTGGTTGAGATGTGTGTGTTTTGTATATTGTATTAGAATATTTAGAATATTGTTTTACTTGATTATTTATTTAGTGCTAAATCCATACTTACAGTATCTGGATGCTGATTATTTGAAGTTGGTTACTAGACATTCCCCACATTCAGCAGACTAGATACCATGTTTCTCCAACAATACGGCCTCCACCAATAGGAAGACCCAGCATGTTTTCTAGGCATGAAATGGAATTAAGCCCCTCCCCTCAAATTTAGGCCTAGTTTAAAACATGCTGGGGAGGGAGGCCAGGGGTTAAAACATGCTGGGGGGGGGAGGCCAGGGGTTAAAACATGCTGGGGGGGGAGGGTGGGAGGATAAAACATGTGGGGGGGAACTTGCCTTTAACAGTGCCCTGCGCGGCACTGCCGCTGTTCTCGCACCAGCAGGAAGTGTAGAAATGTTTCTGCTGCTTCTCAGGTGGGGGAGCTGCCTCCATGGTTTCCACAGTTCCTGCCGGCACGAGAACAGCAGCAGCGCCGGCAGAAACGTGGAACTGTTTCTGCCACTACTCGGGTGTTTGCGGAACCTTCCTGTGTGACAGTACCGCTTCCCCCGGGCCTCTTCCTCCTCCCCTTCTCCCTCCACCCCAACCGGGGAAGGAATCCCCTCTCCACTGCCCTTCCTCAGAGCAGCAGAGAAGTTCACCGTCTCCCCCTAAATGGATGGGAGACGCGCATTAAAACCTCCCAAAGCCCACACGGATAATACCGCGTTTGTGTTTCTGTGGGCCGGGAAAGAGCCCGCTGGCAGACGCTTCAGTGCTCTCCGGATTTTGCCTCTTAAGGTCAGGGCGTCCTGAAGCCTTTTTCCCAGGGGCGACCAGCCACAGCTTCCCGTCCACGGCACCTGCCTCGTGGCGCTACTTTTCGGCCAAAGATTCTTGGTCTCCCTGCTCCCAGACCTAATTTTTTTCCCCCGGTCGCTTTTCCGTTTTTCTCTTTGCCCTCCAAAAGGGGTCGGTGGCGATCTTCGTCTCTCTTGCTCTTTGGGCTTCCGCAGCTTTGTTCTCGGCAGCAGCCGGGCACGGGGCGCAGAGGGATGTCCTTGTTTTGCGAGGTAAATGGCGATGGCGCTGCGGTGGCATTGTTTGCTTTTCTGTTGTGGCGGGCGTGGAAAATGGTGTGGGGGAAGCCGCGGAGCTGAAGATGGAACCCAGAGCCGGAGTGTTTGCAAGCCGTCCGAGCATGTCACATAGAAGGGAGTTTGTGGACATTTCCCTTTTCAAAGAGTCCCCCCAGTTTCCGCCGGCGCTGCTGCTTTATCATGCCGGCAGAAACATGGAAAGCGTTTCTGCCGCCTCTCGGGTGTGTACGGAGCCGTACACACCAGAGTGGTGGCAGAAACCCTTTCCACGTTTCCGCTGGCATGGAAAGCATTTCTGCCACCGCTCAGGTTTGTGTAGCTCCGCACACACCCAAGTGGTGGCAGAAACCTTTTCCACGTTTCCACCAGCATGGAAAGGGGCCCGAGCAGTGGCAGAAACCCTTTCCATGCCGGTGGAAACGTGGAAAGCGTTTCTGCCGCCACTCGGGTTTGTGCGGCTCCGCACATACCCGAGCGGCGGCAGAAACCTTTTCCACGCTTCCGCCGGCATGGAAAGGGTTTGTGCTGCCGCTCGGGTGTGTGCGGAGTCACACAATCCTGAGCGGTGGCAGAAACGCTTTCCATGTTTCCACCGGCATGGAAAGGGTTTCTGCCACCGCTTGGGTGTGTGCGGCTCTGCACACACCCGAGTGGTGGCAGAAACGCTTTCCATGTTTCTGCCAGCACGACAAAACAGCAGCGCTGGCGGAAACTGGGGGGACTCTTTGAAAAGGAAAATGTCCACAAACTCCCCTCTATGTGACATGCTCGGACAGTTTGCAAACCCTCCAGCTCTGGGTTCCATCTTCAGCTCCATGGCTTCCCCCACACCATTTTCCACGCCCGCCACGAGAGAAAAGCAAACAATGCCGCCGTGGCGCCACTGCCGTTTATCTCACAAAACAAGGACATCCCCCTGCGCACACCCGAGCAGCGGCAGAAATGCTTTCCATGCCGGCGGAAACACTTTCCACATTTCTGCCGGCACGACAACAGCAGCAGCGCCGGCGGAAACGTGGAAGCATTTCTGCCGCACCAGCGGGAACACCGCTGCCGCCCACCCGCTAATGGGGGGGGGAGAGAAATTAATTCACCCCCCGAAAAGACGTCCTAGCCGTTTTTTCGGGGGTCAAAAAAAATTAAGATCCGGCCTTGTTTTGTGAGAAATACGGTAGTACCTAGTCAGATAATGAAATGTCTACAAGCAAACAAGTTCAGAGAGTATAAAGGACTCCACAATTCAACCCTGACCTACATATATTCTACTCGATTTAATAATTAATTATTTACATTTCTGGATGTTATTCCAAAAGTATAGTTGTTATTCTTTCTTTGATGGGCTGCACAAAATGTAGGAGGTATTTTTTTCATCAGGACATAAAACCAATCCTATGTTGGAATCAGATTTGCCTTGGGATCAATTGTGTTTTTTTTAAATAAAATTATACATTATTGATTAGGAAAAATAGGACTATAAGCTCTATGCATGCTGCATATTTAATTCAGAGTTATTTAAAGAATCTGTTTTATGAAGTCTGCATTACTAATATTTATTAGTTTGCACTATTAGTTTTATTTTCCTTTTCATACTATTAATCTGTATCTGGATATTGCCATTCCAAGCTCCTGATTATTATAATTTTAGCTTGGGTCATGAACAGGGCAGTGCAAAATTCAACTTAATGATTTGATTCAAAGGCATTTATCTTTTTTTTTAATTATTATTTTATTTTAAAAGTTTTCTTCATTAAACAATTAAACAAACACAAAGATGGACAATTCTTACAATAAAAAAGTTGAATGTGGTAGTCTCCCTAACCTCAATCATTGTCATTACTTTGCTAAATCCAATAGTAATATTACATAATTCTCCTCTATACACTTTAAATAGAATATATATATATAATCATTCCTTATTCTCATTGATCTTCCTTGTTTCTAGCCAACCATAAAATTTCTCCCATGTTTTATAATAATCCGAATCTTCCTTATTTTTTAATTTTTTTGTTAGTTTATCCATTTCTGTGCACATTGTGATTTTGTTCAATATTGCCAATTCATTTGGGATGTATTTATTTTTCCAGTTCTGTGCATATGCCAACCTTGCTGCAGTAATTACATGAATCATTAAGTACAGAGTTTCTTTCCAGTGTTAATTCCCAACAGAAAAAACTCAGGCCTGTATTATATTTTAATTCCACACATTTCTTCTATCCACTTAAAATTTTGCCAATATTTTTGGGCTTCCTTGCAACTCCACCATAAGTGATAGTAAGTTCCTATTTCTTTATTACATTTCCATCATATAGGGGAAAATTTAGAGTTCATTTTTGCCAATCTTGATGGTGGTATATGCCATCTATAAAATAATTTATACAGATTTTCTTTAAAGGGTATCGCTAATGTATCATTTTTTAATTTCTATTCCATAGTTTCTGCCAATCATCTAATTTTATACTATGAAAATTTTTTTCCATCCATACCATCGTTTCTTTTTCTTCTTCTATTTTAAATTCTCTTTAGAAGAGCATATAACTGCCGTCGCCAGGGGGGCTTTTTGTAGGATCTACCAGTTGCGGCTCTTTCTGGATCGGGGTGCACTTCGCACGGTCACATCCGCCCTTGTCATCTCCCGCCTAGACTATTGCAATGCGCTCTACATGGGGTTCCCCTTGAAGAGCATCCAGAGGCTCCAGTTGGTGCAGAATGCGGCCGTGCGGGTGGTTTTGGGGGCTTCTCGTAGCTCCCATGTTACATCACTTCTGCACAAGCTGCATTGGCTCCCGGTGGCCTTCCGGTTGCGATTCAAGGTATTAGTGGTCATCTTTAAAGCGCTGCATGGCTTGGGACCTGGGTACTTAAGGGACCACCTACTGCCACCATAAGCCTCCTGCCGGCCAGTGCGCTACCATAGAGCAGGCCTCCTCGGGATGCCATCGGCTGGACGGTGCCGGCTGGCGGCCCTGAGGGTGCGGGCCTTCTCTGTTGGAGCACCCTCCCTCTGGAACGAATTACCTCCGGAGATGAGAACCATCCCTGACCTATTAACCTTCCGGCGCGCGCTGAAGATCCACCTATTCCATCAAGCCAGTCTGGCCTAGAGTTACTGTAGGGTTTTTAATTGATATTAAATGGTTTTAGCTTTTTAACTCCTCTGATTGTTTTTATTCTCCAGCCACCTATTTAATCTTTTTAACTTCATTTTAAATTTTGTATTTGATTGTATTCTTATTTGGCTGTAAACCGCGCCGAGTCCCGTTGGGAGAGAGGGGAGCAGTATATAAAATTGATTAAATAAATAAATATTTTTTTGTTTCTATGACTAATCCAATCTTTCACCCAAGTTAATATTGCTGCTCTGTAGTACAACTCCCAGTCGGGCAGGCCAAATCTTCCTCTTTCAGTAGCATCTTGCAGCAATTTTAACTTAATTCTTGGTTTTTTCTTTTGCCAAATAAAATTTGTCGTTATTCTATCCAAATGATCAAAAAAAAATTTGTCTAATTTTATAGGGGCATTTTGAAAAAGAAATAATAATTTAGGCAACACATTCATCTTTATTACTGCTATCCTTCCCATTAGGGACAGACCTATTTTGTCCCATTTTTCCAAATCATTAGTTATTCATTTAATTAATGGGTCGTAGTTGTCATTTTTAAGTGTTGTGTACTTTGCTGAAATAGTAATTCCCAAATATTTTACCTTTTCTATGATTTGGATGCCCATTCTCATTGCTAATAATTCTTTCTGTTTATTTGTCATACTTTTGGTGATAATTTTAGTTTTATCTTATTGATCTTTAGCCCCACAACTTCTCCAAATTCTTCCAATTTGCCTAATAATTTTGCTCCTGAATTTTGTGGTTCCTCTAATATAAAAAGTAAATCATCTGCAAAGGCTTGTAGTTTAAATTCTTCATTTTTTATTTTTAGACCTTTAATTTCTGTTTCATTTCTAATTATTCTTGCTAAGACCTCCAATGACATATTAAAAAGAAGTGGCGATAATGGGCATCCCTGTCTAGTTCCTTTTTAAATTTGAAATTTATCTGTTATTCCCCCATTCACCAAAATTGTGGCTTCTTGTTTTTCATATATTGCCGAAATTACATTTAAGAATTTTTGTCCTAGATCGATATCTTTGACTTGCTGCAAGATGAACTGCCATTTAACATTATCAAAGGCCTTTTTAGCATCTAAAAACGTTAATGCAACTTGATCACCACTGTGATCCTCATAATATTCTATAATATCCAGAGTCGTTCTAATATTATTTTTAAGTTGCCTATTTTATTTATTTATTTATTTATTCGTACTTCTATACCGCTCCCTCTCCCAAAAAGGGACTCAAGGCGGTGTACACTCAACAAACAAGGTAATACAGAAAACAGAAGCGAAAACAGGTAAGTAATCAAGATGGCCAAGAATCACCCCTATAAAGTTACAAAATATAAACCCCAATGATCTTATTTGGCTAGACCGGCTTGCTTGAACAGCCTATAGGGAAGAAATCCATTTTGGTCTGGAGAGATAAATTCATCTAAATTTTTTTCTGAATCTTTCTGCAATAATTGACACAAAAATTTTGTAATCAATATTAAGTAAGGATATTGGTCTATAATTTCCAGGGTCCGTGATATGACCTCCACCTTTAGGTATAATTGTTATCCTTGCTTCCTTCCATGATTTGGGGATTTTAGCTTCTTCTAACACTTCATTAAATATTCTAAGCATTTTATTACTTAATATATCCTATTGTGCTTTGTAAATTTCCACTGGGAGGGCGTCTGGGCCTGGGGCTTTGTCATTTTTCTGTTTATTTATTGCCCAGTGGACTTCTTCTATTGTTATTTCATGATTCAGGATTTTTTGGTCTTCTTCTGAGATTCTTATGAGTCCTGCTTTTTAAAGTATTCTCTTATTTTGGCATTCACTAGGAGTTCCTCCTCTCTATATAATTTTTCATAATATTTTTGGATTATCACTCTTTTTTCTTCCTCTTGGTAGCAGATCTCTCCTTGGTCATTTCTTAATTTAGTAATCCACCTGTTTTCTTTTTGCTTTTTCAATCTATGCACTAACCATCACCCTGGTTTATTTGCATTCTCGAATTGATATTGTTTAGTCATTTTTAATTGGTGGGCTAACTCTTCTTTCTCTATTAAATTTATTTTATGTTTTATTAGATCCATTTATAATTTAAATTGTTTTTCCTGTGGTGCCTCTTGTAATTTCAACTCTAAGTCTTTAAATTCCTGTTCAAGTGTTTTCCTTTGTTATTTTTTCTCTTTGTTTTTTTTGCCATATATTTTATTGCTACTCCTCTTTATCATCATCATCATCATCATCATCATTATTATTATTATTATTATTATTATTTATTGCACTTTTATACCGCCCCCTCACCCAAATAGGGACTCGAGGCGGTGAACAGCCATTGATAAAAATACAGTCAATAAAAGTTAAAATATATTAAAAAGTTATTAAATAGTGGCTGAAGTAAAATACAAAAACCAATAAAATCCAATAAGAAATTTAAAAAGTTACAAATTTAAAACCCCTTCTAAGAACACTAGGCCAGACCGGGCTGCTGGAAAAGGTGGGTCTTTAGTGCACGCCGGAAGATTTGCAAGTCAGTAATCTCCATGGGTAATTCATTCCAGAGGGAGGGTACTCCTGCACAGAAGGCCCGTGCCCTCGGAGCCGCCAGCCGGCATTGCCCACCCGGCAGCACCCCGAGGAGGCCCACTCTATGGGAATGCACTGGCCTGTGGGAGGCCGATGGTGGCAGTAGGCTGTCCCGTAAGTACCCAGGTCCCAAGCCATGGAGCGCTTTGAAGGTGATCACCAACAATTTGAATCACACCTAGAAGGCCACCGGAAGCCAATGTAGCTTGCGCAGGAGCAGTGTAACATAGGAGCTCTGAGAAGCCCCTAAGATCACCTGCACGGCCACACTCTGCACCAGTTGAAGCCTCCGGATGCTCTTCAAGGGGAGCTCCATGTAGAGAGCATTGCAGTAGTCTAGGCGGGAGATGACGAGGTCAGAAGTAACCGTGCACAATTCACCCCAATCCAGAAATGGCCGCAACTGGTAGATCTGACGGACCTGATAAAAGCCCCCCCTGGTGACGGCTGCTATATGATCTTCTAAAGACAGCTGTACATCCAGGGGGACACCCAGATTGCATGCCCTCCCCATGGGGGTCAAAATTTCTCTGCCCACGGCCAGCGATGGAGTAAACTGGCTATATCTGGGTGCTGGAAACCACAGCCACTCGGTTTTGGTCAGGTTGAGTGAAGCCTGTTGACACCCATCCAACTCCACATGGATCACTTCAACGGCTTCGTTGGGGTGGCCTGAGGCAGAAATGTATAGCTGAGTGTCATCAGCATACTGATGGAACTCTACCCCAAAACCACGGATGATCTTGCCCAGTGGCTTCACATAAATGTTGAACAGCAGGGGCGAGAGCACGGACCCCTGAGGTACCCCACAGAAAAAGGGCCTCGGGGTCGATCTCTGCCCCCCTGCCAACACAAATTGCAAGAGGAAGGAGGAGAACCACCGTAACACGGTGCCTCCCACTCCCAACCCCTCCAACCGCCGCAATAGGATACTGTGATCAACAGTATCAAAAGCCACTGAGAGATCTAACAGGATCAAAACAGAGGAGGAACCCTTGTCTCGGGCCCTCCAGAGATCATCCACCAATGCGACCAATGCCGTCTCCGTGCTGTACCTAGGCCTGAAACCCGATTGGAGAGGATCTAGATAGACCGTTTCATCCAGGTGCTGGGGGAGCTGTCGTGCCACCACACTCTCAACAACCTTTGCCACAAAGCGAAGGTTGGAGACCGGACAATAGTTCGACAACAACGTTGGGTCCAGGGACGGTTTCTTGAGGAGGGGCCTCAACATCGCCTCTTTCAAGGTGGCAGACAAAAACCCCTCACTCAAGGAAGCATTAATAATGCCCTGGAACCAGCCTCGTATAACCTCCCGGGTGGCCAAAACCAACCAGGAGGGACACGGATCTAGTAAACATGTGGTGGCATTAAGCCCACCCAGTATCCTGTCCACGTCCTCCAGGGTCACAGGATTAAACATCCCCCAGATGACCTCACCGAAATCCATCCCCGCTCTCACGCCCAGAGTTGCCCAGTCAGAGCCCAGTCCGTCCCGGATCTGAGCAATTTTGTCCTGCAGAAATATAGAGAAATCCTCGACCCATCCTTGCAAGGGGTCCTCCCGTGCTCCCACATCCAGAAGGGAGTGGGTCACCCTAAAAAGGGCAGCCGAGTGATTTTCTGTGGACACAATAAGGGCGGAAAAGTAAGATCTCTTTGCTGTCCTTATCATCACTAAATAGGTCTTAACATAGGACCGCAATAGTGTTCTGTCAGAAATGGAATGGCTGGTCCTCCAACCACTCTCTAGGCATCTTTTCCGGTGCTTCATTTCCCTCAGCTCCTCGGAAAACCAGGGAGCCAATTGGGATCGGCACCGGGTCAGATGCTGCAAGGGCACGACCCGGTCAAGGGCCTTGGCCGCCACCCTATCCCTGGTGGCCACCGAGTACCCTGCCGAATCAGGTGTACGAGTCTCGGGAAACGGTCCAAACTCCATCAGGAACCTGTCTGGGTCCATCAGGCGCCTGGGGCGGAACTATTTTATCGGCTCCGCCTCCCTGCGATGAGGGGGTGCGGAACGGAAGTCCATCCTAAGGAGCGAATGATCCGACCATGACAGGGGCTCCATCAAAACATCCCCTATATCCAGATCATCCTGCCACTAACCGGAGACAAAAACCAGATCCAAGATGTGACCCCCCAACGTGTATGGGATCCCGAATTAATTGGGTCAAGCCCAAGGCTGTCATGGAAGCCAAGAATTACTGAGCAATCCCCGAGGTCCCGCCAGCAGAGGGTAGATTGAAATCTCTCATGACCATAAGCCTGGGGGTCTCAACCGCCAAGCTGGCTATAACCTCAAGGAGCTCAGACAGGGCCGATGTCACATAGCAGGGAGCCAGGTATGTAATCAGCAGGCCCATCTGAACCCTGGAACCACACTTCACGAAAAGGGATTCACATCTGGTCGTCTGAGGAACAGTGGATTCCCTAGGACACAGATCTTCCTTAATAACCACCGCAACCCCACCCTTCCTTGAGCCCTTGGCCGATGAAAAACCCAAAACCCGGCTGGGCACATCTCCACCAGGGGGACCCCCCCTCTTGGCCCAACCAGGTAATACCCGCCAGGTCCGCTCCCCCCTCACAAATCAAATCATAAATAAGGGGGGCTTTATTTACTACGGACCTGGTATTACAAACATCAACTGAAGGCCCAGGGCCCGATGACTCGGACAGCCTGGGGAATGGGAAATAGCTAGGGGGTTGGAGCGCGCCACCGCACGCAAACAACGAGGGCACGCTCCCGCAACATAATATGTCCTCCTATGACTGCCAGATCTACCTGTCCCGCTCACCGTGTAGATAGATCTCACCTCTCCCTCCTGGGAAGAACCCCCCCTCCTCGACCTGAGCCCACCCGACCTCGGACTCGACCCCCGGTCTGGCCCCTGTCTCAGACAGTTGTCCCCCAAACCCGTTCTGGTCCCCCTCCCTAACCCCGATAAAAATTTAAATAAAAACAGGAACAATTTAGAACCACCCCTACAACTTCTCTTCTTATGGCCGTGCCACCTCTGGGGAATCCCAGGATCCGTCCTTAAGGTAGGCCATTGACAAACCAGAGGGCCACTTTAGGGAAAGGGGAACATTCCCCAAGGCCCGTAAGTCCGCCGATGAGTATCTAATTGGTGTCCTGTGCCGCCTAGTCGACTGTGCCGGAACCACCACCACCACCAGGCCAAGCGCCGCTGTCATTGAGCCAGGAGCCGACACCCAACCAGGCCACCGCTGCCGCCGCCGTCATCGAGGCCGCGAAGCCACCGTCACCGCTGATGTCACCAGGGTTGCTGTTTCCATCATTGGGGCCATCTCCACTGGAACTGTTGGCATCATTGGGCCAAGCTGTTGTGGTCGCCATCAGCTCCGCCCGCTCTGCTGTTGCATCACTTCCGAGGCCGCAAAGGTCTCCCAGTTGCCATGGACGCCGTCTCTGCTGTCACCATCACTGGGAAGGCCGCTGAAGCGGAGGGATCACCCCCAGAGCCGCCAGCGCCATGGAGCCAGGCGGTGGTGCCATCTCCAGAGCTGTCCAGCACCGCCACCACCACCGTGACCGTCAAAGCTCGGCTCCCGGCTCTGGCCAAAACCAAGGCCGAGGCCGGAAACGAGGCCTTGGCAGCCCAACCAAGGCCGCCACCGCCCATGGCACCCATGACAGGTACGGCATCCAAAGCAGAGTTGCCGTTGCCACCGCCAGATCCACCAAGGCCGAGGCCCCGGCCACAGCTGTGGCCAAGGCCCAAGATGAGGCCATCGACAGCCAGAACACAGCCTTCCCCATTCACAGTGAGGCCGCCACCACCTGCAATAGGGCCACTGCCATCCGCGGCAGCCGCAACAGCTGAGACAGGGCCGCGGCCAGGACCAGCGGAACCAAGGCCCCGATCGCAGCCAGGGCTAGGGACGAAGTCAACGGAGGATGAATCTAGGATCTCGCCATTCACAACAAAGCCGCCACCACTCGCAGCAGGGCTGCTGCCATCCACGGCCGCCACGGTCGCTGCAGCCGAGGCAAGGCCACCAGAATCATCAGGGTTGAGGCCCCGGCCATGGCCAAAGTTGGAGACAAGGCCATGCTATCTTCCTCCAATAATCAGTTTCTTCAATAATATATAACAACCTTAAATTATCAAAATTTAATTTCAATTTCTCTCTTCAATTTCTTTTAAATCTCTAAAACATTAACATTAACAATAGTGCTATAATATCTTATTAAGTCAGGCTTATAAATCTATTAAGTAACTACTTTCAGTGATTCTATATAATATGTGGTTTATATCAGTAATACTATTCAGTAATATTGAACCTCTGATGCAACATCTATTAGCATATATATATATATATATATATATATATATATATATGTATTTCAATCTTTTAGACCCCTTAGCAATTTTTAATAATGTCAAAAGAAAAAAAGAAAAAGAAAAGGAACAGAAAAAAGGACAAAAGCAGAGAAGAAAGAAAAGAGAAGAAAAACAGAGAAGGAGAAAGAGGAAAAAGAGAGAGAAGGAGGGTGACTAATAAATTCACTTTCAATTAAATAGTTATTAAAGAAGGCACTAATAAAAATTGTTAATCTAGCTTTTCCTTGGATTATCTTCACCCTGCAATAAGGAGGAGAAAAGAAGAATCAGAAAGAAAAGAGAGAGAGAGAGAAAAAAAGATCCAGTCCTCTAGGAGTCACCGTTTTCTCCTTTTTAACTTCATTGCAGAACGTTACTTTCTCCCCTCACTGCTACCAGTAGATGTCTCATTCTGGATACAGTGTTCCTCTGTCTTCTTTAGATTCGCTGTTTCATTCACCAGTCAACGCCCATTTTCTTAGGATAGTCCTTTCCCCCCTTCTTTTTTCCTTTTTAAGTCACTTCAAAATCACAGTCTAAGTTCCGAAAAGGGAAGGTAAGCTAGGAGAGATCTCCAGTCCATCTTTAGCAATCAGCAGTCGGCCTTCTAATTCTCCTTATCACATCACTCTTACTTTCACCGTGTCCGTCTAACAGACACTCCACTATCAGTGTTATATCCAAAAGATTATTTTCTCCTGGCCGTATATTCCAGTAACAAAGCAAGACTTGACAGTTATGCAGCTAATTATTTCTTCACTCCCGTATCTCATTTGGCTTTCAATAATCTTCCACTCGTTCCGCTCAACATGTGTCTTGCCGCTATCACCTCCTTAACAAGAGCTGGCTCCGATTGCCCAGCTATTTTTCAATGCAATTGTTTTGCGCCTTGTCTTAAATTGAGTTCTAATTCACTTTCCAGTTGTTACTTTTGTTAGTTTGGCTGTACCTTTGTTCTGCTAGCTCACCGCTTGTGTGGCTGGCTGTCAGCGCTCATGGACGGCCATTGATGGTCATCTGCTCCACTGTCCGCTCATCCCTGATTTACCCTGATTTCCACCACGGACCACCATCTGTAGTTTATCTTCAGGGACCCCTCTCCTTTGAAAGCCTTCCGAGCTTCCTTTAGGCTCCGTAGAGTCCTGCAGGACTGGGATAGGGTTCGTGATTTGCAGAGCTTCCTGCTCGCACGTCCCTTCTCCCTGACAGCTAGCTCTGTCCCCCAAAGGCATTTATCTTGAAGTGAATCAACTGTCCAAAACAAATAAGACAGTTGAATCAAACTGTCAGATTGAATTGTTGAATTGAATTGGATTCTCCCAATCTATTTAGAGGTTTGGATGCTACTTTCACTATGCAAAACAGCTGTTTCCAAATCAGTTTGAAAGTCCAACTAGAATAAATCAGATTTTATTAAAATGTTCACATTAAGTCAAATCAATTTTATGAATAAATTAAATCATCAAATATAAAAAAAAAGATTTTTCAATCCAATCAGTGATATAAATCAATTTTTTCCTGCTTCTCACAGGAAAATTAAAAAGTGTTAAAACTGTCCATTTAATATTTTTGCATTGTATAAAATAATGGAAGTGAATAATTAATTGTTCTTAGTAGTTCCACATAAATTACATCCAGTCTTCATATTTATAAATTCAATAAACTTTCTATAAAGGGATAATAATGGAATGCCCCATCAATAAAAAATATTGTGGCAATTATCAAATAACTTCTAGTGTAATTATAGTGGTATTTACAAGTTTCTGAATTCTTCCACACAAGTCTAAACTAGATAAAAATTATTCAATTTAAACAAATAAATCAAAAATATTTTATTCATTAATTTATTTAAGCTGTCTAGTTTATTTAAGCAATCCAGTTTTTTATTGTGTGGAGAACAGATCACATAAATTATATTTAAGCAGAGATATGGAAAAATCAAAAGTGTTCATAAACATTTAAGCACTGCAATATAGTGTACTTAGATTATCATCAGAAATTGGAAAACCATAGTTTTTGTAACTATTCAATGCAAAACTGCCTTAAGGAACTCTAAGCAACAGATGCCTAAGGCAAGTCTCTTGGAATATCATAAAATCAGAAGAGGGATTCTTTTTTATAAATATATTGTCTGAATCAACTTGATTTAGAAAATGCGAACTTGACTTTTATCTATCTTTTTCTTTCATGTAATATATTTCCTCTAGGAAAATAATATATAGAACAATAAAGAAAGTATGTGTTCACATTATATGATCAATGATAGATAGATATAATTCCAATCTTTGAAAAAAAGGATGAGAGTTGAGGCTATATCCTTTGAATCTATCACTGATGCAACCATCCATGCAGGCTGTGTCTTTTTGATAACTACTTTGATTCTATTAAAATACAATCTAACATTTTGTGCTCCGATAACAACAATCAAAATTGAACTTCTGAAGAAAGATAATGATTTGAAAATCAATTTAAAATCTCTTATCCTAGTTTCAGATAAAAATAATAGCATGTGGTGTATAATCATAAATATCTTTTTTTCTTGGATGGACATTTTGTCTTACTTAAAGGTCAAATTGAACTCCATACCAATTGTGATGCTTTCAAAATTAGTACTTTCATCCAAGAAAGATCATCCTACATTGTATTCTTTGTACTTTTTCTTCTAATTTCATTAGAAATTTATTCTTGTCTTTGCTCATCATCAAAATGATGTAACATGTCCAAGAACATACTGGACACAAAGAGTTATAGCTCTACAATAGTGCAATCATCACAGAACACGAGAAAATCAAGATAGTTCTTCCAATCATATCAATAAAGAAAAATAGCTTAGGATTGAAATGAGGGTCCTTTATGCTCTCTAAACTTGGTTATTTTCTTGTGGACATTTCATTATCCAAATTAGCTAATATCATCAGTGCTAGTCACAAGCTCAAAAAGCACCAACGATCCCTTTAGCAATCATATGCCATTCCAGTATTCAGAGTCCAGACTTAAGATATTTGTTTGGAAGGGTACTTTTTAAAAAATGAAGTTTCACTTTTTGGGTAGTAAAAGTCTTGATTTAAGTAGAATGTAAAAGTATTTAGCTTGTAGGCTTCTTAGCTGACATCTCTTCTTCCTTACAGAATCAAAACAGTTTTTAATTAGCCTTTAGTAACCAAAAAGCCCATAAAATTTATACATATTCTTGAAAATCACCCCTTCTCTTTAATAAGGAATAATGCACAAATGTTTGAAAAAATAAAAGACATATAATTAATTAAAGAGCCTTCAGTCCAAATTGAAGTAGTTTTTCTAGAAGAAGTAGAAATCTACAAGAAGTAGATTTTTTATTTCTTACCATTTAAGGGCTCTGTCTCTCTCCCTCTCCCCATCCCTCTTTTGTGTGTGTGTGTGTGTGTGTGTGTGTGTGTGTGTGTGTGTGTGTGTATGGGCATGTGTTTAAAAGAGGATCATATAGAAAAACTAGAAAAAGGTCAAGCAAATTAAAAACCTACACAACTCGATCAGGGAAAAGCAATAGACGCAATCTATACAGACTTCTGTAAAGCGTTCGATTCAGTGGTACATGACAAACTACTACTAAAACTAAAATCTTATGGTATCTCTGGACAATTGCATAACTGGATAGAAGCATTCCTGTCAAACAGACAACGAATGGTCAAATTGGGAATGTCTTATCAAATTCTGCACCTGTCAACAGTGGTGTCCCCCAAGGCAGTGTTCTAGGACCAACTCTCTTCATACTCTACATAAATGATTTCTGTGAACATATTAAGAGCAACTGCATTCTCTTCGCTGATGATATAAAGCTATTCCACACCACAGACAATACTGCTACCCTTCAAAAAGACTTTAACTATCTATCAGAATGGTCAAACAAATGGCAGCTAAACAAATAAATGTTCTGTCTTAGATATTGGCAAAAAAAAATCAGAAAATAAAATACGAATTGAATAGTCAAGACCTTGTTGATGATTCAAACTCTGTCAAAGACCTTGGAATACTCATCTCTAATGACCTAAGTGCTAGAGCCCACTGTAACTACATAGCCAAAAAGGCATTAAGAGTTGTTAACCTAATCCTATATAGCTTTTTCTCTGGTAATATCACACTACTAACTAGGGCATACAAAACATTTGCCAGACCAATACTCGAATACAGCTCATCAGTCTGGAACCCACATTGAATATCTGATATTAACACAGTTGAGAAAGTCCAGAAATATTTCACAAGAAGAGTTCTACACTCCTCTACTCATTGCAGAATACCTTATGCCACCAGACTCGAAATTCTAGACCTAGAAAACCTAAAACTACACTGTCTTTGGTCTGATCTAAGTATAATATATAAAATCATACATTGCAATGTCCTACCTGCAAATGAATACTTCAGCTTCAACCATAACAATACAAGAGCAAACAATAGATACAAACTCAAAGTTAATCACACCAAACTTGATTTCAGGAAATATGACTTCAGCAACAGAGTGGTCAATGTCTGGAATATTCTACTTGACTCTGTGGTTTCTTCCCCAAACCCCAAAAACTTAAACCTTAGACTTTCTACTATTGATCTCACCCCTTTCCTAAGAGGTCTGTAGGGGACGTGAATAAGCACACCAAAGTGCCTACCATCCCTATCCTATTGTTTCCTTTATTTTTCTTATATGAACTCATTTCTTGTAATTCATAACTATATTTATCCTTATGCTTATTATCTTGTAAGCGATTGACAAATCAAATAAATAAATACTTCCAGGATTTCTTATGGTGCTCAGCATCCCTAAACCCAGTCCTCAAAGTCAATCCAAATGTTACTAGCATATTATAAATTTTATATATGTATAAATCATATATCATATTATACACACACACATACAAATAAATATATACAAATTGAGTTGAGCACATGTGAATCCATTTTGAGAAGTAAAATCTTTTACTAGCCTTGATAATCATATATTGAACATAACAAAAAGCAGGAATTATTTCACACCTACTGGTCCCTGGCTTGGTTCAGTTACTTAGGAGTAACTTCACATGCCTGCATGTGTGCAAACCTTAACAATTCTGTTGCAAGAAAATTTCCAAATGGTTATACTTGAACAAATTCAGATCCATTTCAAAGGGAAAATGGTGATAGTTTCCTCATCTATCACTATAATTAGCTCAAAGGTCTATATTTTCCTTCTGGAAACTAGAGATCAAAGTCTGTGAGAAAAATATAATTTTATTTTTATTTATTTATTTGATTTGTCAATCACTTACAAGATGATAGGTATAACAATAAACATGAGTGTGAATACAGGAAATACGGATAAATGGGCACAATAGGACAGGGACAGTAGGCACGATGGTGCACTTATGCACGTGCCTTACAGATCTCTTAGGAATGGGGTAAGGTCAATAGTGGATAGTTTGAGGTTAAAGGAGTAGGGGTTAGAGGATGTAACTACAGAGTCAGGTAGTGCATTCCAGGCATTGACCACTCTGTTGCTGAAGTCGTACTTTCTGCAATCAAGTTTGAAGCAGTTTATATTGAGTTTGTATCTATTGTTGCTCTTGTATTGATGTGGTTGAAGCTGAAATAGTCATTGATTGGTAGGATCAATTTTGTGTGCTACTCTTAAGTCTAACCATAGACGGCATAGTTCAAGTTTGTCCAAGCCCAAAATTTCAAGCCTGGTGATATAAGGTATTCTGTTGCGAGCAGAGGAGTGGAGTACTCTTCTCGTGAAATACTTCTGTACTCGCTCGATTGTATTAATGTTTGATATGCAGTGCAGATTCCAGAACGATGAGCTGTATTTGAATATTGGTCTGGCAAAAGTTTTGTATGCCTTAGTTAGCAATTCGATATTTCCAGAAGAGAAGCTTCATAAGGATGCCTTTCTTAATGCCTTTTTGCCAATGTTGTTACAGTGAGCTCTGGTGCTTAGGTCATTTGATATGAGTACTCCAAGGTCCTTGACAGAGTGATGATCATTAATGAGGTCATATCCACCTAATTTGTATTTGGTATACTGATTTTTTTTTTACCAATGTGTAGGACAGAGCATTTGTTGGTTGAGATTTGGAGTTGCCAGATGTTTGACCATTCAGATATATAATCCAGGTCACTTTGAAGGATAGTAGCATTGTCAGTGGTGTTGAATAGTTTTATGCATCCACAAAGAGGAAGCAGTTGCTTATAAAGTGATTGCAAAGTTCATTTATCTAGAGTATAAAGAGGGTGGATCCTAGAACACTGCTTTGGGAGACACTGCTGTTAACTGGAGCAGGGTTTGATATAGCGCTCCCTATTTTTACTATTTGTTACCTGTGACAGGAACGCAGTAATCCACTTATGAAGGGATCCGTAAATGCCATAAGAATTTAGTTTGAAGAGTAGTTTGTCATGTACCACTGAATCAAAGGCTTTGCAGAAGTCTATGTAAATTGCGTCTATTGCTTTACCCTGGTCAAGTAGAATAGTCCATATGTTTTTGCAGTGTAGGAGTTGTAGGTTGCAGGACAATTTTTTCCAGAAACCAAATTGTTTTTGAAGAGTAGGTTGTTTGTGGAGGTGGAGGGTAAGTGGAGGATGATGAATTGGTTAATGATTGATTCCATGACTTTGTACATGACATAACACAGTGCGATTGGCCTGTAGTTTTCAACTAGGCTGGGATCACCTTTTTTGAAAATAGGAATGATCCTAGCTAAGGACCATAGGTTCGGTAAGGAGCTGATTCTGAATGATAACTCATATATAATTCTTAGGGGTTCCGCTATGGCAGAGGAGAACTTTTTAAGAACTATGCACATAATCCATCAGGACCAATAGAAAAGGATGATTTTAGGTTACATAGTGCCTTTTCTATGTTATCTTCTGTAAAGTCAATCTGTAGTAGGTCATTACAGTTAGTTGTGGTATGACTAGGAAATGTGGGGCTTGAACCATTGCTGTTTACAAAGATTGAACTGAAGAATGTGTTGAAGAGATTGTCCTTAACAGCTTCATCATTGCAGTCTATCCCATTTGGTCATTTTAGGAGTAGGATAGTTCTTGAGTCTTTAAATTTGGTGTTGACAAAATTGTAGAAGGCACGGGTGAATTTTGTACTAGGAGGTTTTCCTCTTACTTGCAGTGGTAATTTGTGCATTCTGCCTTTATCTGTCAGCATTGGGTGTTGTATTGGTTTTTAAAGTTTGCCACATACCTAATTTTGTTTTTACGCCATAGCGATCTTTTTTTAAATTGAAGTTTCCTTATTGTTATGGGTAATTTGTTTTTTTTTTGGGGGGGGGGGAGTTATACTGGTACATTTAGTTTAATGACTCTTTCAAGTTCAAACAAGAATGCATTATAATGATCTTCTGTAGTATTACACCTAGAGAACAGAATGTGCCACTCAAGAGATGATAGGTCAGCATCTATGAGATCATAATTGGCTTTTTTGAAGTTGTATTTTGGAGATCCATCATTATGATCTTCTTTGTGAGGGTGTAAATTGAGACAAAAGTCGATCATACTATGGTCACTGTTTGAAAAGTGTTCTTGTATTTGTAGGGCATATATTGAGTTTGAGCTGTTGCAGAAGATAAGGTCGAGGCAGTTATTGAGTCTAGTGTTGTTAGTTACTAATTGATCCACTCCCTGTGTAGTAACAGCAGGGTTGCATGTATGGGTTCGGATGTAAATTCATTTAGGGTCCAGTCTATAAGAGGTAGATTGACGTCACCAAGGAAAATAAGAGGGTGAGGGCAAGAAGCATTCCACATTAGCAGTGAAGTTAGCTTGTTTGCATGAACTATGTCATAATCAGGGGCGCTGTAGCATAGTAAGAAGTGGATTGTGGTATTTAAGGACAGTTCACAGACGATGCTCTGAAAGAGCAAGTTCTTGTGTAATTTGAATCTTTTTTTAGATTTAGGAATTTTTTGTAGAAGATAGCAACTCCACCTCCTCTACGGATTTTGCGATCTGACTGATAAACATGATATTCACTGTGGTAATGGACTCTGGATTTTCTATGTATCCTTCCATCCTTGCCTTCTACCCAAAATGTTTCTGTAGTGTCAACAGAGAAACAAATAACGGCATAATAATGCTTGAGTTCTTGAGATAAAGTCATGTTTTTTATATTTAAAAGACATTTTAGAAATGATATTTCACACTGTGTAGTCTCTATTTGGACCTGGAATCCTGGCCTATATTGAAAATCTAATTCTTCCTTTTTCATTTTCTTCTCTCAGTTGTTTTCTAACTCTATATATGATATATGTTAGATAGAAATAAGCTGAGCAATGAAATGACCAGCTGTTTAAATTACCACTCAGATCCTCTCATGAATTTTTTAAAGAAGGGATTTTCTAGTAACCAACATCAAATGAAGAATCAAATGCCTTCTATTACAGAATATGGTTGTATTGTTTAAAATCCCCAGAAATTAGTCTTTGAAAACCATCTTTTCTCTTATGAGCTGCAAGGTGGGATAGGGAGAGGCTGATTAATTTCAACACAAGAAAAAAAATCACCATGTGATTAAAATAATTATTGTTTAAATTTGAGTTGTTTCTACCTGAAATCTCCATGACTTCTGACTTTTCTATATGTATTATTTCCCTTTTTACAAATTATGTGGGTAGGTTGCTAGGAACAGTGAATATTTGTCACTGGAGTTTATTTAATGCTTGGGGATCATTTCTGATCTAGTTTAATCAGCTAATTTAATCATTTCTTTAATTAGGTTTTACTTTAAAATACTGAATGGCTAGAAAACATAACTAAATTTCCTTTTCTCCACTTTTTACAACTTTTTTTTAAAAGAAGAAAAATCTAACCTTTAAAAATAAAAAGACTGTAGCACTATAATATAGGCTTTTAACCAATAATTTGATCCTCTGCTCCCCAAGAGCTGCTTGAAGCCATGTTGGGAGTATGAAATAGCTTGAAATTCTCTGGCTTGCATGTAATTTCTTTTCACCAGATAAGCAAAGATTCTTACCTCAGTGGATCTCTAGCTGATTGCTTTCAAGAAGTATTTCTCAAAAAAATATTTTTTTTCAAATTGTATAGGAAAGGAGGATGGTTATAGATGTAGCCTAGAAGCTTCTTATCTTTTCCAGTTGAAATGCACACAGATGGTTCTTTATGGAGAACTATGAATAGATGGATAGATTTCTATTTACATACACGAGTCAACTGTAGAAATTACTCAGCTGCAACAATAGGTTTATGCTGTCAAAGAGGGCTCTTTTGTACTGCTGCAAGAGGGCCATAAGTCTTAGCCATCAACTATTTATGGCAAAGTTTCAATTAGTCCCTTTTCTCAAAAGATATCTATTAAAGGTCTGATGCAGCAATCAATGTAGACTCTAAGTGCCACTGCAGTCTTTCAGATATTTGGATTCTCTGACAAAAGTGAATAAGCATGTTCAAGTAGTTCAAAACATGTTATATTCTTGATAATGGGGAGGGGACATAATTTGCTTTTGTAATTCATAGAGTGTATTCATTGTGTATGTGTGTGAATTTAATACATGCTGCTTTTATATTAACTTGCAAGCTTATTATCAACCTCTGGCCAAGAATCTACCGTAACTTATTTGGAAATCAAATGGCCAAGAACTGCCTTTGAAAGACAGATAAATCAGTAAGACAGAGCAGTCAGTAGCAATTTTCCTCAGACACTTTCAAAATAGTGCAACTAGCTGGAAGCAGCTGTATTGCTTTCAATAGCGAATAGCTGAGGATTGCAACATAATTCTCTGTTCTGAGAAATCATCTTATGAAGTTTTCAATCCATACTAGAAACTTTATAATGTAGAGTTTTGGAAGCTAAGAAAGTAAATGACTTTTGTTCTGTCTAGATGATAATTTCATCAGGAAAAGCAGCAAACACCTTACATTAGAAAATGTTGACGAAGATATTCTGGTCTAAATAGGAATAAAATTCACTGTCTTGTTGGAGCAAATTCTGAAGTAATTGTTTATCATCTAGGACATAGTTGTCAAACTCCTGGCCTGTGGCCAGATGTATTATGTGCTGGTCACAACCATACCCAGTATAGCAAAGGGGAAAAAATGTCAATACATCATATGACATAGCTGTGATGACATGAGTTTGATACCTCTGGTCTAAGATTTAGCTTTCAGCCATAATTGCCTTTAGGAATGTGGACCAAAAAATTCAAGATGGTGGTTGTGATTGACACCTATTCCTTTTTATCTTACCACCATCGCAGACTAGGCATTAATCAAATGTTTTATGCCCATCTATCTCTCATAAGGATGTACTTGTCCCACTGAAATTGCACTTTATGGAGAGGTGTTACAGAAGTGCATCCATAATTACTTATGTCACTGCATAATCACTGCTGACGTGGGCTGCCTCTTGTCCACATCCTCTTATTTTCCTTGGCGACCTCAATCTACCTCTTATAGACTGGACCCTAAATGAATGTACATCCAAACCCATACATGCAACCCTGTACAATGCCGTTACCACACTGGGACTGGATCAATTAGTAACTAACAACACTAGACTCAACAACTGCCTTCACCTCATCTTCTGCAACAGCTCAAACTCAATATATGGACTACAAACACAAGAACCCTTTTCAAACAGTGACCACAGTATGATTGACTTTTGTCTCAATTTACACTCTCACAAAGAAGGTCATAATTGTGGATCCTCAAAATACAACTTCAAAAAAGCCAACTATGATCTCATAGATGCTGACCTATCATCTAATCACTTAATACTATTACTGACACTAACGACTCAGCATGAGGAATGTTTTCATTTCATATCGATTCATGAAAGAAGATGGAGACCAAGGCATATGCATAATCACGCCGCTGGGAGGCCAAAGTACCAATAACTAAATTCAGAGATAGGAGTAGAAGTAACACAAGTAACAAAAATACATAGATTAGGTCCTAGAGATCTACAAAGTAGCAGTGTAAGAATCAAAGCATAAGGATCTGGAGTGCCAAGGTCCAGAAATCCCATCTTGAGCAGCTTCCCTTTGTTGGGTAAGGCGATCAAGCAATTTTTCAGCTGCCTGGAGAGGAAAAAGCTGCCTAGTGAAAAGAAGCTACCCGGTCTAAAGAATCTGCCTGGTCTCGAGAGAGGGAAGCCGACGCAGGGAACGAATGAGCTGTGGGTTTGTAGCAACTGCCGGCAAGGACTGCAAGCTTACCTGCAAGTGAATGTCTCCCCTGGCTCCTCCTGGCTGTGCATTTTTCAGTGGAAGGAAGGAGCGGGTAAACGGCTCGAAGATTTACTGTGGACCCGAGCAGAAACAACTTTAAAAGAATCCAGAGCAGAAGGGATGAGTGTGGAGATTAAGCAGTAGAGGCTTAATTTATGTTTTTACCCTCTAACTCTGGAAGTTAAATGGCAGCTTGAGAAAAGTGTGATTAAAGGAGAAAGAAAAGAGGGAAAAAAAGAAGAGGTGTGAAGAAGGTTTTTATTCAAGAAAACTGCCTTTTGAAACTGAGATTGATTGTGAATTCCGATGATGGAAGAACTGAAATGATGTCTACAGTCTCCATTTAAATCAAATCACCAAAAATAATTCTAAACAGCCACCATTTGAAGAGAACAAAGGAGACTCAAGGAGAATTGATAGTCTCCATATAAATCACCCAGCTCCATTTAAACAACCCAGCTGATTAGTCAGCCTGAATTTAAATTCCCACTCAGCTGATTGGACAACCTCCACTAAACCCCCACCCAAATCTTATCCTTTCCAAACTCCAAAGTAGATGATTGGTGAGTTCATTCAAATCTTCTCCATCCAAATCTATCAAACAGCAACACTTCCTCTTTAAAACAAAAAGAAAGCAAAACAAAAACCAACAAACGTGGCTTTAAGAAAAAACAAAGGAACTTTACACAACAAACCTCCAATACTTTACTACCTCCACTATTTCAGTACCTCAAGGCCAAATATTTAGATAATGCTTTGTCTGTAATAATTGATTTATCATATATTAGTATAATAATTAATTTTTAAATGACCACTAATTTACTGATTCATTGAACTGATAGAGATTTAATACTGTATCATTGGTTATCTGTTTATTTATTGATTGATTGATTCTTAGTAATAGATTGATTGATTGATTTTTAGTAATAAGTAACCTTACTTTTGATTTGTTCTCTAACTTATCAATTAACATATATTAATTACCAACATTCATTAAGTAACTGTCTACCTATCACATTAATTAGCCATTGTAATTGTTTAGTGTATTATTGCCATTGACCATGCCAATCAGAAACTCCAGAAACTCCAAATCCTCCACTACCAAACAACAACAACAACAAAAACCTCCACTAATGACTTCTCAGACTCCTGTACATGCTTCAGATGTCTTAAAACCGTCAATGAAAGCAAAAATAACATCAAATGCTACCTATGTGACAATCAAGCCCACTTTGCCTGCTTAAAATTAAACAAAGATGTAGCTGATCTCCTAAAAGCATCAGATACATTCCCTTGTCTATGTCCATCATGTTTTCTTAAGCTAAACAAGCCAAGTACCCGGCCTGACAGAATTGATATCATTGAATCACTCATGCACTCAATAGAAAAACGCTTAGCAACACATTTTGAAACAATTATACAAGAAAGACTAATTTCTCTTGAAAAAAAAATACAGCACTGATAAGCAATTACCTATCAGCTCAAAATCAAATCCCAACCCAACATCCACTACCACAACTATTACCTCAACTACAATCACAACTACAACCCAAAATAACTACTAAACCACAACCACAAATCCCATCAAATAATTCCACAAATGATATCTCCTTACTCATTAGAGATACCATAGAATGTGATCAGAAACGTCTAAATACCATCTTATTTCGTCTTAAAGATACCAATGAATCAGATGACATCACCAAAGTTCGCAATATCATAAGCAACTCAAATACAACAAACATCTCTTCTGAAGATATCATTGAAATAACCAGAGATGGCCCTGGGTAGAAATATAATGACGGCTCTGAGTCCAGAAAACGCATATTCATTCATATTATAAACACCATTGCAAAAACCAATCCCAATCACAAAAAACTTCGCTCAAGACCAGACTTATCTATACCACAAAGAATCCATTCCCATGAACTCCGCAATGAACTCAAAAGACGTCTAGACAATGGAGGGAAGGATTTCTACATTGACAATCGCACAGATTGTATCAAAAGTAAGTCACACAACCCACAACTCCACATCCAACCCTACCTCATCCAACCCACCATCACTCAAAACTAGGAACGCCTGCCTCTAACTACCTCAATTCCAACTACAATTGGCCTTAAATGCAAGCTACTCAATGCAAAAAGGCTTGTGAATAAAATACCTGAATTTCTCCTCTTACTAAATATGGCTAAATTCAACAAACATGGCTCAATGCATCTCTCGCTGACTTCATTACCACAGTAAGAGACTATCATGTTTACCAATCAGATCATGAAATCCGTAGAGGAGGTAGTGTTGCTATCTTCTATAAAAAGTCCTTATATCTAAAAAAATCCAAGTTACCCAAGAGCTTGCTCTTCCTAAGACCATTGTCTGTGAACTGTCCTTAAATATCACATTTTGATTCTTACTATGTTACAGAGCCCCTGATTATGACATCAAAAATGTAAACAAGCTAAATTCACTACTAACATGGGAAACATCCTGCCCACACACTTTTATCTTTCTTGGTGACTTCAATCTACCTCACATTAACTGGACCCTAAATGAATGTAAAATTGAACCCCTACATGCAACCTTCTACAATGCTGTAACAAACCTGGGACTGGAACAACTAGTAACCAACAATATTAGACTTACAACTGCCTCGATCTCATTTTCTGCAATAGTTTGAATTCAATTTATGGAATACAAATTAAAGAACCCATTTCCAACAGTGACCACACCAGGATTGACTTTTGTCTCAACATACATCCACACAAAAATCAACACAACAATGTAAGCCCCAATTATAACTTCAAAAAAGGCAACTATGATCTTATAGACAACGATCTCTCATCCCTTGATTGGCAATTTCTATTCACTGGATGCAATACTGTTGAAGACCATTACAACATATTTTTACTTGAAGTCAAAAGAGTCATCAAACTATATATACCAATAACAACTCCAAAAACCAGAAAAAACAGATTCCCCATAACAATAAGGAAGCTTCAATCCAAAAAGAGATCACTTTGGTGGAAAAACAAATCTGGTCACGTTGCCAACTTCAAAAGCCAATACAAAAACTTATGCCCCCAGATAAAGATTGAATGCACCAATTATCACATTAAACAAGAGGAAAACCTTCTACGCACCAATTCCACCCGGACTTTCTACAATTTTGTAAACAACAAACTAAAAGACTCAAGGTCCATCCCACCCCTGAAAGGACCTAATGGTAAAGACTGCAATGATGACACCATTAAAGCCAAACTCTTTAATACATTCTTTGGGTCAGTATTTATAAACAGCAATGGATCATCCCCAGTATTTCCTAGTCAAACCACAGACAACTACAATGATCTAATAGATATCGATTTTACAGAAGACAATGTTGAAAAAGCACTACGCAATCTAAAACCATCTCTATCTATTGGACCGGATGGAATATGTGCCTACTTCTTAAAAAGGCTATCCATTGCCATAGCTGAATCTCTAAGCATAATCTTTGAAAAATCTTTCAGGATCAGCTCCTTGCCAAAACTATGGTCACAAGCCAGGGTCATCCCCATCTGCAAAAAGGGAAACCCCAGCCTAGTTGAAAATTACAGACCAATCTCTTTATGCTGCATCACCTGTAAAGTAATTGAATCAATTATTAACCAATCTATTATCCTCCACTTAGGGACAAACAACCTACTCTCTAATAAACAATTTGGTTTCAGAAAAAAACTGTCCTGCAATCTGCAACTCTTACACTGCAAAAACATATGGACTACAGAACTCGATCAGGGCAAAACAATAGACGCAATCTACATAGACTTCCGTTAAGCCTTTGATTCAGTAGTACATGACAAACTACTCCTAAAACTAAAATCTTATAGTATCTCTGGACACCTGCATAACTGGATAGAAGCATTCCTGTCAAACAGACAACGAATGGTCAAATTGGGAATGTCTTATCAAATTCTGTACCTGTCAACATTGGTGTCCTCCAACGCAGCGTTCTAGGACCAACTCTTTTCTTACTCTACATAAATGCCTCTGTGATCATATCAAGAGCAACTGCATTCTCTTCGCTGATGATGTAAAGCTATTCAACACCACAGACAATACTGCTATCCTTCAAAAAGACCTTGACTATGTATCAGAATGATCAAACAAATGGTTTGAACAAACTTCAAATCTCAACAAATAAATGATCTGTCCTACATATTGGCAAAAAAAAATCAGAAAATAACATACAGGCTGAATAGTCAAGACCTTGTTGATGATCCAAACTCTGTCAAGGATCTTGGAGTACTTATCTCAAATGACCTAAGTGCTAGAGCCCACTGTATCTACATAGCCAAAAAGGCGTTAAGAGTTGTTAATCTAATCTTATGTAGCTTTTTCTATGCCGCCTTCAATCCGATATAAGTATAGTATATAAAATCATACATTGCAATGCCCTATCTGTCAATGAATACTTCAGCTTCAACCACAACAATACAACAGTAAACAATAGATACAAACTCAAGGTTAATTGCACCAAACTTGATTGCAGGAAATATGACTTCTGCAACAGAGTGGTCAATGTCTGGAATACTCTACCTGACTCTGTGGTTTCTTCCCCAAACCCCAAAAACTTTAACCTTAGACAGTCTACTATTGATCTCACCCCTTTCCTAAGAGGTTTGTAGGGGGCGTGCATAAGCGCACCAACGTGCCTATTGTCCCTATCCTATTGTTTCTTTTATTTTTCTTATATGTATCCATGTATTCATAACTATATTTTTACTTATACCTATTATCTTGTAGGCAATTGACAAACCATATAAAATAAAATAAAAAACAAAAAACAATATAGTTTATGTTTTTTTTAAATTGTGATACAAATTATATTTTTTCCTCATAATAAATCTATATCATTTTAATGTATTATGATATGCTGCATCCACACAAATATCCAAATCAATATGACATGGCTTTTGCAATGTTATACCACATCATTCTTTGGGATCTGTTTTCTTTATGTCTCCTTTGCAGATTTAATTCAACAATTTATTTTGTGTTCAAGCACTACCCCTTGAGGGCTATTGCAGTACAATCCTTAGAGTTTTTCACTCTTCTTAATGCTTCCCCTTTTCTGGATGTTGGGATGGAAAACAGATTTCTAATTTTTATTCCACTCATTACTAAAGAGGAACACTGAGGTCATAGCAAATAAAGCGGTATGAGTTAATGAGAACAGCTTTAGCAAAAGAGGAGGTGTTGCTCAAAGTACATCAAGTGCTTCCCATATATTAAGAAACCCCAGCTGAATCAGTTTTAATAATGTTGGGATTTACACAATTATTACAGAACCTTCATTATTCACCCTGTCTGCACATACCAGAGCATAAATGAACATCTCAGTCTGGTGGTATTAACTTTGCCATTTTCTAACCCATTCCCTGGCCATCTGCTACATGCTGATCATTCACTGCTTTAACATTTAACAGTTACCCAACTGCAACTTAGCAGATTTGTGTACTTTTGAAAACAGCTGGTTTAATAACTGCTTCAGAGCTTTTGGATAAAGAAATTATTTTGTAATGCTTTATAAGAGTTGGTAAGGTGAGAGAATGAGAAAGTGATACCTCTGTGGGCAAGATTATCATGTTCACGTGGACATATGCAACAATATGCATTATTTTATTTTAAAATTAGTAGTTTAAAAGCATATCTACAATTTATCACTTGTTTCTTACAAAAAAAATCAATAGATCCATTGTAAACTTGCTTCTAGCATTTCATCATTTCACAAGAGAATTTTGTGACGTGTCCATCTTCCATTTGAGAAAGCATGTACTAAATTTCTGCAGACTGATCTGGTATTCTATGGCATCAAGAAAATTAAGTATGCCAACTTTGCAGTAAATCTATATGATGCACCTAACATTTGTGAAGGAATGGAGATGTGCAATTCTCATGCTTTACTTAATTTACTTAATTTATTCATTCCTACTCAAGTATAAAGTCCCAATGTTTTCCATGGAGCCTTTGCTTCGTGGAGTCTGAGCAGAATTCTAGCCCAAACAATTAATTAATTATGAGATTTATGTGTTTTCAATTGCAATAAATTACAATTGTTATTTCTATGCTAAGCCTGTATGAAATAACTTAAATTCAATTCTACTAGCAAATGTATGTTATAGATGAGCTACAATTCTTTGTGACAAAGAAATGATGTAATATACCTCAATAAAACACTCTGTGTCACATAAAAATCTTCCTATGGTCTATCAGCACTAGAACTCACCGCCCTGAGTCCTGTTAAGGAAATAGGGCGGTATATAAGTTTAATAATAATAATAATAATAATAATAATAATAATAATAATAATAATAATAATAATATGCAAAAATGAATTCTGCACAAGAGCTACACATGTGCAAAATAACATCGCTTTCAGCTTTCATTTACATTGTTCAGACCTTGTCAGACCTAGAGACTCGAGTACTTATGAAACCTCAAAGAGGTTTGTACAACAAAGTGGCTGTGCATAAACTGAAGCTTTTTTAAAAAAAAAATACTATTGGATACTTATAAATGTTGCATCACAAAGTAGCTTTGAGGGAGTATTTCTTCCAAAATGTTACTAAACAATCCTTGAAAGTTTCCATGAACTTAATAATATTTGCCCAACTCTTGTTTTTGAAGGCCTTAAGGATTCTTACAGAATGTGTTGCATAGAAGATAGAATAATATGATCGGAAACAACCTTGAAGATCTTCTAGTCCCATGATGGAGAACCTATGGCACGTGTGCCACAAGTGGGGTACAGAGCCATTTGTGTCGGCACGTGAGCCGCAGGCAAACTTACCTCACTGCGCATGTGCACACTTCGCAGCTGATTTTTTTGGCTGGTTTGAGGCCTTTTTTGGCCTCCCAGAGGCTTGGAATACCAGAAGTGACCTATTACTCAACCTGAAAAGCCTTGCAGAGGCTTTTTCCAAGCCTCTGGGAGGCCAAAAAAGGCCTTAAACCAGCCGAAAAATCAGCTGTGAGTGCAGATAAGGGGGTGGCAGAAGATGATTGCACGCAAATGTGCAGGAGGTGGGGGGATGCATGCATTGCATTCTGGGTGTTGACACACAGGAGCCCAAAAAGTTAATCACCACTGTTCTAGTTCAATTCCCTGCCCATGGCAGAAGATCTTATACCAGTGATGACTAACCATTTTGCCATCGTATCCCAAAAGCGCATGCATGCACACATGGCAGTGTGCATTTGTTCCTGCATGCATAATGCAATTTATTTATTACACATAAAATTTCATGACAACCTTTGAGAGATTTTTATATCATAATTTCTCTTCAGTAAAGGAGAATAAAGCCCCTCAGATTTAAGTTGATCTATTGTAATTCAGTACCATCTGGTCGGCCTAATTTGCAGAAATGCATGTACAGAAATATAACTTCGCTTTAGCTTAAATGGGTTGTGCAGTGGTTAGAATGCAGTACTGCAGGCTATTTCTGCTCAATGCTGGCTGCTCGCAATTTGTCACTTCAAATCTCACCAGGCTCGAGATTGACTCAGCCTTCCATCCTTTTGAAGTTGGGTAAAATGAGGACCCAGATTGTTGGGTCCAATATGCTGACTTTATAAACCGTTTAGAGAGGGCTGTAAAGCACTGTGAAGCGGCATATAAGTCTAAATGCTATTGCTATTGCTATGCTGGTTGGTTTTATATAATTTAATGTACTGTTGGTTGTTTAAACTTTGGGGTTGTTTAAAATAGTAACCAAATTGTATGAAAAAAAAAATCATGTAATGAGGTAATACAGATCTGGGAATGCTTCTTATAAAAGCCTAGGTCTACCACCAAAGAACACTTGTTCATAATATTCTATCTGCTCATTAACAAATCTTCTTTAATGCAGCAGTAATTGACATATACTCTAGGTGGGCATACTATTTCAACAGAATGGGGAGAAATTATTTGTTAGTAGACAAAGCCTTGCATTAAGGTGTCACTAAAGTGATTTAAAAAAACTTCTTCTGTTACACAGCCATCAGTCAAACTGACAGCATCCTTTAGATTAAGCGTTGGCTCCTGAGCACAAATTAATTAATCTGTCCAGGACTTCCTATCTCACTGTTTCAATCAGCCAACAAATAAAGCCAATCAAGATTTCAATCCTTTCCTGATTAATCAGTAAACTGTAGCAGTAGACTTTTGACAGGTTTCTGGCACTCCACTATACACTCATTTTTATTGTGGATAGCAAATGTTACCATTAATCTTTCCTGAAATAAGAATGCTTTCTCATCTTTGTATATACCTATTTTTATATCAAAAATAAAAGATTTTGAATAAATAAATAAAGTGAAGAATAAAAGAGTCTTGATACTGTTTTGAAAAATGAATAGATAAGGGCAGAGTAAAACAACAGTAAAAAGGCTAGCATTGCAGTTAGAAAACACGCACAGAACTACACTAGTGACATACTGATGAATAGATGGTGCATTCAAGAAACCTTACCTCTTACCTCTCTAACATTGAGTTAGATTACTATTCTGTCCAGCTGAGGAAGATCTGTATTGCCCTTCCCAAAAATAACACTTATGATGAACTGTCATCTGGACTTTGTGATTGCCAGTGATAGAGAATCGAAGTACCACACATTGATAGACATCAGGTTGGGAAAAGCTGATATATGCAGCCTAATCTTGCTGGCTGGAGCGCTTGTGAAAGTTGTTCAAGACATCTGTAGTCTTCTGGCAATTATCAATTTGAAGTAGGCTGATTGCTACAAGAAACTCTCTAGGTAGCAATCAGCTATACAATAATAAAACTATATAAATAAAATTACCTTATATGGAAACTTGCCTTAGTCTTACATTGCTCAATATTTTCCAACAATTATATCCAATGTCATCATCTCCAGCTGTTTTAGCAAATGGAAATGTGTTCCATAGCTTTCATCCTCTTCTAGTGGGGAAATCAAAGAAACTGCTATTCAAACCTCTGCTTGCAAAATTTATTTATTTAGATTTATTCTTCCTCTCCATATGCATCCATGTCAATAACTGTTAATACAATAAACAAGGGTGTTTCTTTAATTACATGTCACAATACATTTTTAATCTTTAAATGATGTTGCCATACAACTGAATAACAGCCAAGTGTGATTTGGTTGTATTAGAGATCAATTTTTTTTATTTTCTTGATTACAGTTCTGATAATATGCAAATGGTTATTAAAATGCAGCTTTCGTACCCACAGTTTTCCAATAGCACTAAAATAATGAGAAACATTAGAATTTTCCAGGCATTGAGATGTGGATGAATGATGAAGTTTAAAATACTTAATGTAAGTCTGAGTTAGAAGTTATAGTGAAACTATATTATTAGTTAAGCATATTTGATTTTAGGTTGATTTGTATAATTTTCATTTTTCATCAATAAAGTAATAGCATAGTATTGTCACTCATCAAGGTATTTATATACACAAAAACTAACATTAATGTTCAAATTCAGAGATGTGTAGCTCTGCTTGCAAATGGAATAAATGAGACTTAATTTGTACAATTGAGGGGGACAAGCACTTAGAAGCACAAATAGACTTTTTTTGGCAACTTCCTCAATACAGCATAGATCCTAACTATAGGATCCACAAAGAGGGCACAGTTTAAGAAGTTGTTGAAATGTTTTGCATCCACACACACTTAAAATCATTTTTCCTCTTTTGAATCTGAAATCTCTACCACCTACTTTAAATATTTTGGAAATAGGAAATACCATATATGAATCCTGTAGTATAAGCTCTAAAGAAAATCTCTGTCTAGCTGAGAAATAGAACCACTGTCACTGAAACTTAACCCTTTCAAAACGTGAATTTTGATTCCATATTATAGTTACACAATAAGTTATATACAGTAAGCTATATCTTATCATTCACACACACACACATTTCAAATGCAATGTATGAATAATCTGTTCTGCTAACTTTTTGAAGTTTTGTGTTTGTGTGCATGTACATGCATGTAGGTATGCACCTGTGTATTACATAAATACAGAACATATAGTTATCTTGCATATATAATAATATAAGATACATCGTAAGAATGGCTTAATAATGACTATTTAACTTGTAATTATGAGCAAGAACTTTATCTTTTCTGTAACAATCTTTTTTTTCAGGCTACCAGTGGATTCAAAGTTATATTGTTATTGTGAGAACTGGCTATTCCAATAGTTTGCTAGTATCGAACAAAACTTTTGATATCAATTAGGGCAGAACTAACAACTTTTACATATGTCCTTTTGAAAATGAAAGTTGATTATACTAACAGCGATGCTGCAGTTCATTTGGGAGTAAATAGCTGGATATTCAGCAACTGGTTCATGTCACAAATGCTACAAAAAGAAATATTAGTCTAGGAAACAAAAGGATTACAATGGTACTACTATTGTGTTAATAGATTCTAATATATGACAATAGAGAATAATATAATATTTGCTGTCTATAACTTAGAAAATATGCATATCAAATAATTTAACTTTAAATTGGCATCTAGCAATTGTATATAACTAGTGCTTCTCTGTCACTGAAAATCATCAATGGAATTCAAACGGGGTAAATCAAACCCTATATTTGTTCTTCCAAAACTATCTTAAGTAATTAAGAGGACATAAATATCTCTTTATTCCCAATTTAGGTCTTTTGTTAGTAATGGTTCTCTAGATGCAAATTGCTAGTTAAAATCTATTTCATTTTTTTGTACAAGAATGCATAGCCTACCATGTATAGTTAGTAACCAACATTTTCTAAATACAGTTCTTTTCTAGTCCAAGTGATGGATAAATAAGTTAGCAGTGGCAATCTCTAGCATGCTCTATTTCAATTATTATTTCTTGTATTCATTAAACATGAAACTCAGTCAACTGAACATTTAAAAATATATCACAAATATCCTTGACTGGTTTGAGATACATTTTGTTGTTGTTGTTACTGATGTAATGAATGTGTAGAATACCACTTTGTATTTCCACAGTCTAAAGTTTAATTGATTGAAAGTGAAAAATAGAATATAGCATCATATTACTTCCAGGAACTGTATGTATTTCACCATAATAACTATTACTTTTGGAAAAAAGAATAAATAGGGAATTTTCTTTGGCTATTTTTTTTCCAAAGCAGCATTTTCAGAAGAGTTAGAATTACAACTAACGAAGTATTCATATTATTCAGCTCTTTTGTGAAAAAATTCTATGAATTATAATTCCAACAGACCTGGGCAGTATCAAATTGGGAAAAGTTTTGATTAATCTTAATATCTTCTTTTCTATCACTTAATGAAAATAAAAATATGGTTTTAAAACATTTTTTCAAATTAATCTTAACAATTTTAACATGTTCTAATCTAGAATCTAAATTGAAACTTTAAAATTAGATTCTCAGTATTGACTTTGATTTTATATTATGGACAATGTTATTAACAAATATTGATTGAAACTTCTAAAGGATAAGCATTGGCATGCATGTGGTCTAATTAGCATATGTTTAATAAAGAATATATGTCATGAGGGCAGGGGGAATGAGTAAATTAATGTGTTAGAAACATTCTCTTTGTTTCAGATTTTCTTTTCCATTTTTTAAACTGAGCACTTAGCCAAGCTAATTAGAAAATAAAGCAATTTGGACAAAAAAACTATTTGAATTAAAAGCATCAAAAGGTAAAATATACCTTTTAGGAACTATTAAGAACATTAGGCCTATTAGGAACATTCACCAAATATTGTTTACATCTGTACAGTGAAAAAACCCTATTTTAAAAAAGGATTTGGTTTTGTCCATCCTGCAGAATGAAAGAAAATGATTCTGAAAGCAAAAATGTTCTATCTAGATTACTTTTAATCTCATTTAAAAGAAGATTCTGGTAAAGTGCACGAACAGCAATATTTTACACTCAGAAAATCTTTTTTCATTTAGATTATAACAAGATATTAAATCTATTGTCAATGTAATGCTCCACTTGATACTGTTTCATACATTTGGGACATAACCAGCTATTAATCAAGTCTGAACAGAAAGCTTTCAAATAACGGAAATATTGCAAAATACTTTTTACTTGCAAAGCTGTGCTGCACTAAACTTGGCAATTATTAACCACAGGTTGATTAAAGTTGTATCATCAGTAAGTGAGGGAGAGAAAGGGAACTTTCTTTGAGCTTGGACATTTAAAGAAATGCTATAGCATTATTACAATGCCTAAAAAGGTAAGTGTGCCTCTCAAACAAATAGATTTCTTGAAAGTTTCATGGACATATGCAGGCAATTTTCTTGGCAGCTGCACTAAATGGTTTGCTGTTGACTTCTCTCAGTATGCTTCCCCCCGCCCATCTTTACAGTCCTAGAATTCCCTGATATATCTCACCCAGGGTATAATCAGGACCAACCTTGTTTAGCTTTCAATTTCAGACAAGGTCAAACAAGTGCTGCCATCTGGTGAGACATAGTAACATTTGTTTTGGGGGTCGAGAACTTCAAAAGGGATGTTCCACTTTGAGGAAGGTTCATGCAAAATATAGTTTTAGCCCAAAGTTGTGAGCCAATGATCTCCACTTCTTACAATCAAATGGCTAAATTGCCTTGCTGAACCAGCACTTCTGAGCATGTGCAGAAATCTCTTCTGATTTTTAGTCAATAAAGGATTTCAGCATGATGAATTGAACCATCATTTACCTTAAGAAGAATCCTAACTGCAGTAAAGCATAGCCACATCATACATTACCCAAGGGCAGAAGGAAATTTGTGATAAATTAGATTTTATATAATATTGGAAAAGTTTGAGGATACAGTTCAAGTCTTTGTATGTGTGGGTATTACTATATACTGTTATATATATATGGTATTCAGCTTTGTTCGGGTATTTTCCCACGTCATTATAGTTGTGCTTTTAAGGTTGTAGCAACGTTTCGGCAGAATCTCATCTGCCATCATCAGGCTTGTGTATTGGGTTCATCTGTGTGTCAGGCTTTCACAGCCATTTCTGTTTTAAATTTGGTGCTAGCCTCTTGCTGTGTTAGAATGGTTTTTTCTTCATCCTGATTGGTTGGGAGTCTTGGTCTTGCAGTTTGCTGTGTTCTGCTGTGTTTTGTAGCATTTTTTGTCTTGATTGGCTGGCAACATTGTGTTTCCTGTAGTGGAGGCTTTTATTGTATTTGGGTGTAGGCTGTTGCGGTATGTGAGGAGGTTGTCCAGTTTTTTTTTCCCATGTGGCCAAATTATGAAAGTGTCATCTACATATCTAAGCCAGAGTTTGGATTTGTGTTCGGATTTGTCTAGAGCGTTGGTTTCAAAGTGTTCCATGTATAGGTTAGTGATGATGGGTGAGAGGGGTGATCCCATCAGGATGGCTTTTAGCACTGACCAAAAAATAGCCAACATCCTAAGAAACCCCAAAGACAAGACCCAGCTAGAAAACTAAGGAGTTTATGAAATACCATGCAACAATTGCTCAGCCATATACATTGGACAGGAGAATAAATGCACGCATAGCAGAACACAAGAACGCAGTCAGAAAAGAAATACCTTAAAGCCACAGGACATGAAATGTCCAGCACCTTAAAGCCACAGGACATGAAATTAATTTTTAGGGAATCAAATTAATCTCCAATACTGAACACTTCAACAAGAGAATAATCAGGGAAGCCATCGAAATAGAAAAACACCCCCATAACATGAATAAATGGGATGATACCTCCTGCCTACCAGACATCTAGAAACTAGCCTTTATCAACAAATGAGTCTCATCCACAAAAACCAACACTGGACCCAAAACAACACATGACACCACCACCAATCTCCCTCACCAGATTCAAACTTAAACCCATCCCATTAGACGAAAGGCAACCACTGTCCAGAAACCAGACCATGGCTGCATCACCAGCTGCCACACACCCCGACCCCCAAACCAAGCAAACTGACACATGCCATGAACACAGAGCCAGACCCCAAACTCGGAGCCAAACCAAAGTCCAGAACATTGCATCATAGCCACCCACTCAGGATATCACATCAGGGAACTCAGGAGTTACACTACAAAACCTCAGGATGTTACAACACAGCCAATGGCCCAGAAGATTACAGCACAAGACCCAGGATGTCACAACAGTAGAACCTAGAAGGTCATTACACAGCTCATTACCCAGGTCATTACAACACAGGAGGCTGATAGACACATAGCCAATATCTCAGCCACACATGTCCTTACAAAAAAGCCAACCAATTTGCAAACATCAACTCCATCAACCAATCAAGAAATAACAACACAGCCAACCAACCCGCTTACAACAGAGCCAGCACACCACACCTCCCCACCAGTATTTATAGAGAGACAGCAGCTCCGATCATGCTTTGCTTGCACAAGCATGAATCTTACATGGGAAAAGACCCGAACACACCAAGACCTGCATACCTATATACCTGTACCCATGAAAATCTATGAAAACACACACACACATATATGTATACACACACACACACACACACACACACACACACACACACACACACACACTATAAATGTTAGGGTAATCCCCATGATGCCTTCTTTAAAATTCTATGCATTAAAAATGATCAAAGAAATGCTAAAATTGCCACAGATTGCATGTTACAAGGTCACTGTAGTAGGTTACTACTACATGTCTATTGCTTACTCAAAGGAGCACTTTATTTCAGTGCTCAGAAATTGCTAATAAACAGAAATAAGGCAAAATAAGTCACCTTCAGCTATTTATACTGGAATTCAAGAGAAAAATTAAAGATTAGTTAAGTCTTATTGATTTGTGGGAGACTGAAATGCTCATAAATGCATATATATGGTTCCTTAGAGAATTTTCAATATTTTTACAATGGAGTTGTGAGGTTGTGCTGGAATTATTTATTTGTGCATAAGCAAGTACCAAGCTTCACACTAGAGCCTAGGATCAATTCTCAGTTCTCCTGATACTTAAGGCCTTATTTAGGAATTGACTTATCTAGCAGAACATTCTTAGAAGCAACTTGACTACATTAGACCAGTGGTGGGATTCAATTTTTTTTAAAAAAACTGGTTCTGTGGGCATGGCTTGGTGAGCATGGTATGGCTTGGTGGATGTGGCTTAGTGGGTGTGGCAGGGGAAAGGACACTGTAAAATCTCCATTCCCATCCCACTCCAGGGGAAGAATATTGTAAAATCTCCATTCCCTCCCCACTCCTGAGAGAAGGTTACTTCAAAATCCTATTCCTTTCCCACTCCACTAACTTGCTTTCCAGCTCCATTCTCCTATGCAGGACAACAAAAGAAGACCAGACCAATCAGCTGGGACTCGGGAGGCAGAGAATAGATAAGGGTGGGACCAGTCAGAGGTAGTATTTTCCGGTTCTTCAAACTACTTAAAATTTCGGGTATTACTTATCTAGAATTGGTCAGAACCTACCGAATGCCACCTCTGCATTACACCCTTATAAAACTACTGTATAATGAAAGGAACTGGCATAGGTGGAATAAACAGTTTCTAAGCTAGACTTCACTATTATGCCTACTTTTATTATGTGCCTTTTAAGACTATCAAGAGAACAGTCAAGTATCTATTAGCCTGAAAAGGTGAGAGGAGAAAGGCTGGAATTTAAAGCCATAAGCATATATAAAGACTTTGGTTTCTATGTTTATTTAGTTACATTCTGTTTGTATTAAAGAGACTAAAATCTCTGTTTAGAAAGCAAGATTTGTAGTCTTGTGTAATGCTTGATATCATATATTCAGGTGATTTGTCCTATGGGGAAAAAAGATTTTAATTTAATTCATTGGATTTTGAGATTGCCCAACTCCAGAAAATTTGGGGTGGTTTACAAGATTTAAAGCAGTAATTTAAGGAACATAATAGATAACATGGGATATAGATATATTTCAGAATTATAACTATAATTAGTTATGTAAAATTGTATACCTGTACGGAAAATTGCATTAACTATTAGTAAGTACAATATCTTCAGAAGAGTCCAGGAAATAAAATTTCCACAAAACCAGGAAATAAGTATACAAGCAGCCTGGAGGACTCTAACTAGGGATGACAGGATTATTTTTATTTATTTATTTTGTCAAGCAATTATAAGATAACAGGTATAAGTATAAACATAGTTATGGATACATGAAATGGATACATATAAGAAAAATAAAAAAGGAACAATAGGACAGGGACGTTAGGCACATTGGTGCACTTATGCGTGCCCCCTACAGACCTCTTAGGAAGCAGGTGAGGTCAATAGTAAACAGTCTAAAGTTAAAGTTTTGGGGGTTTGGGGAAGAAACCACAGAGTCGGGTAGAGTATTCCAGACATTGACTACTCTATTGCTGAAATTGTATTTCCTGCAATCAAGTTTAATGAGGTTTACCTTGAGTTTGTATCTATTGTGTGCTCTTGTATTGTTATGGTTGAAGCTGAAGTATTCATTTGCAGGAAGGACATTGCAATGTATAATTTTATATACTATACTTAGATTGGACCGAAGGCGTAGTTCTAGGTTTTCTAGGTCTAGAATTTCAAGTCTGGTGGCATAAGATATTCTGCAACGAGTAGAGGAGTGGAGAACTCTTCTTGTGAAATATTTCTGGACTTTCTCAAATGTGTTAATATCAGATACGTATTATATTATTATACATATTATAGATTAGCCCAATCACACTTGTCGAATAAAAAATTATATTGTATTCTATTCCAATTGGGACTATGGAATATGTGTATTCCAGAGATGGTGTTCTGACCAGTTCTGGAGAACCGGTAGCAGAAATTTTGAGTAGTTCAGAGAACCGGTAGCAGAAATTTTGAGTAGTTGGGAATATTACTTCTGACTGGCCCCACCCCCATTTCTTCTCTGCCTCTCGAGTCCCAGATGATTGGCTGAGTCTTCTTTTGTTGCCGTGCACAGGATAATGGAGCTGGAAAGCAGGTTAGTGGGATGGGGAGGGAATGGGGATTTTGCGGTATCCTTCCCCTGCCACGCCTACCAAACCACGCCATACATACCAAGCCACGCCCACAGAACCGGTAGTAAAAATTTTTGAATGCCATCACTGGTGTATTCCATAATAGCAGTAACAATTTTAGGACAGAGAAGATGTAAAAAAGCAAGTTTCTTTGGGAAGAAAACGAGATTATGTTTGACTATATTTTAAATTTACCAAGTCTGTAATATGGGGTAGTTTGGAAATTAAATTGGGTGGGTGTATATTTCCTGTTTTGATTATACAGTCTGCCATTACCATTAATCTTGGATAATTTGGAATTTATGTCCAAAATTCCATTAGTAATTTTATTTATGTAAATATAAAAATGCATCACATAATGCTGGCTAAAGGATAACATAAACCTAATATAAATTAAATCCACTTTTTAGTTTTACTGTGAACATAGTTCATCCTCTGCTTTCATTATATAAATATATGTAATAAAATAAACAAGAAAGTTACTACTGATTAAATGTAATCTTCATTTCTGCCATAAATAGGGTCTTAGGTACATGAATAAGCTGCTATATTTCATTTGCAGCTCTTCCGTTTCCCCTCAGCTTCCCTAATAGTTATTAGGGTTTCCCTAATAACTAAACTTTGCACAACTAGCACTTTTCTGTTCAAACTGTACATTTCTGCTGTACTGGGACTTTATAATTCAATTTTCAGCAAGTTAACTTGAATAATTTAACTTGTGAAAAAAATCAATACAAATATGCTGCACAACACAGAAATGTTAAGCGTTTAATTTCCATAGCATACTACAATATATACATTTTTAATAGGCAGCATGAACATTTCTAATAACTTTTGGCCCCTAGTGAAATTACTCCAAGAGTATTTTAACTGCTGTATCACTGCTAAACATAATGGGTTTCATGGTAGTTCTCCACTTACACTTGAATGTGACATACTATTTTTGTGCATATTACTTCTGACAAGTTACAGAAGAAATTGTCTTACATATTCTGTTTTACAGTGATTATATTTTAGATGTGATCTCCAGGGCTCTTAAAGATATTGAACCAGGAAGACTTCCAATTTTGATTAAAGAAAAACAAATATCTGGAGGACAAACCAAAAATGCACATAGATGACAAAGTCAACATTCAAACCAAATATTTAAGATTGTTTAGAGTTGCCTTTAAAGGAATTTGTGAACTATACCAATTGCCAGTCCATAACTATTGTTTGAAGAAAACAGAGATATTAAAAGAATGAATATTCAGTTTCTAAAAAGATTTTAAGCCTTATTACTAGACATAAGCTGAGCATAATTTAGTTTAAAAAATATCTGTAAGGTTGTTTAACAAGATAATTGCTTCAAAGCTATGGGAAGCCAAGCTGTGATAATTTTCCCAATTTCTATTTTACTGTTTAATATCGATTTTATCTGTTTAAAATCCACATAAGATATATTTTTGCACATGTAATTTGTTTTTAAGGAGCTTTGGAGTTTTGTATTTGTATATGCTATTTAATTTTATATGAATTTGTGAATAAATGGAAAATTATTGGAGGGTTTTTTTTCTTGCAATTCAAACAGTACTTATAGAAATTATTCATAAAGCTATTTCACTTAGCATTATTTTAAACAACTGAAATCTCACCTTTCTATCTGTACCATCTATCATTCCCAATTCACTATTGCATAGAACTTAGTTCAAAATTAATTTTACAGTCAGCATTAGCTAATCACAACAATATACTTTTCAAACATATAATGATAGAATGAAGATATCATAGGGCAAAAAAAATCTAATCTTAAGGAATCAGGGTAATTCAGGAAATCATTTTTTTGGTCAAGATAATCAGGGTAATTCAGGAAAGCATTTTTTTGGTCAGGTACCTATTCTGAAATGCAATCCAACAGCTGAAAAGACAGTGATCTACACATAAGGCAATTTGACAACTATTTCTGGTTCCTAGTTATGACCTTGCTCTTACCATTTCACAAGATTAAAACTTCATTGAACCACCCCACTTTGAATGATGTGACAGTTTTTTTTTAAAAAAAATAGCTTGCTTTCAGTTTCTCCTGTTTATGAAGGCTGCAGCACTGAGCTTGTAGACATAAATGCTGAAATTTCTGAGATCTCAAGAAAATCTAGATTCTTCTTTTAGTTCACATCCAAGATTAAATAGGGTGGGGTTTCCTTCCTTGGCATAGCCTTTTTTTCCCCACCAGATCACACATAATTAATTACGGTTGCTTATTCTCTTTCTGTGATGATTACATTTGGCTCCAGGAAGATACAGACAAAAATAGGACAGAAAGGCATGGAGAAAATTAAAATATTTCACAGTATGTCAGATAGGCAAAAAATATTTTCTTTGTCCCAAAAAATAAAATAGATCTTGGTTACTTATGAATATTATTAGAAATGTGTTAGTGAAAAGTAGAATAAATCTGAATGATCTCAATGAATTTCATATAGCCATATCTTCCTGAAAAATTGATTCTTTTGGGATTTTGCAGACTTCTGATCTGAACATAAGTCTATATGATTTGATGCAGATTACAGATTTTTAATACATCATAATGGAAGGGAAAGCTGATTTGCAACTTACAGAATTACAATGCAGAATATGCAAAAAATCTTAAATCAAGCACATCCTGTTTCCAAGCAATGGTTTTACAAAAGAGATCCTCAGTCACTTTTCCCATTTATGTGATGAAACATCATTTTGTCTTCAATGCTATACAGTTGCAATATGTACATTAGAATTTGGTACATGGATAAGAGTATCCTGTTTGATAGGTACTTATAATTATAATATACTTTTTTACAGTTTTCCAAGCCAGTTTATATGTAATTTATTGCAATGCTTCCCTGCAAATTTAATCAGATTCTCAAAACATTCTTAATCTAAATTTACAGCAAGGTATTTTATCTGAAATTTGATGTATATCATCCCTAGTGAGATAAACCATCTGAAAATGGATTATGGGGGAGATTAATTGTATCCCCTTTCCAATATTTGTTCTGAAAGTATGAATTTGGTAATGTTTAATGTCCACACTTATACTGAAACATTAATTTTTATCATAATGAGATATGATGTCAGAAGATTAAAAGTGCAGCCTGTTTGTTTCATTTTATTATTTTTCAAACTGTTTATATTATTAATAAATATCATTATATAATACTAGCTATATTTGTTATCTTTTAGCCATCTAATGTTTATCAATTAGATTGCCTATCAATTTGTTCCATCTAGCATATCAAATTTGCAGATGACAGCTGGCAGGAAGAGCCAACATCACAGAAGACAAGCTCAGGATCCAAAAAGATCTTGACAGACTTGAACAATGGTCCCTATCCAATTGCATGGAATTTAATGTGGAGAAAAGCAAGATTTTACACCTAGGTAGGAAAAATCAAAGTTATAAGTACAGATTAGGTAAAAACTGGCTCCAAAACAGTAACTGTGAAAGGGACCCTGGAGTCCTAATGGACAATCACTTAAATATGAGCTAGCAGTATACAGCAGCAGCCAAAAAAGTGAATACAATCCTTAGTTGTATAAATAGATGCATAGAATTAAAATAATGTAAAGTATTAGTACTGCTTGATAAATCCTTGTAATACTGCATCCAGATTTGGTTACCACATTACAAAACAGATATTGAGACTTTGGGGGGGAAAGTGCAAAGAAGAGCAACTAAGATGATTAAAGGCCTGGAGGCAAGAACATATGCAGAATTGTTTCAGGAATTAGGTATGGCCAATCTAGAGGCAAGGACTAGGGGTGACATGACACTATTATTCCAGAATTTGAGGAGCTGCCCCAGAGAAGAGGGGGTTAACTTATTTTCCAAAGCACCAGAAGACAAGATAAGAAGCAATGGATGAAAATTAATCTAGGAGAGAAACAACTGGAATTAAGGAGAAACTTCCTAACAGTGAGAACAATTAACCAGTGGAACAGCTTGACTTCAGAAGTTGTAGGTGCTTCACCACCAGAAGTTTTTAATAAAAGGCCAGATAGCCATCCGTCTGAAATGGTGTGGGGTCTCCTCCTTATGCAGGGGGTTGGAACAGAAGACCTTCAAGATCCCTTCCAGTTCTATTTTTAGTGTATTAATTCTAACAATTCAATGCATTTGAAAAGGGAGCTTTGCAAAAGCATGTACCATGAATAAAAACTCTTTCCTTGAAACATTAAAGTGGACATGTTGTTTTGCAAAGTTCACAGTGGCTTTAAATGCGGTTCCTGACTGTCAGCATATAAGTGAATCTGTATAGTTGTACAATAGATGCATCCAGGCAGTCAAAAACAATCTTCTGAGGAAAGTTTGAACTTTTAACAGGCCACAGCTACTTTTCACAGCCTTGGTATATATTTTCTACAATAAAAAATAGAAACAAACAATTCATGAGTCATAGTTTTATTCTTAAATTTTCTAAGAGATCTTAACAAGGAACAATAAAGTATCTAAAAAAAATAGACATCTCTTTTACTGTGTTATGCAATTTATATTATTCTGTTAAACATGATAATCCATGTCCTCTTTTTTACCTCTCTAGAGTGAAAATCAGAATTGATTATTCAAAAGATTTAAATCCTTTGGAGACATTGCCCTTCCAGAAATACAATAAATTCTTTTTTCACCTCAAGGTTACAGCTAGATTGGCCTTGATTTAAAATTCTGTACTGTATACAAAATGCAGTCATATCTATTTCTGAAAAATTGAATTGGTTTCAAACTATTGAAGGATGGCTAATAAATCAAAGACCTGATTCTAACATCTTTTGCATAGTGAATAAGTTACCCTCTGCAAGTTGTTGTTATCATATTGTTTTAAATGTTATAATTCCATGGTGCCGTTGCAGAAGCTAATTTACTTAAACCAAGACAAAATCCTTGTGTGTCCAGTCACACTTGACCAATAAACTATTCTATTCTATTCTATTCTATTCTATTCTATTCTATTCTATTCTATTCTATTCTATGTCTGATGTGTGAGTTATTTTCCTTGGAAAAAAAATAGAAAATGTTTAGGCAGAATTACTTCTAGTTTCAGAAAGAAATCCTCCACATTCTATGGGTCAACACAAGTAGTATATTTTTTTATTCATAAATGTTCAACAAAGGTTTGTAGAGAGTTTTTTTCCCTATATTTGTTTTTCACAAAACAAAGACAGCTTCCAACTTCTAAAAGCAGAGGAAAAGTATCACATTGCTTCAATCCAAGGACTTTTGTGCATATGTTGCACATAGATAACTTCTCTGACAGTGTTAGAAGAATCTACTATATATCTACAGTGCATCTTAGAAGCTTCTTACAGATATCAGAATCAGAGGATGAATGCTTAAGATGTTGCAAGTATCTCAAGGAGAAATAACTCGAGTTGCCTCTCACCTAATAAAGCAACATCATATCAAATATACCATTAGTAATATCCATGCAAAAAAAGGAGATCCAGCATGAGAGCTACCATAGGTTTGGCATGTTATTTAAACTATCCACTCCTCTCCATAAACCTGCTTCTTGTTTATTTTGGAGTAACTTTTTCAAATTAAAATTATGTTCTTCCTTTGTCTTTGCTTCAGCACTTTGAGCAGGGAGCTTGTGACTCATGAACATAGCAAATGTTCTTTCATTATAATTATTAAGGAAGAGCTAATTAAGGAATGAAACATTATATTTAGGAGAACTCTAATATTTTTTCTCTCTCAATCCTACCTCATATCCATCCATGATTTCCATATGGATGTATAATGTAAATTATATCTTTATCAGTGGCTCATATATATGATTAGTGTAAATTAAGCTAAAAACAATAGATACTCTTGAATGGCATAAAAAACATATTTTGAAAAATAGGCAGGCTAAAGACAAGAAAATAAAAACTACATTTAATTGAAATTGAATTATGTTATAATGGATTGATTAAACCAATTAATATTGTTATTCCTTATGTCAGTGATCTATAAATAAGAGTGTATACATGAGGAAATAAAAGGTGACCTTATTCATTTTGACCAATGTTCTCATCAGCCATCATGATTTTTCAGAAAATGTTTGAAATTTTCTTAAACTAAGGCAGATTTTAGTAAAATAATAGTAATAATGAAAACTATATTCTCTTTTGTTTTACTAATTGTCCCAACTATAATAGACTGTACAAAATGCCAGAGACTCACTGGAGCACTTAGACAAGGTTTCTCCAAAGTAGTTAATATTAACTCCCAATTCTGATGGGACAAACCATTATTATTATTAACATTTTTAATAATAACATTAAATTATTTTAATGTAAAAATTTTGTGAGTCAATAATTTGAAACTTCCTGAAATGGTCCATGGCCTGAAGAGTTTGGGGATTGCTGCTTTAGACAATCATGGCTGTTTTCTAATATTTAAATATAATTGGACCATCCAGACCAGTGGTGGGATTCAAAAATTTTTGCTACCAGTTCTTTAGGCATGGCTTGGTGGGCATGGCAGGGGAAGGATACTGTAAAATCTCTAGTCAGAAATGATATTTGTCAGTTCTCCAAACTATTCAAAATTTCTGCTACCGGTTCTCCAGAACTGATCACTACCTGCTGAATATCACCTATGATCCAGACTTGTCAGACTATAGACTAACCATGGAGATTACTATTAGAAAAAAAAATCAGTAGAAGCTTTTCTTTGATCCCAAAATGACATGGATGTGTCTATTAACACACCAGATGTCAAACGTGACTTGTAGAAGAAACTATCTTGATTTAATTAATTTGAATAATCTGTACTTAAGTATTATAATACAACATTTTCCAGTTAGATCTGCACAATCTGACAATCATAACAGTGTGCATCCGAAGTTCATAATGTTGAAGATCTTATCTTTGAAAACATTTATATGTCAGTTTTGAAATTCAGCTGCCACACATAATGAAAGGGGTGGTGGTGGAGGGGTTGAAAAGGTCAAGGTTATTCTGTATGTCATACTAAGAAATTCCAGTAGCAGTTAATTGGTTCTCATGATTTATGAAGTGTAGAAGTGGCAGGAGAGAAGGTGGGTTCTGTGAAAATATTTTCCCTTTGGGAAATTGCCTTAGACATACCAGATCTGTTCCTAAATAAAACAATTGGAGAGATTATGTCTCAGAGTAATTGATATCATGGATACTTTCTGGATGCCTTACATTTATTTCCCAAAGTATACTTTTATTTTTTGAAGGGGCTTGGCTGAGACCCCGGAAGTCTTTCCCCAGAGATGGAAAAAGATCAACAATCAGCTGGAGATGGGGAGTTGGAGTTGTGCAGGAGGGGGGGGGCATGTGGGGGCCCTCCCTCCAGAACATTAACTGGATCTGCCAGCCCTTGTTTGGATGAGATGATGGATGTGTTTAGAATGGCAGTAGGGAAAGAGATTTGGGAGCTATACCAAAATGTTTCAACTCAAGAAGTTGTTATAACCCAGATGTAACTCAGCTGTCTGAAGAGAAATCTTTCTTTAGCCCCAGGTAAATTGCTATTCTGTCAGATTGGAGAGAAGAGAGAAAATTGGGGTCAGAATTCTCTCAAGAAGACAACCCCAAGATTTATCCTGGGAGTCCATCGAAGGCAGATTTACACCAACATGGTCTCACAGTCTGTTTGAATACTTACCCAAATATCGTGAGGGACGAGGAGATTAGACAGATGCCAGTTGTAGGAGCCCAGAAAGAAACATCAACTGACAGAGGTATGTTGCAGCCTCCGAGGCAATCCCCTCATTTTCCAGAAGGAATTTTGCCCCCTGCAGAGAGTATTCCTTCAGGGTGGGGATTTTATCCAGACCAGGGTGGAATCAGTGCCAATAGCAGCCACCATCAACACAACCCTGGTCTAAAGTGGGGGTTGCCCAGACAGCAGCCACTTCCCCTCCACCCGACCAGGGAACCAGGCCACATCCATCTTCCTCTTGGCAACCACAAATGCAATCCCAACCTGCAGCAAGACCACAGGGACCCCTATTCCAGAGACGCACCACCCAGCCAGGATACAGGGGGCCTACCCAGCCTACGTACGCCACCCGGTCGGTTCCTTTCATTCCAGTTCAACCTGCAGTGGCCTAGCATGTGCCACCTCCCCAACCATGATCCAGGCCGGATCAAATACCCTTTAAGATCGTATTCAATGGTCACCATGAACATTTCAATTATTTCCTCACTCGAATCTGATCCCATATAGAAAAATTTGGAGATCAATATGCCACAGAGCACAATTTGGTTACGGCCATAACAGATTGGATGAATGAAGGGGATTCAGACTGGGTGGCCCACCAATACAATGAACAAACCCCCAAATTACACAATGTAAACAGATTTATTCAATTATTAAGACTCAGATTTGAAAATCCAGATAGGGTAGCAGAGAATGAAGAGGTTAATTGAAATGAGGCAAGGCAAGCGAACCTTGTCAGAATTTATTTGGGACTTTAGAAAGATCGTAAGACACCTCATGTATTGGCCTGAAGGAATGACTTTACACTACTTTAAAACCCCATTAATCCAGAAGTAAAGAAGGCCTGTGAAATTAGGGGAATCTCAGAGACCTTACAATTGTGGTATGCCACCTCCCTCAGCTTAGATCGCAGCATCAACCCACACAGGAAACCCCTTCTGGCGGTCCTGCCTAAGAAAATTGTGGCTAGGAGACTGCTGATTGGGCCAGTTGAAACTGCTTCTATGTGACCTACCAGGGTGCTGAAATGTTACCACTGTGGCCAAGCCGGTCATAAAGCAGCAGACTGTCTGGCCCCTGCTCCTGTACCACAAGAACCACAGTCGAAGTCTAATCCAGCTGTTAGAGGTCAGAACAATCAAGGAAGACCTCCAGGCATTGGCGGATTCACCAAACCAGCTGGGAAAGCCCCCTTTATGCAGATGGGAGCAACGGACCAGCAGACTGACACCACGTCCCCAAGAACCCGACCTACAAAGATGATCCAATGGTGAGTGATCCCATCATACCTTTTACAGTCAAGGTCAAGTTAGTGGTGCCAAACATGGGGGAAGCCAGGGAGTTAGAAGTTGCCATTTATACTGGGTGTTCTAGATGTCTTATCAGACTCCCTATTGTTGAATAATTGGGCATAAAGACTAACTTGCTAAAACTCCCAATCAGGTTTGAGCAAGTGGATGGAACCTTAATTGGGGGACACCTCAGTCACCCAAATGACAGAATTGATCAAGATGGAATTAGGGTCCCATCGCAAACTCATATACTTCATAGTGGCCCCCAAGATGTCAGAATCAATCATACTGGGACTTGCTTGGCTAGACAAATGGGCCCTGATAATCAAATGGGAGGATGGATTCAGAAAAATCCTCATTGGACTGGGGCCATTGCCCCTCTTCCACTCACTACAAAGCCACCAGTCAGCTTGAACCCAGAGCCTGAGCCAGCATCCATATCATCCCACCTTCTCCCAGATAACCCCCAGGTACCCAACCAATACAAAGACTTGGCTGAAGCATTCAGTGAAGAAGAGTGTAATGTTTTACCGCCCCATCGAGCCAGTGATTATGCCATAGAACTAGAACCCGGGGTGAAATTACCAAAACCAAAGATGCATTCTATGACGCCTGCTGAAATAACTGAATTAAGGAAATACATCGACAGCAATTTGGAACAGGGGTTTATTGAGCCTGCCAAATCAAGATTAGCTGCCCCTGTGTTGTTCAAGGAGAAGAAAAATGGTGGGTTGAGATTAGAGGCATGAATGTCATGTGCGTCAAAAACTTGAATCCTTTCCCCCTTATGAAGGACTTATTGAACCACCTGTTGAAGGCTAAGGTATTCACCAAGCTAGATCTCAGGGAAGCTTACTACCAGGTCCTTATCAAAGAGGGAGATGAGTGGAAAACACTCATTAACTCCCTCTGGGTAGCTTCCAATTCAAAGTCATGCCTTTTGGACTTCAGGGGGCTCCTGCAGTGTTTATATAGCTCATCAATGAGGTGCTACACCTGCACTTTTACTGGGGTTCCTCTAATACCTGAGTGACATACTTATCTTCAGTGAAACCATGGAAGAACATATTCGATTGGTCTGACAAATCCTAAAAAAACTTCTATCCACCAAATTATATATGAAACTCTCAAAATGTGAATTCCATAAAGAGTCACTGGACTATTTAGGTTACCAAATATCCAACCTGGGGATTGAAATGGACCCTAGAAAAATGAAAGCAGTGCTGGACTGGCAAACCCCCAGAACCCGAAAGCAACTTCAATGTTTCTTGGGGTTTTCCAACTTCTATAGACAATTCATTCCATCCTTTGCTGAAATTGCCCTCCCATTAATGAGCTATTAAAAATGGGCTCGTCACCCACCAAACTGAAGCCAAGTCAACCCCTGGCTTGGACTATGGACTGTCAGAAAGCTTTTGAGACCTTAAAATGCTTCTTTGCAGCTGAGCCCATCCTCCAACACCCAGATACGACCAAGTCTTTTATTGTCCAAATGGATGCAAGAGATGTAGTGGTGGCTGCAAAAAGACTCTCAAGGCTGACTGATGCCTTGTGCTTATGTGTCCAAAAAGCTGACAGACTCAGAGCGAAGGTGGGTGGTCTGGGAGAAAGAAGCATTCACCATACGATGGGCTTTATTGACCTGGACACATTTTCTAGAAGGAGCGCCAGATACCTTTGAGATATGGATTGATCAGAAGAACCTCGAGGCTCTAAAGCCCCCTAGGAGACTATCACTCAAACAAGTCCGCTGGGCCCAATATTTCAAGCAATTCATCTTCAACATTAAGTATATCCCCGGAGGGAAAAACATATTGGCGGATGCTCTGTCCAGAAAACCTCAGTTTGACAGCCACCAAGAAGAAATAGTACAAGCTTTAATTTCAGAAGCTCAATCGGCAGGCCAAGTAACCATTCGAGCCCAAGCCAACTGCAACCCCAAATGCCTGGAAGATAAGCTGATCGCAGAATTGAAAATGGCCTATTGACCGATCCTTGGTTTCTGGACCATCAAATGGAATTGACAATGAATGATGGACTAGCTTGGAAAGGGACTAAGCTTTATGTACCCACAACCCTAAGACTATTGGTACTAAAGCATCGTCACAAGTCACAGCTGGGAGGCCACTTCGGATTCCTAAAAACCCTACATTTACTAAGAAGACAGTTCTGGTGGCCAAAAATGAAACCTGATGTTGAGGACTATGTAAAAAGTTGCTCAATTTGTGCCACAATGAAACACAGAACTGGAAAACCTCCTGGCCTTCTGCAACAAGTTGCAGAACCTTGGGAAGAGGTCACAATGGACTTTATTGTTGAATTACCTAAGAGTGAAGGGAACACGATCATTTGGACTATAATTGGACTAAAAAGGTCCATTTTATAGCCTGCAAAGGACTTCCATCTGTGAAAAAACTTGCAAAGCTGTTTGTGAAACATATCTATATATTACATGGAGTACCTCATAGAATAATATCAGATAGAGGGGTATAATTTACTGCAAAACTTTGGAGGGAATTTCTGAAATCCATTGGTTCCTCTCAAGGATTATCCTCAGCTTTCCATCCTGCTTGTAACAGAGCAGCGGAGAGGGCTAATGCCATGATTGAACAATACATTAGATACTATGTAAATTATCAACTAGAAAATTGGGCTGAGTTATTACCTTTTGCAGAGGTTGCTTACAATAATGCAGTACATAGCAGCATGGGATTGACTCCGTTCCAAATCAACACTGAAATCGATTTTGTCCCAATGCCAGAGTTATCTAGACAACCTCCCATATCCATGTTCCTAACAGAATGGATGAACTCATTAAAGAAAGGATGGGAAGATACAAATAAAGCTTTGACCAAAGCTGCAAAAAAATATAAAAAACAGGCAAATAAACAAAGATCCCTTCAATAGCCTTTTAAAGTAGGAGACAAAGTATATTTGTCAATCAAGTATCTTAGGTTGAAACTGCCCAGTAAGAAGCTGGATCTAAAATTCTTGGGTCCGTTCCCAGTTTCAAAGATAATCAAGCCAGTCATTGTCCAATTAAGTCTTCCTTGACTATTGTGGAAAATTCATCCAGTGTTCCATTGTAGTTTACTAAAAGCAGTTACTACATCAATGATAAGACCACTACCAATCCCTCCCCCTAAACCGTTAATGGTACAGGGGGAAACACATTATGAAATTCAAAAAATTCTCGATTCTAGATTATTCCATGTCCGATTGCAATATTTGGTCTTATGGATGCTAGTTGGGTATAGAGTTGGGATGATCATGCTGATCAATTGGTTAACTAATTCCATGAGGATTTTCTCCACAAAGGGTCCTTGTGGAGGGGGGGGGGAGGGGGTTAAGGACAATGTATTAACTCCTGTATCTTTTTTGGGTTTTTTTTTCTTTTAGGAGGAGGAGTTTTCAAGGGGGGACACCTGTCAGCTTTGAAATTCATCTGCCACACATAATGAAAGGGGGGTGGGGGAGTTGAAAAGTTCAAGGTTATTCTGTATGTTGTACTAAGAAATCCCAGTAGCAGTTAATTGGTTCTCATGATTTATGAAGTGTAGAAGTGGGAGGAGAGAAGGTGGGTTCTGTGTAATGCGTGAAAATGCTTTCACTTTGGGAAATTAGACATACCAGATCTATTCCTAAATAAATCAATTGGAGATAATATGTCTCGGAGTGATTGATATCATGTATACTTTCTGGATGCCTTACATTATACTTACAAGAAGCTCGATATGTGTATTTGTCTATAATAATTTAACCATGTAAGTAAACTGAAATCAGGTGTACAAGGTGTTTCTGTGTTAGAAACTGACAACTTTTCTTTGGGGTTCACACTGCTAACAAATCACAAGGGGATTCAATGAGGGAAGTAAGTAAAGAAATTTGTAATCACACTAACTTGTAAAGATAATGTCTTTATTGTAAGACACTATCATTACAAATTATAGTGTCTTACAATAAATATATATTTTGAACTATTGTTCAGGACCAAAGTAGCTACTACTTGCCTAAGCACTATATTAGTGAATTATTGGATAGTTTGAATATACAGAATTCACAGATCCCAGAATGGTCATATTTCTCCATTCATAGAGAACAGATGTCTCCTGAAATGCATTACATAGAAAAAGACTTATCTATTGCAAATACAAAGATAAAAGTAAATACTATAATAGGAAAACAATAATTATCTTTCCTTATTTAGCACCTGATGACCAAATACAGTCTTTATGATTCAAATTTTCTTGATGATTTATCCAAGAGCACCATTGTAAAGTCCATTAATGAAGTTATGAAGAAGAAAATAATCCAGATACTCCTTTCTCCATTCCGCCAATTAATCTGTGTATGGGTTTTTTTGTTTGTTTAAAACTCAGCATCTCATTGGTTCAGCAGCCCAGAATAAAATGATTGTGATAAGCAATTCCTAAAGAAATGGGGTTGTTTCCATCACAATACACAGTGATCATATTCCTTCCCTAAAATTATTATCTTTACTCCCTAGAGGGAAATGGAGTGCAGTCAGACCCACTGTTGATAGGAAACAAAAACCAGTAATGGGTTGGGGACAGGCTAAGGATAACACTATGCATTCCTATTCCTGAGACATTAAGGCAAGCAAGACAAGTGGATGAGCCCACATATGCACCTCTACATAAAGATTGGCACTTGAACATGTTAGGAAAATCTGCATTCCCTTTTTCAGTGATGCCTATCTCTTTTTTGGGGGAGGGGCAGCTATAACCATACTGGTGTGATTAATTGCATTGTCCCCTGTATCCTCCTTTTCAAATTCCATCTTACTATTACTATCAATCTGCTTTCAATTGAGGACTTGTATACTGTACAAGTCAAAAAGAGGGCTCTGAAAATACTTAGACCCCTCACATCCTGGACATAAACTGTTTCAACTCCTTCCCTCAAAATGACACTATAGAGCACTGCACACCAGAACAACTAGACACAAGGAGTTTTTTTCCAAATGCCATCACTCTGCTAAACAAACAATTCCCTCAACACTGTCAAATTACTTACAAAGGTTGCATTACTATTAATCTTCTCATCACTCCTTATCACTCATCCCCTCCCACTTGTGATTGTAGGACTGTAACTTTGTCGCTCGTATCCTTACAATTTATACTGACTGTTTCCTAGTATGATTTGATTGCTTATTGTACCCTATGACTATTATTATGTGTGGTACCTTATGATTCTTGACTCTTGACAAATGTATCTTTTCTTTTAAAAGAGCATTTGTGCCAAGACAAATTCCTTGTGTGTCCAATCACACTTGGCCAATGAAGAATTTTATCTATCTATTAATGGCATTTTGAATTATTTTTAGGACCATGGATACTTAGATGAAAGTTAGTTAATGAAAAGGATACGAGGCAAGTATTGCTTCTTGCTACTCCAGCTGAAAAAGTTTCTGGAAGCTCCCATTTATTTTGGGGCCCACCAGATAATACTTTGCTGGACAGAATCAAGTTATTAAACCTGAATTACTTAATGCAAACTGCAATTGCATGCTCAGAAAGATGTTTTGGCTTACAGTTTCCACAATAGTTTGCTCTTCCTACAGATTTAAGTTGCACTTCATTTTAATCCCAAAAGGATTTTTGGAAAGCTTCAGCTCCACTTCTAATTTTACCGTCGGCTACCTTAAAGAACTAAAAATATATAGCGGGAAACAAAGTTACAGACTATAGCTTATCTAGTGGAAAACAAAATATGCACACTTCTATTGAAATCAAGCATGGAAAATGTTACCCTACAGCAAAATTATTTTCTCATATGTGTTGAAAACTGGAGGCAAAGCAGGTTTGTAATGAAACTATTTCACACTCCTAAAATTCACAGCTTTAATGCTTGGTATGTCTATCTCTCTACAAGAGCATGTGAAGTTTTTAGATTATTAAGAGTTGTAGGAAAGAAGAGGGAGGCATGGGGGATGGACAGAAACAGTAGTCTGTGCTTATAGTATCATCTAAAAGAAAGGAAGTGCAAAATTACAAATTGACATGGGCAAGAAAATTACTTTGCACTGCTAATCCAATAGGAATTGGATTACAGCTGAAAGCCTATTTGAAGAACTTGTGTTCCCATTCCATGAAATGTTTTAAAAGAAAATTATTTTGGAAACCCATCTGTTTTTTGGGATATGTTGAAACTAGAAGCCTCTCTGTTTTTGGATGTGTCAAAACTGAAACATATGTCAAATATATTGAATTTTTGCCTGCTGCTATTTGGACTCTCCATACATTGGATGCTAAAACCAATAAAAATAGTTGGAACATGCTAAATAAGAGTGCCGAACAATACATTAATGTTTAAATCCTCTTTAGACATTAAAGAGAACAAATTTGAATATGCAACCTCATGTCAGCTAGGTATAACCTCTATGTAATGAAGCAGGAATTCTGAAGGGAGAAATACTCATGTAGGACTGAAGCAGAACACAGATAATCCAGAAACCAAATAAAACAAATCTGGATTACACTGAAAAGTGTATCAATATGCAAGTATATCTGAATACAGGTCTTAATCACTCATCCCATATGAATGTAAGGGGGATAACATGGGAAATGGGGCAGGGGGAGGGACAGCTGAGCATTCCCATGTTCTTATTACTTTGAACTCTTTAAGAAAATGCCTAAACAGGGCTCCCTATTCAACAATATGGAAAACTGATATGAATCTTCAAATTTGAAAGCTGAATAATTATGCTTCTCATAACACTTTAAAAATAAAAAAATAAAATTGTGAAAAGATTATGCCAATAGGATCATATATTTCCTTCCTTCTTTTCTTCTTTCCTAGTTTCCTTTCTTCGTTCCTTCCCTCCTTCCGAAACTAATGTATTTTATTTTTGGCACCATCATGAACAATGGTTATGTATTTTTATGACTAGAAATCAGACATTTTCCCCTGGTAAATATTTTAACTGTTTCTTTGTAAAGAAACATGAAAAACAAAGTGTTTTTAAAGGAAGAAGAAAGAAAATAATCTAAAGGTTTTTGAAAACATTCCTGCTTTCCCTCAGGTCTTTCCCTAAATGTGTAAAATTTCTTCTAACACAGTGTGTAATGAAAAATAGTAGCGAGTATAATATAAAAGATTTTTACTTGTTCAAAGTGTAGCTCTGTAATACAAATCAAGAAATTAGCAGCTGCTGAGTATATATATTTCAGATAGAAGTGCCTTAAGGCAAATTAAAAGGAAAAGTACATTTTTATAAAAAGCATGAGGCCAAATTTAATTCATACCAAGTCTTAAACTCACCTTTCATAGATTAACTCTAGTATGGTTTTTGCTTGAACTTACATAACTTTAAATTTAATAAAATGTAATACTGTATGCATTAGAAAACATGAAAAAGCCAAGGCTGACTCTGCTTCGAAATGGCTCTTTAGCATATTTATCAGCAAATTCAATTGTTGCATGAAGAGGGTCACATAAACCAATTTGTGATATAATTCAATCATTTTTCAAATTCCAAGGAAGGTTGTAGTCTCATTGACATATTGGTTTGATGGCTGAAGTTCACTGTAACATATTTTATAAAGTAAACATCTCAAATTCTTTCTCCATCTGTAGCTAAAGTGATGCTGGTATCTCTTGAATATATACATGAATTTGGTGTACTTGCTGTTCCAAAAGCATTGCAATTCCTGAATATTGGACCAAGACAGGTCCAATATACCCATCTTGTTCATTTAGTTGTCTTCACCACAGAATGTGAGCAAGTGTTTGAAATGAATCCAAATGACAAAAACTTGGATCGGTGAAAACACAGAGATTTTATTTTGTTAAGCTGTTTGCAAAGAGCAGGGGGGTCTCAGCTGACTTCAACATGAAGTTTGAGCCAAGAACCACACCTAAAGATTTCAATACATTACATTTTATAGTCCTTCTGTCCCAACGCCCCCCCATGGCCCTCCTACATCGATCCAGTGACCGAGCACAGCTAATCCGAGACGCCTTATGGAGACCACATCATCTCCTTTGATACCTCCCAATGACCTCCCATTACATCTTATCTTACTTGGCATTAAAGAATGTTCCTTCAGCAGGACCTCTTTCTAACGGTCTGAGAACAAAGAAATATCTATTCCTAACACCACACTTGTTACATATTAATGTTACATTCAGCACATCTTAGAACAACATGCATCTCTAACATATTCACCTGTGCAAAGTAAAAGTCTGGTAAACTTAAGCAGATGCTTTGAAAAACAAAATCAAACTTCAGTTGATTAAAGATTAGGGCAATGGTTTATCTCTTCTCCTATTGTCCTCCTAATCCTGGAGGAAATAGGGGTGGCATTACTTGATACAGGAGGATATCTATAGAGAACTGTCTTAATGCTATAATATACTATTCTCTTCATCTACATTTTATTTTTGAATTTTCTTATTTCTAACACAAGCAAACAGGAAAACAGCACTAACTGTATTCCAGAAGGTGCTGGGATCTTGCTTGCATGATGCATGTTGAATGTGTTGGAGATTTCTTTGGGAAGGAAGCAAATGAATATGCAATAGTAAATGTAAGTAACAAGCTACTGTCATTAGGTGCAGTAACTAATGTTGATCCACCATTTGCAATAAAGGAAGTTCAATTGGCAGTACTAATGAACTTACATAAAGCCTATGATTATTGCTGATCATCACTGTACCTATAAAATCTACCACCGAGCACTTTATATTTTCTAGAATATTCAAACAAGCAGTCTTTGATTACAGTAATCAACCTATGCAACTTCAGGCCAGAGGCTACTGTTACCATGCTACAACCCTTACATCTGTTGAAGTTTTTAATGAGACATTAAAAGATATACTAGATCTATGATGGCAAACCTATGCCACACGTGCCAGAAGTGGTACACAGAGCCATCTCTCCAGCCATGTCAACTATTGCCCGTTGCTCTTCTGGGTTCTGGCACGTGCACTTGCACCAACCAGCTGGTCTTTACGCATGTGGAAAAGCTGGAAATCATAAAAACAGCTCCCCGGAGCGCATGCACATGCCAGCCATTCTTCATGTGCACATGCACATTAGAAACTGGAAGACCAGCTGGCTGGTGCACATGCATGCATTGGGAAGCTAAGCTACTGGTTTCTGCCATTCTCACGCATGTGCATTGAGAAACTATTTCCGGCACGCGCATGCACTCCCGTTTTGGCACTTGGTGCCGAAAAGGTTAGCCACCACTGTACTAGGTACTAGACAAAAGTTTGATTTATTTTCTCTTTCTTGTTACCTTTTTTCCTTCAGTTCCTCTGTCCTTTTTTGTATTCCTTTTTTAAAATGTGTACATATCATTCTATGTTTTATTGTGTTATTTCTATAATTGTTTGGACTATAGTAATGTTATAATAAACCCTAGTAGTGCTTTAGCAAGTATTAGATTTAATTTAAAGTAGCAAAGTTTTTCATTCTTATCACATTTTATAGATTCTAGAATTTCCTATATGCTTTTATAGTAAGTTATTCAAATATTTATAGTACTTAGATTATTCATGGTAAATTAATTGTAATTTTATAGGATTCTCTTCATTTTAATTCCTTACTGTGTAATTTTATATTAATGATTTTATTTTTACCTTATTTTATTGTATCAATATGAATTTTCATTTTAATTTTAGTAAGGTTATTATTAGTTCTATGCTGGTCTATGGCCAAAATAAAACTGATTGTATTAATAATATTGTGGAAATGACCTTGGGAGATCGAAGTCAGGCAAAATGACATAATCAAGATAATGATTAGATTAAAGACAGCTTAATCCAAATGTGAAAAAAGCAAGAGGCTCAGAGAGAGAGATCGTCTCTAGTTTCCTGGGCTGTAAAAGAGACGGGGGGAAGATACATTTTCAAACTTGCAAGATTCTATTAATGTAACCATACAATAAAGTAGAATTACCTCATTCTGGCTCTATTTCTACTAATTCAGGGGTGTCAAACTTAATTTCATTGAGGGCTGCAACAGGGTTGTGTCTGACCTCAGGGACCAGGGGGTTGTTCCTGGTAGGCATGGATAGCTTGATGTCACTCATTGAGGCTCTGTTTTCAACCATGAACTGCATCTCCTGCAGTTGTCTGCCAGTGAAAACAGAGCTCCATTTTCATTGGCAGAAGCACCATGGGTTAGTCCTTTGCTGTTTCCAAGGCAGCCCCAAGGGCCAGATTTAAGCACCCTGCAGGCTGAATCTGGAAATATGCTGGTTTAAGTCAATTTCCATTCCCTCCTTTTTCTTCAACAGAGGCTGAAAAACTGTGCAAAATGAATGTTTCAGTAGCAACAGAAGTCAGTGAATTCCAAGGAACCCAATCATGGTTAAGGAATTATACCTCAGGCAGACATATCTGTAAGTGAAAGAAAGAAATAATTGTATATCGAATTCTTAGAATTTAGATACATAATGCAAATAGACTTAGATAATCTCTGTATAGTATAGATTTAGTGATAAAAGTTAAATAAAAAATACCGTATTTTTCAGAGTATAAAATGCTCTAAAGTATAAGATGCACCTAGCTTTTGGGGAGAAAAACAAGAAAAAAAAAATCTGCCTTTGCCTCTGCCTCCCAGCAATTTGCCTCCTTGCAGCAAACAGCAAACAGACTTTTTCAGTTTTGGTTTCGGTTTCAGCACAGCCTGATTAGCATAAGCAGCTGATTGTCAATTGGATCAGCCTCCTGACATCAACTGTTTCAGGCTGCAGGGATTGCGATAGCCTATTGTTGCTTCCGTATGCCCCATTTTCAGCCTCTGCATGCTCCTTTTTTGGCCTCTGCATGCCCCATTTTTTGCCGTTCTGGGCTGCGGGGATCGGAATGGGCAGAAAATGGGGTGCACAGAGGCAGCAATAGGCTATGGCCATCCCTGCAGCCTGAAACAGCTGATGGTCAGAAGGCTGATCCAACCGAGAATCAGCTGCTTGTGCTAATCAGGCTGTGCTAAAGCTGAAACTGAAACAATCTGCTTGCTGTTTGCTGCAAGGAGGCAGGCAGAGGCCAAAGGGTAGGGGCTGGTGAGTGGGTGGGATTTTGGCAACATTCACTGTATAAGATGTACAGACAGTTCCACCCACACCCATTCATTGAAACTAGGAAAACCATAGCCTTGACTATACACTCTTTTGTTGGCAGGGTGATGTCTCTGCTTTTTAGAATGCTCTCTAGATGTGCCATAACTTTCCTCCCTAGGAACAAGCGTCTTTTAATTTCTTGGCTGCAGTCCCCATCTGCGGTGATCTTGAAGCCCAGGAAGATCAAAATCTGTCACTAACTCCATTTCTTCCCCATCTATTTGCCAGGAATTGAGAGGCCGAGCTGCCATGCTCTTAGTTTTCTTAATGTTGTGTTTCAAGCCAACTTTTGCACTCTCTTTCTTCACCTGCATCAAGAGGCTCTTTAGTTTATCTTCACTTTCTGCCATTAAGAGTGGTATCATCTACATATCTGAGGTTGTTGGCAATCTTAATTTCAACTTTTGATTCATCTAGCCCTGTCTTTCTCATGATGTGCTCTGCATAGAAGTTAAATAGGCAGGGCAATAGTATACAGCCTTGCTGAACTCCTTTCCCAATATTGAACCAATCAGTAGTTCCTTGTCCAGTTCTCACTGTTGCTTCTATACTGTGTACAGGTTTCTCAAGAGACAAATAAGATGGTCTGGTACTCCCATCTCTTTAAGAACTTGCCACAGTTTTTTGTGATCCACTCAATCAAAGGCATTAGCGTAGTCAATGAAGCAGAAGTAGTTGTTTTTCTGGAACTCCCTAGCTTTCTCCATGATCCAGTGTAAGTTGGCAGTTAAATTTCTAGTTCCTTTGGTTCCTCATAAAAGGAACCATTTATTGGTTTGTTTGTTTGTTTATTATTCATTTTATTTATAAGTCAATTTATTTCCAACAAAGGGCAGGGTACATAACAACTCCTGCTTCTGTTTTTCTACCACAACTGTGATGACCCAGGGGGTGGCACAAAGGCAACACAGTCAGTTAATCAGTAGGAGTCCCTTTATTAGCTCCAACTTTGCCCCCGATGTCTCTCCCAGGAAAAGACTTCAAATCCAAAACGTGGTCAACAAAAACTGTAAATATAAGTCCAATCAAGGCAAAATGAGGCAATTAGTTTGGCAGGGCAAGAGCAAGAATTCCAAATGTGAGGCATGGCAATAACTCAACATGGTTGGGAGGATGCCAGGAACACAGATAACCAAGTCAACGCAAGATAAACTCAGTTTTTCTCCCAGCAGCTCCACACTCACATGCATCTCTTTTAAACTCTCTTCCCAGCTGTGACTAATGAAGGGAATCAGGGCCTTTCCTCCCCCATAAGCCATGGAATCCATGTTGCTCTCTTTTCCATTCGTCCCTGCATGCCCTAGGATGAAGAGGGGTGGGCCTGGGTCTTCCTCTGAACTCCCTGTCCTTTGTTCTACCTCTCCACTGCTCTGCCCAGCTGGACTTTTCCCTTCTCTAGTTTCCTCCACAGGCAACAGAGCCACACTCCCATTCCCTGTCAGCTGTTCATCTTCCTCTCAGAATCATTTTATTTTATTTTTTATTTATTTTATTTTGTCAAGCGATTATAAGATAACAGGTATAAGTATAAACATAGTTATGAATCCATGAAATGGATACATATAAGAAAAATAAAAAGAAACTATGGGACAGGGATGATAGGCATGTTGGTGCCCTCTACGGACCTCTCAGGAAAGGGGTGAGGTCAATAGTAGACAGTCTAAGGTTACAGTTTTTGGGGCTTGGGGAAGAAACCACAGAGTCAGATAGAGTATTCCAGACACTGACCACTCTGTTGCTGAAGTTGTATTTCCTACAAGCAAGTTTGGTGCGGTTTACCTTGAGTTTGTATCTATTGTTAGCTTTTGTGTTGTTATGGTTGAAGCTGAAGTATTCATTGACAAGTAGGATATTGCAATGTATGATTTTATATACTATACTTAGATCGGATCGAAGGCGGTGTAGTTCTAGGTTTTCTAGGTCTAGAATTTCAAGTTTAGTGGCATAAGGTATTCTGCAATGAGTAGAGGAGTGGAGAATTCCGACAGGGGCAACAACCATTATGCAAAGTAAGTTGGACAAAGAGAGTATTCCTGGCTCAATGATAGTCTTTTGTAAGCCTAACATAAAGGAGAAGTCAAATTCATGATCTTCCAGTTTCTGGCATACCACATTAATTATTGCACCAATATTATAGTTTAGTAGGTACCTTAAATATATTTAGCATGTTATGTTATATTTTAAATGTATTATTTTTTGAGTAACTGTGGGCTACATGAGTTCTGATTGTTTTACTGGGTTCAGATATGAAGTATCAATCATTCCCAAAAAATTGGGAAGCCCCAAATTAGGATATGAATGAATTCATCTACGGTGTCCTTAGAGTGTTCCAAAATTACTAATTAATATTATTAATATAAATAGTGCCTACATTAATTCCAATATATTACAAGTTCCTTGCTATGATTACTGGAAGACCTGTTATTGATAGAGATCTTTGCACAGACTCTAAATTGTCCAAAACAATTAAGTCTGTATATTCAGGAACAAAGTAGCAAAAGGGGATCCTGTAATTTCATCCTTATTTGAGAAGGACATTATTCCCTCCAGTCTTTCCTGAGAAAAGTGGTAGTTAAAAAATAATTTTTTAATATGACCATCAAATCTGTGCTTTAATCTTTTCTTTACTTCATCATTTCAAAAGAAGAGTTCAGGATCATTTATTATAAAAACAAGTTTTGAGTTTATAAATAGAATGCAGAATTCATTTTATTATTCTAATTCATCTGTATGAATTCTGCTTTTCTAATATATAGATTAATATATTTGGTTCTGTGTTTCCCCAAAAATATAAAACAGTTGGTGTCTACTCTGTTTTTATTTTATTCAAAGCCAGAATCATTTTAAACTTTTTTGTATTAAACACTTAATTTTTTTTTTTGAATTCACAGGTTAATGCATCTAATTCTGAAATATATTAAAATAAGAAAAAAGAATGAGGGCTTATACCTATGCTTTTTCATAACAGAATCAATATCTATTTTGTGACATTTTAAACCAGAAAATTCGTTTTGAACAGAATAATTATAGATGGCATTTAAAAGACTTGGATATATGAAGCATCTTCACTATGAAGATGCTTAAGGACTATGACCTTTGCGCTTTTTGATGAAAACTGACCTGATCCACATCTCTGAGAATAAAATGTGGATCTGAACCTAATTAGCTTTTGGATATAGCAATTCTCCAGTTTTATAAAGCCTGATAATCAAAGTCTGAAGAAAAAAATTAATAAAAATAGGAACACAGAAAAAAATTACAGCATGATATCAGTGTGGTTTAAGGTGATGGACTAGATCAAAGAGAGACATAGCTCATACTCATGCTCAGCCAGAAAGCCATGTGTGGATATAGCAATTCTCCAGTTTTATAAAGCCTGATAATCAAAGTCTGAAGAAAAAAAATAATAAAAATAGGAACACAAAAAAAAATTACAGCATGATATCAGTGTGGTTTAAGGTGATGGACTAGATCAAAGAGAGACATAGCTCATACCCATGCTCATCCAGAAAGCCATGTGTGATACTGGGATACTCATTCTCATTTAATTCAACCTAACTCACTGATTTGATCTCCCAAATCCAATTGTAATTTTGTTTAATTTAAACTTTGTCTCCCTTTTAGAAGCCACATGTGTTCTCTGTCTGTCTATCTGTCTGTCTGTCTGTCTCTGTCTGTCTGTCTGTCTCTCTCTCTCTCACACACACACATACATTTCTTTTTAAAGAATTAGTACACAGTGAAAAAGTTCATTGCTATTTGTTAAGGAAAACATATTCATCAAAAAAAAAAATTCATCTATGTAACTCATAGAATACTCAGTCAACTTCAATACTAGTATATGATTTGCATAATAATAGATTTTAGAATTTTGTAAACAACCTAAAGTAAATGATGGCATCTTTTAAAATTAAATTATGTATACTCCTAACCACACATTGAATCCTTTTTCTGTTGTCATATTCAATTAGCATATCTATCACATCTCTGCCACTTATATCTTACAAATGTGTTAGGCACATAGAAGAGACAAAAATGACCACCTAATTGTATGTGAGTAAACATTCGATAAATTAACTTTCTTTCTTTCAAATGTAATCACTGCCAAAATTATTTTACTTGTTTCCTCAGTGATCTGATTTCCCACTATGTTCTCTTTCCCTTTGAACTATATAATTCTTTTTCTAGAATTGAATAGAGATTATATCACTCTTATTTGTTCTCCACAATGCTTCTGTTATCAGACTTTATGTTTTCCCCATTATTAAAAAAGTGCTTTTGTTTTCTGTAGTTTCCTTTAGAGGTTTTCAGTGATTGATTTTGTTGCTGCTTTAATGGCATTCTATTAAAGTCAACTGTTTACATCTATTTTTAATTATTTGCTTGATGTATATTTTGCCTTTCCCTCATGATCCTTAAAAAGCATATACAGTATACAGTGCTCCATGTCAATACTCCATGTTACACCATGTCAAACAATCTGGGCTATTGGATAATGAATGGCTGAATATCACCATGGCTTCCATATAGATTTGAACTATTAACTTAACAAATTAACTCCCATGTCTGACTAGATCATTAGATAAGCAACGCTATCTGTGTTGGTCAGAAAATCACTTCCAGTGGGATATATTCTGAAAAAATAATATGTCCCCAGTAGGGACTTTCCTACCGCCTGTTCTCATTAACAAGGACACTGGCTTTCCTTCAGACAACACTAACCGGTATCTGTGGAAACTACTCTTAAGATTAGTAGTAATGATCATGGAGGAATGGATTGTATAAAAATGTTATGGACATACTCTTCATAACACCTTACTTTCCTCATTAATGCTTGTTATATCAGCACATAATTTCTACCTTATTGCTGCACCAGGTTTTTACCAATTTTATATGTTTTTATAATAATTATTGCAAAACATCTTCAGAATGTTTATTTTAAAATAATAAATAATGAAAACTCTTTGGAATTCCCCAAAATTATTTCAATCATGTTACAAGAAAAAAGTAGAAAATGGTACCAAATCATCTAAACATTATTCCCTGAAAATTTTTGCACCTATCCATGAGATATTTTTGAATGGAATTCTCTAGATTCTCATTTTTAGATTGTATACATCTTGGATAGGTCAAAATATTTTTCTATTTCTTTTTGATTAATTTGATCATCTTTTTAAACATGGCTTTAAGGTTAATATATTTATTTATCGGTTTTGTTGACACTCATACAAATTTCCATATATGTAAATATATTTAACAATAAAAGCACTAGTATGTGTGTGTATGTGTGTGTGTGTATTGTTAATCCTACCTTTATGTTGGCCACTACAATCTTTTCATGTACATCTTTCAGGAGACAAAGATTAATGGGTAGATAAGTGAACTGTTAGCAGACTCAGCATTTTGAGGCTAGAAGAAAAGGTAATTCCTAAATTACTAAGCTGCTGAAATGGCAATTATTTTGCAGTGGATACTCTGGGGAACAGACATGAGATTGCTGCATCAGACAAGGAGTTGGTTTCTATAAAATTTCCTTTTTTTATCACTTCAAGAACAAGAAAGCTCAAGAGTATTATGTACTTATGTCCAAGCTTTTCAAAATGAGAAAAGATGTATGGAGATCTATCGTCCCCCTAGAAATGTAGTTTTATTCAGAAATTTAAGAAGATATTTTAGAAAAAGAGAAAATAACCATCTAGAAAGAGCTAAAGTAGGATGGGGGGTTCAGAATATGATACTTAAAGAATAGAATTTTTCAAAACTTTAATCTAAACTCCCTGCCACATTAACAAACATAGAAAATGGAACTATTCATCAGTTATGACTGACTGTAACAAAGTTCTTCTTTAATAGTTATAAATAATAGTATGTAAATTTGATTAATAAATAATTGTAATGTCACAGCTAGCAAATTATATGATGAATGAAGGCATTATGAAAACATATATGATTTTAGAACAGACAAAAGGAATTTTGGACAAGCCTTACAGGTCAAAACCTTGAGATACCTAACTTTTATTGCTCCCACAATTCCTGCAAATATCCTGATGACTGGGAAGTTGGAGATTTTGAATATATATATATCTGGAAGGCAACCAGGTTGAGGAAGATTTTACTGGGCCATCATCCATGACAGTGGAATGTATTCGATTTGTAATAAAAGATAATGTGGGTTGAGCGGGTAATAACTGGGATCTACAAGAACCAATATCATATGAAATAATTAAAATGAGCTGTTAACAATTCAACACCAATTTAGAATTACTATTGGGGTAAGCTGAGGAACCATACATGCTTGTGTGTGTGTTTGTGTTTCTGTGTGTGCATACTTATTTTGTATAGACCAAAATGTACTAAGTATCTCTGGCATGAAGAGACATATTTATTGATTAAAAATGAAGCAATCATCAACAAAAGATTGAGGGCACTTACAATTCGGCAGTACCACAAATACGATTAAAAATACATATCGAAACTATAAATGCAGAATGAATCTGCCACAGATTGCAAAACAGGCTCCATCTGGCATAGATGGGAAACAATGAACTGAGTCTATTAATATCTATTACATTCTGCTAAATATGTATTCATAATGGTGCATATTTGAGGAAGATGCATTCCACATAATTGCTTAGGAAAATGTATTTTATAGTATCTGTATTAAAGAAAAGCAGATATTAAGGGCAAACTTGAAAAATGCTTTAAAAGAAAATGTACACACAAAATGATCAACTGTAAGGAAAGTAGAGAACAAAAGTGAACATACATTTTTCAGACATTTTTTTTCATTTTTAAATTGGAAAAAATAGAACAGGACTATATATAAAATCTGTAATGCTGACAAGGTCCTAATTACAATTATCCATATTTTTATTTATCTCTCTTTTAAGAAACCAAGAAAATATCTTGCTTGAATGAATGAATCTGTTTTAAATGTTTTCTATGGTTGACTATTTCCATCTTGCTTTAAAGGAAATTTATCATTGGTCTGTATATGCTGGTGAAGAAATGGACCAATCAAAATTCTTATTCAGTCCAACCTTAGTCACTTCCAAATTTTTCAATTCTTCTTTTTAAATCACTCTCTGTGTATCTGAAAAAAGAATGAAAGCTTCCTTTCTACTTTGTAAGATACATAATTGAGATCTATATTACAATGAAGCAAGATCCCTCTTTCACACCTCTATTTGAAAGGGTCCCTTGTAAATGTTGTTCCTGGGAGTAAATCTGTACATTGAGAGGCTCAACACAGAAACTGTAGTAATGGAAGTTTCAAAGGAAGAGTAGATGGCTTTGGCTATTTTTCTGCAGATTTCTATAACCTGATACTCCAGATATTTTTTTACTAGAACTCTCACCTTCCCTGTATATTTATTTTATTTGTTTATAGCCACCCATCTCAGAAAACAATGCTGAATAGCTCACAATTGAAAACATATATTACAATTAAAATCTTAAAAACTTTTTTAAAACAATAAGAGTAAAAACCATTCATCATCATCATCATTCTAGCCATTGTCTATCCAATGCAGGATGAAGGTCTCTTTCACATGTTTCCAACTAATATGGTCCAAAGCTTTCTTTTACTAATTGGGCCCACAATACATGCTGATGTAATCCCTCCATCTTGTTTTAGGTCTGTTTTGTACATGATTTTTATCAAGTGAAAATCATTAAAACAATAAAAACATTAAAATGCCTAATATGAGTGCAAACAAAGCAAGACATCTGACCTGTAATAATATAGTCAGGGGGCATTGCCCTTGACATGTATAGTCCCCTGGCTTGAGAGTGTAGCTTTTTAAAACTTCACTGAAGGCAAAAGGAGTAGGGCCATTCTAATCTCTGAAAGGAGGATGCTCCACAGAGTAGGAGCTGCTGCAGAAAATGTCTATCTTCTAGTCTTTATCTGCTTACGTTGCTTGACTGATGGGAGCTACAGCGTGCCCATCCGATTGATCTAGTACTGTCCTGCTAGCTAGGACCATGCAGTTGAAATGAATAATACTTATCCTAGGGCAATCTTCTTGGAATTGGAGGGTAGATGCAACATGCAGATTTTCTTAACTGAATGTTAACTAACCTTGAAAAATTATCTTTCCATGTTTAATAGATGTTCTAATTCAATTTCATTTTACTCTGTTCCCAAAACCATTACTCTGCATTAAGCCCAAGTACATTTATCATTTATTATTTGTCTTATTGATTACATTGATTTTCATTATTTACTGTTCCTCCTAATTTGAAAGTCCTTAGAAATTTTGCTTCCTACAGCATCATTGTTGTTATATATTTAATAAAATTCCTCCAGTGATGAAATACAATATCTAATCAATCAACATTATCATTAAAAAAACAGCTTGCCTTTTTCCTTTCTTTCAGTGCAGTATATTATCTTCAGAAAGTATTTCCATTTCCTATTGGGATCAAAAGTATTTTTTCATGGTAGAGAAATAAAGTCAATCATGTATTAGAAATTTAAGTTCAGGAATTAAATTCATTGATAGAAGATAAACAAATTAGTTATTTCTATAGCTAATAGCTGTCTTTTTCATAATCAATTTATTTTTCAGTTCTCATTATTGCTTCAGAGCTTTTTCATTCAATGCACATAGACTAACAAGACAACTATGACACATATTGAGCAAATAATATTAATCAAAATAGGAGTCTATTAAAGATTAGGAGGGGAAAAAAAGGCTCATCTAAGATGAACCCATGGGAAGAGTTTACAGCATCTTTCTGTGCACAACAAATATCAATCTGATTAGATTCATAATGTTGCCACACATCAACAACTTCCATTAACCTGGTAAAATGAAAGCTACTGGGAGCCAAATTTGTTCTGTTTTGTCCACATGGTGTCATTTTAGTATAATATTTCACAAATAGATCTTTCTCCTTTATAAAATTTATTATGTTTTAAAGTGTGTTGCCTATCTTCTTTCTATTACAATTAATTAAATGGAATTATATTTAGTTGGTGATTCGGTGTAGCCTTCAGAACCTCATTATAGATTTTTTTCTCTTGCAATTATGCATGTTTACATGTCCACAATCTCTCAAAATATTCTGAGTGTAAAGATCTAGGAAACCAATCCATAATCTTCCTTCCTTCTTTCCTTTTTCCCTCCCTCCTTTCCTCCCTCCTCCTAGATCATAGAATCATTGGGCTAGAGGAACTTTGGAGTTATTCTAATCCTTGTGGAGAGCAGGAATCCTCATTCCATCGATAAATGTTTTCCAATCTTTTCTTGAAAATTTCCAGTGATGAAGCATTCATAATAATCTCTGTGTATCTAGTCTTTAGATAGAAAATAATCTCCTTCTACTTTTGTCTCTGAATTATGGAGGTATTTCTCAGGAGAATCACTTTTATTTTATTTTATTTTATTTTTTTATTACTTTTTTTTCTCTCTTATATGTAGCCATGTATTCATTATTTATTTATTTATCGAGTTTATATATCACCCCTCTGTCCCAAAAAGGGACTCGGGGTGATGAACAGCCATGATAAAAACATACAATCAACAAAGTTAAAATAAATTTAAAAGTTATTAAATAAATGGCTGAATTAAAAACTATGAAGCCAATAAAACCCAATAAAAATTTAAAAATTAAGTTAAAAATTTAAAACCCTTCTCATAATATTAGGCCAGGCCGGCCTGCTGGAAAAGGTGGGTCTTTAGTGCACGTCAGAAGGCTCGTAGGTCATCTCCATAGGTAGTTCGTTCCAAAGGGAGGGTGCTCCCACAGAGAAGGACCGCACCCTCGGGGCTGCCAACTGACATCGTCCAGCTGGTGGCACCCCGAGGAGGCCCACCCTGTGGGTGCGCACTGGCCGGTGGGAGGCCAATGGTGGCAGTAGGCGGTCCCGCAAGTACCCGGGTCCCAAGTCATGGAGCGCTTTAAAGATGGTCACCAACATCTTGAATCGCATCCGGAAGGCCACCGGGAGACAATGCAGCTCACGCAGGAGCAGTGTAATATGGGAGCTCCGAGAAGCCCCCAAGATCACCCATGCGGCCACATTCTGCATCAGCTGAAGCCTCCGGATGCTCTTCAAGGGGAGCATTGCAATAGTCTAGGCGGGAGATGACAAGGGCAGAAGTGACTGTGCACAATGCGCCCCGATCCAGAAAGGGCCTCAACTGGTAGATCCGACGGACCTTATAAAAAGCAACGGCTGCTATATGATCATCTAACGACAACCGTACATCCAGGAGGACTCCCAGATTGCGAGCCCTCTCCGTGGGGGTCAGAATTTCTCCCCCCATGGTCAGCGATGGAATGATAACAGTATCAGGGCGCAGGAAACCACAGCCACTCAGTTTTGGTCGGGTTGAGCCGAAGACTGTTGACCCCCATCCAGCTCCGTACGGCTTCCAAGCACCGGGTCATCACTTCAACGGCTTCGTCAGAGTGGCCCGGGGTAGAAATGTATAGCTGAGTGTCATCAGCATACTGATGGAACTCTACCCCAAAAACCAAGGATGATCTCACCCAGCGGCTTCACATAAATGTTGAACAGCAGGGGCAAGAGCACGGACCCCTGAGACACCCCACAAGACAAGGGCCTCAGGGTTGATCTCTGCCCCCCCCGCCAACACAAATTGCGAGTGGTCGGAGAGGAAGGAGGAGAACCACCGTAACACAGTGCCTTCTACTCCCAACCCCTCCAACTGCCGCAATAGGATACTGTGGTCGACAGTATCAAAAGCCGCTGAGAGATCTAACAGGACCAAGACAGAGGAACAACCCCTGTCCCGGGCCCTCCAGAGATCATCCACCAATGCGACCAATGCGTCTCCGTGCTGTGCCCGGGCCTGAAACCCGTTTGGAGGGGATCCAAATATACCACTTCCTCCAAGTGCTGAGGGAGCTGTCATGCCACTACACTCTCAACAACCTTTGCCACAAAGCGAAGGTTGGAGACCGGACGGTAATTTGACAACAATGTTGGGTCCAGGGATGGTTTCTTGAGGAGGGGCCTCGCCACCGCCTCTTTCAAGGTAGCAGGCAGAAACCCCTCACTCAAGGAAGCGTTGATAATGCCCTGGAACCAACTTCGCGTAATCTCCCGGGTGGCCAAAACCAACCAGGAGGGACACGGGTCCAGTAAACATGTGGTGGCATTAAGCCCACCCAGTATCTTGTCCACGTCCTCCAGGGTCACAGGATCGAACTCCCCCCAAATGACCTCACCGAAAACCGCCCCTGCCCTCCCACCCAGAGTTGCCCAGTCAGAGTCCAAACCATCCTGGATATAAGCGATTTTGTCCTGCAGAAAAATAGAAAAATCCTTGGCTCGTTCTTGCAAGGGGTCCTCCCGTGCTCCCTCATCCAAAAGAGAGCGGGTCACCCTAAACAGGGCAGCCAGGTGATTTCCTGCAGACGCAATAAGGGCGGAAAAGTACGATCACTTTGCCCCCCTTATTGCCACTAAATAGGCCCTAATATAGGACCGCAATAGTGTTCAGTCAGGTACGAAATGGCTGGCCATCCAACCGCTCTCTAGGCGTCTTTTCTGGCGCTTCATCTCCCTCAGTTCCTCAGAAAATCAAGGAGCCAAATGGGATCGGCACCAAGTCAGAGGCTGCAAGGGCACGACCCAGTCAAGGGCCTCGGCTGCCACCCTTTCCCAGGTGACCACCAAGTCCTCAGCTGAGTCGTATGTGCAAGTCTTGGGAAATGGCCCAAGCTCCATCAGGAACCTATCCGAGTCCATCAGGTGCCTGGGGCGGAACCATTTAATCGGTCCTGCCTCCCTGCGACGAGGGGGTGTGACACGGAAGTCTACCCTAAGGAGCGAATGATCCGACCATAACAGGGGCTCTATCAAAACATCCCCTAAACCTAGATCATTCTGCCACTGACCAGAGATGAAAACCAAATCCAAGATGTGACTCCGAACTAATTGGGTAGGCCCAAGGCTGTCATGGAAGCCATGAACTCCTGAGCAATCCCTGAGGCCCCGCCGGCAGAGGGTAGGTTGAAATCCCCCATGACCATAAGCTTGGGGGCCTCAACTGCCAAGCCGGCTATCACCTCAAGGAGCTCAGACAGGGCCAATGTCACATAGCAGGGAGCCAGGTATGTGATCAACAGGCCCATCTGAACCCTGGAACCACACTTCACAAAAAGGGATTCACATCCGTCTGAGGAATAATGGATTCCCTAGGACAAAAATCTTCCTTAATAACCAACGCAACCCCTCCCCTTCCCCTGGGCCCTCGGTCGATGAAAAACCTGAAACTCAGGTGGGCACATCTCCACCAGGGGGACACCCCTTCTTGGCCCAACCAGGTGCCCGCCAGGTCCGCTCCCCCTCCCAGATCAAATCATAAATGAGGGGGGGTTTTATTTACCACGGACCTGGCATTACATAACATCAATCGAAAACCCAGGGCCCAATGATTCAAACAGCCCAGGAACAGCCCGGGAAGTAACTAGGGGGTTGGAGCGCACCACCGCACGCAAATAGCGAGGACGCACTCCCCCAACATAATATGGCCCCCTATACCCACCAAATCTGCCTCTCCCACTCACCGTGCAGATAGACCTCAACCCTCCCTCCCAGGAAGAACTCCCCATCCTCAACCCGAGCCCACTTGACCCCAAAGCCTTCCGGTCATGCTCGACCCCCGGGCTGGCCCCCATCTCAGGCGGGTTATCCCCCAACCCCATCCTAGTCATCCTCCCTAACCCGGATAAAACTTTAAATAAAAACTGGAACAATTTAAACCTGCCCCTACAGCTTCTCTTCTTATGGCCGGGCCACCTCTCGGGATCCCAAGAACCATCCTTGAGATAAGCTGTTTTTAAACTGGAGGGCCACTTCAGGGAGAGAGGGACATGCAAGTCCGCCGATGAGTATTTAATCATACTCTCGTGCCGCCTAGCCGACCGTGCCAGAACTACCGCCACTGCTGGGCCAGGCATTGCCATCCTCGAGCCGGAAACCGACACCCAACCAGGCCATCATCGACGCTGTTGTCATCAAAGCCGCGGAGCCACCATCGCCACCGATGTCACCGGGGCTGCCATCTAAGTCGTTAGGGCCGTCTCCACCAGAGGCGTTAGCATCATCGGGCCAAACTGTTGTTGCTGCCAAATAACTATGTTTTTATTTATATCTATTATCTTGTAAGCAATTGACAAATAAAAATAAATAAATAAATAAATAAATAAATAAATAAATAAATAAATAAATAAATAAATAAATTCTTTCAGTGTTTCCTAACAAAAGACACTCCAATGATGAAATAATGGAATAAGCTAGAAGAAAGATGGAATACTCTTTCAGTTGAATGTACTTACAGGCAACAATACTCAAATACTTTCAAAATTATTATTTACATCTTCAAGAAACTTCTGACCATAATTGTATCAGTATAACAATAATAGGAAGAGTCTAAGCAATTTTGGATAGAATTTGAAGATGCAATATCCCTATAAAAAGCGATACCAATAAAAATACAGAAAAATATTTTGAATAATTAAATAGAATAATATTGAAGTATATTTGGAAATGGACAAAGGCAAGAATAAAACTGAAAATGTTATAGGAATCTAAAAGCAATGCAGGTTTTGGACTACCAGATTGGGAATTATACCATCAGGAATCTGTGCTTACATGGGTAAAAGAATGGATAAACCTGAAACATAGAAGATTATTATTATTGGAGGGACATAATCTTCAGCTAGGATGGCACACTTTTTATGGTATGGAAAGAGTATGATACATAGATATTTTCAAAGACACTATATGAGAAATGCTTTGCTTCAGGTATGGGAAAATATTAAATTACAAAACTATATGAAAATGCTAGTCTGGCTTTCCACAATGGAAGCATACATCCAAATCTTACTTATTTGGAAAAAAATGTATTTTATAAAGACATCTTAAATGAGAGTGATGAACTTAAAATTAGACCATAACTACAAAACGAAGAGTCGACTTAGCTTGGAGGCCGCATTTGCAAATAAAATCAAGACATGAGAAAGATGCAAAAACATGGTTTTTTACAAAGAACCAACAACACTTGATAAGATATTATTAGGGACAAATGAAAAACTGATTAAGAAAATATATAACTATCTATTAAGTTTTAAAATGCAAGAGGGACAAGCCAAAGAAACAATGATTATATGGGCAATTTTTTTGGTTATATTATAAAATTAGATAAATGGCAAAAATTTTGGGATAGGAATTATTTACAATGGCTACTTCAATAAACTTCGGACTATAATTGTATCAGTATAATAGAAAGAGTCTAAACAATTTTGGGTGGAGTTTGAAGATGCAATACTATTATAAAAAGCACAGAGATGATGTGGGATCTCCTTCTTCTTAAACATAGAAACTGACTCAGTTCCTTTGTCTTGTGATACATTGGGGATACTAATTCTTCTTCAGTTCTATCAAAAGCAAGTTTATTTTCCCAATAATGAATTTTAAGAGCTTTGCCAAATAATACACATTAACAATGCAGTAAACTAATCTTAAATTAGGTATACAAAGGATTTTATTAATTTCAAATTAATCCAAATTAAGACAGATGAAGTACAACACATTCTTCACAGTATGTAGATGCAGAGATAATTTAAGTAATGGATGGTTCTTTGTCTTCTTGGAGTTAATTTCTATCCTGATTAGAAATTAAAGAAATGGCAATTGAGCAATGTATCAAAACATTAAGAATCTCTATTTATCAGCAGATGGAAGTTTGCCATAGCAATGGTCTGTTGGCTGGGAAATAAATGTGCAAGATCAAACCTAGAGGGCATTGTAAGGAAAATGCAAACCAGGTAGCATTCCATTTTATTGCGCTCAGAGCAATATCAAGGCATGACATGTATGCAGCAATGATAGTGTTTGCTGTTCATTGACAATGACAGACAGAACATCCTAAGCAATACTGTTTATCTCATGGAAGATCTGAAATATTCATAGATTCCAGCACAAAAATATATTTATTGTCTGTTCTAAGAGTTATAAGAGGTTGATAAACTGCTTTTCTGACCTTGGAGAACTTTGATACATGGCAGGGTACAGACACTCTGTGATTTGTGAGATTGTATTCTGTATAATGGCACAGTATGATCAGATGCATTGAAACAACAAGGACTTCAATGTTCATGTAAGGTGAAGGGGAATGGGAAGAACAGTTATTTGCACTGTTTGTTGAGTCCTTGTGGACTGGATCCCATCTGCAAAAATTCTGGATGAAAAAGCCAGTGTATTTATTACAATACTACTGTCACTATTACATTCTCAAGGATTCCATTATTACAAAGCAGCATCATGACTTTATTATTTTACACTAACTTTTAATTGGTTCTATGTGTCCACTGTTCATTCCATATGAGTAACAAAGCATGTGTCCACTCCTGGTTTACCATACCAAGGACTGCCTTATGCTACTCACTGGAATATAAAAGAGAAAAGTCTTAATCAGGAAGAAGGTAAACAGAAAACAGATAATCAGATAACAGATAATCAGAATTGGAAGGGACCTTATAAGTCATCTAGTCCAACCCCCCCCCCCCCCCCACCCAAGCGGGAGATCCTACACTATTTCTGACAAATGGCAGTCCAATCTCTTCTTGAAGGTCTCAAGTGATGATGCTCCCACAACTTCTGAGGGCAAGCTGTCCCACTGATTAATTGTTCTCACTGTCATAAAGTTTCTCCTTTTTTCCAGGTTAAATCTCTCCTTGTTCAGTTTCCATCCATTATTCCTTGTCTGGCCCACAGGTGCTTTAGAAAATAGTTTGACCCCTTCCTGTCTGTGGTCGCCCCTCAAATATTGAAAGACTGCTATCATGTCTCCCCTGGTCCTCCTCTTCACTAGACTAGCCAAGCCCAGTTCCTGTAACCATTCTTCATATGCCTTCGTCTCCAGTCCCCTAATCATCCTGGTTGCTCTTCTCTATATTTTTCTAGAGTGTAAACATCTTTTTTATAATGTGGTGACCAAAACTGGATGCAGTACTCTAGATGTGGTCTTACTAAAGCTTTATAGAGTGGTATTAGTACCTCACTTGATGTTGATTGTATCCCTCTGTTAATGGAATTTAGGATTACATTAGCTTTTTTTGCCTGCTGCTGCACACTGCTGGCTCATATTTAGCTGGTTGTCCACTAAGACTCCAAGATCCCTCTCACAGTTGAGCCTATTGAGCCTGGTTTCACCCAGTCTATATGTGTACTTTTGGTTTTTCTTGCCTAAGTGTAGGACTTTACTTTTCTCTACATTGATTTCATTTTGTTAGATACGGCCCAATGTTCTAGTATGTCAAGATCCATCTGGATCTTGAGCCTATCTTCTTGGGTGTTAGCTATTCCTGCCAGCTTAGTATCATCTGCAAATTTGATAAGTTCCCCTTCTATTCCTTCATCTAAGTCGTTAATGACGATATTGAAGATTACTGGGCCTAAAACAGAATCTTGTGGCACCCCACTGCTTACTTTCCTCCATGTAGACTTAGAAGAAGGACAAGATTTTTCATTTTGGCCTGAACTGAAGCAAAAAATTTCCTCTGTTCTTATGAAAATATATGATTACTAATTCTAGAGAAACTGAGAAAAAAATTGATAGAAAGACATTGAATATTATACTGAGCTTCTGGGGGGCTAAAAATGATTCATGACTATTGATTTTCCAATTGAAGATAACAATAATCTGGACATTTCCTTTCCAATAATTGCATATGAATATTTAATTGCTATGATTTACTTGAAATATACTTGCCCATATATTAAGTTGTTTCCGAACCCATTTCTGATCAATGTAGAATTTAGGATTTTATGAAGCAGAGCTAAATCTAATTTCTCATGAGAGACAAAATGAAATATTCAGCTTTTTCTTGTTCTCTGTTCTTAGCCAGGATAATCATTTTTCTGAGTTTTCTATGCATATTTCTGCCATTTATGTTGATCTTCTGTGACTATCTCTATCATAATTTATTTGCCATTGAGTTCTAGGAAAACGTATCTGGAACATTAGAAACTACAACATAAGAGATGAAAAATGGTACACTGATTGATAGTCCAGTTATTGTGCTATTAGAATGTACTGTTTTAAAGATAAAAGAAACAAGTTTACACACACACACACACACACACATAAACACACGCACAAACACACACACACATGTTCACACACACACACAAAAACTTGTCAACAATACACAACAGTCAACCTCAGCTTAATTTATTGGAGAGTTATTGTTGGGGTATTATATATATTGAAGCACTGAAAGTGATCTCTTGAAATGACTCTTCATGGAAATTAGGGGAGTTTCCACAAAATTTACTATTCCAAAGGATCACGATGCCTCCTAATAATTAAAGTAACCACAATATTTTTTGCATGTCCCATCCAAACAAGACTATTATTTCCCTATAATATTGTATAAAACATATTTGAACATGATGATTCTGAAAGCACTAAATCTGCAATGAAGAAACAATTCTCAACTCTATTGGGTTTTTAAAAGTATATTTTATTCTACTATACTAGTGATCTGCATCAGTGGTGGGATTCAATTTTTTTTTTTACTACCGGTTCTGTGGGCATGGCTTGGTGGGTATGGTTTATTTTATTTATTTTATTTGGTTTGTCAATTGCTTACAAGATAATAGGTATAAGTAAAAACATAGTTATTACTTATACCTATTATTATATGGTGGGTGAAGGATACTGTAAAATATCCAATTGAGGTGGTATTTGCCGGTTCTCTGAACTATTCAAAATTTTCGCTAATGGTTCTCCAGAATTGATCAGAACCTTCTGAATTCCACCTCTGATTTGCATCCAGAACAACATGCCCTCTTTCCCCAATATACCCAATCTCAAGATTGGGGATGGGGGGATGGGGAGGTGTTGCCAACAACACAGAAGAGAAAAAAATTTGAAGATTTGGATCTAACAATTTATACACAAAGTTAGAAATGTTGAAGTAAAGTACCACCTTAACAGAAATATATTTTCCCAGACATTTGTGAAGAGGTGAGTCAGTTCTTTTTCCTTCATTTGCTATCCAAGTGTGAATCTTGTTCTTCTGTCTTTTAAGTTATTTTTCTTTAATTTAGTTGAGGAATAGATTTCAAATGTAAATCCTCTTTCTAGAATAAGAAAATGGCTACCTACTTATTCATTTGTTTTTATATTATTGGTATAATCAAAAGAGACATATGAAATTCACTTCTTTAAAGAATTTGATTCACTCTTTTTTTCAGACTCTGATACTTGAATCTTCAAAGCCTTTATCTTTCTTCAGATTAAAAAAAGTCTTTGCATAAGCAAAGTAGATGTCTTACTTCTTAACTTTTTAATATCAGGGCCCAGTCTGGACATTTGATAACTCAAATGTAGTTATTATCCTCATGTTCATAAAATAGATAGATATAGATAGATAATAGGTAGATAGATAATAGTTAGATAGATAATAGTTAGATGATTGATAGATGATAAATAGATAGAGAATAAGTAGATAGATTGATAGATGATAGATAATAGATAGATAATAGTTAGATGATAAATAAATAGATAGAGAGATAGATAGATAGATAGATAGATAGATAGATAGATAGATAGATAGATAGATAGATAGATAGATAGGTCTGTATCTTCATCCATTAGCTGCTAATTGTGTGTGCTAGGGCATGCCTAGGGCAAACAGTTTCTCCTAAATCCAGGAACAGGCAATTAAAAGTCAATATACACTCCAATATTTTATCTGTGACTCCCAAACACACCCTAAGATTCTTGCTGAACTTGCACATCGTTGCCTTTTTGCAAATTTTACTATTTTTCTTGGTGATTTTCCTTGGTTTACATGCTAAATATTTTACCAAAATCAGATATCCTTAGTTCTTTCTAATTTCTAGGAATTTCTACTCCTTAGTTCAGCTCCTTCCTTCATTCCTGCTTGTTGCTGTGATAATTTACAGCCATTTTTTTCTACTGACTATTCTAGTCCCCCTGCTTTGTCTACTCAGATTTGCCACCAAATCATAACCCTCTGGAAACATCATTTCCCCTTCTTTCCTAATGTTCTAGCTATCTTCTATTATTGTTTGTTCTGATTATTAATGCACTAACTCCCCTGTCTATTATAACTTTCTCTTCCTACATGAGAAGGACAGAACTGACTGATCATGTGCCACTCTATCTTGTATCAAGATTTTTTTTTACAATCTTTAAACAAAAATTATGCCAGAAATGATATTTACTGTAGTGAAAACATGAACTACATTAAAACCCAATCACTATGCAGTCATCAGTTCAAGCAGCTATTTGCAGAATTTGAGATAGACTTCATGGATTTAGTATCCTACTGAGAGGCATACTAGTTAAGTCATGGTACAATGCTGTAGCACTTTTTAAGGTAGTGTACAGCTCTCCAAGGAGAACAAGAGAAAGCCTATTAAAGGAAAGAATGACTCAAACTGTAGTTTTATCCTTGAAATGCCAGTTACTATGATGAGTTACTAAAAAAAAGTAAGACAGATAATTCAAGAGCAAGATAAATTCATCAAAACAATTTTATGGAATTGTTAGTTCATGGCAATCAAAAATAGCAAAAGAAGAGATAAAGCTAATTCAAATAGCTAAATATGGTCCCAACTATTTATCAAAAGCCTTGTTTTCTATTACCTTCTTAAACTAGCATTTTAACTTCCTTTCCTACATTGAATTATCAATGACTACCATTATCAACTCATAAAACATAGGCAGGAATTCAGGAGAGAAGCTCGGTTGCTATGACCAAAAGCACATTCTATACATACCTTTCTCCAGATTGTACCCCAGGTTACTTCAGCAAGCCGACAGTGAAAGTGCTCCATTGGAAAATGTGATTTATGACATACCCTGGGAGGAGGGGGAAAACAGGTTCATAGGTGGGCAGTAAATTATGTGGGGCAGAGCCAACTGCACTTGGGAAAGTGTCGACATATTGCTCCTAATAAATAATTGGATTTCTTTTGAAACTTGGCTTGAGGCTCATGAACTAATTAGGACATCCGTTGGTACCCTGGCAATAAGACTTGATCAATCAATCAAAGTGATGGGGAAATAGAAACTACAATGTTGATCAGTTGGTTTATTAAAAATAAATCCTCTAGGATTATGTAAGAATCAACATAATTCACTCTGTTTCTTGTATGATCATATACCCACATTTTTATTTAGTTCAGTAGAATTTTGCTAGTAGGTTTCTTTCTCTTTATTCCTTGGGAGGCAGGACATAAATATGTTCAGTATTTCACTAGCTGAGAATAAATTGAGAATAATTAACAACACTAAACACATTGTACAACAAAGAGTAAGACATCTACATAAGTCATTACTGAAAAAAGATGTCTGGGGCAAGCTAAATGGTAGACTTCCAATCTGTCTTTGTAATTTAATGTAGGAATTAAAAATTTCTTCCACAGCACCAATTTTTACAAATATTTCCATACATCAAACCTCAGCATATTTAATAGTAAAGGATGCTGAGAACTGTAATTCAGCAACATCTGAAGAACATCAAGTTCCTCACTCCTACTTTAGAGCCTTTGTTAGTTCATGTTTAAAAACAGAAACAAATTAAAGCTTAATTATATGAGTATATAACATAAATAGTGGTATTAGTGTTCTATAATCTGGTGCATGGTAGATAGATTGCCCTACAATTCCAAGTCAATAGCAGTTATGTCTAGGAATGATGTGGTTTATAATATAATCTATCTGTAGGTGGATAAGTATTACTCATTTCTTGATCCTGTTTCATAGATTCTCATACTATACTTACTTTGTCATTTGTTGGAAAGAATCCTACATAGAAGCAGCAGATTATAACCTTCTATGTTCAATGCAGAGGCAGGCATACATACCAGTGGGTTGGGATGTAGATTAAAATAGGTCATGAATACAATGTAAATTCTAATAGCTATCCATTTTAGCCCATTTCTTTATTTTTGTACATTTTTGAGATCTTTCTGTATTTTTGGCCATTAAGACAGATGGCATGGTAGCAATTTTGAGGTTATTTGTTCTTAAACACATCTTGCAGGTTATATGTCATACTGACAAGCAACTAGTATCCTGGGTGCTAGAAACATTACGGCCCTGTTGCAGGGTTATAGTTCACTGACTGAATCAGTACAGAAGATGTATGGACAATCTAGTGATTGCTGCTGAGAGCTCACATCAGCAACAAGAGAAAAAGAGTCAATGAGCCGAAATAAGATAAAATGGGAGCAAATATGTACAGCTGGGGCTCCATCTATATCAGAGAAAGCTACAATTTTATTTTTCACTGTGCAATCTTCAGAACAGAATTGTAGCTTAGATACATTTTGTTTTTTATTTAAAATATAGTGGTGATTATTATTTCAGAACACATAACATGGATTCCATCTTTGCAAGATAAAGTTATTGGAAATTAGGTATAGGAAAAGGATTGGCAGAAGCTGGGGAAAGAATTAAAAGAGAGATCCACTTAGGTAACCACCAGTGAACTGAGCCCAACTTCCCTTGAATTCTGTTGATCCTTATTTAACTCCAAGCAGATGCTAATTGATGGTTGATGTTATTCCTGTATGTAGGCATGATTAGCAATAAATCAGTTTAACTGGACCTTCATTTGTGGACTTAAATTTTTGCACCTGATATTAGATGCTCTTATGAACCATCTGATTCATTTTGTCACTTACTTGTTTTAACACCCCTCTGCTGTCTCTTTTAATGCTAGCTAGGCATATTTGTTAATTTGTTTATTATTCTTCATAATAAACAAATAAATGTTTGTTTACTGAAACTGAGCTGGAAATACTCACTACATTTATACAATAGCTAACTCCCTAAGGTTGATCAAGAACAACAGTGACTAGTACCTCAGACAACCACTGAGCTTCCATGCTTCGGTGGCTTGAATTTGGACATTTCTGGTCATAATTCAGTATGTCACCAATTCACCACACAGATTTTCTTTTGTGGCTTTGGAAGGCTCTCACCCATCCTCCTATATTTGATTTTACTCACTGACAGTTTGCCTTTCAGAGCTAAATTAAGTAAGGAATAAAGTCATATTTCAAATGAATTTTTGTTATGCTAACTATTCCCATGCTGATATGAAAGAACTAGGGCACAGAGAAAACAGAAGAATAATCTGAAGAATTGGAATGACTCATTTTCACGTCTGTCCTTCCAGTTGTGAATATGTGATAAGCATCCTATTAACCAATCCTCTTATTTTATTTTACTGCTCTTTTAATGTGTAAAGCATGAAGAATAACTACCAGCTCTTTGGCATCTTAAAACTGTGTGCCATAGCCTGATTTTAATAATTTGGATTCTAACTATTGAAAATTTTAATTTTATGGACACATTAAAACTTGTTTAAGCACAAGAATGTAAGTCAATAAAGCTCACTGAACTTTGAATGCTTTTTATGAACCCCTTGGAAATCTATCTCTGGACTATAAACTTGCTCTTTGGTTAAATTTTTATTCATACAATCTTGACCCTTTCATGAAACTTTTAAAATGGACAGCTGACAATGAATAAAAGTGAAGATTCTTTCAGAAATTTGCATAACAGGAAGAATGGAATTACAATGTAACTTTAAAGAGGGAAGAGAAACATGATTTTATTTGTCACTACTATAAAGATCGGGAGTAGCGTCTACTTTTTCTTTTTCTTTCACTTTTTCTTTCTTCCTCTTTTCTTTGTTCACTCTTTTTTCTTTTTTTGAATTTGTATCATTTTACTATTGTATAAAAATAGTAATAATAAAAAAGCTATTAGAGGAACCAATAGACAGTTTTCTGCTACTAGATTGAAAGGAGTGGGGAAAAGTGTGCATTATGATCCTATGCTATATAGGAATATAGAGTGCTGGGCTCCAATATGCCATGTATCAGTTACTTCAAATGGTATCTTAGCTGTCCTCCTGCTGGATGAAAGCTTTCATTTTGCAGTTCTCTCCCCATTATATGCAAGGGAAAGAAAATCATGTGGACTTGCCAAATGGCTTGTCTAAATCCTATCCTCAAGTTATGTTTGTGGAAAAGCACTTGGGGCTTTTTAGAATTCTGAGCCCTTCTCATCCTAATCCTGGCACATCTTGGAAGAGTTTCCAAGGCAGGAATTTCCTGATGATGGGAAACAGAAATACTAAGTCAATAAAGACACAGGGGAAAAAAAACATTTCAATGTCAGATTTGTCCTTAAATATTGGATTCTGTCCAATATGACAAAGATGAGCCCAATAGCTTGCATGTTATTCTAATATGTATAAGAAATGTATATTCGGATACCCTGAAAAATTATATTGATAGTTTTTGAATAAGGAATAAATCAACTTTGTGTGAGAGAGAAATTTTAAAGATAACTGCATTCCCACCATCATTTTAATATGGAGATATGGCTCAGATTGGCTAGTATTAGATTTCATAAAGAAACAATTCCAGTTATATTCCAAACATCCTTAGCATTTTATCTCCTACTGACTTGTTTGAAATCTGTTTGGGATTTCACAGGAAGATGTATGTGTATTTGATCTCACAGAGATCAAGGCTGAGGCATCTATGGTATTTTTTGTCTGTTGATAGACAAAGAATGGGAAAATTGAGCAGGGTCCTGACTAACAATCTAAAGCATTTTCTCAAACAAGCCAACCATTATTGCACTTAGCTAACAGTAATAGGACAAATTTATATTGCTTCAATGTCAGAATATCCTGAAGGAAAAAAAATATATAGAGATGGACAATTTGAAAATGTTGATGAATACAAGTCCTATTTTTCACTATTGATTGTTTTTCCAAAGAATTCTGGAACTGTAATTTAGTAACATTTGAAGTGACCTAAATTGCCTATCCAGTGTAACGTTTTGTTTCACTGTCTTATTTTTTTTAATAAAATTATTTTGTTGTTTTTTTAGCATTGCAAAGTCTTTTTGATGACTATGACATTAATAGTTTTATCAATACACAGAGTATTTCCCATCAACCATTAACAATAAATTTAAGAAAGCAATTTTTAATGAATAACTTTCAAAACTGATTTTGTGTTTAATTCCTATAGAACTTGTTTCCAAGTGTCAGAAAAGTTGCAAAGGGAGATATGGCAGATTCCCATAATAATGGCACTGTTGTATTGTGTTGTAATAGATCTGCACTGCTATATATCAGATATAAGCAATCTGATATCTTTCAGGTGTTTTGAATTTTGGTTCCATCACTGTCACTCAAGGCAGCTAATGTCAAAGGATGCATCAGGTGGATACAAAGTTGTCTATTTCTGATATATCAATTATTGTAATTACTGGCTACAGTCCAGAAATCTGAAATTTTAATCAGTTACTTCATATGTACATCATCTTGTTTATACTTTAAGGCAACTGGTCTTATATTGTATGCCTTTTTCATGGGTGGCTAGATATTACATATGTGTTGGAAGCTACACCTGAAAAATAATGGGTCCTTAAGTCTACGTGCAACAAAACATTCTAGTTCTGATTATCTAATGTCCTATATATCAATATGGAACAAAGTGCATTAATGGCATTTGGAAGAACAATCAGAAATTGCTTTTGATCTGCTGCTTTTACTTGAAATCATTCTATTGTCCAGTTATCAAAATCTTCAAACATTACTGTTTTCTCTGTTGTTAACTCCAATAGCTATTTTAATTGTCAACTTTTCATATTGTCCTCTCACTATTCAGGCACAGCAGAATAGAGGAGCACATTTTCAACAGCAATCTTGATCACACAAGAATGCACTGCAAACAACTAATATTGCTCTAACTTTCTTCTCCTCTTTTTTCATTGTATTTAATGCCTTTTATTTGCTAGAAGTGCCTAATGAATGATAAAAGAACTTTATAATAGACAACATACTTTACTATATAGGTTATATTATGTTCACCCAAACCAACCAGTTTTCTTCTTCTGCCAATGAATGTAGAAAAGGAGGTGGGAAAACAGGAATGTGAGTAGTGTCATCAGACCATTTGCCACAGGAATGAATATATTATGTATGATTCCATGACGCTATTGGTTCTTTCAGCACAACTCTTACTTTCAAGACTATTCCACTCTTCACCTTTTATTGTTATTCTATTTTATATACTGTGATCTTTATAAAAGCAATGATTCCCATACTTTGAAGCCTCACAAAACCTATTTTTTTATATTGATTATGTATCTCATTCTTGAGATGGGCTGGGTTTTGAAAAAAAAGTTTTAAAAACAACTTCACAATTTAATTTTGAGAACCACCAAGTTACTTGCTGAATGCCTTAAAAGGTGTTATAGGTACAAACCTGATCAAAAGGTCTTTGCAAATCAGCCCTGTTGTGATTCCCATTGCAGATTGAAGATTTAAAACAATCATGGTTCAAGTTTGAGTCTGCAGTTCCAAATGATTGGACAAACTAATTTCATCTTAGTCACTTAGAGATTGAGGGTTTTTTTTCTTGTTCTTTCATATGTTGTAATGGGAACACATGAACTTTTTTGAGTATTGTGCTAGAATACAATAGAATGAATGAGCTGGAAAGGACCTTGGAGATCTTCTAATCCAGTCCCCTGTTCAAGCAGGAGAACCTATAATATTTCAAATAAGTGACTATCTAGACTCTTCTTAAAAACATCTAGTGATGGGGCACCCATGATTTCTGGAGGCAAGATGTTTCACTAGTTAATTGTTGTCACTGTTAGAAAGTTTCTCCTTAATTCCAGGTTGCTTCTCTCTTTGATTAGTTTTAACCATTGTTTCTTGTCTTTCCTTCAGATACTTTGGAGGATAGTTTGACCACCTCTTCCTTGTGGCTGTCCCTCAAATACTGAAATACTGCTATCGTGTGATGCCCTAATTCTTCTTTTCTTTAGACTAGCCAAACCCAACTTCTGCAGCTTTTCTTCATATGTTTTAGTCTCCAGCCTTTGATCATCTTAATTGCTTTTCTCTGAACTTTTTCCAAGTCTCAAAATCTTTTTTATAAGGTAACAAGCCTCATAGAATAATAAATCTAGCAAATTGCAGCTGAATATGATCTGGATTTCACTACAATTTTTTCCCTTTCAATTATGTGTTTTGAATCCCTTTTAAAGCAGAGATAGCAAGGATAACAGAATAACAGAGTTGGAAGAGACTTTGGAGATATTCTAGTCCAACCTCCTGTCCCAACAGGATATCCAATACAATTCCAGAAAAGTAGTTATCCAGTATCTTCTTAAAAGCCTCCAGTGGTGGAGCACCACAATTTCTGAAGACAAGTCATTCCATTGGCTAATTGTGCTCGTTGTTAGGAAATTTCTCTTTAGTCCAGGTAAGAAGCAATTTCCAAATTATTTAGAAAAATGAATGTTTATTAAGCAGATCGAGTACAGCAATATTTTTTAACTAGCTTAAAAATAAAGATTAGAGAAGTTTGTTTTTAAAAGCTTAAAAATAAGCTTCTCTTGCTCTTTTGGATGTCAAGCTTGGTATAATACAGAAAAATTATAACCTGCCCTTGTGATGCAATATACTTTGCTGCCTCTGACTACTGAGTTTCCTAAGGTGCCCGGGTAGATAACGCCTGCCGGTTGGCAAGGATCTTTTAACAATATAATGAAGCCTGGTCTCTTATAGGCAGGATTCAGGAAACTGACCACAAACTATCATTGCTGCCTTAACTCATTGGTTTTCAGAAGTGCCAAAAGACTTTGCCAAACTGCTTGGCAAACTTGTTCTTTCTGTAAACTACCCATCCCATCATTGGCAGACTCATTTATGGTTTTCTGGTAACAATTTACATTATTTATTTGGCAGTATTAGTAGAAGCAGGCTGGGATATTGCCACTGAGATTGGCAAGTCATAAAATGAGGCTGGCAAAGAAAAAAATATCTATGTTCTTATAGACTTATACCCCATACACTAAGCTTTTGGAGCAGAACCTGCAAATGTTAGCCTGAAGCCAATTCACTGACTGGCAAGAGATTTAAGTCTAGCCCAATCATGTAGAATTTAAGTTAGGTATGTGCCAAGAATGCATATTCAGGGTGTTGAGAGCTGAACTGTATTTCTAGGCATGCTTACAGGACCATCATAGAAATATAATATTTCATTAGCACAAGATAGAGAACAGTTAAGGCTCAAGGCTGATCATGATTAAGAAGTTGAGAAAGTGAATAAAATCAATGTTAACCCTTCCAGCTCAAAAGCTCTAAGAGACATAAGGTACTAAATCTTGTTGGCCTGCTGCTTAGTGTCACCATTATACAACTCAACTCTTCCCTTCAGTATTGTTCCACATGGAATTGAAATGGTAGGTTATATATTGTCTGACACACCTGCAGAAGAATGAAAAAAACCCAAACCAAACCTTACATTTATGAAACATTTTCAAAAGCTACAAAAGTGGTTTAAAGACCCTCTGATTTCATTCATAAATAAGATAGAAACTAAATTATACTCAGATTGTCAGCTCTATGCAAAAGTCATAAATATGACAAAAAGAATACTAAGAACATTATATGATGCACAGCCAAAGGAGCAAGCAGGATTCAGAAGTCATAATGGATCACATCCAGGTTGATTACGAAAAGGCATTTGACTCGGTATTCCAGCAAGTAATAATTAATGCATTGCTCCTACAAGGCATAGATACTGCTTACATAAACTTACTGCAATCAATATATGAAAAAAAAAACAATGGTGATAATTTGCCTTAATGATCTTAAATTAGAAATCAATATAGAATGAGGTGTATGACAAAGCAATACAATGTCACCTATCTTTTTTCAGCCTGCCTTAAATAAGTATTTCACAAACTAGACTGGTCAAAAGATGCAATAAAAATCAATGGCACCTATTTAAATCTTTTAAGATTTGCAGATAATGTTGTTCTCATAAGACCCAGAAGAGCTACAAAGAGATGCACAAAGCAGAAGATCCATTTGGCTTAAAAACAAACCTGATAAAGAGTCAGGTAATAAATTAACTAAAGAAAGAAAAAATATATCTAGAAAAGAACTGGATGTAATAGACCACTACATATACCTTGGTCAACGGATTTTAATGGAAGATGATACAATACAAGAAACGGAATGGTGTGTTAAATGTGGTTAGTAGGCATTCAGCAAGCTAAGGATAATTTTCAAGAAAAAATCTCACCCTATGCCTGAATATAAAAGTTTTCAATCAGTATATGCTACCTGCCCTGACATGTGCCAGTGAAATATGAACATTAATCTCATAATCGATACAAAAGCTATGAGTCACAAAGAGCCATGGAAAATTACATGCTCAGCATTACAAGACAAGGTAGAAAGACCTGCACGTGGATTACAGAATAAAGAAAAGTATACAATATCATCAAATTAAAAGCATTGAAATGGAAATGGGTTGGTCACATAGCAAGAAGAACCGATAGCAGGTAGATCAAGGCAGTCATAGAATGGATCCCTCTTGATAAAAAGCATCCATGAGAAAGACCTAAAATAAGATGAATTGATGACATTAGCAAGTATTATTTATTTGTTTGTTTGTTTATTTATTTATTTATTATTTATATGCCGCCCTTCTCCAGAGACTCAGGGTGGCTTACAGTCTTTAGAGCACCATGGTAAGTGCTCAGCAATAGCCTTCATTCCATTGTATATGCCTGCTTATTACAGGGCTTTTTTTTTTGCCCCCCTCCCCCCAAAAGCGGCATTCTTTACAAAGTCAGCTTATTGCCCCCAACAATCTTGGGTCCTCAATTTATCTACCCCGAGAGGATGGAAGGCTGAGTCAACCTTGAGCCTGGTGGGATTTGAACCTGCACTAATTGCAGGCAATTGAGCTAAGTGCTAGATGATTAACAGCCTGCACCACCAAGGCTCAATTGGCAAAATAAAGCTTATATCATATAGGTTGGAAGAGGCCTCTATCCTGCAGTGAATAGACAATGGCTAAATGATGATGTATGTAGGATGAAATAGCAATAGCACTTATATATACCAACATTATACAAAATGCTTCATAGCACATTCTGACAGTTTACAATATCAGCATATTGTCCTTAATTTTACATTTTACTCAGAAAGATGAAAGGCTGATCCAACCTTGAGCAGTCAGAATTGAACTTCAGGCTATAGGAAGAGTTTACCTGCAATACTGTATTCTAACCATTGCACCACCAGGAGGCCTGTTGTAGCCGTCACTACAAGTCTAACACAAACAAAATTTTAGGATTTCTGTCATCTCCATCCATCCAAATTTTATATATATGTATAACTTTTGGTGTCTTATAGGCAGTGTAAACAATATAAAACAACCAATAATGCAACAGTTTAAAACAATAAAAAATACAAAAACATATAATCATAAATTCATAAAATTAGCCAAAGTAAAGTGTTATTTACTAATAACACTTAGTCCAGTTCTATACTTGCTGTATCACATTCCTGGTCCTTGTACCCTTTGGTAAAATCATGTTTTCAAGATCTTTCAAAAGTCTAGCAAAGTCAGGTATAACATCATATATAATAATTATCCAGTCAATATTGGAAGAATGAATTTTTTTAAATGATGTTTTTGGTCTCCGTCACACAATCCCTTTAACTATGCCACTGCATTTATATATGAGCACTGGAATTCATTTTGTTGACAAACAAATCCGCTGAAAAACTGAGAACTCTAAACTTGTATAGATTCTGGATGAACAGAGCCATAAATAGAAGAGCTAAAAACATCATCCCAGATGAACTAGTTGCAGGAAAAATTGAAACTTTGGGCATTCTTACAAATGGCTGACCCCCTCATTGCCTATTCTATCATAGTGCTATACCTCAGGCTCTATATATAATGTAATAGATATATAGTGGATATTAGTGAGGTATAGGGAGCACTTAGGGTTTGGTGATTAAGTTCTGAGTAGTTAGGAAAAAAAAACCTCTGGTTCAAGTCTCTGTAAACCAGTAATGATTTCTCAGCTCAAGCCATATCACAAAGTTACTGTGGTAGGTGAAAATTGGAAGAGGAAAAACTATAAATATAAATCAAACCACAGTAAATACAATATATATGTTGTGGATTGAAAGCAGGGGAAGCTACTGTATATCATTTTGGTCAGACTCCTGTCTCTGTAGATGCTAGTAGTTGGTGACATTTTAGTCATCCATATAAACAGTGTTCAAATACCTTAATGAAGACTGAAGAGAGGTTAATGGACTCCAATATTTCCTAATTTCAACTAATATCAACTGTCCCACCTCTTGGAATTCATTTCAGAGTTATGACATGTCACTGAAGGCTATGTTTTGGAATGGGTGTGTGGTAGAAATACTAATATTATTATTTTTAATGAGATAATTTGATCATTAAAGCACTAATTTATTTTGTTTAGAAGAAACTGTTACTCAAAGTCTATTAACTTTTTGTTTAAAAGTCCATCTACAGTTCCTACTGCAGTTTTCTTTTCTTTTCTTTTTTTAGATTCCTCTTTTAATTCCTGACATAATACTTTTGGATAGTTTTGACTGACAATGGCAATAAAAAGGGTACAATGGTTCCATACTGTCTGAGTTCCAAAATCAAGCTATATGATGGGTATATTAGTGTTTTGTATCTTTTATCCTCTGATAACATATAAAATGAATAACAAAAAATGTTCCTTTTCCCTTTGGGGAAACTCTCAGCTAACAAAAGGAGTAAGGCTCTCTTGTACCAAATCCATTGAGATCCTGGGATAAGACTCACTTACTGTACATGTCACTGAAGCTTGTACCACAGAATGTAATATTAAAGGTTATGTTTCACTCTGCTCAAGCAGAGTTTCTTAACTCAAGAACATGAGCAGAGACAGCCTATTGAGATTTGACATGACAACCACGCTCATCTTACTGAGATACAGCGTAGACTACAGATGTCCGTTTATAGTGAAAAAAATATGTCAACCCTTTGAAGTACTTGAAGTATGTATTTCTGCAGGGAATTATCTCCACCTCTTTCTTGCTTCTTTAAAAAAATATGATTTCAAAAGTGTGTGTGTGTGTGTGTATGTGTGTGTGTGTGTGTGTGTGTGTGTGTGTGAACCTATTCCATCTATCCTTCATTCACATTTCAGGAATAATAGTCAGAACTAAATTTCTAATATTAATGGTATAATAATTTTTGCTAAACACAGTAAGACTAGAAGCAATTTTCCCAAATGCTTATGTTCATAAATGAGCTTTGCATTCTTCAAGTGCTGGAGTGAACATGAAATATCATTCTTTGTTTTTTTTTTTCTCTCTCTCTCCCTCCCTCCCTCTCCCTTCCCTCCCTCTCTCATACACTGACATGAATAAAACACATTTGACAATCATATGCTGAATATTTTTTCAACATTTTTAAGTTTGGATAAAGGTGTACTTACAATTCTGTATAATTTTGTATTTGTTTGGCAAAACATAACATTTTATGAACTATGTTTTTGACATTTTAGAGGACACTGCATCCTTCTGCTTGCCTGGGATTGATTAAATATTTTCTATAAATCTATTATATATTTGTCATCAAATCTGACTTCCAATTTTATTATCCAGTTGTCCAAATGCCAGCTTCCTGTCTGATAATCTGAAGTCAGGTCTCAAGGGGACAAATTTAAGGTTGGAAAAATAGGAAAAAAATAAATCAGTCTTCATAATTTGCCAATTCTTACTGAATTCTAGTAATGTGGGTTAGATATTGCTCCCTCCCAATGACCTTTCCCATATCAAATCCATTTAGAATGTATTTTTATAATTCTAAAAACTTCAGGTACTAGCAACTATTTGTGCTTCTCAGCCTCATTTTTATACTTCCCTGCCTGTTGGACCAAATGGACTATACTCTTTTAGACACAAATTGCCAGTTCTCCATGGAGAACAATAGGTTTCTAATAGAGTTAACCAGCCTTTACATGACCAGCTGCTCCTGCGTTGTGACTAAAGGCTCCATGAACAGGCACCAAGATAATTTTAAATGTATTGGCAAGTACTGGGCATGTTTTAAATCTCTGCAACAATTTTTTGTCCTTTTCTGATGGGCATAAGGTACCACAGTATCCTTTCAGCATCCTTACTACTCAATGTGATCTGATAACAGATAATCAGATTTGGAAGGGACCTTGTAAGTCATCTAGTCCAACCCCCCGCCCAAACAGGAGACCCTACACCATTTCTGACATTGGCAGTCCAATCTCTTCTTGAAAGTCTCAAGTGATGGTGCTCCCAAAACTTCTGAGGTTGGTTGATTGTTCTCACTGTCAGACAGTTTCTCCTTATTTCCAGGTTAAATCTCTCCTTGTTCAGTTTCCATCCATTATTCCTTGTCTGGCCTACAGGCACTTTAGAAAATAGCTTGATCCCTTCCTCCCTGTGGCAGCCCCTCAAATATTGGAAGACCACTATCATGTCTCCCCTGGTCCTTCTCTTTACTAGACTAGCCAAGCCCAGTTCCTATAACCGTTCTTCATACATTTTAGTTTACAATCCCCTAATCATCCTGATTGCTCTTCTCTGTATTTTTTCTAGTTTCAACATCTTTTTTATAATGTGGTGACCAAAAATGGATACAGTACTCTAGGTGTGGTCTTACTAAGGCTTTATAGAGTGGTATTAGTACCTCAGTTGATCTCAATTGTATCCCTCTGTTAATTCAATTTAGGATTGCATTAGCGTTTTTGGCTGCTGCTGCACACAGGAATAATCCCCCTAGTGAGATTTGTGGTAAAGAAAAAACAATTGTAATCTTATTAATCTATTTATGTTTCAAAGCAACAGTTGTCAGTGCTTGTTTAGGACATTTACACATGCTTAAAGCATGAGAATACTGACTTTTACTTTGTATTTGAAAACAATATTTGAATGCATTCTTGATTCTAAAGTATAAAAGTACTTTATATAACAGCCTTTTGCTAAGAATAGATCTTAATCGGTAAGCACCATGAAATGTTCCAGACATTTCAGCCTACTTATTATCCTTTTCAGAGTTATCAAATTATTTGTCTTACCTTAGAGACAAAACTTCATGAAATGTATCTTTATGACAGTTCAGTTTTCAAAATGGAAACATTGATAGCAAGTACATATCTTAATAAAATAGTGGTAAAACAACTAAGGATTTGACCACTTTAATATAATTTATAGAAGGGAATTCAAAAGATGAATGCAAGAATCAATAATAACTAAATTAAATCAGTATTGTCTCAAAAGTCTAGTACTACTGTGTTGTCAGACCAACTTTGCCTCAATGTTTATTTTTTTGTGACATTATGGATTTCTTCTACCACTGAGCTTTGTAGTTTTATCAATGTTTCAAAGAGTTTGAAAACTCAATCAATAGGTAGAGGGCAGAAATGTAAAATTACATAGCATAGCTATGTCCTCCAGAAGAAAATGCAAAGTTTCAGAAGCAGTAAGAGGAGAAATAAGCAGAGCCTAAAGCTGGAAAAGGAAAACCAAAATCAAAAAATTACTTTGGAAAGATACTTTGGCCATCACATTCCTTTTTATTCTTCAGCATTACTGCTCATCTTTTATACTTAGGCTGGAAACAAGTGTTCTTCCCAAAGCCAGCAGACATTTTCTCATAATGTCCCTCATGTTCTATCCATCTCTTTTTTTCTGCTCATATCTTTTCTCAATTTGATTTCTCTTCTTTCCTCACCCTTCTTCTCTCCTTCCCTTGATTTGGAGTCAGATAAATAATATACAAATAAGTTTATTCTGGACTATATTTTTAATTGGTCTAATCTAAATATGGAGGAGGAGGAGGAGGAGGAGGAGGAAGAGGAGAAGAAGGAGGAATTTTCTCTAAACAAAAAACAAAAGCAAACACATACCATATCTACTTAGAAGTTCTGGATGCTACTTTATTCCTCACCATAAATTCAAGAAGGCAAACTTATATGAAAGAAGCATTGCAAAACAAAAGTGGTATGCACATCTATTATTATACTCAATTTTGTTCTTATACCAACTAAAAAATTGATAATGTTTGTGTGTGTGTGAGAGAGAGAAAATATATATATTTCAAAAAAATGTAAGAAGCACCTGCTAATTTAATAACTTAATGCCACACTTATTTTTCAATGTACATCAAACACTGTACAATTTATTAGAATACTTTATATCCAATCTTCTCTTTTTAATTCTGTCTCCCCACTTGCACCTTTTCAATATTCTAAGAAATGAACTCTTTGCACTTCCCCTTTCTTTCATTAATTAGTTGGCTGATGGTCTACAGCCAACTCTGCAGCTCACTGAGCAGGCTAATATTAATATCTGAGCTTTGCACTTTAGGCAAATGCCACATACCTTCTCTATATGAGCAAACCATTGCTCTGTAATGAGATAGTGACTTCCCCTATTTTTTTTCTTAAAGAAATAATAAAGAAATGAATATCTCCAGTATATTCAAAAGTGGGTTTAGAAAAACTATACTCAATAAAACATATACTTGTTCTATGAAACTTGGTTCTATTATTCAAATAAAACCAGTAAGGTATGAAACATTTTGGTCTACACAGTTCAAAAGTAATAAATATGGAGAGGGAAGAATGAAAGTTAAATGAACAGGGGCTAGAAAATTCCATCCTAATATGATGAAATGGGAAAGCAGAAAATATAAATAATCTTCTGCCATTAACAGAGATTACAAACAGTAGAGATAAGAAATTGATGTCTTGTCTTTTGGAAACGCTGTCAAGCTGTGGAACTCCCATTGTGACAAGAATATGTGTTGCTCAGGATTCATATGAGCGATCTTTGGTGCTTTCTGAGCTTGCTTGTTTTCTTGCAGATGTTTCATTACCCAAACTAGGTAACATCATCTGTGCATTGAATGAAACATCTGTAAGAAAACAAGAAAGCTCATAAATAAGCAACAATCCCCCATATCAATCCTAACTAAAAATATTCTCCCTTATTAGTATATTTTCACTGTTACTCCTGGAAACAATAACCAAATTAAATAGTTCATTACTGCCATTGTATGACATGGGCTTATATTCTTCGTTTTGATTTTGTATTTAGCCAATAGAGTAAGATGAAGTCCAACTAAAGTCCAACTTTATCTAATTCACCCCACCTTTGGGAAGATGTACCTTCCCAGCATAAGGCTCTTGCTCAGTCTCACTAACTCAATTTCACATGGTGCCTCAGTAGCAGCAAACATGGCACCCAAATCAAATCTTGCTGCAGTCAAGTTCCCTTGACCAGCAAACTTTGGAATAGCCCTTCTGTTATTTGACCCTCTAACTGAGATGGTTTCCTCAGCCATGGTTTTTCAGTGAGGCTTGTAGAATAGATAATACAGTTTGGGAAATGTAAAGCACAGCAGCTCCTTGATATCTATCTGATTGTCACCCTGCACTTGTTCCACTTCAGAGGCTTGGTTTCCCCAACCTCCAATTCAGGGGTTATTGATATGGTGCGTTTTGTTTATTTATTTATGTAATGTGTTGGACTGGTTTTTTTCTCACAGACATATATGGTTTCCCACCTTCATTTCTTACTTTTGAGATGTAAGCTAGTTATACTTGTTGGGTTATCTCCACAGGTAGCCTCTGAATCCAATGAAATAAACACACAAATAAATAAAAATCATGCCTATTTTAACAAAATTCTGTGCAAAATATGCGATATATGGAAACTTTGATCACATAGTCATGTTTACCATCTTGACTTTTTTTTTGTTGTTTGACTCTTCCCTTGTAGACATTCCTGAAACCTTGGAAACTCTTATACCCCATGCAACCAGGTCTTACTGTTAATCTTTTCATCACTCCTTATCACCCATCCCCTCCCACTTGTGATTGTAGGACTGTAACTTTGTCCCTTGTATCCTTACAATTTATATTGACTGTTTCCTAGTATGATTTGATTGTTGATTGTACCCTATGACTGTCATTAAGTCTTGTACGTTATGATTCTTGATTCTTAATGAACGTATCTTTTCTTTATGTATACTGAGAGTATTTACACCAAGACAAATTCCTTGTGTGTCCAATCACACTTGGCTAATAAAGTATTCTATTCTATTCTATCCTATCCTATCCTATTCTATTCTTAGGCCATACCTGAAGCAAAGCAGCCAAAGTATTCTATTCTATCCTATCCTATTCTATTCTATTCTATTCTTAGGCCATACCTGAAGCAAAGCAGCCAAGTATTAGTCTGTACATAACAAAGTATCTTGAACTTCTTTTGGTACTTTTTGGTTCGGTCACTGACAACCATGGCCAACTGCTCCATGCATTTTTTGCATCCCATTCTTCCAATGCAGAACAAAATGTGGAGATTCAAATTAGCTTAGTGTGGCTTAGTAGAACAATCTGGGTAATAAAAGTAGCGATCTGGATAATAAACATTGAATGAGACAAATAGGAATACCATGACTGGCTAATAAAAATTATAAACTTTCTTTTATATGCAGAGTAAAACAGAAGAAAATATCAAAAAAGTTAGATATGTTTATGAGTGCACATCTAGACATTATTGATAGACAGATGTACTTTGTTTTTAATTTGAAGGTGCATTTTGTAATACTGTAAACTGTCATCATTGTTTTCCTCAGGGTATTTTAATGGCTAACCTATTGATACTTTTGATAATAGTCAAACATGCTTTTTGATAAATTTATACATTAGCACAGGTTCAGGGAAGCTGTCAGTCTAAGCGAGTCTTTTTTCCCGTTGCTATTAAAAACAATCAAGGTAACCATAGAAACAGAAATTCTGTCACTTGGAACTTCCAGTGTTTCAGCTATAAAAACATGTCATTAAAGAGATAGTCAGCTTTCCGTGTGAACCACTGCATTTTCATGAAAAGAATGTTTTCTCTATTTTTTTTGAAAAAAATTGCTTTAAATAACATCAAATTTTACAATATCTATAAAATTATCATCTTGAATGATAAACAACAGAGAAAAGATACATTAAAAGAATCATGTTTTGTGATATGTAATCAACATTAGTTACATTTTACATAGGCTTTTAATTTTTTTCCCAAACTTCATATTTTTCTTCAACACCTACTTTTTTATTGCATTTTTCTGCTTAGGTTACTCCAGAATATTTTGGCTATCTGAGCAAAACATACTCCAAACAATACCTTTCTAACAGTAAAACTAAATTCTAAACATTTGTCGCATTTCTATAATTTTCTCCTTTACCTGCACTAGCAATTTAATAATGATAGGGGTGATATTACCTAGGTATGAAGAGATTAAGAATATGTACTTTCATCATACATGAAGGACATTTAATTTCTACATGGATAATTATCCATGAAGAAAAAAATTATTTGAAGTGATCCAGCACAGTCAATTTCATAGTGTGCAAAAATATGTTTGAAATGATCTAATGATTCACTTTTTAAAATTCTACTTTTTATACTCATGGTTAAAATTCATGTGCCAGGGTTATAGCATCCATGTAAAAAATAAACATTAATCATTTTAATCCTTTATGTATTACATGATGAATCCTAAAAGCCAAAGAGAGAAAAATCAGGATTGTTCTTTGTTTTTGTATTTTGCTTTAGAATTTCCCTTCTTAGTTTGTACATTTATTGCAAGGTTATGAATTTTATGAATTAAACCTGACATATCTTCAAATGAGTTGCTCCATAGAGAAGCAAGACCAGCCAAATGTACAAGAACTTCTATTACCATGGAAATGACATTTACTTAGATTGCAATACTACATTATTGTTGACAATAGCTGTTTATTGGATGCTGGTATTAAATAAAGGAGAATTTGAAATGCATGAAATTTATAATACTATATTTTGTGAGAGGCTTTACTACTTGTCTTTATTTGTATATATCCTTTCATAGTATTTGTGGTAAATAACAATCAGCTGTACATTTGGATTAACTATTATAGTGTCACAAAATGAAATATCTTGTGTGACATAGCCATAAACTATAAGCAGTTCCATAAGCATGGTCTATCAATTTTATTACGTGTACAACAATTTAAATAATTCAGAAAGGATGTTAGATCTGTTTATTCATATGAGAGGCAATATAATTATGAAGCAAGCTGTATAAATTAGTGATAAACATGTATTATGGAAATCTCAGCAAGCCTAAAGCATCATCTCCCATTATCTCTCAGAAAAAAGTATTCCTGCAGCTTGAAGAAAATATAATGCTATCTATGTTAGCGTTATGGAATTCTGTACAAACACATAGATGAAACAAAACTTCAAAACATAAGACAATAATTTAAAGAAATCTCAGACATTACTTAAAAATTAGATAAGGATATGTCTTCTCTCACCAACCTTATTTTGAGACTGTCAATGGCAGACGATGGAAGGTGAATTTGTAAGCACTATATACATGGATTTTAAAAAGAACATTTCATAAAATTTATTATTAAAATCTCTTCATAAACTAAATGGTCTGTTTTTTTATGGATTGCTAACTGGTTAAAAAACAGAGAACAAAAAGTGGGAATTAATAGACAATTTTCTCAATAAGAAAATCAAGGATCTATATTGGAACCAATATGTTTACACTTGCTTATAAATGATCTTGTCTCAGGAATAGGCAGTGTCTGACCAAGTTTACAGAAAATTCAAGTTGATAAAACTCTAAAGTGATTGTGAAAAGCTCTGGAAAATGTTTCTTTAAAGTGGGTAAATGATCCCTTGGTCCAAGGTCAGTTGAAGTTCAATGTAAAGAAATACAATCTGTGACAAAATGAATTCCTAATTTCTCATAGATCTTAAAAGAGCCTGATCCCTGATTAGAAAGAAGATCTTGGGGTCATAACCACCTCTCATTTAAGTGATTAAGTAATTTTCTTCAGCCCTTGAGTTTGCAGAAAAGTATGCAAACTTAAACCAAAATGCCCTTATGGCCAAGCAACAATCTACCTCACTCATGAAGCTAATAAGTCTATGGTCTTTACAATTTCAATATAGGACAAATTAGGAACAGCAATTGGTGCATTATACTGACTTCATTTATCTTTTCACTGAGCATCATTTATCAGCAGAAAAACAGCCATCTTATGCTCAGTGGGGCAGAATTGGATAAGTATATGCAGATAGCTGGGACAAAAGATTTAGCCACTTGTCTAGTCGCTTGTATCCAGTGATGGGATTCAAATTTTTTTACTACTGGTTCTGTGGCCATGGCTTGGTGGATGTGGCAAGGGAAGTGTTGTAGAGTGGCGGAATGACTGAGGCAGACAACCAGAGCAAACTTCAGCTTTAACTTTATTGAAATAATAAAGGGTTGCCGCGGCTGCCACGCTAACACGGCAGCCAGCTGGAACGGCAACAGCTGATGCCGTTTGACATCTCCTTTTATAGCTGGCTGTCAAATGGTTTCAGCCAATAGGAGCTGTTGTAGCTAGCAGTCTTCACTCCGGTGCACCATTAAAGCAGGAACCAGAGCAGCCTCTGATTGGCTGAGCCGCTTAACAGCTCGCTGTAAAAAGGGAGCTGTCAAGCGGGCTCAGCCATTCACTCCTGTCAGCCGGTAGCTGATTCAAGCGGCGGCAAGCCAGCTGAGGTTACTAAGTGGCAAAATAAAGTCTGTTAGCCTTAGCTCTGCCTCTGTCTCTGATTCCCTGCGCACCAAATACAAAACTGGTGATGAGGGTGGGATTGTTAGTGAAGTGAGACATTCTGAGGCAAAAAGAGCTGAAAGTCGCAAAGAGCTGAAGTGACAAAAGAGCTGCTAAAGTCTCTGAGCTAAGAGCGCTAACTAGACTGCCACAAAGCTAACCCAGATGGCGGTACCTCCGAACTTCCCTCCATTCCAGCCAACGGCAGAGACATGGACATCCTACATCAATTGCTTCGTATGTGTCATGGATGCCACTAACCTGACTGACATACCCACAAACAGAATGAAGGCTTACTTCCTAAGCTTCTGTGGAGCAGCTGTCTTCGACACCGCCATGGCTCTACTAGTCCCACAGACAGTAAAAGAGGTCACCTGGAAAGAACTTCAACAAGTCCTCAGCAACCACTACGCTCCCAGACCTTCCCGCATCATGCGCCGCCACGCCTTCCAAAGAAAAGCACAAGTGGAGGGAGAATCCATCAGCGAATACATGGCAGCACTCAGATCAGTTGCCCTTCAATGCAGATTCAGGGACCACCTCGATGACATGCTTCTGGATTAATTGGTCTGTGGGGTAAGAGACCTCCGATTATAGAGATGTCTCCTAGCAAAAACAGACCTGAACCTGGAGCAGGCAATCGACGAAGCCCAAGCTGCTGAGCTGTCAAACCTATCTGCGGCTGAAATTCAAAACACTAACAGTTTCCCGGGGGCCAAAACAAATACAGCCATTCACTATGAAGATACATTCGAAACCCAGTAGGGCGAAGAAGAGGAAGAAGAAGTAAACCGCCTAAGAATGCCTCAGCTTCCACAATGAAAAAACAACCCAGCTGAGAGAAGACAAAACATACCACAAAACATCTGCCTCAGCTGTGGAGGAAACCACCCTAGAGCCACCTGCCGCTTCAGGAACATGGTTTGCCTAAAGTGCCAGAAGAAGGGACAAGAAACATGAACCAGGCACTATCAAACCATATGCCAACAAAAACCTTCAGAACCAAAGAGCATTGTTTTGCAGTTACCAAAGCATATCCTAGAGTTGAGTCACTACCTTATTGTTTTAATATTAATAAAATAAATGTCAATCTTCTTTTAGAAGGAAAGCCATGCCACATGGAGGTGGACACAGGCTCCTCCCTCTCCATCCTGTCCTGGGACATCCTGAAGCAGCTGGTTCCAGACACCACCAAACAACAACTGACACCTGCAAGCTAGCCTTGAAAGACTACCAAGGACAGAATGTTCCAGTCATCAGGACAGGCAAGTTCCACATACAATTCCATCATTTTAATGGACTTTTACCTCTGGTTATAGTAAATGGGTACCTGCCAAGCTTGCTAGGGTTGGACTGGTTCAATTCCCTAGGATTGCAAGTAACTGGCATAAAGATATATTAACACTTGCAATTTAGAACAACTACTTACTAACTTTTCAGAAGTTTTTGATGGCAAGCTTGGCTGCTATAATGGCACTCCCATTTCTCTAAACATAGATCCCCAAGTGACTCCAATAAGACTAAAACCAAGGAGAATTCCCTTGGCCTTACATGCAAAAGTGGATGCCCAGTTGGACAAACTGATAGCACAAAGGGTGCTAGAACCCATTGATTTCTCCAAATGGGAAACACCCATACTCATACCTCTTAAACAAGATGGTTCAATTCACCTTTGCTCAGACTATAAGTTGACCATTAATAGGGGTCTTCAACCGAATGCATACCCAGTGCCCATTATATAACATTTGTTACATAGCCTGGGCAAAAGTTCCATTTTTACAAAACTTGATATGACACAGGCGTACCAACAGTTCCCAGTAGATGAACAAACTGCACAGGCGCAAACTATTATAACACATAGGGGAGCTTTTAAGTGCAAACACCTCCAATTTGGAGTTAGTGTAGCCCCTGATATTTTTCAATCAATTATGGAGAGGTTACTGTACAACATACCAGGGGTCATTCCCTATTTTGACGACATTCTTATTGATTCAGATAGTCCTCAGGAACACTTACAACGTTTACAAAAAGTAATGTTTCAAAGATACAGGACTCAAACTCAATAAGAAAAATTTTTTGCTACATCACAAATTGATTTTTTGGGCTATCAATTGACTCATTGACTCTTCAGGAATTCATCCAATTGAATCTAAGGTCAAAGCTATCCAAGAGGTTCCAGCCCCCACAAATAAGACTGAATTACAGGCTTTTCTTGGTTTACTTAATTTTTACAGTTCATTCCTTCCTCACAAAGCCACCATGGCTAAACCTCTACACAGACTGTTGGACTCAAATACTGTATGGTCATGGGGGCCAAGGGAGCAAGCCTCTTTTAAGGCTTTCAAAGCCCTACATTCTTCAAATTCTGTTCTAATGCAATTTGATAAGACACTCCCTTTGGTATTGGTGTGTGATGCCTCTCCTTATAGTATAGGGGCAGTTTTGGGTCATAGACTGTCCAATGGACAAGAAGCCCCTACAGCTTATTTTTCTAGGACACTTTCTAAAACAGAACGAAATTATGCCCAAATTGACAAGAAGGCCCTTGCTGCAGTAGCTGCAGTTAAGAAATTTCATGAATACTTGTACGGTCACCATTTTAAACTGGTCACTGATCACCAACCACTCCTTGGTATATTGGCAGGGGACAAGCCCAGCCCACAGATTATGTCCCCCAGAATGACTAGGTGGACCATTTTTCTATCAGCCTACAATTACAAATTACTTTATAGACCTGGTAAGCAAGTAGCTCATGCAGATGCTTTAAGCAGATGCCCTTTACCTATTTTTGTGAAGGACCCAGCACCCACAGCAACCACTTTCCTAATTGAAGATCTGCAGTTACCCCTGAATGCCAATGACATCGCTCACTCCTCCTCCAAGGACCCCCAACTGAACAAGGGGTGGCCCAGGGATTCTGTGCCAGTGGATCTCCACCCTTTCAAAGCTCACCATCTAGAATTGAGTGTACTAAAGGGCTGTTTGTTGTGGGGAAATAGGGTGGTCATCCCTCAAGACCTAAGACCCCGTATTATAGATGTTCTACACAAAGGGCACCCTGGCATCACTAGAATGAAGGCCCTAGCACGAAGCTATGTCTGGTGGTCAGGTATTGATGAGGTGATTGCCAGGAAGGTACAGGACTGCCAAGCATGCCAATTATCATGATCTGCACTCCCGGCTGCCATTGCTAGTGAACGGGAAGACATAAACACCCCTTGATCCAGGGTCCATATTGACATAGCAGGACCATTCCAAGGTAAATCCTTCCTAGTTGTAGTGGATTCCTACTCCAAATGGGTAGAATTAGCTCTTCTTAAGCCCACTACCACTGAAGTTACCAGGGTGCTTGATAATCTTTGTGGGACACATGGGTATCCTGACACCCTGGTATCAGACAATGGCCCACAATTTACTTCCTCTCCCTTTGAACTGTTCCTGGCCCAAAGGGGCATCAGGCATGCCCTGATTTCCCCTTTCCACCCAGCAGCTAATGGGAGGGCAGAAAGGGCTGTAAGGTCAGCCAAGGAAGCCTTGGGGAGGATGACTGGGGAAAATTGGTCTGCAAGAATTGCCCTATATCATCTAACACAACATACCACTCCAAATGCCCAGACTAACCTATCCCCAGCGGAACTCATGATGGGAAGGAGGTTAAGGACAACACTAGATATGCTCCCAGCACACCTCTAGACTCCCATAGCAAATCAAGGGGTTTTAATCTAGCGGACCCAGTCTACGCCCGAAACTATGCTGGGAATCCCCTATGGCTGCCAGGCTGGATAGAGAAAATAGCAGGCCCAAAGTCTTACAGAGTACGAGTAACCGATGGAAGACTATGGCGCCGGCATGTGGACCAGCTGAGAAGCCGATGGAAGACTCCTGCTGATCCACCTCTAGATACCTACGAAGCAACCGGAACCGAAGAAAACGACCCACCTCCCAAACAATGGCCGCTCACAAAAGACTTCCCCGCATGAGACTCTTCGCCTGCAGCCGAGACAGCCTTGCCTTCCAGCAAGACCTTCCTGCCACCAAAAGAAGACGTCCGGCCTACCGAGGGAACCAGCCCGAGAAAGGTTCCAGCATTGACCGACAGCAGCGCCTGGGCCGATCCTTTCCCGTCGACAGTGCCAGCCACACTGCAAAGATCTGAAAGAACATGGCGCCAGCCTGCCTATCTTGAGCACTGCGCCCAGATACAGCCAGCTCATTCCATTGCTGGCTGTGGGGGGAGAGTTTTTGACCCTCATGGAGAGGGCGCCCAATCTGGATGTCCTCCTGGATGTACGGCTGTCATTAGAAGATCATATTGCGGCTGTCACCAGGGTGGCCTTTGTCAGGTCTGGTGGATCTGCCAGTTGCGGCCCTTTCTGAATTGGGCCCTCTTCGCATGGTCACTTCTGCCCTTGTCATCTCCCGCCTAGACTACTGCAATGCTCGCTACATGGGGCTCCCCTTGAAGAGCATCCGGAGGCTTCAGCTGGTGCAGAGTGCGGCCGCATGGGTGATTTTGGGGGCTCCTTGGACCTCCCGTGTTAGACCGCTCCTGCGTGAGCTGCACTGGCTTCCGGTGGCCTTCCGGGTGCAATTCAAGGTGTTGGTAGTCACCTTTAAAGCGCTTCATAGCTTGGGACCCGGGTAATTACTGGACTGCCTGCTGCCACCATCGGCCTCCCACCGGCCAGTGCGCTCCCACAGGGTGGGCCTCCTTGGGGTGCCGTCGGCTGGACGACGCCGGCTGGCGGCCCCGAGAGTGCGGGCCTTCTCTGCAGGGGCACTCTCCCTCTGGAATGAATTTTTTAAAACCTTTTTAAAATTCTATTTATTGTGGGTTTTTTTTATCTTGGCTGTACACCACCCCGAGTCCCATTGCAGGACAGGGGGCGGTATAAAAATTTAATAAAATAAATAAATAAATACATAAATAAATATACCACCCTCGCCGCCAGTGTTGTAGAGCGGTGGAATGACTGAGGCAGACAACCAGAGCAAACTTCAGCTTTAACTTTATTGAAATAATAAAGGGTTGCCGCGGCTGCCGCACTAACATGGCAGCCAGCTGGAACGGCAACAGCTAATGCCGTTTGACAGCTCCTTTTATAGCCGGCTGTCAAACGGCTTCAGCCAATAGGAGCGGTACATATTTCCTGCTTGAAACACAGACCTGAGTGGAAACTGCAGTCCAGTTTGCAACAGGAAGGATATTGTAAAATCTCCAGTCAGAGATGGTATTTGCTGGTTCTCCGAACTACTCTGCTACCAGTTTTCCAGAACTGGTCAAAATTTGCTGAATACCACCTCTGCTTTTATCTCCATGCAGAAGGCTAGTCAGGCAGCTGTTTCTGTATAAACTTCTAACTGTCTTCTTAACGATCATTAATCTCAGTTAGCTAGCCCAGAAGGCAGATTATAGATAGGAAAGAAAAATACAGAGAGAATTCTCATCCATTTCATACTATGCCCTCTTTTTACTGCATCAATCTTGGGTTGTTGGTTTTTTTTTAGGTAGCTTTATGGTTTGTTGGTTTGTTTTGGAAGATCACTAGATATGTATAAGATATGTCTAGTTATGTCTAAGTCTTATAATATTTAAAACAAGAATATGCAGTATTCAATTTCTACTGAGAGTTCACAATAGCTAGATAGCAAAGGATAATCACAAATTGCTGTGGATTTCATGGCTTATTTGCATTGAATTATACATGGAGCTGAACTTTTGCAGTTTGCTATAACTGACAGATAGTTCTGACCAATCAATGGATCATACTTATATAGCAAAAACAGAAGTTATTCACTGAAGTTGCCTGGGATTTGAGATTTAAAACAAACAAATGAAAGCATTTACTTACAGACTGAAGAACTAACCTGTGGAATTCCCCATCAGTGCTTACAGGCTTACACATTAGGGAATCCATTATTTAAAGTTAATGAACCTCTTAAAGGAGCAGTACTATTCTCAGGATCCCATAGAAACCAAGAAAAAAGTCAAGCATCTTAATTAGTAGTCAAGAGGTGCTGTACTCCTGCAAGTATGAAGCACTCCTGAATAATTTTCAAATGATACAGAATGCTACTGTCTTATTTTCTAACTCTATTGCAACTGCTTACATAAAAATGAAAGAACTAGAAATGGTTGTTGAACACCAAGATAAATTGGATTAACTTTTTTTCCAGTTTGTTGAAAGGAAGAACAAGAAGATGCTTTCTCTCTTCCTCTTTCTAGTTATATATTACATAACCCCACAATTTTAAAAAACCCACATAGATCAAAATTGTGTACTTTTAAGAATGTCATGCTGTATATCCACAGACATTCATGTATTGGAGTATGGATAAAAGAGCAGAACAATTGCTTTCAAACTTTCTCATTACATGCAGTACATTTGGCAAGGTATACCAAGAGAAGTAGAAACACTAAAAAATACTTCTCTAGATAGCTTCTTTTGGATACTTATAACAAAAACAGACATACACAGAGCATATGATGGAATTATTAAAAAGGTAAAGAGAAAGTAATAATTTAAGCATCAGTATGCAAAACAAATGCAAAAAAGTGGTTGGGTAAAAAACTGCTGATTGAGCATCCACTACAAATCTGTAAGTACTATTAAAAATTAATAGAATATAATAGAAGATGTGAATACAGGTCATTTTGCACACAGTTTTGCAACTGCTTCATTTAGTAACTTTCATAGATGATGAAAATATAATTTTGCAACTAATACTGGTTTTCACAACCTTTTCAGGTTTGCAAAAGCAAAGGAAAGCTGAAGTAAGAGTATCAGCATAATTATGGTTTCACTTGGCAACTACTTAGAGACCACTTCATTTGATGATCAAATTGTTAGTCCAAATTATGGCTACTAAATAAGGATTACTTGTAATCAAATAAAAAAGCTGGTGGAATATGTTTTCTAAGATAAAGACTCTTGCCACATTTGTTCTGTTGCCTCTAATTTCATAGTCATTATCCATGCCAGATGGTTTTATAGAGAAATGGGCAACCATTACTCACAGGGCAAAATGCCTGCCCCTAGATTTCTTCAAATGAAAATCATTTGAATCATCCCCATCATTTGGAGCCTCATGAAAATTGCCTGGTTGCCTTATGGTGAGATGGGTGGCAAATAAATTAAATAAACACACAAACTGCAGTACAGGTTTTAAACAAATGTATCATTCTTGGGCAATGCATAATGCTTCCCCCTTGAGAAACATGACTTCTTTCCACACAAATATATTAAACGTGGTCTCTAGACATAATAATAAGCTTGCCTTTCCTGCTTGGAAAGCTGTTGGAAGAGGAAAATATTCCCATTTTTATAGTTTCTAAGACATCAGTGGAATGAGGAATTTCTTTCCTTTTATTTCCCACATCTGAAGCAATTCTGCTGCTCAATTAACTACCTTTCCACCTAGTCTTCCTTATCATCACCATATTAAGCCTTTAATAATAGAGGGAGGTTGCTGTGTGTTATTTGTCATTTTCAAAAGCTATCAGTCCAAACTATTTTTACTCTAAGGGAGGTAATAATGACTTTGTACCTGCTGGTATAACATGCTGGTCCAGGGACAGGTGTAAACAGGAGATAACAAATGTAGGAAGGTTGCTAGTTCCACTTGCTAAGCTGAAGCTGACACTGTTCTTGCCAGAGAATTTGTGACAGGCACCTTCTGCTCCTTCAATCTTGTAATCCTCTAATATATTTTTCTGCTGCTCTTCTCTGCCATGAAGTTGCTATCATATCGCATCATAATGGCTCAGGTGGGTCCAAGAGCAGTTGTTTGAACAGTGGTACCTTAGCTCTGTCAAGCATCACTTTGATCAGAATGCCAAACTCAAACGGAGTAGCTCTTACTTCAGCCAGAAGAACATGAAAACTATTGGACCCTTTTTCTCCAGCCTGCTTGAAAGGGAGAAATCAGAAGACACTCTCTTCTTCGTCTCTCCAGTTTTATTAAATATCAATCCCTATAATCAAATATTGTTTCTAAAAAGATTAGAGGATGGATTCCTTCTTTGTGGCTGATGTTTGTATCTGATATTACTTTTATAGGTAGAATTTCATGCCCTCCCATTTCTGCTTTGCTTAAACAGATTCCTCATCTCTCACACATATTTTCCTTCAGACTTAGGAAAAGTCTTAATAAGCAACAATTTATGAAAAGAAAGAATTCAAAATATCCTGTCTTTTGGAAGTGAATAAAGTCAGTTGTTCAGGCTCCTGCTGTCTGTATAGTTATGAAGTTATTTTGACAATAAAACAGAAGTATTATCTCATTGCCTTTTTCAGGAATTTTTATTTATCTTCCCAGTTTATATACTGCTTTGAATTTCCTGGTGATTTTACATGAAATTACTGATAAGGTCTGATTTTAATTAGCTTTTTGAGATAAACTAAGGTCACCTTTTGCTTGTTTTTGAATGGAAAATCTTTCTAATATTGCAAATTGACCAGCTTGCTGGTCACGATCAAAGTAGATAGCAGGATTCTAGGATGGTTTGTTATAAACCTTGAGTTGCTTTTCATTACTTTCCCACTCTCTCCATAATTCTTTGGGCTACATTTAGCAAGTCCTTTTAAGTTCCTAAACATTTTATTTCACAGTAATAACAGTTTACATACTGATTTATCTGGACACAATGAAAAACCAACTAAGAGACATTTGAACCTTCCTTTGAAAGTATGTTTTGTGAAAAAATATATATAAAAAGTTTCTTTTCTGTGTAGGGTATATATTATTTTGGTAGGCTATCAGGTGAAAAGAAATATATGGAAAACCCACAGGCAAAATCCTGTACATGGAACTTTCTAAATTATATATATATCCATTGATTTTAAATGTATGCATATAGTCCTCATTTACAACCATCTGCTTAATGACCATTTAAAATTATGACAGACTTTCCAAAGCTATTTACAACATGAATTCATAATTCTAATGCTCCCCTTGTGCTCACATGATTTCATTTTGGGCAATTGGGAAGCAGCCACATTCGTGGTAGTTTTCAGCATCACACAATGACATGATTGTGATTTATGAGCTTTTTTGGTGGAAATTGGCATTTATTGCTGTTTTTTGTCATCCACTTATGACAATGGATTTGGTTAACAACCATGGCATTTGCTTAACAACTGCAGTCATTCACTTAAGAATGGCTGCAAGAAAGTCATAAAATCTGTCACATATAACCTACTTATCAATTGGCATGACTTATGAGTATAATTCTAGGTTCAATTATGGACATAAATTGAAGATATGCCAGTGTTGAGTCCTGGCAACTGCCTACACAAGTCCCTGCTGTTTTCTTGGCAAGATTTTGAAAGTGATTTTCCATTGCTTCTTCCCCTAGACTGAGAGAGAGAAAGAAAGAAAGAAAGAAAGAAAGAAAGAAAGAAAGAAAGAAAGAAAGAAAGAAAGAAAGAAAGAAAGAGAGAGAGAAAGAGAGAGAGGTCCAAAATCATCCAGCTGGCTTCATATCAAAGGTAGGACTAGAACTCATGGAGTTATAGAACTCATAGCCTAGTGATATGTAAAACTTGCTGCTTATATTGATTACAAAGATAAAAGGAATGGATCTCTGACTTATTTCTGTTAGACTTATAGTGCAATCTGTCTTCCAGAACTCAAAGCAATAAACACAGCCTTCACTGTATTTTGCACAAGCAGCCCAGTTCAAAAAAGCCAACAGATTTATGGTATATTATAGGTTTGAAGAATAGGCCAAAAATTACTAAGTAATTTTTCTTGAATAAGCAAAACTTAGACTAAGCCTCCTAGTCCTAGTTTATCAAAACCATATTGAACGCTGATTTTTAAGTTTATTATTTAAAAAAATTATGACAAAAATATAACAGTAATGATAATATAAATCAATGCAGCAATGCTATTGTCTCAATACATAATTGTCAGGGTAATGATGATGTAATAGCTGACCAGCTGCTGTAATGTTGTAATACTGTCATGCTGTAATGATGATGCAATGGTAGCAATGAGTCACCAGGGTTATTTGCAGAGGTGGTATTCAGCAGGTTCTGATCAGTTCTGGAGAACTGGTAGTGGAAATTTTGAGTAGTTCAGAGAATTGGCAAATACCACCTCTGACTGGCCCTACCCCCATCTATTCTCTGCCTCCTGAGTCCCAGCTGATTGGCTTTGGTTAAATCCTACCTTGTGCTTTCCCATGCAGGACCTTACAAACTTTATATATTTGGCCAAGAATTCTACCACAGTTCTCAATTGGTCTTGGATTCACTGTCATCATATTGATGATACTACACTACACTGTGTTGAATTGCTTCAATGTAGTCATTAAACAGAATAAAGAAGAGGGTAAAGTCAAATGGTAACCCATATTGGTGTGGCCTAGAATCTATCATCTCTCCTCAGATACACCAACTGGAACTGTCTACTAAGGAGACAGGAGCACTACAAAATGTCATTGTAGAGGATTCAGAAAAATACTATGGATACTAAAGTATGTTGGTAACTAAAACATCCAACACAACTAGTAGAATGAACAACAAAATGAATGCTTCTTTCAGTAAATGGCTAGGTCTGAATCTTGACTGCAAAGGGTTCAGACAATCACTTTTTAAAAAATTCCTCTATAGTTGTTGTCCCTTCTGCATCATACCTTCTCTAAAAAGGGAAGACTGGAGACTGCATCATAATTGCCTTAAAAAAATTGGCCTAAGGTCTTCCTTTGGTATTGAGGCACAGTAATGAGTTGTTTACAATAGTTCAGACACATTTTCCCCCTCCTAGGCTGTCTTGCAAATAAAAAATAGCAGAAAGCCACTGCAGAGGCAGGAAAGCTCCTCTCATAAAGGCCACTGTCACTTCTGAAGAAGAAGTTGTTTCTAGGAAATGTTACAGGTTATCACCTGTATCTCATCCCACTCTATCTAACTAGCTTACAACTCTAAGATTTTTGTAAGTAATTTTATCGACAAAATGATCAACAAACCTATTATCTCAGTATGTTAGGAATTTATCCTGCCCATTCTCTCCACTGCCCCAACCTTTTCTACTTTTCAAACTCCAAGCTCACTTTGTTAAGAGCAAATGAATGACATTTCATAGATGCAATAAATGTAAATAAATTTTAAAGTAAATTTTATAAAGTCTATAGATTTTAGCACTTAATAGTTTTGTTCTATTTTTTATAATCAGTATATCAGAATGAATTCAATTTGGATAAAAAAATTCAAAGGTGTATTTCCTCAACTGCATAGAGCTGTGTTGGCGAACCTATGGCACGTGTCCCGGAAGTGGCAAACAGAGCCATCTTCGCCGGCATGCAAGCCGTCGCCCCAGAGCAGATCCACTACCAGTTGATCGTTGGGTAGCTGCTGCGCATGTGGTGGGGGATGTGTGGGAGATGCACATGCATGAGCAGAAAGTTGTGGGACGTACAGGAGGGTTTGCACATGCATGCACAAAAAAGCAAGTGGTGCATGTACAGAGACATGGGTTGTGCATGCATGCGCAGGGGATGAGGGGGCCCATGTGCATTGCCTTATGGGTGTTGGTGCATGTTCATGCACGAGTGTGCACACATGTGCACTTTTGGCATGCAAGGACGGCAAGGTTAGCCATCACTGGCATAGAGAATAATATTTATAAAATCTATATAACTGTTTTAATTTTGTGTCTGTATAAATAAACTAATTTATGAAGATGAGAATAAGAATAATGATGTAATGCTTCTATAAACGGAAAAATGAAAAGTTTTCCAAAAAGTAAGATAAATGGATTTACTGTATCAATCAGGCATGCTGGCAAAATGGACCACCTGATAGAATAATCTCTCCTTGAGACTTACTTAAAGAACTAAATAAACAGCTAAAAGTTTATTTAAGTGAAATGATCCAGAAAAAAAATCAAGCCTCATGTAGCTTTTTAGAAGCATCTATCAAGAGTAACTATTTTTTGCCTGCTGTCCTTTGAGAGAATAGGAAGTCAATAGTGCAACCAGAATATCTGAAAGAAATACCATTTGCCAGCAAGCAAGAAATGGTGGGACCATAAAATAGAGAAAGTAATAGAAAATGAAGAAGCTAGAGTGCTTGGGATTGAAGAATTCAAAGAGATAAGTATTTGCTACACAACTCCCAAACTTAACAATTGTTGATAAGAAAGATAAAAAAGGTCTGGATAGAGGACATAGCAGAATAGAAAGAACTAAAGAAAATCACAAATATAAAGAATAGCAACTACAAGTAAAAAAAATGGTGACAAAAGAAAGCAAGGATATAGTAATGGTAATAGGCAGCTTAGGTGCTATCCCAGAACAACACCTCTTAAACACCACTAGGACTAACAAAATTACTATCAGTTAGTTGCAAAAAATAACTCTACTTGGAATAGCTTACACCCTGCAATGATATCTGTAATATTGTTAAATGACAACTTCTGCCTAACCCAGGTCCTTGATAAAGACTTGGTAAATGGACAAAAATGCCAAATCCGGTCAAAACATCTGGCTAGCTCTAAAACCAACCATAATAATTTATTGATTAGCCACCATGTACATCGGAGCACAAATACAAAATGCAGAACAATAATATTACCACATATTACAAAATAGAAACAAAGGCATAACTAAAAGAAAAATTTAAAATTATTTTTATGCTAACTCTACAATTAAGTCCAGTCAGATCTAAATATACAGTTCTCAGTTGTTCAAAAGCCGGCATTATATGCAATACTGAGATTCTGATAGGACATGAAATACGATGTTTTAATATACGTATCCCAATGGGCTATTTGTTTAATGCACAGTTCAAGATATTGATCTGTTTATTTCTTTTATAGTTGACATTAAAATAATATACGTGCTATGTCTTCTGTCTCTGGGGCTCCACAAATACAAGTACATTCATTATTACTATTATGATTGGTCCCCTAGTCAGCTGATTGTTTAAATGGCATTTTAGATATTTTTATCCACCTATCAGGTCCTTCCCATGGACTTTGGATAGGCAGATGTTATTTGATGGTGTTAAACGTATCATCACAGGATATAAGCTCTTACAAGTAAAACTGCCTTTTGCAATTGACCAATGGTGATTTTGTCAATGCTGAATGTGTTCAAGTAGTTATGGATCATTGCGCAGTCAGCCAGATATTGGATACTTGATTTGGCTTTTTTGTCTACCTATTTCCAAGACCTGGAATAAGCAGGTGTGGATGTTTGATAGTGTTACAGATATTGTTGCAGGATGTAAGCTGTTATGAGTAAACCCATATTTTGCAATTGACTAATGGTAAATTTGTCAATGCCTATGGTGTTCAAGTTGTGCTCTGCTTGTTCTGGGATTGCACCCAAGGTACCTATTACTCTTGGTACTACCTTTGCTTGCTTTTACCACAGTCATTCAATTTCTATTTTCAGCCATAGAAAATTCATTTGTATTTTATTAACTTCTCCTGTTCTTTCTCTTCTATTCTGCTGTATCCAGGTACTGCCATGTCCACTATGCAGAATTTTTTGTCTTTCTTATTGACAATTGTTCAGTTTAGGGTGTTATGTGGCAAGGTGCCTCTCAGTTTGAATTCTACAGTCCTGGAGCAATTTAGTTTTTTCATTTTCTTTGATTTTCGCTATTTTATGTTCTCACCAGTTCTTGCTTGCAGGAAAATGATATTTCTTGCAGATCTTCCAATGCACCATTGTTGCTATTTTATTATGCTGCTGCTTGTAGCCAGTGCATACCCATAGTTGTTGTGCAATCTTGCAGCAATTTAGTAGGTGGTCCATTGTTTCATTAGCTTCTTTGCATAGGTGGCACTTACTGTCTATTGCTGTCTTCTCAACTCTGGTTTTGTATGCAATTTTTTAGGCTGGGTCTTGTGCAGCCAGAAATAATCCCTCAATTTTTTTTCAGCTCTCCTGTTCTTAGCTATTATAAACTCTTGTTATTATCTGATTTCCCTACTATTTTTTAAATTTACTGTCCACGCAGTAAATGTGTGTTTCCATGTTTCCATTCTGTTTTTCCTTTGGTGTTTCTTGCTGGTTAGTTTGGTCTCTCTAGTAGACAGTAAGCATTCCTAGTATACTAACTTCAAAGCATCTTCTTCACTATCCTTCAGATATTCTTCCAATGTCCTTTTTTTCTTTCAACCATCTGGTGTACCTGCAACATTCCACACTACCTATTCTCCTTAGTAGATAGAGTCTATCAATGTTGCTGCAAGGATGAAGGGTATGGTTCATTGTCATTATTTTTCTGATCTTCCTATGTGTGGCTTTTAGTTTTTGAGTCCAATACACTATTCCAGCTGTGTATCTAATGACTGGAAATGCCCAAGTGTCTATTGTTTTCATGGGATTTTCTCCACTTCATTTGGATTTTAAGATCTTCACTTGGTTGATGTATTGAATTTCCTTGAAATATTCCTGATAGCGACCATTCCCAATCTCTCACCATTGACATCTTCCATTGTGTCATCAATGTGTCTTCCATTGTGCCATCAATCTTTGCAAAAAACTTCTGATGTTTCTACTGACTCCTGTTATTTCTAAGCACTTTATCCAGTTATATGGTCTTCTTGTAGCCAATCCATACTTAAAGTTCCTTCTTTTGGAGTTTTCTAAGGTCATTTAAGAGTTGATCTTTTGTTTCTCAATTGTTGGGGCAGTTGATTTTCTGCTCATGTGGAAAGAGCTTGTTTTCCACTACATGTTGGATTGCATCAACTACCACACCAGTTGGCAATTTGAAAGTTGTTGGTAAGAAAGTAATTAGCCTGTCATTGTCTAGTGATGCCAGATCAGTTATTGCCAGTTAGCTATTCTTCAATTTCATCTCCTTGCAGTATATTGTTAAACTGCCTGGCAACTAGTTGGTATAGACCTGTCTGATGTTTCAACCAAAATCATAAAATTCATCATCCCCTCATACTGACCAATTCTTGATCTTCCTTTCTCTTTTTCTATCATTTTTGCCGCTATTACTAGTTCTTTTTCCACCTCCTTTAACCAAGCTGCATCCTTGTTGTTTTTCTTTGGGTTATTCTATATCTGCACCCAGAACTTCACTGTTTCTTCCTTATCAGATACTGACTGATTCAGAACAGTCTCTCATTGATGGATTGGTAAAAATGTTTGTGATTAGATTGAAATTTGAGGTTCTGCCTCTAGTTTGCAATTCGAGCTTCGTGTCTGCTGATCTTCTTAGTTATAACTGTTATTTGCTGCTTTATTATTGCCAGTGTTTCCTTAATCTTCCTTATTTCTAAATGGTATTTTTTTGATTATGTATTATTTGGTCTTATTGTTCTTCGGCTTCTTTTCTTTCATCTGTTCTAGCTTGCTTGCATCTGATCTCAATTTGCTGATCTTATTTTCCAATCTAATTTTCCATTTTGGTGGCATACTGTTTGCCTTTTTTCCTTCTTTGTTGAATTTGCATCCCAGGTATTCAGTTACAACTGCAGCTATGCTGTATATTATGGTTCGTTTCTTGCATTGAATTGGTGCTTATAATTAATATTACAGTATTTGCATCTTTTAATCCTTGTGCTAGCTGTTTCTTTGGAACAAACTTCCAAAGCAGGCAGCTTTATTCTGATGTTTCTGTTCAGTTATTCTATGTTTCAAATTTTCTATAGTTGAAGAACTTGGTTCTTTCAGAGGCAGAAAATGGATTGCCTGGTTTCCAAATGAAGATCTGCTACCTCTGTCTAGATAAGAGAGACAAGAGCCCGACACTCAGAGAAAGAAACCTAGGACCACATAGTGGACCAACAATTAAAATTTGTGGTGGGAAATTTGTGCCTTCAGACTTGCAAGATTGATGTAAGCCCTCCAAGGTAAATTGGACAGGAAACATGACAAGATAACCTAACTCTTACCTTTATTCGGGGGGGGGGGGGATTCAAATTTCTTAACAACTGATTCTGTGGGTGTGGCCTAATTTCTGAGTGTGGCTTGGTGGTCATGTGACTGGGTGGGTTTGGTTTGCTGACTGTGTGGCTTGATGGTCACGTGACTAGGTGGGCATGGCTTGCATGTAAATATTGTAAATATTTAATTTTTTATTTAAAAAGAGCAACTTTTACCCAAAATCAGGCAAAGCAGGCAGGCAGATTGAATTGCTCACAGAATCACAGATTCACTCAGAGATCTATCTTTCTGCAATCTGCTACCTGAGTCTGCACTGAAAAACAGAAACTTCAGCCCTAAGGAAGGCTCAGCATCTCTGCTTTTAGATTAGCTAGAAAGCAAGAAATCCAACAATTTCCTGCTTTCTAGCTAAACTAAATTTCCCAGTACAGCAGAAGAGCTGATGGTGGGCGGAAAAGAAAAATAGCAATTTTTCAGGTAAGTTTGATGGCGCGTATGCCAGGTAAGGAATGAGTGGGTGGGGAGGGGAGGGGAGGGGCGGGGCAGAGTAGGGAGGGGCCAGCCAGTTGTGCAATTTGCAGGTTCTGAAATAGGCAGAATCATAACAACTGGTACTATAGAACTGGTCCAACAAGGTAGAATTCCACCCCTGCCTTTATTGTAAGATTACATTTACAGAACCCTGTTAACAGGTTGTATACATTCTCAGTTTGTCTATAAAGGCAGTAGCTAAAGTATTTTTCTCTTCTCTATGATTCAGTTATTGTGTTTGTCGAGCAATGTTATGTGCTTTAAACTTCAAATTTTAGCTCCATACAAGAACATGGCTAACCTTAGTTTAATTAGTAAATTAAATGTATTAATTTTAAAAATGAAATTTTATATGAACTAGCTCTGCTTCTTTACTCCTAAATAAATACCGTGTTTCTCCAACAATACAGCTTCCCCCAATAGGAAGTCCCAGCATGTTTTATAGGCATAAAATTAAGCCCCTCCCCCCAAATTTAGGCCTATTTTAAAACATGCAAAATGGGGGGAAGGGTGGGGGGCTTGCTGTTAGGAGTGCCCTATGGGCAGTGATGCTTCACCACCAACCTCCCTACTCTCGCCAAGTACTTTTGCTGCAGACCAGGGTGTGGTGCTGCCTGCAGGCTGGGTCAGCACGCAGGTGGCGTCGGCGTGGATGTCAGCCTCGGCATCAGTAGGGCACTTAGTATTGGGAGACCTTCCACCACCATTGCTTTCCCTTCTCCCAGTGCCGCTGCGGCATTTGGAGCATCGCTGCAGCATTTGGCATAGCCATGTGGGGCTGGCCAGGGCTCCTCCCTGCAACTGGAGACACTCGGCTTCAAGTGCTCCTGTCGCCACCTTCCTAGGCATCGTTTGAAGGCAGTGATAGCTCCCACCCATCCATGGACAGGGAGGTGAGATGATGGCCCACACCACATCCTCCATTCTTTTAAAAATGATGCCCTACTACGACAAAGCCTCCCCTGCCTGAGAGGGCAGCCCAACCCCACGTGGGAAGGTGAATTTCCCTGGGACAAGTGCCCAGCTGCCATTCCTGCCTGGCGCTTGGCAGAGTGCGAAGAGCTTTGGCTGGGGTGCCCCACACAGCTGACAGATGAGCCCTCCTGCCTGGTGGTGGAGCTCTGGCCAAGGCAGTGAGTGCCTCCCCACCAGACCATCCACTCATACCACGAGAGCTGTGCTTTAGCTTGGCAGGCTGAGCAGAGCTGGGGAAGCGAGCTGTGGATGCGTGCTTGCCTGCCAAGCAAAAGAACCAGGCCGACCCGAGCTTGGTTTTCCGAGACCCTCCAGCCCAACCCCGAAGGGGCCGAGTGAGGCCGCCCCAGGCAGTGATAGCTCCCATGCATCCATGGACAGAGAGGTGAGATGATGGCCCACACCACATCCTCCTCCAAGCTGAGCCCCACCGAGTGAGTGCCTCTGTCCGATGCCTGTGCCAGTGCAGCATTTGAAACATCGCCATTGCATTTGGAGCTGCTGGCGCATTTGGAGATGCATGGGGATGGGGATGGGCTGGGCGATGGGTGGAAAGGATGGGCACCTGTGGGCTCTCTCCATCGGACCCGCCGGCCAGGGAAGCAGTGCTGCCATTGCCTTGCCTCCCTGTCCGCGGATGGGTGGGTGCTATCACTGCCTTGGGCAGCCTCTCCTGGTAGCCCCTTTGGGGTCAGGCTGGGGGGACTTGGAAGCCAAGCTCAGATCGGTCCAGCTCTTTCGCTTGGTAGGCAGGTGCACACCCATGGCTCACTTTTCCGGCTCTGCCCAGCCCACCCAGCTCCAGCGCAGCCCTGGTGAGATGACCAGAGGGCCAGGCAGGAAGGCGCCCTCTGTCTTGACCAGAGCTCTGCTGCTGGGCAGGAGGGCCCGCCTGTCAGGTGCACAGGGTGCCCCAGGCAAGGCTCTTCGCGCTCTGCCTGGCGCCAGGCAGGAATGGCAGCTGGGCACTTCTCCCAGGGTGGGCCAGTCCTGTGCTGTGGCCCCAGGAGATTTGCCTCCCCACATGGGGTTGGGCTGCCTTCTCGGGCAGGGGAGGCTTTATCATAGTAGGCATCATTTTTAAAAGAATGGACTTTGCCTTCAAACGATGCCTGGGAAGGCGGCGACAGGAGTGCCTGAAGCTGAGTGTCTCCATGGGGCTCTGGTTGCAGGTAAGAGCCCTGGCTGGCTCCACGTGGCTGTGCCAAATGCCACAGCGATGCTCCAAATGCCGCGGTAGCATGGGAATAAGGAAAAGCAACAGTGGCGTAAAGTCTCGTGATCTAAGTGCTCTACCAATGCTAAGGCTGACATCCACGCTGTTGCTGCCCGTCTGCCCTAGGATGCAAGGGGGGGAATTAAGTCACCCCCGAAAAGACGGCCTAGCCATTTTGGGGGGGCTCAAAAAAAACAAAACACCCAGCCTTATTATATGAGAAACATGGTAATTTTGTTGACTTGGAGATTTAGTCCATACATTCAGCTGCTTTTGAAACATTGGTTGATTGAAGCATAAACTCAGAGATAGTAGACAGTATTGCAAATATACCTTTAATATGATGGAGAAGAGATATTTTATATAAAATCATGTTAGTATCAATAAATCAAAGATGTCTTTAGAGAGAGTCACTGGCTGAGTAATATTATATAACATCAACTTCAGTTCTAACTGTTGATTGATTCACAATGTAACTTCCCAGCTTCTGACTATTCCTAGACAGCTGAGCAGTAAAATTACATGAAGACCCAGGGGATACCATGGCTCAATGAAAAATGAAGTTATTTTGGAAGAGATTTAATTAATTTTGCTTTGAAATCTGTTCCAGAATTTGGCAAAGGTTTTATTTCCCTTGAAGAAAAATTCCCTTTCCCTTCTTTCCTTTCAAGGTGCTTCCAAATTTATTTATGTACATGGCAGAAAGTACTTGTATGTCTGTTTCAAGTTTATTTATCATTTTGTATTTCTGATGAATCATCCCTATGAACTCATTGTAAATATTTTTAAAGATTTAATTGAGATTTTCACATAAAGAAAAACAGAATATTCACACTCATTAGCAATATACACTGTGTGTGTGTAAGAGAGATAATTTACACACACACAAACATTATTTTTGTTGTTTAAACATTTTAACACTTTGTTGGAGGATTAATTTAACATTCTGTCATTATTTTTATATGAGCTGGGTTATATGAGTTCTTGTGAATTCATAATACATAACTTGCTTGATCTTCTCCTTCCCCTTCTTTTCAACCCATTATTCTTCTATTATTTGCTGTTTGCTCTGTGATTCACTACTCAGATCTATATTTATTCTATGAGGTCAAAACACCCTAATGTACTTTTTTATTCCTCCCTTTATATTTAATCATGTACAACAATTACTAATCTTATTTTTTGTTTTACCACATATGGTTTTTCAACAATCCACCCCAACTGTATAAAACTTATTCCTTTATTTCTCTTATTTTTGACTCTTACTTCCATAAACAAATGGAGAGCAACATGGTTTTGTTTTGTTTCAATACTCTGTTTTTGCAACAGGCCTATCTATAAGTACCTACATATCTTAAAATTTCTCTTACTATTTTTCGAACTTACTCAATATTCTCCACAGATTCATATTCATTTGTTTTTTTCTATGGATATATAACATTGTCTTGTATTAAATAACTTTCCACATTCAAGAATAATATTCCCTTCTTGATAACCAAAACTATCATTTATATTTAAGTGAATAAGCCACAAATGCAGATTGAGCAATATTATATGAAAAGTACTCATCGCTTTCAGTCCAGTGAAGACAGGACAGCTAGATTACTTTCCTCATTTAATATTGTTTTCCCAATTTTCTGCCTTTTATGGCTTCTCCCATACCTTAGAATAACAGATAATTAGAGTTGGAAGGGATCTTGTAGGTCATCTAGTCCAACCCCTCGCCCAAACAGGAGACCCTACACCATTTTTGACAGGTGGCAGTCCAATCTCTTCTTGAAAGTCTCAAGTGATGGCGCTCCAACAATTTCTGAGGACAAGGTGTTCCTTTGGTTGATTGTTCTCACTGTCAGAAAGTTTCTCCTTATTTCCAGGTTAAATCTGTCCTTGTTCAGTTTCCATTCATTATTCCTTGTCTGGCCTATAAGCACTTTAAAAAATAGCTTGACCCCTTCCTCCCTGTGGCAGCTTCTCAAATATTGGAAGACTGCTTTCATGTCTTCCCTGGTCCTTCTCTTTACTAGACTAGCCAAGCCCAGTTCCTGTAACTGTTCTTCATACGTTTTAGTCTCTAGTCCTCTAATCATCCTGGTTGCTCTTCTCTGTACTTTTCCTAGAATCTCAACATCTTTTTTGTAATGTGGTGAACAGAACTAGATGCAGTACTACTAGGTGTAGTATTAGTACTCCTTTGATCTTGATCGTATCCCTCTGTTAATACAATTTAAGATTGCATTAGCTTTTTTCGCTGCTAATGCACACTGCTGGCTCATATTTAGCTGGTTGTCCACTAAGACTCTAAGATCCTTCTCACAGTTACTGCTATTGAGCCTGGTTTCACACAGTCTATATGTGTACTTTTGGTTTTTCTTGCCTAAGTGTAGGACTTTACTTTTCTCTACATTGAATTTCATTTTGTTAGATACGGCCCAGTGTTCTATTCCGTCAAGATCCATCTGAATTTTGAGCCTATCTTCTTGAGTGTTAGCTATTCCTGCTGGCTTAGTATCATGTACAAATTTGGTAAGTTCCCTTTCTATTCCCTCATCTAAATCATTAATGAAGATATTGAAGAGTACTGGGTCTAAGACGGAATCTTGTGGCACCCCACTGCTTACTTCCCTCCATGTAGACTTAGACCCATTAATGACTACTCGTTGAGTACGGTTTGCCAACCAGTTGCGAGTCCATCTAGTGGTGGTTCTATCTATTCCACTTTTTTTCTAGCTTACTAAGAAGTAGGTTGTGGTCTACTTTGTCAATTGCCTTGATGAAATCTAAATATATTATGTCCAGAGTATTTTGCTGGTCTACTAATTTAATCACTGTGTTGAAGAATGAAATAAGATTGGTTTTGGCATGATCTGTTCTTAACAAACTGATTCTGACTGCTAGTTATTACTTTACTTGTTTCTAGATGTTGGCAGATATGTTTTTTTATTATCTTTTCCAGTATCTTCTCGGGTATTGTTATTAGGCTGATTGGTCTATAGTTTCCTGGGTGTGTTTTTTTTTCCTTTTTTGAAGATGGGAACAACATCAGCTCTTTTCCAGTCCTCTGGTAGTTCTCTGGTGCTCCAGGATTTTTGAAAGATATGGTGCAGTGGTTCTGAGATGACCTCTGCCAGCTCCTTTAAAACTCTGGGATGTAATCCATCAGGCCCTGGTGATTTGTGTTCATCAAGATCAGACAGGTGTTCTCTTACTATTTTTTTTGCTTTTTTTAACTTTTATTTATGGTCTGTCTTTTACAGTTATGTTTTTGGTGGGTTGAGCTATAGTTTCTTTTTGCATGAAGACTGATGCAAAGAATGAGTTAAGCAGTTCTACTTTCTCTCTATTGCCTGTTGCTTCCTTGCCGTCTTCTCTTTTTAGTGGACCGACTTTCCTTGATTTTTTTTCTTGTTATTTATATGTTGGTAGAAACTTTTTTTATTATCTTTGACTTTTGTTGCAAGTCTTTGTTCATTCTGTGTCTTTGCTATCCTGACTTTGTCTTTGCAGATTCTGGCTATCTGCTGATATTCTGCCTTAGTTGTATGTCCTTTTTGTACTTGTCCCTTTTTTCTTTCAATTTGCCAGAGAGATCTTTGTGCAGCCATGCTGGTTCCTTCTTGGATTTCTTGTTTTTTCTTTCTCAGTGGTATTGTGCTGGTCTGGGTTTCTATGATCATATTTTTCAGAGTTTCCCAAGATTCTTGAGTTGTTTTTCCCTTTAGGATTTTCTCCATGGAATCTTTCCCAAGTTCCCTCTGAGTTTATTAAAATTAGCTCTTTTAAAATCCAAGACTCCAGTGTCATTATGTTCTGTTGCTTGTGTCTGTGTTATGTTGAATTCTAGTATGACATGGTCATTCTCACCCAAGGTTCCTGCAGTTTCAACCCCCTCTATTGCTTCTTTTCTGTTTGTAAGAATTAAGTCCAGTATGGCTGTCCCTCTAGTTTCACCCTCTACCTTTTGGGCAACGAAGTTGTCAGCTAGGTTGGTTAGGAACTTATTTGATTTCTCACTTGTTGCAGAATTAGTTTTCCAATTGATATCAGGATAATTGAAGTCTCCCATTACTATTGTTGTGTTTTTCTGCATGTTTGTTAGTTGGTTGGCAAAAAGGACATCTATTTTTTCTGCTTGATGGGTGGCCTATAATATACACCTATGGGTATGTCATTCTTTTCTTTTAAATTGACCCATATGCATTCTAGAGGTTTTCATCTTTGGTTTCATGCAGTTCTGTAGCAATATAGTGGTCCTTTACATACAGTGCAACTCCACCTCCTCTTTTATGGGGTCTGTTGTTGTTTTTTGAATAGTTTGTATCCTTCCACCAGTAAGTTCCAATCATGGGTTTCATACAATAACAGTTTCTGTTATTCCAACTATATCATATATACCTTTATGTATTCGTAGTTCAGGTTCACCCTGTTTGTTCTCCAGACTTTGTGCATTGGTATATAGGCACTTGAGATCTTTATATCTGACATTGTGTTTACTGTATACATACCTATGTTGTGCCTGCCTGCCCCTACTTTCTTGCCACTTGTTTGATTAATGCACATAGTATGGCACTCAGTATTAAATGCTTAGTTTTGGTTGACAGCAAGGTTGATAATCCATACTGCAAAGAATCCGCTCCCGTGAACTCCATGCTAAACTCAAAAACTGTCTAGACAATGGAGAAAAAGACATATACATTGACTACAGAGCTGATTGCATCAAAAGAAAGTCACATAACCCACAACTCCGCATCCAATCCCACCCCATCCAATCCAACATCACTCAAAACCAAGCATGCACGCCCCTAACTACTTCTATTCCAACTACAACTGGCCTTAAATGCAAGCTACTCAATGCAAGAAGCCTTGTAAATAAAATACCTGAATTTCTCCTCTTAGTAAATACGGCTAAATTTGAAATTATATTTGTCTGTGAAACATGGCTCAACGCATCTCTCCCTGACTCCATTACCACAGTAAGAAACTATCATTTACTGATCAGATCGTGAAATCTGTAGAGGAGGTGGTGTTGCTATCTTCTATAAAAAGTCCTTACATCTAAAAAACATCCAAGTTACCCAGGAGCTTGCTATTCCTGAGACCATCATCTATGAACTGTCCTTAAATATCACATTTCGGTTCTTACTATGTTACAGAGCCCCTGATTATGACATCAAACATGCAAACAAGCTAAATACACTACTAATGTGGGCAGCATCCTGCCCACACACTTTTATCTTTCTTAGTGACTTCAATCTGCTCATATTAACTAGACCCTTAACGAATGTACAACTGAACCCACACATGCAACCTTCTACAATGCAGTAACAAATCTGGGACTAGAACAATTAGTAATGAATAACACTAGACTTAACAACTGCACCAATCTCATTTTCTGCAACAGTTTGAATTCAATTTACGGAATACAAATTAAAGAACCCTTTTCCAACAGTGACCACAACATAATTGAATTTTGTCTCAACATACATTCATACAAAAATCATCACAATAACGGAATCTCCAATTATAACTTCAAAAAAAGGCAACTATGATTTTATAAACAACGATCTCTCATCCCTTGATTGGCAATTTCTATTCTCTGGATGCAAGACCATTACAACATATTTTTACTTGAAGTCAAAAGAGTCATCAAACTATATGAAACATTAACAACTCCCAAGACCAGAAAAAAACAAATTACCCAAAACAATAAGCTTCAATCCAAAAAGAAATCACTTTGGCGGAAAAACCAATCTGGTCACGCTGCCAACTTCAAAAGCTGATACAAAAATTTATGCCACCAGATAAAAACTGAATGCACCAATTAACATATTAAACAAGAAGAAAACCTTCTACGCACTAATTCCACCCGTGCTTTCTACAATTTTGTAAACAACAAACTAAAAGACTCAAGGTCCATCCCATCCCTGAAAGGACCTAATGGTAAAGACTGCAACGACAACACTGTTAAAGCCAACCTCTTTAATACATTCTTTGGTTCAGTATTTGTAAACAGCAATGGATCATGCCCAGTATTTCATAGTTGAACCACAGACAACTACAATGATCTAATACATATCGATTTTACAGAAGACAATGTTGAAAAAGCACAACGCAATCTAAAAGCACCTCTATCTATTGGACCGGACAGAATATATGCCTACTTCTTAAAAAATGCTATCCACTGCCATAGCAGAACCTCTAAGCATAATCTTTGAAAAATCTTTCAGGACCAGCTCCTTGCCAAAACTATGGTCACAAGCCACGGTCATCCTCATCTTCAAAAAGGGAGACTCCAGCCTAATTGAAAGTTACAAACCAATGTCTTTATGCTGCGTCACCTGTAAAGTCATGGAATTCAATTATTAATCAATCCATCATCCTCCACTTAGAAACAAACAACCTACTCTCTAATAAACAATTTGGTTTTAGGAAAAAACTATCATGTAATCTGCAACTCTTACATTGAAAAAACATATGGACTACACAACTCAATCAAGGCAAAGCAATAGACGCAATCTACATAGACTTCTGTAAAGCCTTTGATTCAGTGGTACACAACAAACCACTCCTAAAACTAAAATCTTACGGTATCTCTGGACACCTGCATAACTGGATAGAAGCATTCCTGTCAAACAGACAACCAATGGTCAAAATTGGGAGCATCCTATTAAATTCTGTACCTGTCAACAGTGGTGTCCCCCAAGGCAGTGTTCTAGGATCAACTCTTTTCATACTCTACATAAATGACCTCTGTGATCATATCAAGAGCAACTGCGTTCTCTTCGCTGATGATGTAAAGCTATTCAACACCACAGGCAATACTGCTACCCTTCAAAAAGACCTTGACTATGTTTTATTTATACCTATTATCTTGTAAGCAATTGACAAATAAAATAAATAAATAAATAAAATAAAATAAATAAAATCTTACCTGCCCAAACATCTATTTTGCATGCATTGGTATCCTTATTAATTTTAGGTTGCTGGGCACAGAAATGTTTTGTATCTATTAATTCTCTGTCCCCGCTGTTCAGTTTAAATGTTTATCCAGGAAATATGTGAATTTAATGCCAAGTAACTCAGTCCCTTTCTTTGATGGATGCAAACCATCTCTTTTGTACAGTTTTTCATTGGACCAGCTACAGACATCATGACTAATAAAACCAAAGCTTTTCCTTTTACACAACTCCTTTAGCCGCACATTAAACTCCGCTACATGCTGGCCTTTCCCTTTTTGTTCCTTGTGTACTAGTAGAACCTCTGAAATGATAAGCCTACAGCCCATATTACTAAGTTTATATCCCAAGCTCTGGAAGTCTTTCTGAACAGAAAGTACATCCTTCTGGGACAGATCATTTGTACCAAGATGTATAATAGCATCAACATCACAATCCTTACTGACATTCTTGACTATCTTAAGAATATGCCTCTTGTCTCTGCTGGCAGTAGACCTGGCAGACATCTGACCTCTTTCAAAACCTCTGTATCCTTTCCTAAATTTACATCCCTTACAATTGAGTCCCCAACCAGAAGGTGGCTTCTCTTTTTTGGATGCCTTGCTCTTCTTGTGTGACTGGTACATAATACCTGATTCACACTTTCTCCTTTCCAAAGTAAGTTCTTCTTCTAGGACCATTATCCCCAGCTTATTTGAATTATCATTATCACAACTACCTTGACCTGTCACTTTAGTATCCCTATTAAGTTAGCAAGAGCATTGTATATGTTATACTGTGACACAGAAAAAGTGTTGTGTTTATGGTCCACAGCTCTCACCCTGCCAGATCCCACAGTTGTCCATACTGCCCTTTTCCTGTAGGATCTTTGGGGTAATGGGGGCTGGTAGCATGGCAGCTCAATAGATGGCTGGATTGGGCACCTAATTTCTGCTTAGAAAGCACAGATTAGAGATTCTAGATAGGTAATCTGTCCATGTAGACTGGTTTTTTTTTTTTATAAAGAGGACAGTATCCAAATTTGAAAAGAGTATTGCAAAAGACAGCTGTAAAGCAAGTATAACACAGTCATTTTGAAATAAAATAAAATCACAATCTCAAGCGCACTAACCTTAAATGTATTATTGGTACTTTTGGTTTATAGTTATATGATTCGCGCACCATTAAGCGCATGGGCCACCACTTTCTATTTTTTATTCTTTTGAATAAAACAAAAGCAACATCTTTTAAAGTTATATGTGTCTGTTAAAAAGAAAACATAATACATAATGTATTAAATGAAAAAAATCCATGTGGCATCTCTATATTTGTAATACATCAAGCTATTAAACATAGTGTTGTGGTTTATTTGGAAAAATAAAAAATAAAACCGGAGAGGTGGGGTTCAGGCAATTAGCTCTAACACACTCTTAGCAATATGAAACTAGCCAGCTCATATAAAATAATAACAGAATGTCAAATAAATTTAGTTTCAGAAACATGACTTGCTTTGTCTGATACTTTTCAACTTTTATATATGACAGTATTAAAATAAATGAAAAGTCTTAGTAAATCAGACCAAAATCCCAACAATTCATCATGTTTTCACTGTGGACAGATAGATGCCCACAGGAAAAAATCAAGTGGCTACATTTATTCTTTCAAGACACATAACATACACACAAACACATACTTGGGGAGGGGAGAGAGGGAGGGAGGGAGGGGGGGCGAGAGACAGAGATTATTCTTTCCACTCTCTTTCCACTCCCTGCAGCAAGGAGGAAACTGCAGAAGGAAAGGAAACATTTGAAAAGAAGAGGTGAGTGTAGTATATAAAAGATTCTCTTGGTAAAGCAATAATGGAGAAGAAAAGCAAAGCAAATGATGGACAGAGACATGGAAAAGCAAGATATCAGATGTAAAATCATGAGGTGGACCAAATACGATGATTCCACCGCAGGCGCCTAATGGATCCGGATAGGTTCCTGATGGAGCTTGGGCCATGTCCCGACGTTTGAGCACACGACTTGGTTGAGGATCTGGTGGCCACCTGGGAAAGGGTGGTGGCTGGGGCCCTTGATCGGGTTGTGCCCTTGCGGCCTCTAACCCAGCGCCGTTCTCACTCGGCCCCTTGGTTTTCCGAGGAGCTGCAGGAGATGAAGCGCCAGAAAAGATATCTGGAGAGTATTTGGAGGACCACTCGCTCTGGATCTGACCGAACACTATTATGGTCTTATATTAAGACCTATTTAGTGGCAATAAGGGTGGCAAAGCGTTCTCACTTTTCCACTTATTGCATCTGCAGGAAATCACCCAGTCACCCTGTTTAGAGTGACCCGCTCCCTCCTGGAAGGGGGAGCACGGGAGGACCCCTTGCAGGGACGGGCTGAGGACTTTTCAAATTTCCTGCTGGATAACATCACTCAGATCCGGGATGAGTTGGACTCTGAATGGGCAACTCTGGACGGGGGGGTTGGGGGCAGAATTTGGAGAGGTCATTTGGGAAGAGTTTGATCCTGTGACCCCCGAAGACATGGACAGGATCCTGCGGGGGCTGAATGCTACCATATGTTTGTTGGACCCATGCCCCTGGCTGGTGTTGGCCACTCGGGAGGTGACATGACGTTGGTTCCAGGGTATCATTAATGCTTCCTTGAGTGAGGGATATCTGCCCGCCGCCTTGAAAGAGGCGGTGGTGAGACCCCTCCTCAAGAAACCGTCCCTGGACCCAACTTTGTTATCTAATTATCGTCCAGTCTTCAACCTTCACTTGTGGCGAAGGCTGTTGAGAGTGTGGTGGCACAACAGCTCCCCCAGCACGACAGCTTCCCCAGCTGACTATTTGGATCCACATCAATCGGGCTTCAGGCCCGGACACAGCATGGAGACGGCTTTGGTCGCATTGGTGGATGATCTCTGGAGGGCCCATGACAGAGACTATATCTCTGTCCTGGTCCTACTCGATCTCTCGGCAGCTTTTGATACTGTCGACCACAGTATCCTATTGCAGCGGCTGGGGGGGGTTGGGGGTGGGGGGCACTGTTTTGTTGTGGTTCTCCTCCTTCCTCTCCGGCCGTTCGCAATTTGTGTTGGTGGGGGGGAAGAGATCGGCCCTGAGGCCCCTGATTTGTGGGGTTCCTCAGGGGTCGGTGCTCTCACCCCTTCTGTTCAACATTTATATGAAGCCACTGGGTGAGATCATCCGTGGCTGTGAGGTAGAATTCCATCAGTACGCTGATGACATCCAGCTGTACATTTCTACCCCGGGCCACCCTGATGAAGCCGTCGAAGTGATGGCCCAGTGCCTGGAGGCTGTGCGGTGTTGGATGGGGCGGAACAGGCTTTGGCTCAACCCATCTAAGACCGAGTGGCTGTGCTTCCTGGCACTCCGATACAGCCAGCTGGTTCCATCGCTGGCTGTGGGGGGGGGGGGAATTCTTGCCCCACAGAGAGGGCGCACAATCTGGGTGTCCTTGGATGACCATGTGGCGACCGTTGCCAGGGGGGCTTTTGGTCAGGATCTACCAGTTGCAGCCCTTTCTGGATCGGGATGCGCTTCGCACGGTCACCTCCGCCCTCTAATCTCCCGCCTAGACTATGCCAACGCTTCTATATGGGGCTCCCCTTGAAGAGCACTCGGAGGCTCCAGTTGGTGCAGAATGCAGCCATGCAGGTGGTGTTGGGGGCTCCTCGGGGCTCCCATGTCACGCCGCTATTGCGCGAGCTGCATTGGTTCCCAGTGGTCCTCCGGGTGTGCTTCAAGGTATTAGTTACCAACTTTAAAGTGCTCCATGGCTTGGGACTGGGGTATCTACGGGACCGCCTCCTGCCATTATTGGCCTCCCGCCGGTCAATACGCTCCCATAGGGTGGGTCTCCTCGGGGTGCCACCGGCTGGACGGCTGGAGACCCCAAGGGTGCGGGCCTTCTTGTTGGGGGCACTCCCCCTCTGGAACGAATTACCCCTGAGATGAGGACCATCCCTGATCTCCTGACCTTCCAGTGGGCAGTGAAAACTCATCTATTTCGCCGAGCCGGTCTGGCCTAGGGTTCTCTTAGGGTTTTTAATGTGGTTTTTAGTCTTTTTAATTCCCTTTATATGTTTTTATCTTTCAGCCACTATATTTGATTTTAATTGTTTTTAATTTTGTATTGTTGTTGTATTTTTAATCGGCTGTACACTGCCCTGAGTCCTGTCAGGGAAAGAGGGCGGTATATAAGTTTAATAAAATAAATAAATACATAAATAAATAAATAGCAGCAGATTATTCTTGCTTATGATATATTTATGTACTTTGGAGTAGAAGTGCCACATGGAGATAGTTGAGGTAGATGATGCTAGACTCAAGAGATGTTGCTGCTTTTCTTCTTGGAACACACAGAAGTAAAGAAAGTAAAAGAAAAATTAATAGAAAGGAGAAGAACAAAGAACTTGAGAGAATGTGGACACAGTGAAGTTTTATTCTATTACTTTAAGTTTGTCTGCTAAAGATTACTATGATAACCAAAACAGAGAAAGAAAGGCAGAATCAAAATAGCAATAGATGAGGACAGAGGTGGTAGAAAAGCAGGTGGAATATAATGTGATGTGTTGCAAAAATGTCACAGAATATCAAGAGAGGGTTCTAGGTGTCACTCTGCTTGCATATATGGCTTAGAAGCTGCAGCCTTTGATCTCCGGATCTACCATAGTCAGATACATGAGAGCATTTATCAGAGTTGTATGCATTTCAGAATCAACCTAAATCTTTTTGCATTTACAATATCTCCTCTGTTTTATGCTTTTTGTATTGTTTTTAAGCAGTGTAAAGTGATGATGATGATGATTGGCAGTAAACCAAAGTGCCAGTAAAGGTTCAAGACTGCAGAACAGTTAATAATAAACCTAAAGAGTTTCAGGTCACTGATGCTTAGGCAACTTGGGTGACTGTCTCATTGTTGATGTTTATTCTGTGATATTTTCAGTTTAATCAAATATTTGCAGTAAATGCCTGCTTGGTGAATGAACTGACATTGATTGTTTGAATGTATTTGAATGACCCATACATCAAAGCCTCATTTCCAGCAATGGCCTAAAAACTTTCAAAAGATAGCCAAACTTCTGGTAAAGGTGAAAGGAAACATAGATCAAAATGAAACTAAGCTCCAGTTTCACTTTCATGGCAGCAGTGTTTTGGATAAGAACTACCGTAGCGAGGAAACCAAAGTACACTGGAATTCTTTTCAACTCCTTTTGCCAACACCACAACAGGTGCCAGAATTTTTTTATGTGGAAACACCATAACATGTTTCTGTGTATACGCATGCATACTTTCTTTTGACGATGAAATTCCTATTTCTTCCTCTCCCTCTCTCTCTCCCTCTCCCTCTTCCTGTCTCTCTCTCTCTTTTCTCTCTCTCTCTCTCTCTGTGCATTTAAGTATGTGCATTTCTAATCAAGGAGGGTGATTTCAGTTGCTCCTGTGAGTATTTTCTGATTTTCTCCCATGTTGATCTGATGTGTGCATCAGTGGTGGGATTCAAAAAAAATTTCTACTGGTTCTGTGGGTGTGGATTGATGGGCATGGTGTGGATTGGTGGTGCGGCTTGGTGGGCATAGCTTGGTGGGCATGGCAGGGGAAGGATACCTTAAAATCTCCATTCCCTCCCCTCTCCTGGGGGAAGGTTACTGCAAAATTCCATTCTCTCCCCATCCCAATAACTTGCTTTCCAGTTCTGTTCTCCAATCATCTGGGACTCAGGAGGCACAGAATAGATGGGGGCGGGGCCAGTCTGAGGTGGTATTTGCCGGTTCTCTGAACTATTCAAAATTTCCACTACCAGTTCTCCAGAACTGGTCAGAACCCGCTGAATACCACCTCTGACATGTATGCTATATTTATTTCCTCTCATATTTTTAAATAAATGTATACAGACTGCATCAGCTTTTGATCATGAGATCAAGAAGAATGCTACAAAGGAGCATTCAATTAGTAGCATTCTGAGATACTATTCAACTGCTTCTTTCATAGTTATGTACTGGAGATTTTTTTTTCCTTCTCTAGGAATATGTTTGTTCACTCTAATTTGGTCTGTTTTTTTTTTTTGCTGGCTGGTCTTGCTGTGCTAAAGTTGATCCAGTTCTGTTTTCAGAAACTAATGCAGAAAGCTTCTCCTGATTGACACAGAACCTAAAGTTTCTTTATAGACATACAAATACATTCATATTTACATACAAATATATCAGCACGCCTTTGGGATGATAGGAATTACTAGACAGTGAAAGCCTTCGCAATGTAACATCTGGATTTTTTTTTTCCAGATCCTGAGCAGGAACTCCACTGCAGGAGAGACAGAGTTATATTATTAATACATTCAAACAAATACTTATTTACTTAATTAGAAAGGAGCACAGCAATATTCTAAGTAAGTAACGTTTTACCCAACTGCACTTCTCATAAAGATGAATTGGGGAAATTTTTCAAAAACTTTTATCTCCCCTCCCCCTTTCTCTTACTCCATTTTATTATTGGATTTGCCAATTCAGGTTTCCAATTTCCATTTGAAAATCCATTTCCAAATTCAGGTTTCTTTGTTTTTGCTTGTTTGTCATTCCAAATCAGCAATTGGCCCCAATCTGTTCCATTCTATGTTGAACTATGTTGTTAGTGGATGGACAGGTAGAACATCAGGTAATACCTTGAACATGTTTACACTGTTTCTTTCCAACATTTTATCAGGCTAGAATTTTTTTTTAAAAGAAACATCTAGAAGGCTTCAAAATTATATATAGGGGAATGTACTTGGGAGGGACCTGATTGTAGCACAGATAAATGCTCACCCATGAGAATAATTTTTATACCACAGTATGTTACAGAATTTACAGCCAATGTCATTGTATTTTAAGAATAAAAAAATATTATTCCAATTTTATTTTGGACTTCTGAAGCAATACAGTAAAGCCTTGAGTTCATGGACTAAAGGAGGAATATTTTATTCATGCATAATATTGCAAATTTCAGAACTGCATATTATATACATATTTTATGCAATTTTCCATGTGTAATATAGCAAATAGATTTTATGCAGGCACAAAATCATATAGTATATAGATAACTATAATTTGGTAATGTTGCTAAACCAAGAACAGCTAAATCAAACATTTGTTGCATATGAATTGAAGTACAATTATGCTTGAATTTTACAGGCCCATCCTCCAATTAAAAAGTCAGGAAAACATGGTTGCAGAATGCTTGTATATGTCAAAATGCAGATTAAAAATAGTATTTCATCTGTAAATTGATATTTATTTATCTGTTTAAAAAAGTGAATAGAAGTTTTCACAGTGCCCAATCAGCAATTTCTGATTGCTGATTATGATACACACACATACACACACACAAACACATCTTTATCATTCAGCTACCTTATATTCAATTTAATAAGTGACATAGATGAATGCCTTTAAAAATATAGCAAGTATGCCCTAAATGTTTGATGGAATAAGCAGAGTGCTGTAATATGAAGTATTTTCAATGCAAAAATTGCTCTGGGAATATGTTAATATATGACTTTTCTCTAATATAGGTGATTCTTCATTTCCATCTTAGTAAGTCAAGCTATTTCATTTTGCAAAATGAAAATCCTTTATTTTTTTTGTCAGTTGTTGCTCATGCTATTTTAGAAAATTGCAGCATGTGGAAATTCTTGGCTGTTCTTAGCTAATATCAAGCAAACTTTTCATTCAATCTGATTACTGCTTAGATGACAGACTATCAAGGAATCCTCAGGCTTTAGGTTAGTTGTTAAATCAAAGAAGGATCTCAGAAGAGGGCAACAATAAACTACTTTTGTATTACTGCCAAGAAAGCTAGATGGACATGACCATAAACTCACCAAGAATTGTCACCACAAGGAAATATAGCTATGAAAAGAAAAATATGAATGTCAAGACATAGTGCTTAGAGCTTCAACCTGGGCATGGTAATAAATCTCTCTCTAGAAGGAAACATTGCTCTTGTGATTTTAGCAGTGGAAGATTCAAGGATGGTTCAAGTGAGTTGCTTTTATTGTAAGTGCATAAGAAGCTTTTGTAGGCCAAAGACCAATTGCTAAAGAATCTATCAGTTTGCTATGTTGCTATGTCACAATGGTATATTTCAAAAATGTTTACCACTGGTTCAGTGGATATGGATTGGTGGGTGCACTTTGTGTGTGTGCATGCACGAAATATGCACTTTGCGCAGGCACAGAGTTGTTTTGACTCATCTCCTGCAAGCCTGCACTCTCTCTGTCGCTTCAGCAGCTGCCACGCAGCAATTTTGCTGCACAAAATAGCTGCACTTCAAAAGCAGTTCATAAAGGTTAGTGTGGAGCCTGGTTCGGTCTCCACTGCGCACCAGCACTACTGGCTTGGCAGAATTGGGTGAATGGCACCTGCACAGTTTTGATAAAGATGGTGTATAGTCTCAGGCAGTGTAGTTTTGACTTTCAAAACTTACAAAGATTAAAGGGAAGAGTGGCAGTAGTATTGGCTTACTAGAATTTTCCCCCATCTCTACAACAAGCAGAATCATCATCAACCCATTGATTGTTTCTTGCTCAATACTTGACTTGGTAAAATTCTAGAAAATGGCTCTCAAATGATATTATAGAACAAGGGTCTTCAATTTGGCAAGTTTAAGACTTGTGGACTTTAACACCAAGAATTCCTGAGCTAACATGACTGGAAGAGGAATTCTGGGAGTTAAAGTCCACAAGTCTTAAAGCTGTCAAGTTTGAAGACCCCTGTTATAGAACAACAAAAATCCCTTTTCATTACTAAGAGAACATGTTTTCCATTCATCCTTAAGTAGGATGAATGGAGTGCAAGCATTATCAAATGTCTTCCAGGTCCTTCTTTTTGTCCTCATGTCCTTCATCTGATTGGTATGCCTTTAAAATAAAATATTGTAAGCATTTTAAGTATATGTGTGCATGTGTGTACAAACACTGAAATATCCACAATGGAGAAATGATTCATGAAAATAGTGGAGCCTGCGCAAATGGCAAATTGATATGTTTTATTAGGCATAAGATGACTAATATTATTATAAAATGCTGGAAACCTCTTAAGGACTTTTTGCTGAAAATTGAAAAAAATAAATTGGTGACTTATAGATTTGCTCATTAAACAGGGTGCATATGGGAAGAAGAAAACAGTATTGTACCTTTAATGAGGAAGGAGGTTGTTGTTAGCTGGCAGCTGGTTAAAGACTTTGTAACATCACTTTCCAGTTAAGCATAAGATAGTGCTAGAAGGTCTGCACAGGTTTGTAAACAACCTGTAGAAATGCAGAAGAGTCTCTGATGCAGGGCTGTTTTATGTTCAAAGAAAGTGGCCCCATGAGCTCCAGGCCACAAGCCTTCTAAATCCCTTCTCTCCTTTAAGTTTTATTCTGCTCTAGCTAAACCTTTATTTATTGTAATACCTGTGCTTCTGTGTGAGGTTTATTGTATCTTTTTTACTATAAAATGAAGACACTACAATGAACAAGTTTTTCTGCTCTTCACTGAAATTTCCAGCACTAATACAAATGAGTTTGCAAAAATTACAACATATATAGAGAGGCCAAGATAATCAATAACAAAGCAAGATCTCAGGCATGTTTAATCATTCAGTAACAACAATAATCCAATACTCTACAAAGGTCATTATAGGTTTGTATATATGTTTGTAACTTTGCAAGATTGCTCTAGCAGAAAAGGAATCAAAAGAAGAAGAAAGAGAATTTGATAGAATTTCTTCTAGCAAGAAATTTGGCCAGAAAGAGAAACAGTTGAAAACAACCATTTCCCCTCATCATCCATCTGGCAAATCTCTCTGGAAATCAGAAAGTGAGAAATGAAATTTAAAAGGCACGAAGGGGAGGGGGAGATAATAGTGATAAGCCAAAGTTGCCTTTAAAAAAAGAAATCATTCTTCTGACTAAACTTTTTCATTTACTGTAATGACTAAACTGGATGGAGAATAAACTATTTAAGAGCCTCTGGGAGAACTGAATTTCCTGGATGTTAAAACGAGAAGTTCAAATCTCTTCAAGCACTGACAACCAAAAAGGAGAAAAAAAACATTTTTCTGTCCCTTTCTCAAAGGCAAAATCTTGTTGCTACAATCATAAGAGGTAACCAACTTCAGAAATCAAATTTCTGAGCACCTGGATATGTCCATGTGGTGAACTGGCAAACAATATACCCTGTGTATTTTTATTAGTATTTTACCAGGTGCTCTAATTTGCTATAGAGAAGATGATAACAGAATTACAATAGAAGTGGTGGCAAGAAAAGAGATGTGCTCCTCCAGTATAACAATACGTGCTAATTCATCTAATCTTGATCACATGACTTCACTTCAAACATAATGATGTCAAAGATCATGTAGATCATATATGCTTTATGTATGATGCTGCATAATGTTAATCTAAGGGCGAAGGGCCATTATTTTAATGCAACTACTTGACTTCTTTCATCTTGAGCTGGGAATGGGCTGCAGGTGTAAGAGGAACATATTTTTGCAGGTATAAGAGGAAAGCATTTTCACCCATGAGTATTACAAAACATACAAAAGTTTATTTAAACAATAAGAGAAAAAACAATTAACTGCTATCCAACTATTTCTCATTTATTTTTTCACACAATTTAAAAACTATTTTCAACACATATCTTATCAAAAACTATAGCTTTCCTTTTAACTATCCTTTTCTAGAATTCAAAAATCAATTTAGTCCTACTGCTTATGGAACAACCTATGGAAATAGATCAGGTTGGAAAATTGTGTATGCTATTTGCATATATGATTCCATAGCTATGCAGGGAGAAATAATATGTGGACTCTTGCTTATAGTCCAGCCTAAATTAATTGACTTTAAGTTAACAGAAATTAATTATTCTTGTTATCTGTGAATGAGTCTCATTAAGTATAAGAAGACAGTTTTGTATCTGTAGATGTCCAGTAATATTATCTCCTGCTGATTTTCAGGTACTGTTTTTTTTCTTTACATTTGAGATTTGAGGTTCACATATCCACGCATTTCTGCATGGTAATAACAAGGAAACCATTGATGAGTGGAGGAGAAAAAAACAGATTTTTCTCCACAGCAATGCTCAATGATTTTAGGAGTTTTGAAGACACCCTACATCCTAGAAAATATCACAATCTTAATAATTTTATATACACACACCTGAATATTAGAATATTCATATATATATGAACATATGAATATTATAATATATATATTCTAAAAGTTGTGTCTTTTGGGAAGTTTGAGCCATTCCAGTTTTATTATATTTCAACCAAATGTCTTCAGAACTTCAGAAAGGAAATGTTACTTTCACCCTTCAAGCTTAATAATCTTGTGCTAAAGCCAATTTAAATGCTCTATGAATTTTGCAGTTCACTTTGGGAGAATTCAAATAGTGCAGGCATAAAAATGATCTAAATGCAGTTTTTCTGAATGCTACTTTAGTTGTTATAAAACAAAGCAGCCTTTTTAGAATATTGAACCATTTTGGAACATAAACAGATTATGGACTTTGTGTACAAAGCATTAAATATTCCCTTGTACCTGCTCATCATGTTTCTTTATCCAGCTCAACACCCAACAACTGTTCATGTAAATTACATTAAGAGTGTTTAATTCAGAACAGCAAGAATGGACAAAAAGAAATAAGAGATATCACAGAAAGTGAGTTTCTACACTAACTCTTTCTGATATACCTTTGTCTTCATCTTCATCCTGCACATTTCTGTCTGATAGGTGAGTTGAATTTTTGCTATCTGTTTTAACGGGAAAGAGTAATATCTAGTTTTCTTGTTATTTGTTTGCTTTCTTAAAGAAAATGAAGAGAAGAACAATATCAGAATTAAAACCTTTCAAAAATACTAATCATATACTGTATATCCTGATCCTCATATCAAAGCCTATCATATATCAATAAAATTGGTTCACAGAAAGTTATTTCCTACATTTTGCCTAATTGTACAGTGCAATTTAACCTCGCTCTTCATCTGCCTTCTGAACCAACAGCAAGTCTGCCGTTATTATTGCCTGGCTATTTTTCAGATAGTTAAAAAATATTATCTGCTTTGCCTTTAATCTTCTGTCTGGTGGATTAAGCATAACTGAGTCTTTCAAATGTAGAATTTAATTTCATCCTTGCTGGGAGGTTTTTTTTTTTAGACATGTTCTAGTTTGTAAATACACTTTGTAAAATTTGGTATCCAATTCTGGAATCCAATGTCTTCTTTTCAATAATAGTCTGAAATCTGTTTGAAATGTGTTATAATATTTATACCTATATCTATCTGTACTATATATCTACACGCACACATTGAAACATATACAAATACACACATTTTTCATGGGGATTAAATAAACCCATTCTCTAAGTTTCTTCAGTGACAAAATATTCCTGTTGGTCTTCCTAGATTCATTCTGAAAATGAGATGTTCAAGACTAAACAAGACTATGTTTAGGAGAAGTTTGATAAATGAAGATAATACTAGAATTATTACTTTATGATTTTGAAATAGTATGTCTATTTATGCAAGCCAAAACTGCATTTGTTGAAATTTGTTTGTTATCAATCATCCCAGTTTCCTGATTCCTATTATCAGATCTCTCTGAGAAGAAGAGAGAGAAAACTCTGTAAGAACTCAGGGCACAAAGTTTCAGAAAATATACAGAAGCCATTAAGATATAATTTACAAAACTACTGTTTATCACATTCCTTGTACCACTTTCTCTTGCCTGCTCCATGGAAAAAACAAGGACATCTCTATGATAAGGGATATAGTTTCCACCTGTTGCCTCTTTTGGTAACAAAACTAGTATCCAATTGTTTACTTGTGATTCTATGAAAACTAATTTTCACATGTATGCACTCTGTGATCAATTCTAATTGCAATATTATTTTCATAAATATTACGATCAAGCCAAGTATGAAAAATATATTTATTTTTCCCAAAATGAATCGCTTTTCATTATTTTATTAAATATTATTTTTATTGTACTTCTACAAATAATAATGTTAAAAAGATCCCCCCCCCTGTTTTCTAGGATCTTTACCACCTGACTCATCTTTGTGACAAATGGAGTCCATCTAAATATTTTTCCATGTTATTAACAATTATTATTAATGAGTACAAAGTTCAGATCTAAATCCTATGATTCTGAATTGATAGAACCGTTCGATGAGAAAGAATTGAATATTTTCCAAGCTAGCTGTGGCTGTGTTTCATAGATATACCATACCATACATATGTAACTAAGATGCTGATATAATATTATAGCATCAAATGGTTTTATTAAGTCAAGATGCATTGTGTTCATAGCATTCCTATAATCAATAAATTGTATTACTACAAAAATATAGAAAAAATAATTTGATTTTATTAGACCAAGATAAAATCTTATAATTCGTTACACTGTTTTCAAATTCATTACAGATTGCCTAGCCTATAATTTGCTGAAGAAGCTTCCCATGTATCAGTGTCACAATTGTTTGACCTATGCTTTTTTTCCCCTGTTTTTTAAAAATTATTTATTTTGTTATTTTTTTTTAGGAGATGATGAACATGGGAAGGTAGGTGTAATAGCATTGCAACTGAAGTATGGCCACTTTGTATTTATCACTGCAATGCCAGAACTGTAAAATTTCCTGCCTCCTTCCCAAATGCAGATGATCCAATTCTATTGGCAATGTTTTTCCATTAAATTCAGGAAATTAGCTCTCATTCAGCATTCTTGACTCTGTTTCTATTGATTTCTTTTTCCTTCAACTTTTCACTGTTATTTGGGTTGGTTGGGTAGAAGGAGTTAATATTTTCTCTTTCAGAAAAGATTGAGCCCAAAGAGGAGTTGAACAATGTTACACTTTCTTTGTTTTCTGTTACTGTTTGCACTCTTCACTGAGCAGTTGTATATTGATTATTTTCCAAATTAATGTATGAAAAATGAATATATCAAACCCCAATGTAGTTGTGTTTGACAAGGAAAATTAAATGAACAATGTAAGTGATACATAAATGGAAAAAATTAGAACAAATAGGTGACTGTGTATAATTCAGCACAGTGTTTACTAAAGATAGGGAGATGGATAAATGCATTTTAAGACATGTAAATTTTGGTAGAATACTATTGTGCAATATCTGGACTGTTGCAATAAATAAATATTTGTTGAAAGAAACTAAAATGTCTTTATGTTAAAAGCATGCTTCTGTCCTTTTTATTGTATAGAAAGAAAACAGAAAAACAATAAAAAGCGCCTGTTTAAGAAGTAAATGCCATAAAACAAAACATATAAAGAATGAATGATGATGAATAAGTATGAAGTGAAAACAGAAATGATCAAACTATGGAAAGCATAATCAGTTATGGAAGAAATTCATGATGGAAGAATGAATGATTCAAGAGAAAGACAAATTATTAGAACGTTGTGATGGGATTAATGAAACCTTCAAAAACAGAGATGTACAATAAGAATAAAGATCAACCAGTGTATGAATGCAACGGAAACAAGGGTGGAATGCTGTAATGAATAGTATCATCTATATTTAATTATTTCCTTTTCTCGTATTCTGCATTTATTTTATCTTGCTCACTATTTCTCATTCCCTTTTCTGATTTTTTATTATGCTGCTTACTTAGAAAAGGATTATTGTGATGACATGTACAGATGGTCCTCATATAGTGACCACAATTGTAACAAACAATTCAGTTGTGTTGTGTATGGACTGAGTCTTCACTCAGGTCCATGCTTCCAGCGGGAAGCACAGACCTCTCCCATTGGCTGGAGCCGTTTGACAGCCGGCTATAAAAGGCGGCTGTCAAACGGCATCAGCTGTTGCCGCTCCAGCTGGCTGCCGTGTTACCGCGGCAGTAGCGGTAACCCTCTTTCCCTGTTATTAAAGAGTTAAGCTGAAGCCTTGTCCTGGTCTCTGCCTGAGTTATTCCGTCGCTCAACAACACTGGCGACGAGGACGGGATACTAAATAAAGGCAAGCCAGGCAAGGAAGAGAAAGAAAGGAGCGAAATCACTAGCTGAGAGCTGAAATCGCTACAGAGTTGCTGACTCTAGCCGCGAAGCGCCGTCTCTAACTTGCCTGAGGAAAACTTCACAGCTGACAGAAGATGACTACGAATCCTGCATTCCCGCCCTTCAGACCGACCGCTGAGACGTGGGAGTCATACAAGAACCGGTTTGACTGCTTTTTAGATGCTTTAGACCTGTCAGAAATTTCTGAGCATAGGAAGAAATCTTACTTCCTAAGTTTTTGCGGAGCCACGGTTTTTGACACCGCATCAGCATTACTGGCCCCTAGATCTATTAAGACTATCCCTTGGGAGGAACTGCAAGAAATTCTCTCAAATCACTACTCCCCTAAGCCTTCCAGAATTGCTAGGCGCCATGCTTTCAGAAGGCGCATCCAAACAGAGGGGGAAACAATTAGTGATTATATGGCAGTACTGAGAACAGCTGCCTTGCATTGCGGGTTCAGAGATTACCTGGACGATATGCTGCTCGATCAGCTGGTTTGTGGCGTTAGAGACCCCAAGTTACAAAGACGTTTATTAGCCAAAGGGGATCTAACCCTAAAGCAAGCCATAGAGGAATCCCAGGCTGCTGAACTGTCAGCACTCTCAGCAGCTGAAATTCAGGGAAAACCCAGCAGATTAGAAAATCCAACAGTATATTTTGAGGAAGCCTCCACAGAAAATGGCCAAGAAGAGGCTACTGAGGTAAACCGTCTCAGATAGCCCAACGCAAATCAAAAAGAGTTCAGGCAAGGTATAAGCCAAACCCCACATTTACAAACCTTATGCTTAAGCTGCGGGGGCAACCACATCAGGGCATCCTGCAGATTCAGGAATGCCATATGTTTAAGGTGTCAAAAGAAAGGCCATCTGGCCAAAATCTGTCAGGCAGGAAAAACCTTCAACCAGCCACAAAGGCCACAGAAGCTCATTCAATATCCCAGACAAATTGAGGACTGTTTCACATGCTATCAGTCTAAAATAAAAAAAAAAAAATCTAACAAAATTAGTGTCACTGTTTCTATAGAAGGTAGACCCTGCAGAATGGAGGTTGACACCGGCTCTGCATTATCCATCATCTCATGGGACACCTTAAAGAAGCTACTCCCCAGAATGTCAAGACAGAAAATTCCAGCCTGCAACCTAACACTTCGGGACTACCAAGGCAGAACCATCCCTGTCATCGGAAAAGGCAAGTTCCTTGTCCAATTTCAAGGGTTTAAGGGTCACTTGCCTCTAGTGATAGTGGATGGCGTCCTCCCAAGCCTATTGGGACTAGATTGGTTCCCAGCCCTGGGCCTCCACATAGGGGGAATCCATGCCATTTCCAATTCAGAAGTTGAATCCCTGTTCAGGGACTATGCAGATGTATTCAGTGACGGCCTAGGCTGCTACGTGGGAACCCCAATATCCTTCAGGGTAGACTCCCAGGCAGTACCAATTCGTTTGAAGCCCCGCAGAGTTCCTTTTGCAATTCGTCCTAAACTAGACAAGGAACTTGACAAATTAATCAAGCAGGGCGTACTGAAACCTACGGACTTCTCAAAGTGGGAAACCCCCATAGTAACACCGTTAAAAAAGGTTGGAAGCTTGAGGATCTGCTCAGACTACAAGTCATCCATAAACAAATATCTACAAGTTAGTGCGTACCCAGTCCCTGTGGTACAACATTTACTCCATTCCCTTGAGCCTGGATCCATTTTTGCAAAGTTGGACATGTCCCAGGCGTATCAACAGTTTCCTGTTGATGATGAAACTGCTGAACTGCAAACAATAGTAACACACAGAGGGGCTTTCAAATGCACACGCCTACAATTCAGAGTTAGTGTGGCCCCTGGAATTTTCCAGTCCCTTATGGAACGAATCCTGCAAGGGTTGCCAGGCGTTGTGCCTTACTTTGATGATATTCTGGTATCTGCTACCAATCTACAACAATTACTACAAAGCGTCAGAGGTGTACTTGACCGTTTTAGACAATCTGGTCTCAAACTAAAAAGGGAAAAATGTACCATAGCCACTCCACAAGTGGAATTCTTAGGTTACAAGATTGATGCCAAGGGTATTCACCCAACTGAGTCAAAGGTCAAGGCCACTACTCATGCGCCTACTCCTACTAACAAAACTGAGCTTCAAGCTTTCCTGGGCCTCCTGAATTTCTACACTTCGTTCCTGCCCCATAAAGCTTCTATTGCCGAGCCCCTTCATAGACTTTTAGACAAGAACTCACCATGGCACTGGGGACCAAGGGAAACTATTGCTTTCAAACAAGTCAAGTCATTGTTAACTTCAAAGGCCGTCTTAATTCAATTCAATAAAAACTTACCACTCATTCTAGCAGCCGATGCTTCTCCATTCGGAATTGGGGCTGTCCTGAGTCACAGACTGCCCAATGGTGCAGAAGCACCTATAGCTTTCTTTTTAAGGACACTATCTTCCACTGAACGCAACTATAGCCAGATTGACAAGGAGGCCTTGGCTGCAGTGGCTTCAGTGAAGAAGTTCCATGAATTCCTCTACGGGCATCATTTCGAACTCATTACTGACCACAAGCCACTATTAGGTATTTTATCCGGCACTAAACAGACTCCTCAGATTTTGTCCCCAAGGATGACCAGATGGACGGTTTTCCTGGCTGCGTATTCCTACACTCTAATCCATCGATCCGGGAAAAACCTTTGCCATGCTGATGCACTCAGCCGCTGTCCCCTGCCAATGCCAGTCGTGGACCCAGCACCTGCAACCACAGTCTTTCTTATCAACGAACTCAAGCTTCCAGTCACTGCTGCTTACATCGCTGCCCATTCGGCCAAGGACCAGGTAATATCCCAAGTCCTGGACTGGGTAGGGAGGGGGTGGCCTACGGCCCCTTATCCTTCAGACTTCCTACCCTACAAATTACGCCAGCAGGAACTTTCCTCCTTGCAAGGCTGTTTACTATGGGGAACCAGAGTAGTCATTCCCCACAAATTGCAAACCCCGATACTAAAGGTGCTGCATGAGGGTCACCCAGGGATTGTGAGAATGAAGGCCCTAGCTCGCAGCTACGTATGGTGGCCAGGCATGGATGCCCAAATCTCTAAATGGATAAATTCCTGCCAGGCGTGCCAGGCCACCAGGGCATTACCACCAGCAACCACCCCTAGGACCTGGGAGGAAGCAGGCAGCCCCTGGTCCAGAATATACATAGACTTAGCAGGCCCCTTCCATGGCCGCACTTTCCTGGTGGTAGTAGATTCATATTCAAAATGGGTGGAATTAACTCTAATGCACTCCACCACTACGGAAGCAGTCAGCAAAGCACTGACTAGATGTTTGCCACTCATGGCCTTCCTGATTCTGTCGTATCCGACAATGGCCCCCAATTCACCTCCTGTGAGTTTGAGATGTTTCTAGCAAGTTTGGGCATCAGGCATATATTAGTAGCCCCCTTTCATCCTGCCAGCAATGGGCTGGCTGAGAGGGCAGTTAGATCTGCCAAAGAAGTGCTACAAAGATTGGGTCCTATTAACTGGCATGCCAGGCTGGCCCAATACCTATTGAGCCAACATACTACACCCTGTGCCTCAACTAATAGGTCACCAGCCGAAATATTAATGGGACGCCGGCTGAGGACCACTTTGGACAGGCTGCACCCAAATTATGCCCCTTTGCTTCCCCTTGGGTCAAACAGCCAAGATAGAGGGTTCCTGATAAATGACAAGGTGTTTGTCAGAAATTTTGCTGGGCAACCACTATGGTTACCGGGGCTTGTGATAGCAGTAACTGGTCCCAAGTCTTATAGAGTCCAGTTACCTGATGGACGGACCTGGCGGCGTCACGTGGACCACCTGAGGAAGCGTTGGAGCACCGCACCCAGAGGTCATCCAGACGAGCCCCCTGCAGAAGCAACCACACCATTCGACGAAACCAACTTCCAACCCACCGGGAACGATGACCTACCAGATGGGGAAGCTGACCAAGGTGCAGACCCAGCTCCAGACAGCCCAGCAGCCTCACCGTCGCCCGAAGACACGCAGAAGACACCAGACAGCAACTCGACGCCATTTTTGACGGAGCTTAGAAGATCCGGACGAATTCGCAGGCGTCCGGCATATCTGAAGGACTACGCATGCTCCTCACTGGGAGAGAGGAGTGTTGTGTATGGACTGAGTCTTCACTCAGGTCCGTGCTTCCAGCGGGAAGCATGGACCTCTCCCATTGGCTGGAGCCGTTTGACAGCCGGCTATAAAAGGCGGCTGTCAAACGGCATCAGCTGTTGCCGCTCCAGCTGGCTGCCGTGTTAGCGCGGCAGTAGCGGTAACCCTCTTTCCCTGTTATTAAAGAGTTAAGCTGAAGCCTTGTCCTGGTCTCTGCCTGAGTTATTCCATCGCTCAACAACAAGTTGTTAAGTGAAGCAGTCATTAAGTCACTGTGTTTATACTCTTACTTCAGTTTTTCTTTGCTTTGTAGACCTGCACAACCTCCTTTGTCTACAGCTATTTGTTCATACCTCTCCAGAATGATCTCAAGATGGAAAAAGTATATCTCATTCAGATATACTTTAGTATTGGAAAGAGATAAAAAGTGTCATACCTTCTTGTCTCCACACTACCGACCATATCATGTCTTTAACAGCCAGGGTTTGAATAGTTAGTCACAGAATATAACATCATAATCTGCTATCTTTTATGCTTATTTCTGAATGATTTGTAATTAGGGTTAGGGTATTATTCTTTTCAGAAAGGTTTGATATGTTTGTAATCTTATAGCATTTAACATAAAATACTTGAGGTTTTTTTTAAACAAATAATAAAAGATGAATATCTTTAGAAGTCTTCAGTCATGCAAAAGAGTTATAGAAATGTGGAGAAGAAAGGGCAGCCACTAAACTTCTTTGAATAAAGTGCTGACTGCAATATAGGCATGTAATGAAAGTTATTATGAAATTAATTAGCTAATCACCAACTATGCTTAATTAAGTGAACTTTTCAAACTATTATGAAATGGGGATATTTTCAATTTTTTAATTAAAATATGTGTGTGTCATTACACTATTAATCATAGTGTTTGTATGACCTTCTCATCTGATTTATTAGATAGCCTTATGGGTTCTTGATGAGATGCATTTCACATATTGGTATATTGTTAAATGAGGCTAGGATTAATCAGAGCTACGAGTGCTAAAAATGCACGTTTCATTCCTCCCCTTATGATTCTAGTATAGAAAAGTTTCCCATTAAGATAAATACAATTATTCATGATGTGTTGTACAAATAATGCCATTACATTCTCATTTGGATATTGAAGTTAAACTAAGATTTTCTTTAAGTTCAAGTAATGCTATGCTGATTTTCCCCACACCCTGCCCCCAAGTTTAATTCATTTTCCAGAAATTCATGGAGGAGAGAATAAAGAAAACACATACTAATGAAAAAAATATTGATGGACAAGTTTCTTGGGGTTGCTTTAGTCATTCCAGTTATGATTTTGTCATTTTTCTATAGACAGCCAAGGTACAATAACCTTTAAAAATAGCAGGCTTGGGAGACATTAAAATAATACAAATTGCAGTCTATATAGTGAGACCATGGATCTGTAGATGTTTCAAAATTTACATTGTTCTATTGTCTGTTTTGGAAGGAGGTTTTTTTTTTAATATTGAAACATGTATATTTAAAAGAGAGAGAGAGATAAATAAATGCACCAAGCTATAGAAATCAGGAATGTGAGTTCTAGGCCAGGTTAGGCATGAAGGCTGGCTGAGTGATTTTGGGGCAGTCATTTTCTCAGGCTATAATGTTAGGCTTGGGTAACATGCTGGTCAGTCAATTTCTGTTGCATTATATGAATAAATAAATAAATATTAGGAATAAATGTTATGCACTTAAATCAACTTTGTTTTGACATTTAAAATCTTGCTAGAATCTATTTAGAGTCTGTTCCATTCACCTGTTCACATGGTTGGTCTAAGAAATGCAGGAACATTTCTGGCCCAAGAACATTTAAAAAAAAATATCAGTAAATGTTTCATATAAAAATGGTGACATAAAAATTGACAGAAATTGTGTGTTCAAAATAGAAACATGCATTGTTTGTACTAAACTGCAATAAATCCAGAAGGACACACAAGTACAAGTACATACATAAACAAAGTCACATCCTTTATCAACAGTTTGTAAGATTTGATCTTCTACCTATCTCTCTTCACAGGAACTCATTGTTTATAAATAATTCTTCCCTTGACTAGTGTACAGATTCAAAAACAGAGATGTTTTGACGGAAGCTTTACAGCTGTCGACATTTCAAGACAAGAGATCAATAGGAAAACACAGCCTTTAAAACTGATCACAAACTAAATGGCCCCAGGGGTGATCCACATGCCTGCCACAGTAGGAAAAGAGTCTCAGCATTTCATATTTGACGGGGACTATTTCAAGTGGCAGTAGAGACATGACTCATAGTTTTTGTAATACAAAATGAGCATAATAAACATGTGTGCATAAACAGACAGACCTTACTGTCACAGTATTATAAAAAGTAAAATACATTATGAATATGTTTCTAATATATTTTTAAATTCTATATTGACATCTTATCTTTGTGAGGATTCAAGGCTAAAGAACCTGAGGTAAATGCAAAACAATTATTTTTCTATCATTTCCCAGTCAAACTGATAAATAATGATGTGTTTTAGGACCGGGGTGGGTGGGCATGGATATGGTGGGCATGACATGGAATTCATGTCAGGGGCAACTGTAGTATCCAAGTGCTAATGCATGACTTTCCTGAGATCCTCCCTCACTCTCATTATAATCTATCTTTCTTTCTTTCTTTCTTTCTTTCTTTCTTTCTTTCTTTCTTTCTTTCTTTCTTTCTTTCTTTCTTTCTTTCTTTCTTTCTTTCTTTCTTTCTTTCTTTCTTTCTTTCCTTCCTTCCTTCCTTCCTTCCTTCCTTCTCTTTTTCCTTCCTTTTTCGTTCTCCTTTCTTCTTCTCTTTTTCTTTCCTTGTTCTCTTCCCATTTTTCTTTCTTTGTCTTGCCTCTTTTCCTTTTTCCTTTCCTGTCCCTTCTTGCATGCTCAAATGCAATAGGGGAAACATTTCTCCTTTTGTTTTCTTTTTAGTTTGTTTAGATAGCCTTCTGACACCAAAAATGGAGCCCAGGGCCCCCCTGCATGCCATTTTTGCTTGCAGAGGACTGCAGGAGGCCATCGTGGCCAAAAATGGGGCATGGGAAAGCTGTGTGCAGGGGCCCCGGATCCTTTTTTGCTGGCAGAGGCACCGTGATCCACTGCTGTTTCCAGGCTGGCTTCATGGGCTGGATCTAAGCACCCTGCAGGCTGGATCCGGCCCACAGGCCTTGAGTTTGCACCCCGATCTATAACCTCCCTAATTTTCCACACTTCTTTAAATCTCAAGGCAAAAATAACACAAAATTGTTCCTCATGTTTGAAAGTCAGCTAGAGGAACTTCAGAGTGATAGAAAACTGCATAGACAAGAACAATAGCAGTAGGACGTTCTTCATTTTCCAATAAAAAAGGAGGCTCAAAGAATTTGAAACAAATTCTTGAGTGCTCTGAGAATAAAATAGAAAAACAAAAGTCCCTTTCTGCAATGGAAAAAGATATAAAAATGCCAAAGGAGGATTTGGTTCAGCATGAAAAAAATAACACAGTTCTTTAACTCTGCAAAAAATGACCTCTGAAAGTTTTTTTTCTCTGTATCTCCCTTGGCAGCAGCATTATTTCAACCTTACCTTAGTAGGCGAGATGGAAGCTGAACTGATATTGACAAACAGTGGTTTCTCTAAAGCAATCCAGGTTGTTAGCTGTATGACGCCAAATCATTGCTCTATATAAGCTAGTAAACTTGACCCTACTGTCAGTAGTCCCTCAATATATTTTTAGATTTTCAAAAGATGCTTTCTAATAAAACTGGGATATTCTACGTATTTTTGCTGTCCATTGGTTTATTACAGAGAGAGGAGAGGGAGAAGGAGAGGGACAAGAGAGGGAGAGGAGCAGGGGTGGGATGCTACCAGTTTTGCCTGGCTCTATAGAACCAATAGCTCTGAAGAGCAGCAGACACCAAACAGATTTTGTGTTTGCTGCTGTTTGGTCCATCCGCTCCGGCTCTTATCTGTCCTTTATTTTCTGCTTTTTCAACATCAGCTGCTTTGCTAGCACAACTAAGGTTGAAAAAGCAGTAAAAAGTGGCTTTTCAAACGCTGTGCACCCACAGCACTTTTCAGCTGTCCGGGTGGCACAGCTTAAGGTTTTTTATATATGGCAAAACGTAATCACTGAACCGGTAGTAACACCAATTGACCCATCCTTGGAGAGGAGAGGGATAAGAGAGGAGAGGGAGAGGGAGAGGGAGAGGGAAGGAGACCTTATTGGTCTTTATTGATTAGTGAAATAGCTTCAGGAACAGATAAATATGAGAGGTTTAAGGTTCTAATAAAAAGGGAAAGATTTCTTTGGGTTAAAATTATATCCTTTGTGAAAGATCTAATTGGTATGTTAAGATTCTGCACTTTTTGAAGGAAATTTTGGCTTGATTTTGTCAAATCTGTTGAAATAATCAGATCAAATCCAGTCAGTAATTTGAACTGACAAGTTGAAATGGATCAGATCAGATGAGACTTAAATATTTAAAGTAACAATTTGTACATACATCTTTTTTTATTCCCTAACACAGATTTTTCACTCACCATCCTCATAGTTTTAATTGTCGATATTCTTCTCTTGAAATGACTTCCTTCCTTCCTTCCTTCCTTCCTTCCTTCCTTCCTTCCTTCCTTCCTCCCTCCCTCCCTCTCCCCCCTCCATCCCACCATCCTTTCTTTCCTTCTCCATTCTGATTTTTTCTTGCTTCCACTCACAGCATTTCACTTCCTTCAACTGATGTTTAGTTCTAATTGTGCTACAATTTCTCTTGCTTTGATGCCACTCCTATCTTTTCCCAGTTAGTCAATATATCTGCTATTCAATTTAGATTTAGGTTTAAATAAAGGAACGGAGATGGGGGTCAATGTATATATCCATACACAATTTTTTATTTTAATTAATCTTTGTTCAAAATATCAAATATAAGTATAATGCTAACTCAGATAGTAACTATTTTTTCTAGCATTATTTCCATATTCTTGATAAACCTTTATTGGAAACCATCATATAGAAAGTTCCATATATTTAAATAATTTCAAACACAGCCCTTCGTGATTCTTAAAACATTACACCAGAAATTGCCTTATAAACTGCAACTGCTGCTTACTGCACAATTTTCATTTCATTTCAAGCTACTGTGACATTTTGCGCATATTACTTGAATAAAGAAACACACTTATTACCATATACCTCATGATTTTCAATTTAAATATGCATTAATTGTCTCTGAAAATCTTTGGACAGCCTATAAAGCAAAGGGAAAAAAAGAACATGTATTGAAGGCATTATTTGACTTCTTCCATGAAACGTTGGATTTTCTTAATTATGGGAAGCTTTTTGGATGGGAAAAACATTGTTTGATAATGTGATGGAATGAAGTTGTCCAATATGAGCCATTTTCAAAACTTAACCATAATGTAAAAATTAGGTCTTATGTAGCACAATCCACCTACATAAAATTTCATCACAAAGAAATAGGGAAAACAAACAGGCAACAAACTAAGCCAAGGATAAGATGCAGCCTTGAAACTTGTGCACAATAGGAAGTATATTCTTGATGAATTAAAAGCATGTCAATTAAAATAAAGGTATTTTAATATATAATGTTAAATTCTGAGGCAATAATAAAGGTTGTATTCTATGACATTCTAGTGAAAAAAATCCACACTAGAAGGAAATCTTTAACAAGAATTTACAGCAAGTATTTCTTCTTTAGAAACCTTTCTCAAGGAATACCTTGACTTATTTTACTATTTGCTTTTTATTTATAGATGTTAATTCTGGGCTGTTTCTGGGATTTTATCTTTCCTTGAGGAATAAAATCATTATCAAAACTTTGAGAATTTCCAGTTGAAAGCTCAGTGTGACTTTTTCTTTTACAAAACCTGTTGCCTTTATCTACCCTCCTTGTATATCTACAATTTTTATCAAGTTGCCCAAGGACACTAAGAGGTGTGCTAAAATGCATTGGACCTTGAGAGACCCTCTGCATTTTTGATGGATCTCCATTAGACATCCCCCAAACACAACAGTAATTCACAAATCATTCCAGCGGGATGATGCACTTTTGAGTAATTACCGTGTGATAGGTCAATTGAAGTATGGATGGTACTGAAATATCTAAACTTTCCAAGTGAATGTGTAGGAAATTGGCAAGGATCTTATGTGTCCTTGTAGTAGCAGTGTTTTTGAAACTATTGAGAATCAGCTTATACCAGCACTTCTCACCTGGATAGATTTTTCAGTATCCAAAGAGAAAAAACAACATTATAGTGCGAAAAAATATTATTCCAATAAATAAAATATCTCCTTAATTCATTGATTGTTGTCTTGATGACTATGTTTAGATGTGTATATCTTCAGAATTCAATCAGAGCTGTTAAAAGGATACATACAAGAAAAACAAGGATCTTCTAGAGTCTTCCTTGAAATTTGGCAAACCTTGACAAAGCTATATTGTGCCCTATCAATCTTTCTGACACTTTAAAGGTAATCTATAGAATTAAACATTATTTGGTATTCCTTAATGACTAAACAATTTGTTTTATAAAATATAGAATGATTATGAAGCTATAATAATTGATTTTTTTATACCAGCTTCTCAAAAGTGTGTTTCAAACAAATGTAAAGAATATCTTTTCATGATTTATTTACTCAATCTCCAATACACATTAAAGAAGCATCAGTGAATTTGTCAAAATGCCAAATGTGCTAATTATTTGCTAATTAGTTTGTGTAGTCAAACATGCAGAATTCACTGCTTCTTTATTTACATTATTTTTTATTATTATTTTGCTGGTAAATCTTAGGTGAGGAAATTATCAAAGGATGTGACTGGAAGGAAGAATCTGTTTGGGGGTTATATCACTTTTGTTGAGTTTTTTAATAAATCTTTTCATCTTATTTCTGCATTTATCTGTGATTTTATTTTTGAAAAGGTATTTAACTATTTGTGGTAAAGCAGTTCCCTTAAAAGTATTCATGTTAAACATTTTCTTTTAAATATGTACAATATGAGTACATCTGATACAGATATTTCTAAGAAAATCTGAGTAAAGAACTAGATTATTCAAAAAATATAAAATAAGCCAAAAGAGGCAATGTGGCATAATCATTCAAATATTGGAACATGACCAAAAAGGCCTGGATTCAAATCACCATAAACCATGGAAGTACAACTGGTACCAACCTAATTTCTCAGGGTAGAGATGCAAGATGCAGTATATTCTGTTGCAGTATAAACTGAAGAAGGATCAAACTTGGAAGAAAGACAAGATATAAATTCAACATCAAATTACATCCTGATATTTCTTATAAACACATCCAAATTATTCATATTTTTCTGGTTGCGGTCCACAGGATAAAGTATCTACACTTCCACTATGAAAGATATAGTTTTTATCTCATTGTTAGCATCAAACTAGTCATATGGTTTCCCAAAGACTAGTGTCATGAGGTTCTGAAAGGGCTAGAATCCTTCAAGGTGTCAACATACCTTATTCTTTCAACCTCAAACAGTGGAGGTTAGCAGAGTGGTAAATGCAAGAATCATAGAACACTCTAAGAATAAATCAAACTGCCCAAAACTCTAAAATTCAAAGACTTTGAGAGTAAGCAGTGGCACTCTGTTCTAGTGAACAGAGTGAAGCTAGACATTAAGGCCCCATAGGGATAATAATAATAATAATAATAATAATAATAATAATAATAATAATAATAATAATAATAATAATATATAGGCTGGCTCAGTTGTCAAAGAAATCTTATCAAGGATAATAAGCCTGCAGCTGAGGAACTTTCCTATTGAGTAGCCCTTCTGTTAACCACTAACAACAATAAGCTGTTGGCATTTCATAGAAAATGTGGTTTTCATTAGCAGATCAATACTTGAAGAGTGTTGTATGGTTCATTGAATTTTTTTTCTAACTTCCTAGAACTTTTAGTTCTAGGTTTAGAACTTTTAGTTTTAGGTTATGGAAGCATACTCTGCTTCATATTGTTTTTTTGAACTTTTTTGAACTGTTCATTATTCTTCATACCATGTTCCCCAATTTACCATACAGTCAGGTGCTTCCTCCTGGAAGGAAGAATCTGCCAGGTCCATCTGAACCTAATCCGATGTTTGGATGCACACCTACTTTAGAGAATAAAATCACTCTGCAAAAATAACCCAATCACAAAATACAGTGGATTTTCCTTTAAAAGGCTGAAGAGTCTGGTTGAATCTTAGAGGAGGAGCTTTGTGTTTCAAATATTCATGTTATGTGGTAGAATTCAGAATAATATTGTCTTTTCACAGTGAATTTTCTGATATTGGTGTGAGTAAAAACTATGTTCCAGTGATAATGCAAAAAGAAAATGAAAATATCCAGAATTTAAAATTCTCCCATTTGCCTTACATCGAGGGTCTTCAAACTTGGCAAGTTTAAGATTTGTGGACTTCAATTCCCAGAATTTCTCAACTAACATGACTGGAGGAGGAATTCTGGGAGTTGAAGTCCACCAGTCTTAAAGCTATCAAATTGGAAAACCCTTGCCTTACATGGTTCAATGGAGGCAACATTCACAAATTTCCACCTTGATTATTTTAGTCCATGAAAGTAAAAGAAATTATGTTCAATTTGTATTTTTTTTCATATAGGATTGAATTCGTTGTTTTACTAAACTCAGAGGAATTCAATTGTAAATAAGCCTACTATATGTTTCTGTTGAATTGACATCCATAAGAGTTTGATCAAATTAATTTTTATTCAAATTCCCAGAGATAAGATTCATTCAACCTATGCTTCTCAACATTGGCAACTTTAAGATGTGTGGACTTCAATTTCTAGAATTCCTCAGCCAGCATGCTGTTTTGTATTTTTTGTATTTTTATTTATTTATCACATTTATAAACCTCTGATTTACCTCACAGAATATTTTCTTTTATTTGTTAGGTAATTCCAAAATAACACCAAATGCTAAATCATTTGATGTTCCATGCTGACCTTTATTTCATTTGAACTCTCTCTAGGATACAAAATACAAAATGACAATGAGGCTAAATTGAATAATGCACAATAATTTTAAAGTGCCTTGTGTTTCTGGGATGAAGAGACACAGCTCCTGCCTTTTATTTCAGACCTGCCTTTTACATTACACCAAACCATGAGTGCTGTAACAACTGAGGTTTTATTATTATTGGAGCTAAAAATAAATTTGGTGTGAATCATCAATATCATGGATAAACATGGTGTACAAATGCTGTTATTCTGTTCTCTTTTCTGTATAATATATAGTGATTTAGAGTCTCTCCTGGGATGTATGATGGCTTGACATTGAGAATATAAGTTACAATAAAGGACTAACACCCTGAAATTTCTACAGCTATGCTGAAGTATGTTTGCTATATAGAATTACAAGGTTTTGATTACAAATAGAGTATAGAAGCAAGTCAAAACCTTATAAAAATGAATGACACTGTCTACATTATTACACTGATTAGGTATCTGAACTATTATAGGCAGGAGAATGAATGTCATCCTTAATTATACTGAACTTGACAGTATATTTTCCTAAATACTATGCTAGAATGTCAACAACAGATTATTGCCTTGAAATCTTATTAGTTGAAAAAAATTAAGATTTTTGAGCAGCATCAGAACTCAATATGTCTTCAAATAGTATAATTCTAGAATATCCAGATAACATGGCTTAGCTTTCTCCAAACTGACTGGTTTCCAGGTGTATAGAGTTCAGCTCGCATAACTTCTTTGAACAGCATCGTTATTGCTGAAATTGAATCTTAGACTTCCAGTAAACATCATGTTTGAATGGAATGATTGATCAACACTCTAATTAATAATTCTGCCACATAGGTTCCCATAGATCTAATGGGCATTTGGTATAGTCTTTCTCAATCAATTTGTGGATTTTCAGTTAATGAATAAAATTATACATCAGACAGAATAGCAATCAGCAACCACATTTAACACCATTATTCATTCATTCATTCATTCATTCATTCATTCATTCATTCGTTCGTTCATTCATTCATTTATACAACTCTTTGAGGTTGGTTGGGCTGAGAGAAAGCGAATGGCCTAAAATCACCCAGCTAGCTTTCATGCCAAAGTTGAAGCTAGAACTCATGCTCTCTCATTTTCTAGACTGTTGCCTTAAGCACTGAACCAAACTGGATGTCCTGGGTCAGTTCGATACTTTAATCCATTGAATGGAAAATAGAAAATTTAACACAAATACAAAAAACAGAAAACATGCTTCTGCCTCAACATTCTACCCTTTCTTTTAAGAAAAAGAAAAGTAGAATTTCAGTCTCAGCATTGATATATTTGCCAGAATTGTGCACATAAGTGTTATGATCAATGCTATAAAAGTCTTACTACTACCAGGTTTGAAAGGTCATGAATGGGAGAAGAAGTGAGGAGCAGTTTATGATTTACAAAAGACAAGAGAAGGCTATGCTGTGGAATTGATTCAAAAGGAATTGCAGATGGTGGGCTGAGAAAGCAAAGAAAGCCTTGGGTGCTGAATTAATGGAAGAGGCAGATGCTCATAAGGGTATTACAGAATTGAATTGCCAGTGGAAATGAAACTCATTACTGCTTTTACCTAATTTGGAAACCTGAGAAAGTAGTGATTGCTTAACACAGCCAAGTCATTTGATGATTCCAAAGATCATTAGAACACATATATGGTTCCTTTCCAGACACATATATGGTGTCTAAAAAGGAACCTGTAATTTTTTTTATAAAATAATGTTCTTTTAAATAGTAAAGTATCTAGAAAATTTGGACTATACAAAGAAACAATTTAGCACATTATATATCACAAATACTAAAATGACAGGGTAACACTATTGAAAATATGTTAGTCTACTGTAGAAACTAGAAGAAATGTCAGTAGTATCAAAACAGGCAAGATGGAAAAAGTGACTTTGTTAGTCTCTTTAGCCTTGCATTTACAGAATAATAGAGTTGGAAGGGACCTTGGACGTTGTCTAGACCAACCTCTTGCTCAAGCAGAAAGCCCTGGCCTATACCATTTCAGGCAAGTATCTGTCCAGTCTCTATGCTGAGAATGAGAAGCTTATGTACCCGCACTGAAAAAACTTCAGTAGATCTAGGCTTGTTTACATATCTTCTCATTTAGAGAGTGAGACATTTTGTTTAGAGGGAAAAAAAACTGAGGAATTTTTTTCATGAATTATTGTGTCATGATTTGCAAAGGCACAAGTAACAAAAGACACGTCCACCCAGTCACATGACCACCAAGCCAGGCCCACTACCTAATCCATACCCACAGAACCGGTTGTTAAAAATGTTAAATCCCACCTATGTTTGTAACCATTAAAGGCATAAATCATAGGCTTTCTTCTGTTTTATGCAAAATTTCTACAACAGTTTGCAGGCAAAAGTAAACTCAGGTATTCTCTTATCTAATCAAAGAAGTTGGTTTTGAGTCAAGATGGCATCCTGACTCAAGAAGGTTTTTTTCCCCTCCAGCTGACAGACAATGGATTTCACAATCAAAGCTGGCTTAGGAGTTAGTGTGAATGACTCAAGATGGACGACCATGGACCTACCTGAGAAGAGGAAGGTCCCAATTCTAATTGAAAGAGTTCAGAGTCTCCATTTTTGCCTTTCTAGTTGTCTGCTGTTTTAAGAACACTTAGGTTTTAGCATCATGTTTAGATTTTTTTCCTTTTGATTTTTACTTTCAAACATTAATCTATAGTTGAATGTTGATCCAATCCATCACAATGATGTCATCCCCAATTATAACTTCAAAATAGGCAACTATGATCTTACAGACAACGACCTCTCAACTCTTGATTGGCAATCTCTATTCACTGGATGCAATACTGCTGAAGACCATTGCAACATATTTTTACTTGAACTCAAAAGAGTCATCAAACTATATGTACCAATAACAACTCCCAAAACCAGAAAAAATAGATTACCCATAACCATAAGGAAACTTCAATCCAAAAAGAGATCATTCTGGCAGAAAAACAAATCTTGTCACGTTGCCAACTTCAAAAGCTGATACAAAAATTTATGCCACCAGATAAAGACTGAATGCACCAATTATCACAAGAGGAAAACCTTCTATGCACCAATTCCACCTGCACTTTTTACAATTTTGTAAACAACAAACTAAAAGACTCAAGATCCATCCACCCCGATAGGACCTAATGGTAAAGACTGCAATGGTGATACCATTAAAGCCAACATCTTTAACACATTCTTTGGCTCAGTATTTGTAAACAGCAATGGATCATGCCCAGTATTTCCTAGCCAAACCACAGAAAACTACAATGATCTAATACATATAGATTTTACAGAAGACAATGTTGAAAAAGCACTACTCAATCTAAAACCATCTCTATCTATTGGACTGAATGGAATATGTGCCTACTTTTTAAAAAAGCTATCCACTGCCATAGCAGAACCTCTAAGCATAATCTTTGAAAAATCTTTCAGGTCCTTGCCTAATCTATAGTCACAAGCCATGGTTATCCCCATCTTCAAAAAGGGAGACCCCAGCCTAGTTGAAAATTACAGACCAATCTCCTTATGCTGCATCACCTGTAAAGTCATGGAATCAATTATTAACCAATCCATTATCCTCCACTTAGAGACAAACAACCTACTCTCTAATAAACAATTTGGTTTCAGAAAAAAACTATCCTATAATCTGCAACTCTTACATGCAAAAACATATGGACTACACAACTCGATCAGGGCAAAACAATAGATGCAATCTACATAGACTTCTGTAAAGCCTTTGATTCAGTGGTACATGACAAACTACTCCTAAAACTAAAATCTTATGGTATCTCTGGACAACTGCATAACTGGATAGAAGGATTCCTGTCAAACAGACAACAAATGGTCAAAACTGAGTGTGTCCTATCAAATTCTGTATCTGTCAATAGTGGTGTCCCCCAAGGCAGTGTTCTAGGACCAACCCTCTTCATACTCTACATAAATGATCTCTGTGATCATATTAAGAGCACCTGCGTTCTCTTCACTGATGATGTAAAGCTGTTCAATACCACAGACAATACTGCTACCCTTCAAAAAGATCTTGACTATGTATCAGAATGGTCAACAAATGGTAATTTCAAATTTCAATGAATAAATGCTCTGTCTTATATTGGCAAAAAAAATAATAATCAGAAAATAAAATACAAACTAAATAGTCAAGATCATGCTGATGATCTAAGCTCTATAAAGAACCTTGGAATACTCATCTCTAATGATCTAAATGCTAGAGCCCACTGTAATTACATAGCCAAAGAGGCATTAAGAGTTGTTAACCTAATCCTACGTAGCTTTTTCTCTGGTAATATCACACTGCTAACTAGAGCATACAAAACATTTGCTAGATCAATACTCGAATAGCTCAATAGTCGAATAGATCAGTCTGGAACCCACTTTACGTATCTGATATTAGCACAGTTGAGAAAGTCCAGAAATATTTCACAAGAAGAGTTTTACACTCCTCTATTTGTTGTAGAATACCTTATGCCACCAGACTTGAAATTCTGGACCTAGAAAACCTTGAGTTATGTCGTCTTCGGTCTGATCTAAGTATGGTATATAAAATCATACATTGCAATGACTTACCTGTCAATGAATACTTCAGCTTCAACCATAACAACACAAGAGCACACAAACAAACTCAAGGTTAACGACACCAAACTTGATTGCAGGAAATACGACTTCAGCAACAGAGTGGTCAATGTCTGGAATACTCTACCTGACTCTGTGGTTTCTTCTCCAAACCCCAAAAACTTTAACCTTAGACTGTCTACTATTGACCTCACCCGTTTCCTAAGAGATCTGTAGGGGACATGCATAAGTGCACCAATGTGCCTACTGTCCCTGTCCTATTGTTTCTTTTATTCTTCTTATATGTACCCATTTCATGTATTCATAACTATGTATATACTTATACCTATTATCTTGTAAGCGATTGACAAATCAAATAAATTCAAATTCAAATTTAAATGCCTGCTCAATCTTAAATCTTGTTTTATTACTAGCTTTATTACTAGTTTTATTAATAATTATTATTATTAATTTAAATGCCTGCTCAATCTTGTTTTATTACTAGCAATAAATTACTTCTTCTTCTTCTGCATGGAAGTCACAGCAACTTTGGGTAGTGAAAGAGATCTGATTTGATTTACATTGGTATTATATTTAAACTGCAGGGATTTTGTATTTTATATTTTAAAAAAAAAACTCTCTTTGGACTTACTTTGTTTAAATTTTTGATAAATCTCTCTCTCTCTCTCTCTTTCTCTCTTTGGGAAAGCTCTTTTCAATGTCTTTTATTTAAGCTAATCTTTTGTGATGCTTTTCCTGCCTTTGTGAGTAGTTGTTTACAACTGTTCAAGCTGTAAAATTTTAACTTCTGAAGTAAAGAATAGCAGAGTTGGAAGTGACCTTGGAAATCTTCTAATCTAACCTCTTATGGAGGTTAAACTACAGTGAAAATGCCACCAATATATCAAGACAAAGCTTATTGGGAAAGCTAGGAAGTAACTTACAAGTTCAAAAATTTGGATAAAAAGTTTGATAAAGTAACAAGAAGATGGCAAGCAGATGTAAGAGACAGCACTTCAACAAGATTTACAATTTACAGTTAGATGGATTGGAATGTAACTTGCTACTGATAAGCCTAAAAGATAAGGTGAAGTCAGAAAATATAAGTTGATTAGATAACTCTGGATTCTAAAAAATTGAAATTCATAAAATTGTTCAGTAAAGAACTTGACATTTTCAAGAACATGGGGGGGGGGGGGGGCATGAGAAAATGGTTTTATTATACCCAGATGTTATGTTACAATTTCTAAGAGACATTTTGTACAACAAAAGCTGTAGATATACATACAACAGAGACTTGTGACTCTGGAGAACAAAATTCAATTGATAGAAAAGAGTCAATTAATATTTTAAAGAAAAACCTTATTATTAAGAATCAATCAAGGACATTTGATCCTGGATAGAAGAGACAATTATTGTGATGACTTATGGTAGACCAGAAATCATTATGGATTTACTACAAGTGAAATGTATATGATTAACAGAGAATTTTGAAATTTAATTTAGTTATTGGTTTTACTGTTAATTATGTTTTTATATAATAGATTTATGTCAGGCTAAACAGATGTATAAACAGTGTTATAGAAATTCTATGCCTGCTTCATAAGTTGGGAGGAGGGATTTATTATCTTTAAAATATTTTTGTCAATATTCAACCAGGGGGGACAATTAATGTATTTGTCTGTTTTCGTTTTTTATATATTTTTGGGTGTAAAATTCAATTGTTTAATTCAATTTTGTTTTTGTAATTTTTCCTTTTTTGAGTTATTTTTTTAATGTTTTGAATAAAATCAAAAAATTGGTTTACAAAAAAGAAAGATAGAAAGAAAGTGGTTTTACCATTTCTGCAAGTTCTATAACCTTTTTCAAGCATTTCAAGCATCCACAATTCTCCATTGTGGATAGTGCCAAGTACTTTTGCACTTTTGAGAATATAATAGTCTTGCTGCAATTGTCAAATATTAAAACAACATTCCATGATATTTTTCCTACTGCTTGTCCATCAATCATAAAATTAAAGTGTCTGATTTAAATTATTAGTTAGTCTACAACATCTTTTAAATCAGTGCATGTAATGGCATTTAAAACTGTCTGGCTTCTGCAATCGTGCACGGTTTCAATCTGTGCTCGCTGCTGGAACACCTCAAGCCAGCTGGTTTTGGGGCTAAGCCACCCCGTAGAGGTGAAGAGGGGGGAGGCTGCCAGCAGAGTCAAGGAGAGATTAACAAGATTCCTAAAAATACATTCTAACTGAAACTTTGTAACAAAATAATAGAACCCCAGGAAGAGAAAGTGGAAAAAAGAAGCAAGAAGAAACAGCTTTGGATTATATGGATTACTTGGTGATTTTTGGATTTTTGGCTATTGGATTTAAATGACTAAAATCAATCGGGTGGTTGTTTAAAAGTGTTTAAAATGGCATCACTTTTGGAAGAACTGAAAATGGAACTTAAAAATACAAAGAAGATGCACAAGAAGGAGGAGGTACTTTTGGCTTCGTATTTCAATTTTTAAAAATGGAGATCTGGAACTATGAGAAACAACAAGAAACACTTGTAGAACAAGAAGGTCGGAACAAAGAAGAAGCCATCATTAATGATCAAGTAATTTTATGTGGGGAAAAGAAAGGAAAGGGGGGAAAGAGTGGAAAGTTTAAGATTTGAAAGACAACCAAAAAAAAGAATAGTTTGAAAAATAATTACAATATTAGGAAGCAACAGAAGAGAGGATTATAGAAGAGAGAATTAGAAGTAGAGAGACAAGGGGGCAAAAAGGGAAGGGAGAAGAAGAGGGGGAAGAAGGAAAGGAAAAGAAGTTATAAAAAACAGAAACAAGATATAGATAAACAGGGAAAATGTATAAGGATTGAAAGTATAAGCCTATTTATAGACAGTGGGTGAAAATTTAATTGAAAAAGGGATTTCTGCAAAGGTACATAAGATAATATTGTTATATTAGAAATAGAAATAATTTAGAAAATATGAAACAATGTATGATTAAAATGATGGATAAAATACTTATTGTAATGCAATGGAATGTCAGTTAATAAATAAATGAAATAAAGAGAATGAGAGAATGAAATTAGAAAAGGACGGGAACATGTTATTTATTATTAATGATTTATAAAAATATAAGTGAAGAGAAATATGAAAAAAGAATTAATTTTGAAAAGTTTATAAGTGTTCCCAAGGAATTATGATACTCAATTGAAAAGAAATGTTAAAGAAATTAAGATTGTAATTAATATTAATGATAGAATTGAATTGGAATGGAATGAGTGTTTTATTTACTATTGTTATATATGTGTGTGTGTATGTGTGTGTGTGTGTGTGTGTGTATGCAGGTCTTCGTGTGTTTTGTTCACACAAGCACAAAGCCGAAAGCAGCAGCCTGAAGATGGTGAGTGAGATCTCATCAAAACGTTGCCCAGGTAGTCTCAATCTTACACGGAAAAAGACCCAAACACACCAAGACCTGCATACCTGTACCCGTGAAAATCTATGAAAATCTATGAAAACATACACATACACACACACACATATACACACACACACACACATACACACACATACACACACACAAACACAAACACACACACACACACACATATATATATATATTCTAAAGAACATAGTGTGTATTTTAAGAATGTACCAAGCAGAATTCAATTGGAAGTTATATAATTCTAAAGCCAAAAATTGAAGCTTAAATAAGAGTTGAATGGATAAAATTAAAAGATATAAAGGTGTCATACTCCAATTAGTAACTACAGGGGGAAATTTGTTTAATGGGAAAAGATAATATGAAATTGAAACAAGACAGACAAAAGTATAAATATAATAATTAGAAAAACATTGAAACTTAGAAAAAAATATATAATTGAATTTAGATATGAGATAATTAAAAATAAAGTTGAGAAAACCATGGGAAGGGAGAAATTATGGAGAAAATGTTAAAATAGTAATGAGATATGGAATAGAACACAAAGATGAATATGAAATTGAGTTTGTGTCTGTATGAAGAAGTAATAACCCGGATCATGCTATTCTCAAAAAAGATGTTTTATTTGTATGTCTTTATGAAAACCCAAATAAAATTTATATTTAAAAAAAAAACTGTCTGGCTTTTTTACATTCCATCAAATTTTCTTTTGTTTATATTTCCAAAAAACATTTACACTGCCATCATACGTTCTATGCAATTTATCTGGTGATATATACAATGGTATCTCATTCTATAAAAATTCTCTTTAAGATTACATTAGAAGATAATGTAAAATTTCAGTCCTTTCACTTAAATATTCCCCAATGTTCTATTTGGGTAAAATAAGCAGAAATTCAGCCTATTTTGTCATGCATTTGTTCACTTGTCCTTCTTCTATTCCAAATTCCAATAGAAATGCATACATTTTAACTATAATGTTTGAACATAATTCTGTTTCAAACATTTATCATACAAAACCATAAATAATTTAAATCTGCCCAATAGTTGTAAATAAGAAACCCATTAACAGGAATATCCACCTGCTACCAGATTTTTATCTTGATTCTATTTTATGTTCTATTTTATAAAGTTAGGGTTTAAATAACTATTTTTATTTGCTTATCATGTCTGATCATAAAATGCTTCCTGTGCTGAGAATTGTAATATTTGGGTACCACCTGGATTTGTATTTATTTCATATTCACAAAATTGCATGCCTGATGCAATAATGAATAATTATTTTTAAACTTAGCCAAAATACCCATGCCACCTAAATCTCAGATAACCCTACCTGCTTGTTTCTCAGCAAGATCCACTCCTTCATCCAAACTAAACAACAGAGAAGTATAATTTCAAGTCAGGTAAACTCTTCCTATTTCCTTTGAATCTTGTAATACCTTATATTTATTTTTGTTTTTAATTTTGTTTTTTCTCTCTACCGCACAAATTTAAATATATCCTTCTTCCACTCTTTAAATGCTACATTTGTCAAAACAAAAATATTGTGTGAAATATTTTCTAACCCCCCCCACACCTTTAACCTCAAACTATCCACTATTGGATAGTTTGGATAGACTGGGGGGGGAGGGGGTCGCGGGCCCCGAAGCAGCTGGAACACATCGAACTCGCTGGAGGATTTGGGGTTGTCCGGGTGGCCCTCAGGCAACAGAGGCCCTGCCGCGACCAGATTTTGTGCCTGGCATTCGGTGGCAACAGCTCCGGGGGACTGATGGGGCCGCGGACATTGTTCCTTCCCCTTGGGTCCTCACTGGTGGCAGAGGTGGTTGGACCGGGGGGAGAGGGTTGGTGGCCCCGAAGGGCCTAGAGGGTGCTGGAGTCACCGGAAGCCTCGGAGTTACCCGTTTGAAGCTGCAGTTGGGGTCTCCTTCCCTCCTAGGCCTCCACTGGTGGCAGAGGTGATTGAAGGGCCGGGGGAGATGGGGGCCCCGGAGCAACAGCAGAGCAGCAGAGGTGGCAGAGGAACTGTGAATAATATCAAAGACACTGGAGGGCATCGCCGGACGGCTAGGACATTTTTATCGGAACCTTTAAAATATTCTAGGAAAGATCTCTAGGCCTTGAGGGATGCCCCCCTCTCCCTCAAATGGCCCTCAAAACTCTCTAGGACATATCTTAATGACGGATCCTGGGATCCTGAGAGATGGTGCGGCTGCAGGAAACATGTTGGGGAGAATTCTGGGGTTTGTAGATTTTTAATGGGGTTTTTATGGGGGTTAGGGAAATCCGAACTGGGTTTGGGGGACAATCCGCGAGGATCTGGGGGTAGTCAGGCTGGCATGCACGTCTGGGAGGGCTCAGAGGGGTGTGCGTTGAGGGGGCGGACAGGGGGCGGGATGCCAGGGCCAGTTCTATTGGCACAGTAAGTGGGAGGGGCAGATATGGAGGGGGTAGAGGGCCATATCAGGTTGTGGGATCGCGCAGTCGCTGTCTTCAAGCGGTAGCGCGCTCCGACCCTCTTCACCCATCCTGCAGGCCTGGTTGTCCAGAGCCTTGGGCTCTGAGTACCCGGCTGATGCTGTGCAATGCCAGGTCTGTTGTGAATAAAGCCCCCCTGATTTGCGATCTTACTCAGGAAGAGGGCATGGACCTGGTAGGTATTACCGAAACCTGGTTGGGCCCAGAGGGTGGTGTTCCTCTGAAGGAGATGTGCCCACCAAGTTTCTTAGCATTTCATCAGCCTAGGTCTCAGGGAAGGGGTGGTGGGGTGGCGGTGCTTATTAGAGAGGTCTTTTGTCTTAGGGAGGTCACTGTTCCTAAGACGGCTGGTTCTGAGTCTCTCTTTGTGAAGTGGGCGCAGGGGATTCAGATGGGCCTTTTGATAGTGTACCTGGTTCCCTGCCACGTGTCACTGGCCCTGCCCGGACTCCTCGAGGTGATAGCCGAGCTGGCGGTTGGGACCCCTAGGCTTTTAGTCATGGGGGATTTCAACCTGCCTTCACTCTGATAGCTTGGGAGTTCATGGCTTCCATGACAGCCATGGACCTGACCCAATTAGTTTCTGGCCCCACTCATATAGGAGGACACACGCTGGACCTGATTTTTGTCTCTGGTCAGTGGTTGAATGACTGTAGTTTTGGGGACTTAGATATCAAACCCTTGTCATGGACAGATCATTCTCTTCTTAGACTTGACTTCTGTACTGCCACCCCCCACCGCAGGGAGGCAGAGCCGTTGTGGATGGTTCCACCCCAGGCACCTGATGGACCCTGAGCTCATAACTCACCTGGAGACTTGGTGGTCACCTGGGATAGGTTATGCCTTTGCAACCTCTGACCCAGCACAGATCCCATCCAGCTCCGTGGTTTACGGAGGAGCTGCGGGAGATGAAGTCCTGGAAAAGACGTCTGGAGAGTGTTTGGAGGGCTAGCCGTGCCGAGTCCGACCAAACACAGGTGAGTTCCTATATTAGGACCTACCTTGTGGTGATAGAGGCAGCGAAGCGTTCACATTTCTCCGCCCTTATTGCGTCAGCAGAAAATCGGCCTGCTGCTCTGTTTAGAGTGACCCACTCTCTGCTTGAGCCGAGAGCGCGGGAGGACCTCTTGCAGGGCAGGGCAGAGGAGTTTTCCCGATTTCTGCACGACAAAATCGCTCAGATTCGGGGTGGGCTGGACTCCAATTGGATGGTCCCGGGGGAGGTGTCCGGGGCAAGTCTTGAGACTATTATCTGGGAAGAGTTTGACCCTGTGACCGCTGAGGGTGTGGACAGGTTGCTGGGGGGGCTGAATACCACCACATGTTTGTTGGACCTGTGTCCCTCCTGGTTGGTTTCGACCGCCAGGGAGGTGACACGAGGCTGGCTCCAGGGGATTATCAACGCTTCATTGAGAGAGGGGTTGCTCCCTATTGCCCTGAAAATGGCGGTGGTGTGGCCCCTCCTCAAGAAGCCTGCCCTGGACCCGGCTTTTTAAAATAACTATCGTCCAGTCTCCAACCTTCCTTTTCTAGCAAAGGTTGTTGAGAGTGTGGTGGCACGTCAGCTTCCTCAGTACCTGGAGGAAGCGACTTACCTCGATCCTTTCCAATCGGGCTTCAGGCTCAGGCATAGTACCGAAACAGCATTGGTCGCATTGGTTGATGATCTCTGGAGGGCCCGTGACAGGGGGTATTCCTCTGTCCTGGTCCTGTTAAATCTCTCAGCGTCTTTTGATACTATCGACCATAGTATCTTATTGCGGCGGTTGGAGGGGTTGGGGATTGGAGGAACTGTCCTGCGATGGTTCTCCTCCTTTCTCTCCAACCGCTCGCAATTTGTGTTGACGGGGGGAGAGGTCCACCTCTAGGCCCCTCATTTGTGGGGTGCCTCAGGGGTCGGTCCTCTCCCCTCTTTTGTTCAACATTTATGTGAAGCCGCTGGGGGAGATCATCCGTGGTTTTGGGGTGCGGTATCATCTGTAAGCGGATGGTACCCAGCTTTACATCTCCACTCCAAGCCACCCCAACGATGCTGTGGAGGCTATGTCCTGGTGCCTGGAGGCCGTGCGGATATGGATGGGCGGGAACAGGCTCCGGCTCAACCCTTCCAAGACTGAGTGGCTGTGGTTTCCGGCACCCCGATATAGTCAGCTGACTCCATCACTGGCTATTGGGGGAGAGATCTTACCCCCCACAGAGAGGACTCGCAATTTGGGCATCCTCCTGGATGCACAGCTGTCTTTAGAAGATCATATTACGGCCGTCTCCAGAGGGGCTTTTTATCAGGTTCGCCTGATTCACCAGTTGCGGCCCTTTCTGGATCGGGATGTCTTATGTACGGTCACTCACGCCCTTGTCACCTCTTGCCTGGAATACTGTAACGCTCTCTACATGGGGCTCCCTGCGGGGAACACCCGGAGACTCCAACTGATACAAAATGTGACCGCGTGGGTGGTTATGGGGACATCATGAAGCTCCCATGTGACGCCTCTCCTGCGCGAGCTGCATTGGCTGCCGGTGGTTTTCCGGGTTCGCTTTAAGGTTCTGTTTTTGACCTTTAAAGCGATCCATGGCATTGGACCAGGTTATCTGCAGGACCACATTCTGCCGGTAATCTCCCACCGACCTGTGCGTTCCCACAGGGAACCATCGGCTTCTATGTGTCGCCGGGCAGCCCCTAGGAGTAGGGCCTTCTCTGTGGGGGCCCCTGCCCTCTGGAATGGTCTGCCTCCGGAAATATGCAATAATATGGACTTGAGAGCTTTCAGATGTGCATTAAAAACCTGGCTCTTCGAGCAGGCCGGCCTAGGCTGAAATGGGATTTTTAATTTAGTATGTGTGTTTTAATCGGGATTTTAAAATTTGGGTTTTAATAACTTATTGGGGGAGGGTATAATTTTAGACAGCCTAAAATATTTAATTTATTTTTAACTTTTGTAAATTGTAATAAAGTTTTATGGTTGGCTGTGCACAGCCCTGAGTCCTCCGGGAGAAGGGCGGTATATAAATATAATAATAAATAAATAAAATAATATTGATCTCACCTCATTCCTAAGAGGTCTGTAAGGGGCGTGCATAAGTGCACAATTGTGCCTATAGTCCCTATCCTATTATTCCCATTTATTCATACCTATTTCCTGTATTCTTACTCATGTTTATACTTATACCTATTATCTTGTTAGCAATTGACAAATAAAATAAAAATAAAATAGATAACATTCTAGGTAAAACATTCTAACTACAGAAATTTTACTCTTTCTCAGCTAACCTCACCTCACAAGATTGCTATTGTGGGAAAATTAGGAGGAGGAGTACTAGATATGTTCGCACATTGAGTTATTTATCAAAATAAAAAGATTAAAATAAAAATATTTAAAATATAAATTTTCTCAATGACAAAATCCTATCTTAACATATCTTTTAAACTTCAATCCATAACTTAAGATAAATATTTTGAAATAAATAAAATTCATATTTATCATGTTTGTATCCAAGTATTTTACCTTCTTTGCAACCTTTAAATCCATTTTATTTATCAGTTTTGTTTGATTTTGTATTTTTGCACTTTTCGTTAACATCCTTGCCTTTTATTTATAAATCTTAAAACCTGCTAGCACACCACATTTTTTCTAATTTACCCATTAATATTTAATTTATCTTTAAAAGATCTTCCAAAACCAAAACCAACACCAAACATCTGCAAAATGTCTTAACTTATATGTCTCTTTTTAATCTTTATGGCCACAATTCTCTTATCCTGTTGTATGTCTCTATTCAGTATTTCAGGTACTAAAATAAATAGACAGACAACCTTTTCTTGTTCCTTTTTGTATCTCACATGGTTTTCATTAGATGAACACATAACTAAGACAGAATATCAGCAAATAGCCTGAGCCTGCAAAGATGAAGTGAAAGTCAAATTAATAACAACAAAAGGTTACTTTCAACATGTAAGAAATAAGAAAAAAGTTAAGGAAATAATTAATCCACTAGACAAACAAAATCATAACCAAAAACCAACATGGGTTTATCAAAAACAGAACATGCCAGACAAATCTTATTGCATTCTTTGACAATGTCACAAAATTTATGGACCAGAGGAATGGTGTGGACATAATTTACCTGGATTTCAGTAAGTATTTGATAAAATAGACCACAACCTACTACTTGATAAGATATAAAAATGTGGATTACACATGATCACTACCAGATGGATTCATAACTGGTTGAACAACCACAATTTAACATATAGTCCTCAATGGAACTGCATTTACATTGAAGGAAATATGCAGTGAGGTATCCCAAGGGTCTGTTTTAGGCCCAGTACTCTTCAACATCTTAAACAATGACTTGGATTTGGGGATAGATAGGCAACTCATCAAATTTGCAGATGACACCAAGCTGGCAGGAATGACCAACACTCCAGAAGATAGGCTTAAGATACAGAGGGATCTTGACAGAAAGTTGGATACTATCTAACAAAATGAAATTCAATTGCAAAAGAAATAAAATTCTACATTTAGGCAAGAAAATCAAATGCACAGGTGTAGTATATATAGTACCTGCTTCTATAGTAGTAACTGTGAGAGTGATCTTGGGAGTTTTTTTTCAATTTTATTAATTTGCAAATATTTGGAGTTTATTTTTGAATTTTTCTTTTTACTTTGGATCAAAATATTCAGAAAATATATTCCTTGATTCTTTTTCTATTTCTTCACTTGGATTCAGTGTTCTCTTATTTGCTATTCTTAAATTATATAGTGCAACAAGGTACCAAATTACAGGCAAGCAAAATGTGATATTTGAAAATATCCTGTTTGATAACATGCAATCCTGAGTTGGAAGCTCTTTTTTTTTTTAATGGTGAAATGAAAATATTCAGGTGCATGCAGCTCTGGGTAAATTAGATTCACAAAAGGAATGTGATTTGAAAGCAAAAGATTTGTTGGAAAGAAATATCAACTGAATAGACTCAGAAGAGTTGTTTGCATGCATCTCTTTTAAGATCTTGTTTTCATTCTTTTATAACAAGAGAAGCCTCTTCCATGGGTTCTTCTATGCTGCTTTCCCTCTCCTGCATTATGTCTTCAAAGGAAAGTTGGCAAGGGTAGAATGGAAGCAGTAGCAAAGAAATTTGTCTGCCCGTCATTTTAAGAAATCAGTAGTTGTAACACAAAAAGCATCATTAATGGTTTTCTGTTCTCCCCTTCCTAGAATTGAAGGCCAGATGTAGAAGGCCCAGCATAGACAAGTGTCTTGCCACCCCCTGGGCCTAGAACAATGTAGAGGGACTGGTTAGCCTCTTCCTTAACAGATTCCTCAGGTGAAATTGAGTGAGGTACTTTGAACTTGGTTGGCCATGGCTTGTCAGGGAAGCACTGGTGAAATTGATAAACATATGATGTGTTTTCCCAGAAGTGATTTGCAACAGGATAGACTTTCCAAAGAATTAAATACTGAATTCCTTTGCCTCATTTCCTACATTCTAGGATCTCTTCCACATCATATTCTGGTTCTCCCTCCTCTATGACTGATGGTAGATAGGGCACCAGAATTATATTGTGCTTGGGAAAGCTTCTTTGGAGAGTAATGCTTGGTAAAATACTGGATGCACCTTCATAGATAATGGGGAATTGGAGGTGAAAGGTCTATAGGGTTGGTTTCTTGAAAAACTGAACGGTCCCACAAATTTAGCATCTAGCTACCTAGAAGGTCTTGAAGTGCCTAAGAATTTGGTAGAATGCCAGAGCTTGTTTCCGGGTGATCTCTATCACCAAAGGGCATCTGCTGCCTTCTTTGATCAAGATTTCAAAAGTTTTTGGACAGCAAGTTGTTCCTCTAAATAGTCAAACTGCCCTTGGGACAGCTAAGTTCAGTGCAGGGTGGTCTAGAAAAACTTAAGGCATGTGTCATATGTTGCGAGCAGCAAGTTCTCACGCCGGTCCGCTGTTTAAGCGGGAGCCGGAGAAGTTCCTGATTGGCTGAGCTGTTTGACAGCTCCCTATAAAAGGAGCTGTCAAACAGAATCAGCTGTCTCTCTTTCAGCTGCTGCCGCAAGCTGTGGCTAGCTGCTGTTAAGCTACAAGTTATCAAATAAAGCCTGTTAAAGCTTTATACTGCCTCTGCCTCTTCTTCAAGCGTGCCAAACTCAAAACTGGTGACGAGGATAGGATGCTGATGAACTGAGGCAATTCCTGAGGTGAAGAGAGAGAGCACTGCACAGCTGAAGTCACTACAAAAAGAGCTGTCACTAAGAGCTGTCACTAAGAGCAGTCACTTTCGAGCGAAGACATGATGGCACCACCAAATTTTCCGCCCTTCTGACCAACCACCAAGACATGGACATCGTATATCAATAGATTTGAGTGCATTATGGACGCAACCAACCTATCCGATATACCTCCTAACAGGAAAAAGGCTTATTTCCTGAGTTTCTGCAGGGCAACCATTTTCAACACCGCCACCACGCTACTGGCCCCTCAAACGGTCAAGGCTGTTCCCTGGGAAGAACCACAAGAACTATTTGGTAACCGCTATGCCCTGAAGCCATTTCATATTGCCCGCCACCATGCATTCAGAAGAAGAAGCCAGGCAGAAGACAAGTCTATCAGCAAATACATGGCAACTCTTTGCTCAGCTGCCTTGCAATGTGGGTTCTGAGATCATCTAGACGATATGCTGCTGGATCAGCTCATCTGTGGGGTAGAGACCTTCGACTACAATGATGGCAGCTAGCTAAAGGCGACCTCAGCCTGAAGCAAGCCATCGAAGAAGCTCAAGCCGCAGAACTATCCAATTTATCCTCAGCTGAGATTCAAAAGCCAAGCAGTCTTCCCAGAGTAAAACCCAGTGCTGCTGTCCACTACGAAGACAACTACTATGAAGATGATGACTGTGAGGAGGAAGAAGCAATCAATTGCTTCCGAACACCCCAGCCGACGCAGAAAAAAAGTTTTCCCACTGACAGAAAACAACTTACCCCACAGCTGATTTGCCTCAGTTGTGGAGGAAACCATCTGAGACCCAATTGCCGCTTTCGAAACGCTGTCTGCCTAAAGTGCCAGAAGAAAGGCCACATAGTTAGAATCTGCCAGGCACTCAGAAACTCAAACCTCCAACCTCAACATTTCAATCAACCAAAAAACCTCAAATCCAAAGAGGAATGCTATGCCATCAACAAAGCATTCCCAAGAGCTGAGTCACTAACTTATTCTTTTAATGTTAACAAAATTAATGTTAATCTTCTTTTAAAAGGCAGCCCCTGTCCTATGGAGGTGGATACTGGATCATCTCTATCCTTCATCTCTTGGAAGACACTAAAGAACCTGCTACCAGACTTCCACAAGAAGCAGCTGAGCCCCTGCAATCTGACTCTGAGAGACTACCAAGGACAATCCATTCCAGTTCTTGGAACAGGTAAGTTCCATACTCAATACAATAATTTTCAGGGTAACCTCCCACTAGTTATCATAACTGGGAACTTACCTAACTTACTGGGATTGGACTGGTTCCATTCCCTGGGTCTCCAAGTAATATCCAATATCAAGGGTGTCATTCCATACTTCGATGACATCCTCATTGCTGCTGACAATCCACAAGAACATTGGAACAGACTAAAAAAAGTTCTCCAGTGTTTTAAACAAGCAGGTCTTAAATTAAATAGGAAAAATGCATCTTTGCAGTTCCACAGATAGATTTCTTAGGATATCATATTGATCACAAAGGAATTCACCCTGTAGAATCCAAAGTAAGGGCCATCCAGGAGGCCCCTATTCCCCAGAACAAAACTGAGTTAAAAGCCTTTTTAGGACTGCTGAATTTCTACAGCTCCTTCCTTCCCCACAAGGCCACTTTAGCAGAACCATTGCACAGACTATTAGACTCTAGGACACAGTGGCAGTGGGGATCCAAGGAACAGGCCTCTTTCTCTGCTGTAAAATCTCTCCTAACTTCAAACAAGGTACTAATTCAATTTAACGATGCTCTCCCTCTTGTCCTAGTTTGCAATACTTCCCCTTACAGTTTTGGGGCAGTCCTAGGCCACAAATTGCCCAATGGCCAGGAAGCCATTATAGCTTATTTCTCCAGGACACTTTCCCAATCTGAGCGCAACTGCAGCCAGATTGATAAAGAAGCAGTGGCCTCAGTGAAAAGCTTCCATGAATACCTCTATGGACACCAGTTTGAGCTCATCACAGACCACCAACCTTTGCTAGGCATCCTGGCTGGGGACAAACCCAGCCCTCAAATCCTCTCCCCACGAATGACCCAATGGACAATCTTCCTAGCCACTTACAGTTATAAGTTGACTTATGGGCCTGGCAAAGATGTTGCTCATGCTGATGCCCTAAGCAGGTGCCCTTTACCCCTTTTGGTCAATGATTCTGCCCCTTTAGCCTCTGTGTTCCTGCTGGAAGATCTGCGTTTACCTCTTACAGCGGCTGACATCGCCTACGCCACCTCCAGAGATGTACAACTATCAAAAGTTATGGACTGGGTGTGAAGGGGATGGCCCAGGGAAACCATTCCAGTGGATTTCCACCCCTTCCAAGTACACCAGACTGAACTCAGTGTACTAAAAGGTTGTTTACTGTGGGGTCTCCGAATCATCATTCCCAAACTATTAAGACCATGCATTATTGAAGTTCTGCATGAGGGTCACCCAGGTATCAACAGAATGAAGGCTCTGGCCAGAAGCTATGTGTGGTGGCCAAACCTGGATGAGGCAGATACCAATAAAGTGCAGAAGTGCGCCATCTGCCAGATGTCCAGGCTGGCCCCACCAGCAGCCCCTTCTGGGGAGTGGGAAGATACCAAAATACCATGGTATAGAGTGCACGTGGACCTGGCAGGCTCCATGCAAGGGAAAAACTTCTTAATTGTAGTAGATTCATTTTCAAAATGGGTAGAACTAGTGCTCCTTCAATCAATCACTTCAGATGCTGTAAGCAGAGCCTTAGACAAAATTTTCGCTTCCCATGGGTACCCTGACATTCTAGTTTCTGATAATGGGCCCCAATTCACCTCATCCCCTTTTGAACTGTTCCTTGCCCAAAGAGGAATCAGGCATGCCCTAGTTTCCCCATTTCATCCTGCCTCCGATGGCCTGGCAGAAAAAGCTGTAAGATCTGCAAAAGACTCCCTGGGAAAAATGACAGAAGGGGACTGGTCTACCAGAGTAGCTCGGTACCTACTTACCCAACATACCATGCCAAGCTCAGCCACCAATTTCACACCTGCAGAACTATTTTAATGGGGAGAAGACTTTGCACAACCCTAGATAGACACCCTAATTATGCCCCCAGGGTACCCCTTGACTCGTCTAGCTCAGCAAGCGAATTCAGGCCAGGGGACCCGGTCTATTCCCGGAATTACACAGGTAATCAGTATCTGCAGCACCTGATTCAATAATATCATTTCTCTCTGTTTCTTGTTGCTCCTGTTGTGATTTTTCTCTTCAAAAACCTTGAGTGTTTCTAAAAATTATCTCACCTTCTGAACAAAATTTGATTGAAATATCTAGAAAATACTTTTCTAATCTTTTCTCTTTCATAGGTGTACTGTAAGTCTCAAACAAAATGCCCAGTCTTTCAATTTCAATGGGCCAGGTTATCTAATTCTGTTTCCAACTCCCTGCTTATAATTTCTGCTTCACTTTCTAAAATTCTATTTTGTTATTCATTTGTTTTAGCTTTCCAGAAATTTGTTTTGCAGATCTTCCCATTTTTTAAAAAATTCTTCTTTCATCTCTTCTTTTTTCAAAAGCATCTATTTTATTGCCCATTTGCTCAAATAGTTTTTGAGATACATCTGGTTCTCTCTGCTGGTTGCTCTAGTGATTCCCCCTGTCCTGTCTTGATCTTACTCTTTTTTTAGTTGTTGTAATTGTGAAGATAAAAAGTAAAAGATAAGTTTCTCATTTTTTAATTATTTTATCTTTCATTGTGTTTGACACTTTCAATTCTAGAGGTACCTGGAATTTCAAGATACAACATAACCCACATCACTATAGCAACAAAGCAATATCGTCTGGGTTAAAATTTTATCTCTGATTATGTTAAATCAATTACTGTACTCTTCGATAGTAAACAGAAGGCATTCTCATCAAGATCCCTTTATCTACTGTAATTTATGCTAGTGAAAAATCAGTTTCAAAAATAAAAATAGAAAAATAATTGTCCTCTTTTATTTATTTAAACATTGAAGTCATCTCTTTCTTAAACTGTTTATGATTTCTTTAAATCCTTTAAATCTGTTTTCAATTTTCTAAACCTGAAAAAAGTTAGAATATCAAAAGAGTCTTTCTTTCTTGCTAAGGGAATCTTGCTTCATCTGTAGATGTATTACTTCTAAAGTTGGTTAAGAAATGAAAATTAAATTAAATTAAAATTTTTGTCTAAGTTAATGATTGTAAGTGTAGATAGAATCTTGTGACTCCCAATTGCTTAACTCCTGAGACTGCAGAAATTTCTGTTTCTACATTCTACTTATAAAGAACAACTATTAAAATATTAGGGTTATCTCACAATTTATCTTTGATCCAGAGAGATTTCATAAGCCAGTGTCTTCCCACTAGCTATAATGCTTTTTTGCTCCTCCAGTCTGCCACAAACTTCACTGAAAGCAATTATAATGGGGATTATTCCATGTGCTTTTCTTATTAATGGGGTTGAATTGCAAATTACAATACACACAGAGATGTCAACTCATTATATTTCCAATAGATTGGTTCATGTCATTAGCTGCTAGTATCATATACTTGATGACTCTGCTAGTGTAAGCCTTATTTATTGCAAATTTTGAGAAAACATGAGTAGAGGATTAATCTCTTAAGGAATAATCTCACTGCATGACTTGAGTGTTTAAACTCAGATACAAGGCAGTTACATAATCAAGTGTAAATTAAGCTTCAGTTTATATGTTTTTGTTTTAATGGAAATAAAAATCAACATTCTACAGTGAATCATTGAGAGGAAGTTAACAAAAGAAGATTGGACATTTGTGGAATTATAAGTGCAAGAGTGTATTAAGGTCACCACAGTGACAAATTTAGGTCCCAAGTTATGTTTGGATGACTAGTTCAACCTTTACTGCTGGAAGGATGTTTAAGCTTAAACTAGCGGGTCTAGGAAGCAAGCCTTCTCTGCCATTGCCCCTTGCCCTGTGCAACATGCTCCGCCCTGGGGTGAGGGAGGTCCCTACTCTTTTGGTCTTCCATAAAGGTATAAAAACATAGCTCTGCATTTTTGTTTGGGGCACACAGATGAATATGCAACCATGGAATTAGTTATTGGCCTGAAAGTCCTCTCCTGACATTTATTGTCTCATTTATATTTGATGTACTTTTTTTGTACTTTTAATATTTTATTTACAATGCACAGTCCTTATTCTCACAATCTTTTACTGTTCCATATGTATTGGAATTGTAACAAGACTAGAAGTTTCTAATGCCAAAAGAGTTATCTCTGCCAGGGGAGATGGGACCAGCAACTAACATTGCTGTCCTATTGTTCTCTTATTAACAATTTTGTAAACCTGTAACTCTTACCTCCAAATGAGCAAAATTGGTATATACAGTTATACCACAAAAGCATTTAAAATAAACAATTATTTTTACATGAGATTTGAACATTTTTCTTGAATGAATCAATGCTAAAATCAATCTCTTTCCCAAACCCTCTGCTTTTATCATTATAGTAGTTCTTAAGTGAAATCTTCTTTTTTATAACTCAAGTGTTTTGTGAGCCAATTTTTAGTTTATGTACTCCTTCCTATACATATTACTAGTATGGTAAATGATAAACACTGCTGTAAAATATATGTGCATATATATCTGCATACAAACTCCCAGTACAACAATATAACAATAAAATATTATTAGGTTTTTGGAATAGAATTTAAATTGAGATGAGACATCTGTGCTTTGAAATATTTTTTCTCCTCAACAAGCCTTGAAGGAAGTGTGAAAAATTGACTTTTGCTGTGAAGCAGTAATTCTAATGGTCACCAGCTTTAGTCTTTTCTCCTGTGAAATTTCAAAAAACACTTTAATATGTTTGCATTTTCTACAGTATCAAAGTATGCTTTCCTGTTTATAAACTTTGTACACAAGTTAAAATAGTCTTCCAATACACAAAATACTTATTTTTAAGTGAACTTCTTTGCCATTTATCTCAGTGACATAATTTTTATAGCAGAAATAGATAACATGAATGTATTGAGTTTCCATTCCCATTAGCTTCAACCACTTAACCTTACTACAGGAAGTTGCAAGATGGAAGACTTGACAAACTCACAGATTGTTTAGCAAACCTTTCTGATTATTAAGTTTGCCTGCCTACATGTTTATGTGCCACTCCAATTCTGAATACACTTGAGCAGCTTATCAACAAGTAAGTTAAAATTGATAATAAAAACTGTCTATCACAAATTGCAACATTCTGATAAACCACCCTTTAGGAACACTTATTTATTTGTCTACTATGTTCTACCATTTCCAAATACAGATATTTAAAATTAATCAAATAAAAAACCCTTCAATAAATATAAAATTAATCTAGTATCTGTACTAGTCCTGCCACACCCACCCCAACACTAGCAGGGCAAGCTACTATATATAAACAAGGAGCAACCACCACACGTATTAGCCCTTATGATGTTATTTAATTGGGTAATGAAATATCTGCAAACAAACAATGAAATTCAGGAAGCAACAAGGATTCCATAAATTACCATTGTCATATTTGCACTGTGGATTTTAGAATCTTGAAAATAGCCAATTCATATACTGGCCAAAAAATTGAACAGAAAATTGAATATTAGATTTATGTGAAAGCAGAGAACTTATTCTAATCCAGGAGTAGGGATAACTAAAGCTGTTTCAGTGGCCATAGAATTGAACTTGCTCCATCAAGTTGCTTGGCTTATATTGATTATTCATTTATATATTTTCTCAGAAGGAATGGTCCTAAAACAATTAACTTAATAAAGCACTAAAATACAATCAAGGTAATGGAAATATAAGATGAAATAAAGTCATCCCATTAAAAATAATTATTCTTCAACATTTGCTAAATTTGTAAGAACACAGGATCTTTGAAAATATATTTCAGGGTATAAAAATTAAATATTAATCAATAAGTTAACATACAAACATAAATAAAGAATTAATAAGGCAGGGAATAAACTATAATAATTAAAATAATCCCCAAAATGCCAGAGTGAATAAAAGGGCTGTATGTTATCAATTAAAAACTTTTGATGCCTTGATAGAAGGCTAATACTCATTATCTTCATTTTGATTTGGTTTCTTATTAAGATCAGGTACCCAATGAGATCTGGCTAATAGATCCTTTCAGAAGCCAAATCAGTATGAAGCCAAAGTTTTCTTATTCTGGTATTTTATATACAAAGAATAGGCAAAGAAATAAAATGAAACTCAGCAGGAGTGAGATGATTAGTAAGAGAAAATGTATATTTTAAAAATAAGTAAAAGGATTGTATGGACTACGAAGAACAACAGAGGCATCTTTCCTTTTCTAGCAAATAGCTCACAACAGAAGATACACGGCAAAATTGTAAGAGAGACTGTTTCACACCTAATTTTTTTCTTACTTACATAATACACAACGTCTTTTGTAGACATAAATAATTTTCTCTAAGGATGAGTAATGCATTGTGTGAACCCAATTACTGTTGCTTATAAAGCATATTTCTTGCTTCCTGTGCTATTTGAATGTAGCAAATTTATTCAGCAAGTTAAGTACATCATGCTTTAGTGTGGTAGAATGCAAACATATTTAAGGATTCTGTTACATATTATTTTTAGCTACCTAACTTATTTTTAATCCTGATTTTATTCTGCAGTAGCCATAGAAACTACCACCTCAGATTAGGACTAAAAAAGAAATTATAGGTAGCCCTTGATTTATAACCACTCATTTAGCGACTGTTCAAAGTTAACAACAGTACTGAAAAAAATGATATATGACTGTTTTACACATTTACACATTCCTGTGATCATGTGATTAAAATGTAGGTACTTAGCAACTGTTATATATGTATGATGGTTACATTGTCCCATCATGTCACAGGGTCACATAATCACCTTTGGAGAACATCTAACAAACACAGTTCGGGAAGCTAGATTCCTTTAATAACTGTGTCACTAACTTAACAGCTGTGATGTCACTTAACAGCTGTAGCAGGAAATGTAAAATAGGGAAAAATCATTTTACAACTGTCTTGTTTAGCAAAATGGAAATTTTGGGCTCAAATGTACTTGTTAATGAATTTGTAAATTGACTTCATATTTGTTTTGTTTTGGGTCTATCATCCTTCTCCCCAGAACATTACTGTTGTAGAGCGGCGGAATCACTCAGGCAGAGACCAAGGCAAAGATTCAGCTCTCACTTTATTTTGAAATAAAGGGTTACCGCTATTGCCGCTCTAACACGGCAGCCAGCTGGAGCGGCAACAGCTGATGCCGATTGACAGCTGCCTTTTATAGCTGGCTGTCAAACGACATCAACCAATGGGAGAGGTCCGTGCTTCCCGCTCAAAGCACGGACCTGAGTGGAAACTTAAGTCAATACACAACACTCCTCCCTCCCAGTGAGGAGCATGCGTAGTCCTGTAAATAAGTTGGGCGCCTGCGTAGTCGTCTAGATCTTCTTGGCTCAGTTGGAAATGGCGCTGTCTTCTGCCTACTGCATGGCTTCTATCGGAGGTGAGGATGCTGGGACGTCTGGAGTTGGGTCAGGATCTTGGTCAGCTTCTTCTTCAGGTAGGCTGTCATCCCCGGTGGGCTGGAGGGTGGTGGTGGTGCTTCTGTATGGGGACCGTCTAGATGACCTCTGGGTGCGGTGCTCCAATGTCTCCTCAAGTGGTCCACGTGGCACCGCCAGACACGCCCATCAGGTAACTGGACTCTATAAGACTTAGGACCAGTTACTGCTACCACACGACCTGGTAACCACAGTGGTTGCCCAGCAAAGTTCCTGACAAACACTTTGTCATTTATTAGGAACCCTCTGTCTTGGCTGTTAGACCCAAGGGGAAGCATTGGGGCATAGTTTTTGGTGCAGCCTGTCAAGAGTGGTCCTCAGCCGGCGTCCCATTAACACTTCAGCTGGTAACCTATTTGTGGAGGCACAGGGTGTAATATGTTGGCTCAACAGGTATTGGGCCAGTCTAGAATGCCAATTAATGGGTCCCAATCTCCGTAGTACCTCCTTGGCAGATCTGACTGCCCTCTCAGCCAGCCCATTACTAGCAGGATGAAAAGGGGCCACTAATATGTGTCTGATGCCCAGGTTTGCTAGGAAAATCTCAAATTGACAGGAGGTAAATTGGGGGCCATTGTCAGATACAATGGAATCAGGAAGGCCATGTGTGGTGAACATCCTAGTCAGTGCCTTGCTAACTGCTTCAGTAGTGGTGGAGTGTATTAAGGTCAATTCCACCCACTTTGAAAATGAATCCACTAACACCAGGAATGTGCGCCCGTGGAAGGGGCCAGCCAAGTCTATATGGATTCTGGACCAGGAGCTGCCTGCCTCCTCCCAGCTCCTAGGGGTGGCTGCTGGTGGGGATGCCCTGGTAGCTTGGCATGCCTGGCACGAATTGACCCAGTTAGAGATTTGGGCATCCATGCCTGGCCACCATATGTAGCTGCGGGCAAGGACCTTCATCCGAACTATTCCCGGGTGACCCTCGTGCAGCACCTTTAAGATTGAGGTTTGCAACTTGGGGGGAATCACTACTCTGATTCCCCACAGTAAACAGCCTTGCAATGAGGAAAGTTCCTGTTGGCGTAGCTTATAGGGTAGGAATTCTATTGGATAAGGGGCTGTAGGCCACCCCCTCCCTACCCAGTCAAGGACTTGGGAAATTACCTGGTCCTTGGCCAAATGGGCAGCGATGTCAGAAGCGGTGATCGGCACCTGAGTTTTTCAATGAGGAAGACAGCAGTCGCTGGTGCTGGGTCCTTGACTGGAACAGGCAGGGGGCAATGGCTGAGGGCATCAGCATGGCAAAGGTTTTTTCCGGAGCGGTGGACTAAAGTGTATGAATATGCAGCCAGAAAAACAGTCCATCTGGTCATCCTTGGGGATAAAATCTGGGGAGTTTGTTTAGTGCAGGATAAAATACCTAACAGTGGCTTGTGGTCAGTTATGAGTTCGAAGTGATGACCGTAGAGAAACTCATGGAATTTCTTTACTGAAGCAACTGCAGCCAAGGCCTCCTTGTCAATCTGGCTATAGTTGCGTTCAGTGGAGGACAGTGTCCTGGAAAAGAAGGCTATAGGTGCTTCTGCACCGTTAGGCAGTCTGTGGCTCAGAACGGCCCCAATTCCGAAGGGGGAAGCATCAGCTGCTAGAACTAGTGGTAAGTCCTTATTGAATTGAATTAATACAGCTTTGGAAGTTAGCAGTGACTTGACTTCCTTGAAAGCAAGATTCTCCCTTGGTCCCCAGTGCCATGGCGATTTCTTGTCTAAGAGCCTATGAAGAGGCTCGGCAATTGAAGCTTTATGGGGTAGGAACGAAGCATAGAAATTCAGGAGGCTCAGGAAAACTTGAAGTTCTGTTTTATTAGTAGGAGTGGGCGCGTCATGAATGGCCTTGACCTTTGACTCCGTTGGATGAATACCTTTGGCGTCAATTTTGTAACCTAAGAATTCCACTTGTGGGGTAGCTATGGTGCATTTCTCTCTTTTTAATTTAAGACCTGACTGTCGAAAATGCTCAAGTACACTTCTGACCCTTTGTAGTAATTGCTGTTGACTGGTGGCAGATACAAGGATGTCATTGAAGTATGGCACAACGCCTGGCAATTCTTGCAAAATTCTTTCCATGAGGGACTGAAAAATTCCAGGGGCCACACTAACTCTGAATTGTAAGCGTGTACATTTGAAAGCCCCTCTGTGTGTCACTATTGTTTGCAGTTCAGCAGTTTTGTCATCAACAGGAAACTGTTGATACGCCTGGGACATATCTAATTTTGCAAAAATGGAACCAGGCTCAAGGGAATGGAGTAGGTATTGTACCATGGGAACTAGATACCCGCTTACTTGTAAATATTTATTTATCGAAGATTTATAATCAGAGTAGATTCTTAAATTTCCATCCTTCTTGAGAGGTGTCACTATAGGGGTCTCCCATTTTGAAAAATCTGTAGGTTGCAGTATGCCCTGTTTAATTAATTTGTCTAGTTCCTTGTCAAGTTTAGGACGAATTGCAAAAGGAACCCTGCGGGGTTTTAAACGGATTGGTACTGCTTGGGAGTCCACCTTGAAGGATATTGGGGTTCCCACGTAGCAGCCTAGGCCCTCGCTGAATACGTCAGCATATTCCCTGAACAGGGAATCAACTTCTGAACTAGCAATGGCGTGGATTCCACCTAGGTGGAGGCCCAGGGCAGGGAACCAGTCTAGTTCCAATAGGCTTGGGAGGGCGCCATCCACTATCACTAGAGGCAAGTGACCCTTAAAATCTTGAAAATGAATTAGAAACTTGCCTTTTCCGATGACAGGAATGGTTCTGCCTTGGTAGTCCCATAGTGCTAGATTGCAGTTTGGAATCTTCTTTCTTGTTACCCTGGGAAGTAGTTTCTTCAAGGTGCCCCATGAGATGATGGATAGTGCAGAGCCGGTGTCTACTTTCATTCTGCATGGTCTACCTTCTATAGAAACAGTGACACTAATTTTGTTAGAATTGTTTTTAGGTATCTTAGATTGGTAGCATGTGAAGCAGTCCTCAATTTGTCTTGGATATTGTATGGGTTTCTGAGGCCTTTATGGCTGATTAAAGGTCTTTCCTGCCTGACATATTTTAGCCAAATGGCCCTTCTTTTGACATCTTAAGCATATGGCATTCCTGAATCTGCAGGATGCCCTGAGATGTTGCCCCCACAGCTTAAACAGGTAGTCCGTATTCGTGGGGTTTGGCTTGTACCTTGCCTGTACTCCCTTTGATTTGCGTTGGGCTGTCTGAGGTGGTTTATCTCAGTAGCCTCTTCTAAACCTTCCTCTGTGGAGGCTTCATCAAAATGCACTGTTGGGTTATTTAGTCTGATTGGGTTTCCCTGTATTTCAGCTGCTGAGAGTGCTGATAGCTCAGCAGCCTGGGATTCCTCTATGGCTTGCTTTAAGGTTAGATCCCCTTTAGCTAGTAATCGTCTTTGCAATTTGGGATCTCTAACTCCACATACCAGCTGATCTAACAGCATATCTTCGAGGTAATCCCTGAAACCACAATGTAAGGCAGCTGTTCTCAGTGCTGCCATATAGTCACTAATGGTTTCTCCCTCTGACTGAATGCGCCTTCTGAAGGCATGGCGTCTAGCAATTCTGGAAGGCTTAGCGGAGTAATGATTTGAGAGAATTTCTTGTAATTCCTCCCAGGGAATAGTCTTAATAGGTCATGGGGCCAGTAATGCTGTTGCGGTGTCAAATACCATGGCTCCGCAAAAGCTTAGGAAATAAGACTTTTTTCTATGGTCAGAGATTTCTGAAAGGTCTATAGTGTCTAAAAAGCAGTCAAACTGGTTCCTGTATGATTCCCATGTCTCTGCCGTCGGTCTGAAGGGCGGGAATGCAGGATTTGAAGTCATCTTTCTGTCAGCTGTGCTGCTTCTCCTGAGGCGAGTTAGAGACCGCGCTTCGCGAGCAGTGACAGCAACTCTGTAGCGATTTCAGCTCTTGGCTAGTGATTTCGCTCTTTTTCCTTTTTCCTGGCTTGCCTTTATTTAGGATCCCGCCCTCGTCGCCAGTGTTGTAGAGCGGCGGAATCAGTCAGGCAGAGACCAAGGCAAAGATTCAGCTCTCACTTTATTTTGAAATAAAGGGCTACTGCTACTGCCGCTCTAACACGGCTGTCAAACGGCATCAACCAATGGGAGAGGTCCATGCTTCCCACTCAGAGCATGGACCTGAATGGAAATTTAAGTCAATACACAACAATTACTACTTTACAAAACCTTAGTAAGACTGAATTTAAAATAATGGATCCAGTTTTGGTCACCACAATATAAAAAAGATGTTGAGACTTGGGAATAACGCAGAGAAGAGCAACAAGAATGATTAGAGGCTGGAGGTTAAAACATATGAAGAACAGTTACAGGAATGGGGCATGTCTATCTAATGAAAAGAAGGACTAGGGGAGATATGTTAGCAGTGTTCCAATATTTGAAGGGCTTATACAAAGACGAAGGAGCCAGATTATTTTCCAAAACACCAAAAGACAAGACAACAAACAATGGATGGAAACTGACCAATGAGAGAACCAACCTAGAACTAAGAAGAAAATTCCTAATGGTGAGGGCAATTAACCAATGGAATAGCTTGTCTGGACAGCCATTTGTCTGAAATCATAACCTTGCTCCTTTTTGAGCAAGGAATTGGACTATAATATCTCCAAGTTCTCTTCCAACTCTATTATTATATGTTCTGTGTTCAATATTTTAGCTCCCTCACACTTAGGAGTTGTTAAATTTGGGATTATTTTCCATTACTTTTAATACCAAGACTGCAAAATATAAACAATTTCACATAAGAAACCATGTGTAATTTTCATGTAATGATAATCCAGACTGTTTCATGCTAAATATTGTAGTTCTAGAAGGGGAAATTGAAAAGAAACAAATATGGAAGACAAGGTTTAGACTTTTTCAGCTGCATATAGAAGTCATGATCTTATTTAAGACCAGGGCTGGGATTCTACCAGTTTGGTTCAGACGAACTGGATGTTAAGTTTTCATCTGGTCTGCCGAACCGGTATTTCAACCACTGGCTGGGCCCACCCACCCTTCCCTCCCAAGAGTCTCCATGTGATGCAGGTAAGTGCAGGGTCTGCACAGAGGCTCTGGGAGGGAGAAAAATGGGCCTTTTGGAAGTCTGGAAATGGCTCTATTTCTGGCTTCCGGTGGGCCTCCAGAGCCTGGGGGAAGTGGTTTTCATCCTCCCAGACGCCCGAGGGAAGCCTCCGGATCCTTGGGAGGGTGAAAAATGGCCTTCCAGGAAGTTCTGGTAGGCCATGCTGACCAGGGCTACATCAACCCACCAACTGAGCAGCGAACGGTTGCTGGGATTTTTGAATCCCACTCTTGTTTAAGATTCCATATGTTGTTAGAGTAAATAAACTCAGGGCATTTAAATGTGGACAATTTGATGTAGTGGTTATGGTTTAGAAACAAGGCACAAAGCTAAGGTAGATGGATGACCATTAGCCAATCACTCTCTCTTATCTCTAGAAAACAGGGAATGGCAAACTTCTTCAGGCAGTCCCCAGAGGTTAAGAATAATTTGAAGGCACGAAAACAAAAATTAACTATATTCTATACCTGATATCAAATTTGCTTTTAAGTATCAAAGCCTGTTTGATGGCTCTTTGAGCTGTCATAAAAATAAACCAGAATGCTTATTACTCTCTTGTCATATGTGAAATGAAAAAAAAAATCTGTCAGTACTCAAGAAGCAGAAGAGAAAACACTATCTTGCTTTATATTCAGGAAAGACATTCCTTCGAATTGTGTGTTTGTGTGTGTGTAATAATATAGAAAACTTTATTTGTTGGACTTAAAGCTTTGATACCAACTTCTTTTTTTTTTTTTTCTTTTGAGAATTAGCTTTCATGGCTATATTTGGTGACTGCAGAAATTTCAGGAAACACATTGCTAACGCTGTATCTTGTGATGAACCAGGCGCAGTTTAGTGTATCATGACAGCCTGAAATGGAATTCCAGCCATGTGGAGCTAAATTTTCCAGTTATGGTAGTGCAGATTGAAATAACTCACTGATGACTGCTACCAAACAAAGTGTCAATCTATATCTCCAACTGGAGGTATCAACCACTTTGCCCTGCTACTTGGTGAAAAAAAAGGAATTATAATGGTTTTCTAAGTAACCGAAGTGAAAGGAAAGGCTCCTTGAAGGTAAAGCTCTTATGCATCTTAAATCAAGTGTCCTTTTTAGATTACACCTTTATTTTGAAAGTTCTCTGCAAAAGCTAGTTTTATTATTCTCATTACTTGTTTATGAATGCAATTCGTTGTAGTAATAGACTTATTTTCTTGAACCCATCCCATCCCTTCATTACAGGGATGGTAGTTTTATGAATGAAAATTTATAAGTTACAAAGAGCCAAAAAGAAAAATGCAGATTAACGATCAAGCAACAGGATTTTGCGGATGCTCATAATAAATGTCAACACAATAGGCTCTTCTATTCAATCACATTAATATGCATTTTTCCAATCCTCAAGTCAGCAGAGAAATATCCTGGCATTATTTGCACTGCCCTGATGGTAAAGCTCTTATGTGAATCATTAATGAGGCTTGTGAGGGATGCTGTCTTTATATTCTGACTGTCAGATAATACAAGACAGTAGGATGAAAGCAATAATTAGGAGATTTCCCTGGCCTTGTTTTTCTTCTAGGGGACACATCCCCCCCAACTTTTTAATAGACAGTGTATTTTGGCTTCAGATGGCTGAACATGCCTTTAATAACAGGTTTAGTAAACCTCTATACTTCAAGCCCTGAATATCAGCAAATATAATGAGTCCATGAAAATGACAATGGGAGTTTATAAAGTGAAGATCATTTCCACAGGCAGATTTCATGACAGAAACCAGAAATCTGGTTATTCTCTATCAGCCTAAACTGAAATGCCCATAAAAACCAATGCTAGAGGCTGGGAGGAAGGAAACATGCCTGTAGGAATCTCAACACACATTGTTTTTTGGCAGCAATATAAGAGTAATTTGCTACTGTTTTGTGTGCATGTGCCTATAATTTGATTTCCTAAATTAGGCTTCTGTCTCTATTCACTATTACTCTCATGTAGTAATGAGAGCTGATCTTGATTAAGCTTTTGAATCAGAAAAGGCTAGCCAGCTAGAGCTATCCAATAAGGTAAATTATAAAGGCAAGCATAGATTCTGATTGACACGTAAATAGGCAAATTTCAGGGGACAACAAAATATAATCTCCAGGTGTTCACTGCTGGGGGCTTGCAGGGTTTCTGGACAACCCCTAGCTAAGATTCTGCATAGTTTGGAGAAGCCCCAAATCCCACTCCTGGCTGGCCCCCGCCCACCCGAACCCTCCCAGGAGTCCCCACACAGCCAATTTTGGATGCAGGTAATTGCAGGGCATGTGCAAAGTCTCAGAAGGCTGAAAAATGGGTGTCCCAGAAGTTTGGGAAGGCCAGAGAGTCTCCAGAGCCCAGGGAGGCTGATTTCGCTCTCCTGCATGTTTGAGGAAAGCCTCCAGAGCCTGGGGAAGGCAAAAACACCCCCCTGCCATGGTGCTAGATCGCGCCCACTATGATCATGCCCACCCAGCAACAGGGCAGAGAACCCTTCGCTAAAATTTTTGAAGCCCATCCCTGATAATCGCATTATCAATTTCTTCTTCAGCCTAATCTAGCCTATAGCCATGGTAATCTTCCATTTAACTATTCACTAGTCTAGATCCTCCTTAACTTCTACTCCAGTCAATATCAACCAGAGCTAATAATTATGGCTTGTGCTTCTGACCAATAATTGAAGTCAAACATTTGTCAATTAGTGTGCATCTTTTGATCTACAAAGAAAACTGCTCTTGAACTTAGTAAAATAAGATTAAAAAGTCTTAAAATTTTCTGATGATGATGAAACCATCAATCTGTGCTACTATACACATGCTTTTTAATTTAATCCCATTGTTCAGCTACTATTTTGATATTACAGTAGTTGGGAAATAAGGCAAGTAAATTCTGCTCCGTTAGTGTAGGATGAACTGCTTTCTACAATCAAAGAAAATTGTGTTGCCCCTTCCTTGCCATTGTAGCTAATTTAATATCATGATTTGTGTCTATGACTTCCTTGATTTTCACAGCACATAGGCTTTCTGCAACCATGCACAGACCTGTCAAAAAGTAGTCATTTTAGATTTGGCCTGAATATCTAAAACAGAAGAATTGACATTTCTCATCACCTAAGGGAGAAAGAGATCCGATTTTTCCTGTCTATGATTTTGTTAGAGGGAGATACTAATTACCTTTGGGTTTTGTTATTGCTTCTCTTCTGTTCTACAATTACATGGCATGGACAACAGTATAACAAGCAGAAATAGATTGCAATTATATCTAAATAAAGGAGACTAGAAAGGCAGCTAGGAAAATTATCTTTAAGAATTTTAAAATCTGAGACAGATAGAAAGGGATTATATAAAATGGTGAGTGTGTTCTCAAAGCTCTCCCTTTAGTGCTTTTTACACCTGCTAATGTCAAAAGTTCCCAACAGCTGTTCTTCCTTCAGCACAGACAATTCTTTCTGTGTGAGCACACATACATGTGTGCAAACATTGCTCTTCTGTTTCAGTTCTAACAGTAGTGTGAAGATGACAGCTGAAAATGTTTGAAGAGAGTCATACTCATTTCATATCTGATTTAAATGTTAATCTCAGTATAGATTTGCAGTGATAAAGATTCACTCATTCCATATAACATGGGCTTTGGGATGCTATGAATAATAAGACCATGGGATTTAATGAATATCAAATCTGAATATATTGGGATAATTTATCTTAAGAAATATAGAGTGAATGAGAATTTTTGTCTTGTATCCTGGTTTGTCACATAGGAAAAAGACAATTATGGTAGATGTGTATACAAACATACACATACACATACATACATGCATGCATGCATACACACAAATGCACACATATAGAAGTTAACAGAAAACGTCTACTTCTGTATTATATATATTTTAAAAACTATTTTAATAACACCTTTAAGAAAGAAAGACTTGCAATATTGCTGAATCTGATATACCTGGTAGTCATTGTCTTACAACCACAGTTAGGATTAGAATCTCAGGCTTTGAGCAAAGTGGTTGCTAAACAAGATATTACATGACTGCCCATGTGATTGTTCTGCTTAATGATTGCAATCACAGCTCTATCCATTGTGAAATAGATCATGTAGGCCACCAAGTGAACTGAGTCCCTGGTAAGGAATTCAAGTTGCTTAGGAGTTGGAGGACATTCTTGGAATTTTTGGTCAAGAACTAAAATACAGGTAGAATTTTCTGCCTCTAAGGGAAAATTATTAAATTCTTTCTAAGAATGAGCTAAGGCAGGCATTAATGAACAAAACAATGTTTATTGTAACAAAGAAACAGGTTACCTTAGTCTGCCAATATGTTGCTGAATTGGCCAGCTGACAGGTAACAGCTGATGCCGTCTGACAGCTCCCTTTTATAGTTCGCTGTCAGGCTGCTCAGCCAATCAGAACAAACAAAACTCGTGCTCAAAATGCGGACCAACAAATAGAACAATAAAAATAAATCTGCATAAGGTACCTAGCAGCCCTTATTTTAGTGTGTTGACCCTCTGCTCTTTACAGAGATTTTGATTTCTGTCTGCTGAATTAATACAGCTTCCTTCCCTGAACAGAAGGTAGTTCTTTCAGGGTGAAAGATCAGATTTAAACTCTTCTAGCCTTTGGTTTCAATTTCTTCATCCCACCAAATAAAATCAGTTCCCCTTCCTTTAGAAGATAATTCCTTCACTCAGAGAGAAGATTTTGCTTTAAAATGAGTGCAGAATCCTCATGTGAAAATATCTTGAAGTAACATACATTGAGATATAGTGACCTATCAATTGTGTCAGTGTAGAAAAGACATGCTATCCTGGAATTCTTCATGTGGAAGCCAACATACTTTCCTTCCTTCATACAGATATTCATACACAACTTTTGAATATCTACTAGACCTTTTTGGGCTCTCGTGCTGAAATTGTGTGCATGTGCGCGCAAGCACACTCACATACCAGCACCCAGAAGGAAATGTGCATGCCCCATGCACCCCCTGTGCATGCATGTGCAACCCCCATGCACCACATGTATCTGTGCATTCATGCGTGACTCTCCTGTGTATGACATGCATTTCTGTGCATGCATGCAAGGTCCCCATGCATGCTGTGAATTTTTGTGCATGGGTGTGCATCTCTCGTGCACCCCCACATCCCGCACATGCATGCCAGATACCTGACAATCAGCTGGTGGGTGGGTGGCACACGTGCATGCACAGTGAGGCTCTTCCAGGGATCTCTCGTGTGCCGACAGCAATGGTTCTGCATGCCATTTCCGGCACACATACCATAGGTTCTCCATCACAGTACTAGACCTTAAACAACCATTGTGAAATTGGACATACATACCTCCTATGAATTTTGCCCTTTCATATAATTTTCCCCAAGTGCTTTGCAGGTTTTTCTCAGCATGTTAAGAAACATCTATCTGGCCAAGATGTATATACTTTTATTGAAAATGAATATGCAAGATGAATATGTTAAATTTGATAAATGGTCACAGACATATAATAGCGTGTCAAACATATGTTGGAAATGTAACCATCTTTGGCGGTCATGTAAGAAGGTAAAGAGTTATTCAGATCAAACATGCATGCACTCAGTTGAGAACATTCTTAAAATAAATGTACAACTGAAGCCAGAAATTTTTCTTTTAGGTTTGATGGATAAGCAGTTGAAGAAAAAACATGGAATTTGTTTTTACATTTGATAATTACAGGGAGAATTGTGTATACAGAGAGATGAACAGATTTACAGATTCTCACAATGGAAGAATGGATAGTGAAGATAAACGAACTGCCTAGAAGGCAAAATTAACCTTGATTGAAGAAAACTTTTGTCTAGCTTTAGTTTTATATAGAAGCTACTTTTGGACATTTTGCTAGAAACTGAAACAAATACTATGTAATTGTTGCTAATTTGACAATTAGACTTGTTTATGATTATAAAACTACTGTAATATTGAATTTTAGACCAAAAGGTTAATGTATTTTATATTTGTAACTGTATTGAAAAAAGTTGGTAATTATTGTTTTTCTGTTTCCTTTCTTTTTACCTTATTTTTTTGCATCTCCCTCTTCGCTTTATTTTTCTTTTTAATACTTTTTTCTTTTCTAAATTTAATCATGTATAACTTTAATAAAGCTTTTCTACAAACAAAACAAAGGAAATATTTATTGCTAGTATTCTGGGTAATATATAGCTTTCAGGGGGCAGAAGGGATAGTAAAAGTATAATTTACTGTGTTTGTCTCTTGTCACATAGCAGTTAATTATTGGAATAGAAAAGAATATGGGGTTTTGCAAAATTGTGCACACTTAGATGTTAATGGAAAGTATGAAGTTATTTTGCTTTACTTAACATAAAAAAGAGGAAGGAAGAAATGTTTGAAGCATCCAGATTATTGAAGGATCCCATCAAAGTATTGATTTACTAAGGGAGAGGGAATCCAGATGTGTTTTAAACTTTAAAGGAATGGTGTGGAACTAGAAAAAGCCAAGTAGAAACAAAGCCTGGTAATCTTTCTTTTTTTAAAAAAATCAAAATAGTTAATTTGTCTGTGTCTGAAAGAACTGAACAAAATGAAACTTAATTGCTAATCTTAGAGCCAAAAAATAATTATACTTATATACAATTTACTCTTTTTCTATTTTTTATTCCTTTTTCTTTTTGACATTCTTGATCTTGTTTCATTCCTGACTTTTTTATTTTCCTGTTTTTCTATGTTTTACTGTTTTTTGCTGAAACAAATTTTTTAAAAAGAAGTTTAAAATGTCTCCAAAAATGGATAGGTAATGCCATATTTTAATCTTTATAACTTTAAGATGAGGCCTCTTATAGTAAACCACTGGGCATTTAGACTGAATAGTATCTATTTGTATACATAAACAACTGTGTAGATATGCAGGAACCAAACATACAGCTCTGTAAATAAGTATTTGTCTCATTTTAGATTTTATGAATTTTTCAATATCATGCCAATAATGAAATTGCTACAAGATATGAAGAGAAGAGGTGGTTTTGGATTGCCAAATTGGGAATTATACTATAGGGCAGCAGCATTAGTTTGGTTAAAAGATTGGATTAATTTAAAGAATAAAAGAATATTAGTTATAGAAGCTCATGACCTTCAAAGGGAGTGACATGCATTTCTTTGGGAAATAGGACCTACCAAACAAAAATATTTTTATAGACATTTGATCAGAGATTCGCTGATATACAATTGGATCAAGGTTAAAAAGAAACATTACATAAAAATCCCAATTTGGCTATCTATAATGGAAGCGATGATTCACCCAAACAACCTAGATCTGAATAAAATGTTACAATATGAAGATCTATTGGATATAAATGGAAATTTAAAAACAAAACAGGAGTTCCAAGAACAAGGGCTATGAATAGATTGGTGGGCTTATCTTCAAATACAAAGCCGATACAATAAGGATATAAAGGACTATGGAATATATTTGAAACCACAACAATTAGATAAAATCTTATTAGGACCAGATAAAAAAATATTACTAAAATTTATAAGTATCTCTTAGAAGTAGAAATAGAAGAAGAAGTCGTGAAAGGATGTATGATCACCTGTGCTCAAAACATTGGACATAATATAAAGCTAGCAGATTGGGAGACTATATGGAATAGAAATCATAAATTAACAAAATCAGTAACATACAAAGAAAATGCATATAAAATGTTGCATTTGGCACATGTTTGCAGGTGGCACTTACTCCCTTCGAGATTAGCAAAACTGAATCCCACATGTTGGAAATGTAGAAAAAAAGAGGGAACATATTATCATATGTGGTGGTCTTGCTCAGAGGCTTGAAAATATTGGCTTAAAATCCAAAATTGGCTACAGGAAATTACCAATGAACAATTAGATTTAGAACCAGAGCTCTTCCTATTGGGGATCTTAAAAAATATATGTAAAGACTACAAAATACTTATTACTACATATATTGACTGCGGCCAGGATTGCTTTTGCTCAGTGTTGGAAACAGTCATTTACATCTGTAGAAGAACTGGTTATACAAAAAGTTATGAATTGTGCTGAAATGGATAAACTAACATTGAATTTAAAAGATGAGGAATCTTCAATATTTTATAAAGTATGGGAACAATGGTACAATTGGATAGATCAGAGACAGACTAAGGATAGATGATTATTAAATATAGAACATAGATAGAATAAGAATATAGTTATGTATAAATTATTACTATCGCACAAATGATTGTTATATGATAATGCACCACAAAGAACTGTTATTGAATTATATACTTTTTAATGTTTTTATGTAATAAAATTCAATAAAGTTTTCTAAAAAAAACACCTTTAAGATGAGGCCTCTTATAGTAAACCACTGGGCATTTAGACTGAATAGTATCTATTTGTATACATAAACAACTGTGTAGATATGCAGGAACAAAACATACAGCTCTGTAAATAAGTATTTGTCTCATTTTAGATTTTATGAATTTTTCAATATCTTACTAATAACTGTTATTAGAATCTTTAAGTGGTTTCTACTGATACATAAAGTGAGTCTAAGTTGGTGTTTTACAAATCTGTCAACTTTAAATATGTAAACTTCAAGTCCCAGAATTTCTAAGTCACCATGATGGGGAGTCTACACATCTTAAGATTGCCAAGTTTCAAAACACTGCTAAATTCTGTAGATGACATGCCAATTTGAAGTGAATAAATCACTCCAGGAACATGTGAACCACATGTTTGAAGAAGTTCCATAGAAGAGGCTAAAGCTACTTTTATTTATTTTATTTTTACTTATTCATCACTTTTCTATACTGTCCATCTTACCTAAGTGACTCCTAAATTGGAATTTTATTTATTTATTTGTAAATTGCTTACAAGATAATAGGTATAAGTAAAACATGGATACATATAAGAAAAATAAAATAACAGAAACAATAAGACAGGAATGGTAGGTATGTTGATGCGCTTATGCACGCCCCCTAAAGACCTCTTAGGAAAGGGATGAGGTCAATAGTAGACAGTCTAAGGTTAAAATTTTTGGGAAGAAATCACAGAGTCAGGTAGAATATTCCAGACATTGACCACTCTGTTGTTGAAGCTGTATTTCTTGCAATCAAGTTTGGTGTGATTAACCTTGAGTTTGTATCTATTGTTTGTTCTTGTGTTGTTATGGTTGAAGCTGAAATATTCATTGACAGGTAGGACATTGCAATGTATGATTTTATATACTATACTTAGATCGGACCGAAGGCGGCGTAGTTCTAGATTTTCTAGGTCTAGAATTTCAAGTCTGGTGGTATTCTGCAATGAGTAAAGGAATGAAGAACTCTTCTTGTAAAATATTTCTGGACTTTCTCAACTGTATTAATATCAGATACGTAATGTGGGTTCCAGATTGATGAGCTGTATTTGAGTATTGGTCTAGCAAATGTTTTGTATGTTCTAGTTATTAATGTAATATTACCAGAGAAAAAGCTATGTAAGATTAGGTTAACAACTCTTAACGCCTTTTTGGCTATGTAGTTACAGTGGGTGCTAGCACTTAGGTCATTAGAAATGAGTACGCCAAGATCCTTGACAGAGTCTGGATCATCAACAAGTTCTTGACGATTCAGCCTGTATTTTATTTTCTGATTTTTTTTGCCAATATAGGACAGAGCATTTATTTTGAAGTTGCCATTTGTTTGACCATTCTGATACATAGTCAAGGTCTTTTTGAAGGGTAGCAGTATTGTCTGTAGTGTTGAATAGCTTTACATCATCAGAAAAGAGAACGCAGTTGCTCTTGATATGATCACAGAGGTCATTTATGTAGAGTATGAAAGGAGTTGGTCCTAGAACACTGCCTTGGGGCATACCACTGTTGACAGGTACAGAATTTGATAGGATGCTCCCAATTTTGACCATTTGTTGTCTTTTTGACAGGAATGCTTCTATCCAGGTATGCAGGTGTCCAGAGATACCATAAGATTTAAGTTTTAGCAGTAGTTTGTCATGTACCACTGAATCAAAGGTTTTACAGAAGTCTATGTAGATTGCGTCTATTGCTTTGCTCTGATCGAGTTATGTAGTCCATATGTTTTTGCAATGTAAGAGTTGCAGATTACATGTTAGTTTTTTCCTAAAACCAAATTGTTTATTAGAGAGTAGGTTGTTTGTTTCTAAGTGGAGGATGATGGATTGGTTAATAAATGATTCCATGACTTTACAGGTGACACAGCATAAAGAGATTGGTCTGTAATTTTCAACTAGGCTGGGGTCTCCATTTTTGAAATGGGATGACTGTGGCTTGTGACCATAGTTTTGGCAAGGAGCTGGTCCTGAAAGATTTTTCAAAGATTATGCTTATGGCAGTGGATAGCTTTTTTAAGAAGTAGGCACATATTCCATCTGGTCCAATAAATAGAAATGATTTTAGATTGCTTAGTGCTTTCTCAACATTGTCTTCTGTAAAATCGATATGTATTAGATCATTGTACTTGTCTGTGGTTCGACTATGAAATACTGGGCATGATCCATTGCTGTTTACAAATACTGAACCAAAGAATGTATTAAAGAGGTTGGCTTTAACAGTGTCATCGTTGCAATCTTTACCATTAGGTCCTTTCAGGGGTGGGATGGTCCTTGAGTCTTTTAGTTTGTTGTTTACAAAATTGTAGAAAGCTTGGGTGGAATTGGTGCGTAGAAGGTTTTCTTCTTGTTTAGTGTGATAATTGGTGCATTCAGTTTTTATCTGGTGGCATAAATTTTTGTATCAGCTTTTGAAGTTGGCAACGTGACCAGATTTGTTTTTCTGCCCAAGTGATCTCTTTTTGGATTGAAGCTTCCTTATTGTTTTGGGTAATTTGATTTTTCTGGTTTTGGGAGTTGTTAATGGTATATGTAGTTTGATGACTCTTTTGACTTCAAGTAAAAATATGTTGTAATGGTCTTCTATAGTATTGCATCCAGAGAATAGAAATTGCCAATCAAGGGATGAGAGATCGTTGTTTATAAAATCATAGTTGCCTTTTTTTGAAGTTATAATTGGTGATTCCGTCATTGTGATGATTTTTGTATGAATGTATGCTGAGACAAAATTCAATTATGTTGTGGTCACTGTTGGAAAAGGGTTCTTTAATTTGTATTCCGTAAATTGAATTCAAACTATTGCAGAAAATGAGATCGGTGCAGTTGTTAAGTCTAGTGTTATTCATTACTAATTGTTCTAGTCCCAGGTTTGTTACAGCATTGTAGAAGGTTGCATGTGTGGGTTCAGTTGTGCATTCATTTAGGGTCCAGTTAATATAAGGTAGATTGAAGTCACCAAGAAAGATAAAAGCGTGTGGGCAGGATGCTGCCTATATTAGTAGTGTATTTAGCTTGTTTGCATGTTCGATGTCATAATCAGGGCTCTGTAACATAATAAGAACTGAAATGTGATATTTAAGGACAGTTCACAGATGATGGTCTCAGGAATAGCAAGCTCCTGAGTAACTTGGATGTTTTTTAGATGTAAGGACTTTTTATAGAAGATAGCAACACCACCTCCTCTACGGATTTTACGATCTGATCGGTAAACATGATAGTCTCTTACTGTGGTAATGGAGTCAGGGAGAGATGTGTTGAGCCATGTTTCACGGACAAATATAATGTTGAATTTAGCCATATTTAGTAAGAGGAGAAATTCAGGTATTTTATTTACAAGGCTTCTTGCATTGAGTAGCTTGCATTTAAGGCTAGTTGTAGTTAGGGGTGTGCATACCTAATTTTGAGTGATGTTGCATTGGATGAGGTGAGGTTGGATGTGGAGTTGTGGGTTGTGTGACTTTCTTTTGATGCAATCACCTCTGTAGTCAATGTATAGGTCCTTTTCTCCATTTTCTAGACGGTTTTTGAGTTCAGTGCAGAATTCACGGGAGCGGATTCTTTGCAGTATGGATAAGTCTGGTCTTGAGTGAAGTTTTTTGTGGTTGGGATTGGTTTTTGCAATGGTATTTATTGTATGAATGAATATGCATTTGCTGGATTCATTTTTGCATACAACTCTACAAAATCTTGGAGCCACAGAGCTGTCATTGTATTTGAACTCAAAAAAAAATCCTGGTTGTTTGAACATACAATTTTGGTGTGTTTTATTATCACTCCAATCTGTAAATGAAAAAGAGAACTAAAGAAATCAATATTGCTTCTAATTCCATGATTAGGCAACTTTAGACATCCATCTCTGTTTTGTTTTTGGAGTTTGTTTTGTTTTTCATATCTATAGCACTGTGTTATGAAATAGCATTGCAACTATAATAGCAAACTATTCCATTCCCTTGACTGAAATGTTATAATTATTATAGTAATGCTGAGAAGACAAGAGTGAAAGGAAATGTCAAAAAGCATACTCAGTAATAACTATTTGTGGTTGCAAAGAGAGCCAAGAAGCCAGCAGGAAGCCAGAATAAAATGTACACACTCCCACAGAACTCACAAGGAGGTAAGAGACAACAAGTTTTATTTATATTGCCCAAATATATCTTATTTTCATTGAGTACACACAATAAGAAATGTAAAAAAATCATTACACATTAAATGAAGGAAACATTTAGCAATTAAGTCTAGAAACCAGGTTTTGTTTCAGGAGAATGGGAACAGCTATACAGTAATATAACTGAGTGAGCTTTAGCATTTAAAAAAATAGCTTGTTCCCCTCAACAGATATAAAACTTAAGGCTCTATTTTTGTTCAGGTACTTTCCCACTTGAAGCCAGTCATCTCTATCTGTGAGTACCAGTTTGGAGAAAACTAAGAGAGGGAATATAATTCTTTTCTGCAATATTATTAATTGTTGAATCAATGGAGCTTGATTTTGAAGCATACCACTCTTCTTTAGAACACAACTCAAAATTTTAATGAAAAAGTAGCTTAAAATATGTACTTATTTAATATGCCTTTAAAAAGTTCAAAGATCTTTGATTGACTATTTTCTAATACTTGGATCATTGGTAGAAAAATGTGGTTTCTAATGGAAAAGTGGTTAGGTACCACAAATGCTAGTAATGATTAATCTTAAATCTCAGTGGATGCGGATAACCTGTCCTCCTTAACCTACTCTTTTTTGTGTTTACTTTCATTTAACCATCATCTATCTATTTATTACCTCTGACTTCCCTCCTTTTCTCCCTTTCTATTTCTCTCACATGCATATCTATTCACAAAAGAAAAACACCTGTCCCTTTTTAGTAATCATCCAGATGCATCCAGATTCTGGTTATTTCATAACTCTGATGTAACTATATAGCTTCTATATATTTCTCTTTTTCTTAGTCCCCTCTTCCAAATTGAAGCTAATATAGGCAAAGCCTAACATTAGAATTGATTCACACATTATATCTGCCATATGTACATCAATATTTTGTAAGATGAATATCTGAACATTCATAATTTACCCATAAAGTATGATGAATATATGGCAATAGCATCAATTTTGTTTATATGCCTTAGTATATATATTTTGAATTTCTGCTAAAACCTTGAATGTCATTTCATACACTGATAATTATTTATAGAGTGAAGCAAGGGGAAGCAAATAGTGGAATATGATCCATGATATCACAATGCAAACTATATTCCTTATGTTCTTGCTGATGATGTTATAGCATTTTTAAAAGGGTAGCATTGTTGTTATGACATTACAATGCACAATTCATTATTTTAGCATCATTGGCATCATTATCATGGAAATGTACATCTATGTCTCTCCCTCATTCTTGATGGTGTTTGCACAGGGGAAAAAAACCCAGTGCCCTGCCTAAGAAAGATTGGCAAACAATGAGGTGAAGTTAAGAACTGGTAGTCATGCAAGGATTAGAATTGTCTGAGACTCCAGAATTTCAGTTCTTCCCACTTTTTATAAACCCCTTCCAGACATTAGTATGTACATGAGTAATTGGCAGCCTCTGATGTTATTCATTAATAAATTCATTCATTCATTCCTTCCTTCCTTCATTCATTCATTCATTCATTCATTCATTCATTCATTCATTCATTCATTCATTTATAACTCAAGACAGCAAACATATCCAATACATCTTCTTCCACCTACATTGTCTATAACAACAATTCTATGAGATGGTTTTGGCTGAAAGAGACAGAGTGACTGACCCAAAGTCATCCAATTGGATTTCATGACTAATGTGGGAATTATCCATATAATAATGCTGACTTCTTGAAGAATAATTCTTTTTCAGGATTCATTAACTGGATCCAACCAGCCTGGATAATTATTGTCCAGTGGGCAACATTGGTTGGACAACAATTGTAAAGGATTTTGGAAGTAGTTGTCTGGACTCATCTCAGTCAGATACTCATGTTTCATGGTATCGCTGAACTGCCTACAAAGGATAGGGTATGATATTAGTGGCTCTTCCTTTCTGTCTAGAAGGAGACAGCCATATCTATAGTTACTCATCTTTGAATTGACTCAGAACCAGTGGTGGGATTCAATTTTTTTTACTACTGGTTCTGTGGGCATGGCTTGGTAGGTGTGGCTGAGGAAAGATACTATAAAATCTCCAGTCAGAAGGTGATATTTGCCGGTTCTCCGAACTACTCAAAATTTCTACTATCGGTTCTCCAGAACTGGTCAGAACCTACTAAATACTACCTCTGCTCAGAACTCAATCCTCTCACCTCTCATATTTAACATAACATGAAATCAAAGGAAGGGATCATCTGATTGTTTGGTATCTGGCAAGATATTTTATTGTATATCTTAATTTTGGAAGCCAAATGACCTAATGTTTGGAGGCTGGGCATATTTGGATGGAGAGGAACATATTCAAATTCTATAGTGACAAGAATATATAGCTATGGTTGTTTGGTCTACAAGCATGTGTATTCTCTGTCAGAGCGCTTGCTCTCTGGAGATTCAAATGATTTCCACCTTTCAGCCTGGGAAATTTTTGAAAGCCTGAATTTTGCTTTCAAGCTGGGGTTAAAGTGGTAGTTAAGTACCTAATGGTATTGTTATTATTTTGTTTTTAATTAAATTCTTAAATAATTAATGTACCATTTTTTCTGTTTTATTATTTCCCATCTTTATATGTAAACCACTCAAATACATCAAGGAACTGGGTATTTTCTAACAATTGAGTTTCTGCAGAAACTATAACAGTTCTAAAGACCTGGATTATTTAGATGCAGCAAAATAATGGGAGAACAAATGCAAGTTCAAACCAGTCACTTGCAACTTTTGGGAAAGTTAGCAAATTAATCAAATATCATGAAGGAAATCAGCAAATTAATGAAGCACTGGTACCTCAACTTTCCTAGTTCTTTTTTGTTGCTAAGAATTTACACTGCTCAGTCTCGCATACACATATGCATGCACAAAGAGAGAGAAAAAAAATTTCCTTAATTTATAATTAGAAAAATAGTCAAAAACCCTTATAATGTGGTAGTTTTAAGAACTTTAGAAGAAGAAGAAAGATTGAATCATCTCTCATTCTCAACAGTTGGCCATGAGTCAAATGAATTGACGCTTCCACCAAGCTTTCAGCCTGCTGTTCATTTATCTTTTATGTCAGAGCTCTGTATCTTTTGGTGATGATGTGAAATGTGAAAGTGCATCCTCCTGCATTGTGGTTCTTTTTTAAAGATGAAAATAGATTGAACTTCAGACTCTTGCATGGAGGAATTGGCATGGAAAAGGAAATCAATTGAAATAACATGATCCCTTGAGATCCATAAACAGGATATGTTCACTTAAATTGTTTCTTCACGCCAGAAATAAAAGCATTAGCATAATAACAAGAGAGCATCAAAGCAATGTGTTCACATCTATTACCAAAAGCTTGTACAATACAAGCATAGTACAATTTGGGTATTTCATATATTAATTCTAACTTGCTAACACTATATTTAATTTGCTTTTACATTCTTTATATATGAATCTTATTACCATTCCCCCAATGAAAACTTGAGTCTAATAACAGCACCTTAAAATACATAAAATTCCATTAAAAATTATGTATTACACCCCATCCCTTACTCTCAAGAGATATAATAGTACAAACTTTAGAACTGACACAAATCTGTAAATGTTTGCTAATGTCCAATCAATAACAATAACAAATTCTGAAAATTAGTTATCAATATTATAATTATTCTGATTATTTTATTTTATTTATTTAGCATATGGCATGTGTTAGCCAGGGATCACCGAGGTGGCTGGCTGATCTGTGAAAGTAATTTTTTTCGGGTAGTGTTATTTTTACCCACATGATGTTTGAATGTCAGAAGGCAATTGGGGGAGGCTCCTTTCTTGTCCCTATATGGTTTATTCGCTCACAGAAATTGAGCTGCTGAGCTGCTGACCTCAGTGGTGCTGAGTTTTTTACCCCCATTGGAGACTAATCTATAAATTCCAATTGTGGACATCAAGCAATGATTCTGAGTAATGCCAAGCAGAACACCAGAAATAGTTTAAATGCAATCAGATAGATTATGATCTGGAAATCTAATGCCAATTGTATCAAAACATAGATTTCAATTATCTTGCAGCCTTATTCAAAATAAAAGCCAGCCAGTTCAACAGAGATTGAGATATAAATGTCTGATTGCTATATATTTGTTAATTTACTCCAACTTTTTAATAGAGCTTGTGAAGATGGGTCAAGTTCATTGAAAATCAGCAGGTGGACTGCATATTACAAGGATTGACAACGCAGTATTAAAAATACTGGAAAATCCCCAATATCCCTAAATATCATCCAATCCTCCCCAGAATTAGATTTATACACAGACACACAAACAAAGATTGCTAAATCTTGTTTAATATCCATGAAATTGTGTGAGATGGCAAGCAAAGGCAATCGTATTTTCTAGGCTTTACAAATGAAAATTGTGTTCTCTCAGTAGATCTTTGTTTAATTCTGCCTATCTCAACTTAGCACCCTTATGATGGAAGTTTAATATTCCAGAATTTCCAGATAACAAACTAGCTGGGAATTTGAGGAACTATAGTTTCAAGTTCAACTAGCATTTTTTAGATTGGATCAAGCCTGTCCAATGTATAAACTAAAAAGACAATATAATTTTCTATTTTCTAGAAAAGGATTCAATTACATATATAAAATACTTTTCCCAAGAAAAATACAAGTCTGCATAGGGGTATCATATAAACAATGTAATTATGCATTTGAACTATAATTATTACACATATCAGAAGAGTCCCCAAGATAATTTCCATTAAATCTGATTTGAGGGGAAAAACATTGCATTATTGTTCTTGTTGCATTAGGTTTATTTTTAGACTGTCTATGCTAGAAAGGGAGAAAAATCAATTGGCTTTCAACTGGCATAAAATGGTATAATCTGCCAAAATGATAAAACAATAGGAAGGAATTGAATCTGTTGGCATTGACTATTTCATTTACAAAAGCTTACACAACAAATTCTTTATTTATGAAATATGTGGGGCCAACATTTCAATTTTGGGTAGTTGCTTTGAAAAAACATATGCAAATTTTATATGAAAAACTTCTAAATTACAGAAAATTGTGTTCATAATTCTTTTTTTTTCTTATTAGTCTACACTCTATATTACATAATGACAAGGTGAAAACAGAATTTTAGAAATGTCTGTAAATTTATTAAAAAGAAAAAATCTGAAATATCATCTTGACATAAATTTTGAGACCCTTTGCAACAACACTTGAAATCAATTTAGCTCAGGTGCCTACCATTTTTCTTGATCACTGCTGACATATTTCTATGCCTTGATTGGAGTATATCTGTAGTAAAATAAATTGATTGGAAATGATTTGGAAAGGCTTGTACCTTTCTATAGCAAGTGTCACAGCTGACAATGCATACTGTAGCAGAGCAAAAATCATGAGGTCAAAGAAATACGCTGCAGAGCTCAGAGAGGATTATTGCAAAGCACAGGCCTGGGAAAGGCTACAATAAAGTTTCTACTGCACTGAAGGTTCCTAAGAGCACAGTGCCCTCCGTAATTCTCAAATGGAAGAAGTTTGCCCCAACTGGGATTCTGGTAGCCCAGTCAAACTGAATAATCAGGGGAGAAGGGCCTTAGTAAGAGAAGTGACCAAAACCTGACCGAGATCCAGCAATTGTGTGAAGATGGGACAGAGTTCCAGAAAAATAACATTGCTGCAGCTCTCCACCAATCTGGACTTTATGGCAGAGTGGCTAAATGGAAGCCTCTCCTAAGTGCAAAATACATGAAAGTCCTCTTGGAGTTTGCAAAAAAGCACCTGAAGAACTTTCAGACTGTGAGGACCAAGATTCTCTAGTATGATGAAACAAAGATTGAACTGTTTGGCCTCAAGTCTAAACATTATGACTGGAGGAAACCAGTTTAACAGCTGTGCAATATCATCCCAACAAAGAAGCATGGTGCATCATGCTGTAGGGGTTCTGCAACGGCAGAAATTGGAAGACTGGTCAGGGTTGAGGGAAAGCTTAATGCTGCCAAAGGTGCTTCAACAAAATTCTGGGTGATGCGTCTGAATACTTATGCCAAAGTGATATTTCAGTTTTTACTTTTTAATAAATTTACAGACATTTCTAAAATTCTGTTTCCACTTTGCCATTAAGGGGTACTGAGTGTAGATTAATAAGAAAAAGTGAATATCAACAACTTAAAATCAGGCTGCAGCATAACAAAATTGACAGAAATGAAGGATGTCTGAATATTTTCTGAATGCACTGTAAAACAAAGTCAGGCATGACAATGAATATTAATTTTCCAATATATATTTACAACACAGGTAAAAAGAATAAAGCAAATATTTGCAACATTGTTATTGACCATATACATTTAATTGTTACTTATGTCACTAATATTAAGGCCATTGGAACTAGCCAAGACAGGAAGTGGGAAATAGATCTTTCATGCAGGTTGTTCTACATATAAAAAAAATCATCTTATCAGCAGTAGGCTTTCTGCATAGAAAGTTGAAAAAGTTAGTGAATTAAAAATATAAAAATATAATGAAGAGAAATTAGCTGTGTTAGCTACATAGTTGATTGTTCTGTACTAGCAATACAGAATACGGAGAAAATAATATGTGATTATTATTGAATTTGAATATGTGAATTTGGAAAATCTGAGTTGGTTATATATATTGAATGTCCATGTTATCACAAATACAACGAAAAGTGGAAGAACTCAGTTGAAGCATGCCAGAAGAGCTTGTGTCAATAACCAAATTTTAATTGAAAGGCAATGGTGAATCGTTTTATTTCCAATTATAATTGTTGAATCTGGCATATAGGTTTTCCATTTGGACTAGTGCTAGGCAAAGAAATGTGATTTGGAATAACTCAACAATAATTTGATTTAGATATTTGGTTTTGACCAATTTTGACAAGAGCTGTGAACTATTCTTGCATATACTGGAATATATTGCATATACTGGAAATACAAAAGTAAATGAATTGTCCTGTCTTTCAACATCACTTCAGAAATCAGCAACATTCTTAGATTTCTAAATTAACATTAAATATGAAGGAATGATACTGTGAGACAGATAACAGATAATCAGAGTTGGAAGGGACCTCTAGGCCCCCATCCCCCACCCAAGCGGGAGACCCTACACCATTTCTGACAAATGGCAGTCCAATCTCCTCTTGAAAGTCTCAAGTAATGGCGCTCCTACAACTTCCGAGGGCAAGCTGCTCCATTGGTTGATTGTTCTCACTGTCAGAAAGTTTCTCCTTATTTCCAGGTTAAATCTGTCCTTGTTCAGTTTCCATCCATTATTCCTTGTCTGGCCTACAGGTGCTTTAGAAAATAACTGGACCCCTTCCTCTCTGTGGCAGCCCCTCAAATACTGGAAGACTGCTTTCATGTCTCCCCTGGTCCTTCTCTTTACTAGACTAGTCAAGCCCAGTTCCTGTAAATGTTCTTCATACGTTTTAGTCTCCAGTTCCCTAATCATCCTAGCTGCTCTTCTCTATACTTTTTCTAGAGTCTCAACATCTTTTTTATAATGTGGTGAACAAAATTGAATGCAGTACTCTAGATGTGGTCTTACTAAGGCTTTATAGAGTGGTTTAGTACTTCACTTGTGCTCAATTGTATCCCTGTGTTAATGCAACAGGATTGCATTAGCTTTTTTGGCTGCTACTGCACACTGCTGGCTCATATTTAGCTGGTTGTCCATTAAGATTCCAAGATCCCTCTAACAGTTACTGCTATTGAGCCTGGTTTCACCAGTCTATTTTTCTTGCCTAACTATAGGGCTTTTCTTTTCTCTACATTGAATTTCATTTTGTTAGATAAGGCCCAGTGTTCTAGTCTGTCAAGATCCATCTGACTCTTGAGCCTATCTTCTTGGGTGTTAGCTATTCCTGCCAGCTTAGTAACATCTGCAAACTTGGTAAGTTCCCCTTCTATTCCCTCATCTAAATCATTAATGAAGATATTGAAGAGTACTGGGACTAAGACAGAACCTTGTGGCACCCCATTACTTACTTCCCTCCATGTAGACTTAGACCTATTAAGGACTACTCTTTGAGCATGGTTTGTTAGCCGGTTGCGAACCCATCTAGTGGTGGTGCTATCTATTCCACTTTTTTCTAGCTTATTGAGAAATAGGTTATGGTCTACTTTGTCAAATGCCTTGCTGAAATCTAAATATATTATATCCACAGTATTTCTCTGGTCTACTAATTTAGTCACTACGTTGAAGAATGAAATAAGATTGGTTTGGCATGATTTGTTTTTAACAAATTCATGCTGACTGCTAGTTATTACTTTACTTGTTTCTAGATGTTGGCAGATCTGTTTTTTTTTATTATCTTTTCCAGTATCTTCCTGGGTATTGATGTTAAGCGGATTGGTCTATAGTTTTCTGGGTCTGTCTGGGTCTGGGAACCACATCAGCTCTTTTCCAGTCTTCTGATAGTCCCCGCTGCTCCAGGATTTTTGAAAGATATGGTGCGGGGGTTCTGAGAAGACTTCTGCCAGCTCCTTTAGAACTCTGGGATGTAATCCATGAGGCTTGGGTGATTTGTGTTCATCAAGATCAGACAGATATACTTTTACTGTTTTTTTTTTTTGCTTATTTTAACTTTTATTTTTGGTTTGTCTTTTACAGTTATATTTTTTGTGGGTTGAGGTATAGTTTCTTTTTGCCTGAAGACTGATGCAAAGAATGAGTTTAGCAGACATTCCTTCTTTTTCCTTCTCCTCCATTTCCCTTTGTTTCCGTAATGACCCCATAGTCTCTCTTAAGGGCAGTTTTGTGTCAGAGAATTTCTCACTCACATAGAGAAATTCAGAAACATTACAACTCATTTTTTTCTATAAATTCAGTGAAAAATTTCAAAAATCCTCTTATCAATAGCTTTAGTTTGAATCCAATCCATTGAGTGCTGATCATAGACTTTAGCACACAAAATAGTCATGTTGTTTAAAAAAACTGAATTTCTTCCAAATAAGTTTTTAATGTTCTGTGTACAATGTCACATTTCTTTCCTTGGGATTTTTTCCAATATCCATTTTTGGTTTTACAGCTGTTTGCAGTGGCTGTTGACATCCATTTCATCATATCTCTGGAGGAGAGAACTTTAATGCAATGTGTAGTCAATAAGATAGCAATTTTATCCTGGTGTGCTTTCACCTGTAATGGAAGTGCCTTAATAAAACTAGCTATTTTTAATTCTGTTTTCCTGTGTTCCTACTGCTATACAGCTGCCAGTCTTGCTTTTACAAAACAAAAATAAAAAGTATGTGCCAGATATTTCTTTTCAAGGTGACAACTATTTCCTATTATTTCAATCTAGCCAAGGCAGGAAATAAAAGTTTACTTTTAAAAGTTGACTAGCATAGAAACTATTTAGTGAAAGCATAATGTTTCATATATGTAGTCTTTATAATTCACCTATATTTTCTGGAATGGGGAGAGAAATATCAATAATCTGTGGCTATATTATCAATTAATGCAAATAGTACTGAGGCAGGTGTATCAATTAACTGACAGCCCTGCTGAATATGAAATAGTTTCTTATGGATTGCATGATGAAGCTTAAGAAAAAGGTACAGCAAATGTGTATACTACTAAATAGTCCCTCAAACAGTAAAGCCAAGCCACACTTCTCAAGATTTCAATATCAAATGGAGGTCACCAAGACATGGCTCAAGTTATTGCCAAAATTATGATAATCCTGTAATTTTTAATGCAGTAAAAGGAAAAAATTTCTAAAATTTCAACGTTTATTTGGCCTAAAGTCACCCAATAGACTTTGTGCCTAAGGCAAAATCCAGACTCTCGATTTCTAACTTAATGCATTAATCACTAAACTTTATGCTTAGCTTTTGTTAAAAAATGATCTTAGTATAAAAGAACCAATAAAGAGAGACATGAAAATGCAATTACATAATCTAGAGGAGAGGTGTAAAACACATGTCACCACATTGTCATCACATGACATATCACGACATTTCCCCTTCACTAAAACAGAGATAGGCATGGGCAATGTGTGACACATCTGGCCCACAGGCTGCAAGTTTGACACCCCTGATCTAGAAGTTCTTTCACTGTTTCATGTTGATTATTGACGAAAATAAATACTGATTGACTTGAGTAGTCCAGATATTGAAATAAGCATGTGAAAGAAATTCGTAATGAACCTGTCTTGAGTTTTGTCACTATAAGAGTAAGCAGGGTAAACGTGGGCAGACTTCACAATTGTATTATTTTAACTTATTGTAATTAAGGTTCCATTCTTGGAACCTTGTGCTGCCTGTTCCTTAATCTGGTCTACCTCAAAGGGTTTACCACTCCTAAAAGTGGTATAATAAGCAATGTGTTTATGCAAAAATAATATTCATTTTGTTCATAAACATATTTAAGAGCATCAGAATGAATATTACATGTGTGTAATAGATTGGATTATAAGGATAGCCTACTTCTAAAAACTGTATAAATACAAACCTAAATAGTGTACTTTTTATTTTGAAAGATAGAGAATGAATCTGATTCAATATTTGAATAAACAATTGAAAATTCCAATATTATTATAAGTATTTTGATAGTGCTACAGTATAGACTAAGAATAGATGTATGTGTGTGTGTGTATGTGTGTGTGTGTGTATATACACACACACACACACACACACATACACACATTTATAAATCATAAAAGATTGCATATTTGATATTAGAAAATCTATGTGGATGTTTGTATTCATGCATTTGAATTGTTATATTTTTTCTTTTGTATTGAGAAATGTATATGCTAGCCACTGCAGTATAATAATACAGCTAAGGGTCTAATGGTTCTAATATTGTTTTTCCATTTAAGTTCACTAACAGCTAATATAAAACTGCATCTTAATGCTTACCCTTGGGATAAAGGAGGAGTAGGGACTAAGACTGAAACAAATAAAATAAAGTTTGGGAAAAAACATTATCTTTAAATGCCTCATCAATGTTTCCTTTACAATAGTTTTGAATATGTTGATCTTTTTAAGGGTTTACCCAACTACACTTTATCCACTATGATAGGCATTATAGGCAATAATGGAGATTGCTTTTCCATCTCACTGAAATGACATGGAGTGGATATTTAGCCTACAAAATAATATTGAGAGGATAGATGATGAAGCTATTTCTAGGCCTTATGGTTCTTTCTTTCTTTCTTTCTTTCTTTCTTTCTTTCTTTCTTTCTTTCTTTCTTTCTTTCTTTCTTTCTTTCTTTCTTTCTTTCTTTCTTTCTTTTTTCTTTCGGTCAACATATTATTCACATTGACAAAACTTAAATTAATGTTTCTTCATCATGCCTTTTTGGTGGAACTAAAACAAAGCTCAATTTGGTTGAGCCCATTGCTAATTTTATAACAGATCCTAGGTTTAGTCAATACAATTGTGATCTTTTACACAATTATTTGCCCTATATGTTCTGAATTATATAGCCATTTAAAAATAATATACCAATTTTAGCATACAAACTCATAATTGATTAAAAATAAAATGCAACAAGCCGTATATGCTAAATGTGAGTTAATACAAATAATAATACAAATGAAATTCAAATAAATATATATAAAATGCCAAATTAAAATTGGCAGTAGAATTATCAACAACTTCTGATATTCAAATGATCATTGTTCATGGAAAGCAAGGAAAATCTGGATTGGCTAGTTCTAAGAGTCAAAGTTGAAAGTGAAAAAATGATACTACAATTTGATATCAAGAAAAAACATAATGTTGACTGTAGAGAATAAACAGGTCAGAATGTAGATCAAAATTAGCTCAAAATGACCTCAAAATAATAAAGAATTCATTTTCCTGGGCTCTAAAATTGACAGTGACTGCAGCCCTGAAATCAGAAGGCAAATAGCATTTGGAAGAATTGCAATGTCTGGCATGAATAGAATTTAGAAGAGTAATGATATCAGCTAAGGGGCTTTGAAATAAGTTGTGTGAGATTTATATATCCCATCTTTCTGTATTTTAATCTTTTAATTATTTCCTGTTAGGGTGCAATTTCTCTCTGCCTCTCTTTAGTCACCACTAGAAAGCATTCCAGAGAGCCTCTTTCTCCAGATTAATTTTCTTTTAGGGTCAAATCCTAAGCAAAATTCAAAGTCACATCACCCAGCTCCAGTCACTTTCCATTCACACCACTCCAGCACAGTCTTGGTTTCTTTGGCTGCCCTAGCTCCATGGTGGCCATTTTGGCTACCTCATCTTCGTCCTTGGCAAAGAGAAAAAAAAACCTGGGTCCAGTAGGAGAGCCACCACTTTCCATGAATTACAGGGTGCCCCTCATAAGTCATCCCTACAGAGTTATTTTAGCCCCTTTGGGGGGGCTTTGACGAAGAGGATTCGGTGTGGGGATGCGGAGCTCCGCTCCCCTGAGTTGATCACGCAGCAATGTTAAACCAGAAGGTCTTATTGGCAAGTCCTAGAATAGGCATTTTAAAATGCTGGACACTTGACTGATTATTGGTTATTTTGTCTGAAACAATCTGAAATAAATAACTGGTAGAATAGTTTTAAAGTAGATTTTTAATGTTGATTTTTATGCTGAAGGCGCCATCTACTGGTGAATGTATATATATATATATATACTTTGTAGTCTCCCTTATTTATTATTTAAAATTATCAGCTTAAAAACCTTACACACACACACACACACACACACACACACACACACACATATATATATATATAGGTAATACAAAGTATATATATATATATATATATATATATATATATATATATATATATATATATATATATATATATATATATATATATTATGTTATACTCCTGAATGATAAAGCAACCTTAGAATTCTGATAAGAGAAGAATAACACCTGGAGGCATGCTCTATTATTTACTCGTTCTGTGCTTATCTACTTTATAGTGACTAGAGGATCAATCTTGTAAACCTGAGGGATATTTAGTTGAATGACTTTTGAATATTGGAATTAACTAACAAATTAAAAACCAGATTTAAAGAACCATTTGGAAATCCTCTGAACTGTATAGATGGAACCTATTGAACCTAACTGTGGGATATAAAGAACTATATCAATTGTATCTCCTGATACAACTAAGATTAAGTAATATGCTGGCTTTGGGAAGTCAAAAAGAATAGACTCTGGAGTGGTGACAGATTACTGACAGAACATTGAATATCACTTGGACTTTTTAAAATAAGGCAAGATGGCCCATCAGGAAGAACTGGAGATATAAAAATAAATTATGATGGTACTCCAAAGCTTCTATGACATGATGATGGGGAATTTTAGGGAGATAAAGGACCTACTGGATGATATAACTGGAACGAGTGAAAATATGCAACAAAGAACAATGAAGCAAGATAAAATCCAGGAAACAAGGGAGATAAGCTTAGAGGATGAGATAGAATAGATGACACAACAAATAGAACAAGGAGAAAAGAAGGAGGAGATTATAAAGTCAGATGAATATATATTAGAAGGTAGAAAATGGAAATGAATAAATTGAAAGATTTTTTTGGGGAAAAAGAGGATTTGGCAGACTTGCGGATGGACTGCAGCAAAAAATAGTGGGGATGGAAATGATGATTGGATTGAATACAGGAGTGGGATTCAAATTTTTTAACAACTTGTGTGCATGGTGGGCATGGCTTGGTGGCCATGTGACTGGCTGGACATGGCCAACTCAACATCACTTGCATCGAGGCATGCATCTCCTCGTCTGGCCTCTTATGACTGTGGGGATGCTGCAACAGTCGTAAGTGTGAAAAACGCCATAAGTCACTTTTTTCAGTGCCATTGTAACTTTGAATGGTCATTCCACACAAGCAAAGTACCAGAAAAAGAGAAAGAAAAAACTCCAGAGAAGTTCCAGAGACAAGAAGTCTAGTCATGCCAAGAATGTAATAAGTGTTAATGGAGAGGCAGTTTCTGTAAGCAACACCAGAATGTTTCCTTCTTGCCTTCCTTATAGGATTAGGCCACTAATTTCTTCTAACAACCAATTCTCTGAACTGCTTAGAATGTTCACAACCGGTTCTAACGAATAGGTGCGAACCTATAGAATCCCACCCCTGGTTGAATATGAAGGATGTAGATAAGGACTCAAGAGATGAATATGGTAGGCAAGTAAAAAAGAAGTGAAACTCCCAAGAAGATGAGAGATGGTAGATAAAAAGGATTCTTCTTTAAAAAAAAAAAAAGATTGGCTGAACTAAAAATTAAAATAGAATAAAAAATTAGGAATAGTGGAAATATTGTTATACATATTTTTACATAACTCAACTAAAGTAAATGTTAGAGGTTAACACCAGATTTTGAAAAAGCATGCGATCAGGTATGCTCAAAAATGTTATTACTATTAAGATGTAGCAAATATTGAATAACTGAAAAATGATGGATTATGTACTGATATAGATATGTATTTTATTTATTTATTTATTTTATTAAACTTTTATACCGCTCCCTCTCCCAAAAAGGGACTCGGGGCGGTATACAGCCTACTAAAAACATATAATAAATACTCAATAAATACAATTAAAATAAATTAAACCAAATTGATCCGGCTGTCTAACCCAAAAATAGAGTTAAAAATTAAAAACTAATAAAACCCCGATTAAAATTAAGTTAAAAACTAAAATACAGTTACTGGGCCAGGCCAGCCTGTTTAAAAAATAGGGTTTTCACTGCGCGCCGGAAGGTCAGAATATCCGTCATAGCCCGTATCTCCGGGGGGAGATCATTCCAAAGGGAGGGGGCTCCCACAGAGAAAGCCCGAACCCTCGGGGCCGTCAACCGACAACGGCCGGGCGGCGGTACCCCGAGGAGGGCAACCCTGTGGGAGCGTACTGGGCGGCGGGAGGTTGATGATGGCAGCAGGCGGTCCCGTAAGTACCCAGGTCCCGAGCCATGGAGCACTTTAAATACTGTCAGTACCACCTTGAATCGAATCCGGAAGGCCACAGGAAGCCAGTGCAGCCTGCGGAGAAGCGGTGTAACGTGGGAGCTCCGAGGAGCACCCACGATCACCCGCGCGGCTGCATTCTGGACCAGCTGCAGCCTCCGGAGACTCTTCAGGGGGAGCCCCATGTAGAGAGCATTGCAATAATCCAGGCGGGAGATGACGAGGGCGGAAGTGACTGTGCGAAGTGCGCCCAGATCCAGAAAGGGCCGCAACTGGTAAATCAGACGAATCTGATAGAAAGCCCCCCTGGCGACGGCTGCAATATGTTCTTCTAAAGACAGCCGTACGTCCAGGAGGACACCCAAGTTGCGCGCCCCTTCCACGGGGGTCAAGACCTCTCCCCCCACGGCCAGCGAAGGAACCAGCTGGCTGTATCTGGGCGCAGGAAACCACAGCCACTCGGTTTTGGTCGGGTTGAGACGAAGCCTGTTACGACCCATCCAACTCCGCACGGCCTCCAGGCATCGGGACATCACTTCGACGGCTTCGTTGGGGTGGCCCGGGGTGGAGATGTATAGCTGAGTATCGTCAGCGTACTGATGGAACTCCACCCCGAAGCCACGGATGACCTCACCCAGCGGCTTTACATAAATGTTGAACAGCAGGGGCGAGAGCACCGACCCCTGAGGCACCCCACATCGTAGGGGCCTCGGGGCCGATCTCTGCCCCCCCGTCAACACAAATTGCGAGCGGTCGGAGAGGAAGGAGGCGAACCACCGCAACACGGTGCCTCCCACCCCCAACCCCTCCAACCGCTGCAATAGGATACTGTGGTCGACAGTATCAAAAGCCGCTGAGAGATCTAACAGGACCAGGACAGAGGAACAACCCCTGTCCCGGGCCCTCCAGAGGTCATCCACCAACGCGACCAACGCCGTCTCCGTGCTGTGCCCGGGCCTGAAGCCCAATTGGAGGGGGTCAAGATAACTCGCTTCATCCAGGTACTGCGGGAACTGACGTGCCACCACACTCTCAACAACCTTCGCAACAAAGCGAAGGTTGGAGACAGGACGATAGTTAGACAACAATGCTGGGTCCAGGGACGGTTTCTTGAGGAGGGGCCGCACCACCGCCTCTTTCAAGGCGGCAGGTAACAGCCCCTCTCTCAAGGAAGCGTTTATAATACCCTGGAACCAGCCTCGTGTCACCTCCCGAGTGGCCAAGACCAGCCAGGAGGGGCACGGGTCCAGCAAACAGGTGGTGGCATTCAGTCCCCCCAGTATCCTGTCCACGTCCTCCACAGTAACAGGATCGAACTCAACCCAATTGACCGCACCGATATCAACCCCCGCCCCCCCGCCCGGAGATGCCCAGTCGGAGTCCAGCTCGTCCCGGATCTGAGCGATTTTGTCCTGCAGAAACCTAGAAAACTCCTCAGCCCATCCCTGCAAGGGGTCCTCCCGCACTCCTACCTCCATTAGAGAGCGGGTCACCCTAAACAGGGCGGCTGGGCGGTTTTCCGCGGACGCAATAAGGGTGGAGAGGTAAGATCTCCTCGCCATCCTTATCGCCACTAAATACGTCTTAATATAAGATCGTAATAGTGTTCGGTCGGACCCAGAGCAGCTGGCCCTCCAACTGCTCTCTAGGCGTCATTTCCGACGCTTCATCTCCCTTAGCTCCTCAGAAAACCAAGGAGCCACTTGGGATCGGCACCGGGTCAGAGGCCGCAAGGGCACGACTCGGTCGAGGGCCCCAGCAGCCACCCTATCCCAGGTGGCGACCAAGCCCTCAACCGAGTCGTGTGTGTGAGCTTTGGGAAATGGCCCAAGCTCCGTCAGGAACCTATCAGGATCCATCAGGCGCCTGGGGCGGTACCATTTTAATGGTCCCGCCTCCCTGCGGTCAGGGGGTGTGGAACGGAAGTCGAGCTTCAGGAGCGAGTGATCCGACCATGACAGGGGTTCTACGACTATATCCCCCATACCCAGATCACTCTGCCACTGATCAGAGATGAAAACCAAATCCAAGGTATGACCTCCCACGTGAGTAGAGTCCCGAATTAACTGGGTCAGGCCCATGGCCGTCATGGAAGCCATGAACTCTTGAGCAATCCCCGAGGTACCGCCAGCAGATGGCAGGTTGAAATCCCCCATGACCATAAGCCTGGGGGTCCCAACCGCCATGCCAGCTATGACCTCAAGGAGCTCAAGCAGGGCTGCTGCCGCATAGCAGGGAGCCAGGTATGCGGCCAGCAAGCCCACCTGAACCTTGGGACCGAACTTCACGAAAAGGAGCTCACACCCGGTCGTCTGAGATACAGTGGCCTCCCTCGGACACAGATCCTCCTTAATAACTACCGCAACCCCCCCTCCCCTCCCCTGGGCCCTCGGCCGATGAAAAACCCGAAACCCGGCTGGGCACATCTCCACCAGAGGGACTCCCACCTCCTGGCCCAGCCAGGTTTCGGTAACTCCCACCAGGTCCGCGCCCCCCTCACAAATCAAATCATGGATGAGAGGGGCTTTATTAACAATGGACCTGGCGTTACACAACATCAGCCTAAGGCCCAGGGCCCGATTGCTCAGACCCCCTGGGGAACGGGAGATGACAAGGGGGTCGGAGCGCGCCACAGCAAGCAAACAGCGAGGGCGCGCTCCCAACACAGAATATGGCCCCCTATAACTGCCAAATCTGCCCCTCCCGCTCACCGTAACAATAGATTTAATTCCACCCTCCCCGGTAACCCCCCCCATCCTCAATACGGTCCTGTCCGGACTCTGACTCTCCCGGCCACGCCCAACCCCCGGCCTGGACCCAGCCTCCGGCGAGTTGTCCCCCAACTCCCGCCCGGGCCTTCCTAACCCCCTTAAAAACCTAACTAAAAATTTCATAAGACACCCCTCCCTCCCGCACTTAAAACCCCACCATCTCTCCGGATCCCACAATCCGTCCTTGAGATGGGCGTCCGAGAGAGCAGAGGGCCATTGCTGAGATAGGGGGACATATCTCAGGGCCCAGAGATCATTTCTGGTATAAAATAGCGTCCCGGCCTGAGTCCTCTGATAAAGATGATGAAGATGATGAAAATGACCCCGACCAAGCTGAGAACTAGCCGGCCGGGGCCCGAGTCCAGGTTGAGGGCGTTCAGCGCACCGCCGATTGGACGAAGAGGAGGAGAATAACTTCAACCGCGGCAGCGGTCCTCCAGTCCCAGCTCCAACTCCAACGGCCGCCTGCCGGTCACGCCACAGGCTACCGGGACCAGCACCAGACCCAGAACCACACCATGGCCCTGGAGGTCGATGATCTTCCAGCCGCCTCGGTTCTGCCCGCAGCGTCCATCCTCTAGCCGCTCGAGTCGTGGCTCGTACACCAGCTTCGGCTGGGGGCCCTGCAAAGGCCCCAGCCCCGGCCCCGGCGATAGTCCCACAGCCAGGCCGCCCTGGCTCCGCCCACGGCGGCCGACCCTCGGCTGCTCGAGCCGCCCTTCCAACTTCGGCTGGGGCCCTCACAACGGCCCCAACCCTGGTCTCGACCCCGGCGGCGGTCCCATAGCCACGCCGCCAGTCTCCAGCCGCTCCAGCCTCCAGCTGCCAGCCTCCAGCCGCTCCAGCCATCCCAGGAACTTCGGCCTTGCATGGCCACACCGCCGGCCGCCAGCCGCGAAGTCGCGTGGACCCACCGCCAGCTGCCGGCCGCCGGGCAAAATGCCATGGCCTCCAGCTGCTCCGGCCTCCGGTCTCCGCCGACTCCAGGTATCCGGAGACCTCAACCTCGCACGGCAGCACCACCGGTCGGGAAACGCCCACCTCACAGCCGCGCGGCCCCGCCGCCAGCCGCCAGCTGCCAGCCGCCCGCCGCCGCCGTGAGGGGATCGCCTCACAGCTGCGCGGCCCCGCCACCAGCCGCCAGCCACCAGCCGGCCGCCGCCGGGCCCAGCGCCAAACACGACGCCGCACCACGGCCTCGGGGGTCGCCCATCCCCCCACAGGTCCCCTCGCCACCCCTGCCACAGGTGAGGAGGACCCGGGGGGGGGGGAAACTCACCACGCCGGGCGGCGGAGCTCTTCTGGCTGGCGGAGCTGGCGGAGCTCTTCTGGTCGACCTCCTCCGGTCGCCATCTTGCTCTCTCTCTCTGTATAATAACATTAGATCAAGTAAGTCTGATTACTGTAGTAATTTTCATTTGTATCAATATTATTTTTGTATCAAAATGAATGACACTCAGATTCACTCAGATTCATGATATTTATGTATGTTTAAAAATAAAAAAAACTTTACAAAACAACAACAATAATAATAATAATATTTATTTATATACCGCTCCTCTCCCGAAGGACTCAGAGCAGTGCACAGCCATATAATTAAGAACATTAAATATACAAAAGCTAAAACTAAATTAAACTAAAGACCATATAATTAAGCTGTAAAACAGTTAAAACCCCTCCCTTAAACCCTAAAATTTAATTTAAAAATTAAAATACCCAAATCTAAAATCAACTCAAGCCGGCCTGGTCAAAGAGCCAGGTTTTCAAGACACGCCTGAAGGTCCCCAGGTCCGTGGCTGTACGTAACTCCGGAGGAAACCCATTCCAGAGGGCAGACACCCCCACAGAGAAGGCCCTATTCCTTGGGGTCACCAGCTGGCACATAGATGCTGACGGGACCCGCAAGAGACCCTCCCTGTGGGAGTGCACCAGACAGTGAGAGGAAACTGGAAGAATGCGATCTTATAAATATCCTGGTCCGATGCCAGGGAGTGCTTTAAAAGTTAACACTAAAATCTTAAAGTGCACCCGAGAGGCCACTGGCAACCAATGCAGCTCGCGCAGGAGGGGCGTCACATGACGCCCCCATAACCACCCACACGGCCGCATTCTGTATCAGTTGAAGCCTCCGGATGCTCCCACTCGGGAGCCCCATGTAGAGGGCGCTACAGTAGTCCAGTCGGGAGGTGACCAGGGCATGAGTGACCATGCGTAAGGCATCCCGATCCAGAAACGGCCACATCTGGCGGATCAGGCGAACCTGATAAAACGCCCCCCTGGAGACGGCTGTAATGTGATCTTCCAAGGACAGCCATGCATCCAGGAGGACACCAGATTGCGAGCCCTCTCTGAAGGGGGAAAAATCTCACCCCAAATAGCCAGCGAAGGGACTATCTGGCTATATCGGGATGCTGGAAACCACAGCCACTCAGTCTTGGAAGGATTGAGTTGGAGCCTGTTCCCACCCCATTGAAATAAGCTGTGTGAAAATAAGCACATGTTGAGACTAGGCAGAGACCTCAGAAAGCCATTGTAGTCCCTGACCTTATACTGTATACTACATATTATTCTATGTAGTTTAGCTCAAAGGCAGGAGATTTGAACAGGAGATGGAAGTAACCAACCTCTAACTTATATACAATAAAAATGTTTGTGTGCAGGAGCATCTGCAGAATATAATCTTTTAAAAAGTCAAGATGATGTCCACAATGTGATCTCATAGAGATTCTACCCATTTTAATGAGTAATTCTTGTGGATATAGCATAGGAAATGAGAACAGCTCAAAAATAAAGGGCAGGTCAGCTTGTCAGTTTTAATAAATACCTAATGTGACATCAGATCATACAATGGTCTGAAATGACAATTGAGATTATAATCAAAAGCAGCATTTAAAGTTAAAGATTTACTTTAAAGAATATGTATTATTTAAAGAATAAGTATAGAATTATTTTGGGAAAAGAAGACTTGAAGAAACCAATCTCTACTATCAAACTGAAACACTCAAATTTAGAAATGGGCATTTTACAACAGCAGCACATTAATTGTAGGTTAACAGCTTGAGGAATGTTTTTCTGTGTAAATACACTTACCAGCCATAAGAGAGCTAATTAGCAAGTCACAATGATAAAGAGACAAAATAAAGCATGGTCCTAAACAACTATTAAGGAGTAAAGCATGACAATGGAAGGTATTTGTAGTTAAGAAAATAAAAACTCAACTAAACATATAGTGACAATACTAGACATTTCAGGATGATACTGTTCTTGTTTTCTTTTAATCTCAGATGTTTGGGAGACACATTCATTTATATATGAATGGAGTGGCCCATAAACCCTGATTCAATATCCCTAAACATATAGTGACAATACTAGACATTTCAGGATGATACTGTTCTTGTTTTCTTTTAATCTCAGATGTTTGGGAGACACATTCATTTATATATGAATGGAGTGGCCCATAAACCCTGATTCAATATCCCTAAAGATCTGAATATTTCTACAATGAGCATGAAAATATGATTGTTTTGTTTTCTTTAGTGCAAATCACAGGAATTCTGTAGTTATCCAAACCCACTTCCATAAACATTTTAAGCTGTCTGCAACAGATCTAGAAGAATCTAAGGATCTAGAAGGCAAGTCAGTTCACAGAACACTGTGAAGTGGATCTTACATATATATTTATATTCCTTGATGCTTCAAAGCCAATTGTTGTGTGGTGGTAAAATGTCTACACAAGGCTAAAGTTTTGACAATTAGGTTATTTTTCCTCTCTAACCAAGATATTGAAAAACATAAAAAATATATCCTCCAATAGATGTGTTATTTGAGAAAGAGAAAAGGGAGAGAGAGAAATTTAATAATCTATTCCCAAAGCATTAATCAGAATTATTTGACATCTCTAAATTCTTCTGCTTACACATACACACACGCATGCACGCACACACACACAAATGCGTGTATGCTAAAGGTTCATAGCCCACAAAGTAGGGAATAAAGATTGGAAAGCAACCTCTCTTTCAAAGGCAGAGAACAGATTTGGTTTATAAATTCAACTCTATTAAGCAGCACTTTTCTTTATTTTTTTGACGCTAGTAAAAAAATCCCAAACTTACGCTATTAGCCATTTTTTTTCAACATGAGGGGAAATAGTATTTTTATCTGAACATAAAAAAGGGGGAGGGAAATCTGTTCAAAGCATTTCTGTAATTAGAATACTGCTTCCACAGCTGTAATTAGTCTCTCATATTACCCTGGCAAACTGAATAATAAGAATATAAAATAATATCTGTTTCTCCCTTCAATAATGCTTCTCTTTATCCTTATTAAAGCAGCCAGGCTACACAGCTGCTGCTGCCTGGCGTCATTGCTGTTCTTTTCTCACTATCACTGAGACACAGCATAGTATATTAAACCAGAAGAAAAATTCTAACGCCCTGAGAACATGGACCTGACAGCATCAACTAGAATAGACAAGGAAAAGTGGAAAGGCGATGGCAATGCTTTAAGTTAATGCTTTAGAGGGGATACAATGGGCCAGTTGAAACTGGCAGCTTTCTTACATAAAGGACTTCAGTTTTGTTCTTCATTGGCACACACTTTCATAAGTCAGTTTCAGAAAAATAATTTAAGAAATATGTTTCATGGTGATCATAATCTTAATGGGTGCCGATAGTCTTATTCTTTTCAGGTCAGAGATAAATCATGAAAACCTATGTACACAATAGATTTTGAAACCTCTTTGGGCAGCTCATTTTCTTTTACATCTAGAGATGTGAGTTGCAAGTGAGAAGGCAAAGTTCAAAATCCTAGAAGATGCTGGAAATGGAAGAAAGTAACATAGGGAGAAATTGTGTTGCCTGTAATGATACCTTGGCTCCCAAAGAGAGCTTTTTGGGGCACAAGATCTCCTTTGACTTTTATTGAATTGTTTGCACACCAGATTTCACAATTCATTTCAAGTTTCATTAAATAAAACAATGAATATAAAGCAATATCTACTTCCATATAGGTCCATGGATATATTTAGAAAATTATTTATTTATTATTAAATTTATTTGCTGCCCATCTCATGGCTCAGTCTAAATGTTGCATTGTTGCTACCTATAGATGGTAACAGAATAACAGAGAAGGAAGGGACCTTGAAGTCTGGTCCAACCCCCACTTCACACAGGAAACCTTATACCATTTCAGACAAATGGTTGTCCATTCTCTTCTTAAAAAACTTGCAGTGTTGAAGTCCCCACAACACCTAAAAGAATCCATTGATTAATTGTTCTGTCACAAAATTTCTCCTTAGTTCTAGGTTGCTTCTTTCTTTGATTACTTCTCATCCACTGCATCTGGTCCTGCCTTCTGTTGTGATTAGCCGGCAGCAGATGGCTGAGGAGAGCGAGGACTCAGATGAGGGGCCAGGACCATTAGGGAGTGGACTGCTGCCTTCAGAGATTGTGGAAGCTAGTAGCAGTGATGAGGAGGTTCCCAAGGAGCCTGTGCCAAGTGTGTGTGTGCGCAGGATTGCTCACAGGAAAGAGCAGCTGCAACAGCATGGGCGACTCAGGAATAAAGTTGCAAGGTAATGGCCCCTTCTTCAAGAAGATAAAAGCCAGCTGTGAAGCGAACATTTTTTGCAGGAAGCAAAGATGTTTTGAAACTCATCCTCATGGACATTACAATATTTTAATTTGGTATTTGAAGACTCTTGTATTGTAAAATATTTCTTATCTGTGATTTTTGGCAGTCTCACACAGCTTTGGCAAAGTTTGTGCTTATCAAAGTTAGTTAGTTTGCAGCAGCCTTTTAACCGGGGATTTGTAAGACTTATTAAAAGGTTTCTGTTCCTTTTGGTTATTGTTTGTCTTGCTGGGAAAGGGTTTGGGTCAGAACACCTTTAGATTCCCCACCCTTTCTGTGGCAGCCCCTAAAATATTGGAACACTGCTATCATGTTACTCGTAATCCTTTTCATTAAATTAGGCATATGAAATTCCTGAAACAATTGTTTTAACCTCCAGTCTCCTAATCATCTTTCTTGCTCTTCTTTGCATTCTTTCTGTAGTCTCAATATCTTTTTATATCATAATGAACAAAACTGAGGGTGATATTCCAAGTGTACTGCAATTTGACAAGTCCCTATAGCATCCTATCAAAATTCTCTAATTTGGTGAACTCTAATTAGGAGAATGGAAGCTAAAATAGATTGGGATTACTTTGCTTCCACTATAATTTGTGGAATTTCTATTTTGCTTTGTGGGGTTTTATTTATTTAAAACAAAGACATAAATATTAATATTATAAAATACAATATAAATAAAATAAAATAAATTTTATTTATTATAAACACAGATTTAGAACTGTTTGGATTGTTAGTCCAAAATGTCACTGAAAAATTCTTGCAGTTATTGTCCAATCCACTATAAAGAACACTAGTCTGGGAACTGCTGATATACACTAAAGCTGTTATTAACTTCCTACCTGTCAATGAATACTTCAGCTTCAACCATAACAACACAAGAGCAAACAATAGATACAAACTCAAGGTTAATCGCACCAAACTTGATTGCAGCAAATACGACTTCAGCAACAGAGTGATCAATGTCTGGAATACTCTATCTGACTCTGTGGTTTTTTTCCCTAAACCCCAAAAAATTAACCTTAGACTGTCTACTATTGACCTCACCCCTTTCCTAAGAGGTCTGTAGGGGGTGTACATAAGCACACCAACATCCCTACCGTCCCTGTCCTATTGTTTCTTTTCTTTTTTTATTTTTCTTATATGTATTCATAACTATGTTTTTACTTATACCTATTATCTTGTAAGCAATTGACAAAAATAAATAAATAAAAAATAAATAAAATAAATATACTAAGACAAATATCTTAAAGCAAAACAGAACAGAAAACCCATAGCTCTTGAACTTTTCAGATATTCATCACCATATTAATGAAGTGAGAATCAAGGTATCCATTTCAGTTCCTGGTTGTAAATATTTAGTTTCAATGCTTCAGATAGAGATCAACTAATTTAATACTCTTGCTCATCTGATCTGTTTGCTCTATTTTTCATGAGTTTTTCTCCTTTCAGAAGAGTTCTTTTCAGCTAATCTTTACTGAACGAATCTGTTGAAATTTTTCTTTGCTTTATACTTCTGCTTGTACAGCTAACATCCATAATACCTATCAATAAATTCATCCCTAATTATGTTAAAATGGAACTTTGTCTGCTCTACTAACAAAGTTTATTCCATCTGAAAGATCTACATTTTCTCCCTTTTTTTCTCTTTATCAAACTTTATTTGAAGTTACCATCAAGAAATCACTATAAAGATGATCCACATATAATTTGTTCTAGGAAAACGACCAAGCTCTCATGATTGGAGATGGAAGTTTTAAAACTACTTATGCTTGTGATAAGAGATTAGAGTAATGAGGACTGACATCACAGTTTTGCAATGAATCTGTAATTATAGATGAGCAGCAGGAAAATATAAAATGAGCAATTGAGTATGATGCTACTCAGGATTTGAAAAGGAAAAGAATTCATGAAATGCTTTCTATTTCATTTTCTCAGATTAATCAGAACTTACTGTGGTAGAAAGATACAGATCTATGGTGAATAAGCAAGATTTTAAGCCTACTATTTGCGTTATGACACTCACTACTCTTCTATTCAGACCAATTTCTTGCTTTAAAATAGATCTGGTGAGAGAAATAACTATTATTAAATATGAAAAGGCTGAGATTATGAATAATAGTTATTAATAGATACAGATGAATAGATATTTCTACACCCTTCATCATAACATATATATCAGTAGATATGAGATAACTTCTCCTTTTTCCTTCTTCCCAACATTTTGATTACATCAAAAAACGAAAAGTGAACAAATTCTTCACAGAAATCTGGCACATTCCTTTCAAAGAATGCTTGATTTATTAACAGCAAATCTCCAATTAGGAAACATATAAATCTTTAAAAAAAAAACTCACAAAAGTCAATAAGGGATTGTACCAGTTAGTTTTAAGAAGATTTGGATTTACTTCTCTTTTCAACCATAAAATTTCCATTTTCATCTCAAGATCCAAGAGGTCTGGAGGGCTTATTCAATATTTTCTGGAGTCTTTAAAACATTGAGCTGATTAGCTATGTTTATTTAAACAATTGGACCTAAAATAAATAAAAAAGTAACACCATAATACATGCCAATATATTTTTTCAGTTTAAGGTATGCAAGAACTTTCGGAACAAAATCATGTTTGTTTTATTTCATAAGCTAAGTTTATAATATGAGCAGGTTCAGGAAATTCTGAATTTTTATCAAGATTATTAAAAAAATCAGTGAGTTGAAGGAAATATTTCTTGAGGGAAGCCAGGAAAAAGGATTTGAAGTGAATCAAATCACTATGATCTAATCAAAAAAGATAACAGCATTCCTTAAATTCTGGGAGGGAAGACAGAAGACTTAGGTTGATTCCTTTGGGTTCTATGTCTCCCTTCAATGGTACCCAGGCTTTGGGATTCTTTTCCTGTAGAGGTGTATCTGTTTGAATTTTCTTTAGTTTAATTGGTGATATTACTTTCTAGAACATGGACACATTTTAGGAAAACAATAAGACATTTTGGCTTTCTTTTTCTTTCTCCAATGGATTTAGATTCAAGATTTACCCAGTTAGGCTTTTATCCCATGTCACCAAAATAAATAGCTGTCTAAATGCGACCATTGTAATTTTGATTTAAATCAGTTAGCTACCTTTATACTTCTAATTTTATCTTTTTTTGTGTTAATAAATGCTTTCCCCCAAAGCAGAAAATAATATTAGCTTAGTTAATTCATTTTATCAAGTATTTTTAAAACCTTGGTTTCAATTTATTACTGTATATTACAGGACAGATGTATACATCTCTTGTTTGTATAAAGCTGCTGTAATTCCTCAGTTAAAATATATTTTTATATTTACTCCATAAAATCAGAAATCAATGAATATTTAAGATTAGAACTGCAAATCTAATTCAACCTTATAATACATTTGGATGATTTTACAATATTTTTGCTACAATGATTTACTACCATTTTACTTTATTTACCAAATAAAATAACTTTGCATATTGATACAATGATATCTCTATTTTTTTCCTATTGACACTGAAGTAAACCTTAGCCCCACACTTCACTTCTCCTTACCACTAAATTGTATCTTTTGTCCAGCTGAGAAGAAGGGAAGAAGAATCTGGTAAAGAACTTATCCAATTGCTGATTTAAAAAAAATTAATCTTTATTATTTTTATACTCAAGGTGGCAAACACACCTAATACTCTTATTTTCCCCACAACTTGTAAAGTAAGTTAGGTTGAGAAACACTGACCAGCCAAAGGTCACCCAACTAATTTTCATGCCTAAATCTGCATTAGAAGTTGATGTCTTAACTGTTAAATGAAATCAGCTCATAATATCCCTGTCAACTCGTGAAACATCCCTGATCTGCTCTCGAGTTGCCACAGGAAAGCGAACTTTGCAGCTGCATCAAGGAGCTTGCATCTCAGTCAGAACAAAGTACATTCCAACCGATATGTCGAGTCATCTCTACAGAAACCCAAGTGACCAGAGGGAATGACTTTTACAACCTGTAAAATGCTTCATTGGGAAATGTGACTGATGACACATCTTGGGAAAGGGGGAAACAGGGGGAAACAAAGTGTGAATTAACTGAGATTAGACTGGCTCCAGCTGCTCCATGCCAACATGAAGCTCCTAATAAATAACTGGATTTCTTTTGAAGCTTGGCTTGAGGCTCATGATTTATTAGGCATTGGTCAGAACTCTGACAGTGAGCCAACTCTCAAAACTAATAAAAATGACCAGGATTCCTGAGCCCCAGGCTCTCTATCTGCTTCCTAACACCCGACACTTGGGGTGCATGGAGAGAAACTCAGGCTACCATGGTAGAGGATGGACTATTTGAAGAGAGCCTGCTCCAGGTGACCCAGAGTGGGATAGAACTTTCCCCCACTCAAGGAACTCCAGGAACCAACAGCCCAACTGGAACCCAAAATTGCACCCTTCCCTGGACATCAAAGCTGAGATGCCCATCTCAGTGACTGAAACAAGAAAGGTATTGGTATTAGTAGAAAAAAATCCCCCAAGCTCTCCCACGCCAAAGCCTAGGGCTGAGGAAAACCCCTGCATGAGCTAGGAAAATTGGAATGAATGATGGACTGGGAATGGGCCAGATTCCCAAAAACTCTGATGGAACCCTTGGAGGAATCCTTAGAATAGCTGTGGGAGAAATTTGAATGAACCACCTTTCATGATGAGGGGCCATCGTGACACCCAAAAGAGGAGGTTACAACTGAGCCCTTTAAAGTAAGGAGAAGCAGATGGGAATGCAGCCTCCTTTCTTCACCGCTTAGAGGGAGAATGAGCCTGAGGCTGCTACCAGTGATTCTTCTGCACAACAGGCAAGCTGCCCAAGAGGGGGCAGCTCCACACTCTCCAAACCAAAGCCAAGAGAGACCACCAAACACACAAGTGCAGGAAAATGAGCAAGGGAGCAGCAGGGCTGAATGAACCGCCATGATTCAGGGTGAAATTTGATGGGGAATCAGATCAACTGACTCTATTCCTTGACTCTGCTAGAGTCCATCTAGAGTGTTACGGCCATCGCTACCCATTGCATAGAGCTATGATGAATAACATCACTGGGGGGGGGGGGGGGGGCTAGAGGGACTAGCAAGGGAATGGCTAGCAGTCCTCCATAAGATGAGAGCTCCCCAGCTTCAAGACATTGACAATTTCCTGCAAGAGCTAGAAGCCAGATTTGAGGAGGTGGAGGAGGATCGATACATAGAGGATGAGCTCCAAAACCTAAAGCAGAGGGGGCAATCCTTTAAGAAACATATCCATGAATTCAGGAGAGTCGTGGGGAAGCTATACTCTTTGCCAGAAAGGCTATTAGTTCACTTTTCCAGAATGAGTCTGGATAAGCAAATTGCCCAAGTAACTGCCTTTTGGGATATTCCAAACTAACTCTCTGAGTGGTTCCGAGTGGCCATAAATGTTGACTGTGGATTAGCATGCAAACAACATGTGGAAGCAACTGGATACCAAGGAGAGAGGCCAACCAGACTGGAGACCAGCTGGTTGATGAAAGATTGCAGCAGTACAGCTGAGCCCCAAACCAACCCTCCCACAAAGCCAGTTGGATGGGCCAGATTGCCTTGGCATGCGCAACCCCAGCTCTGAAACCCAAGTCAGAGACACCACCCAGAGCATGACCAGAATGAGGCCCCAGGTGAGCTGTCAACACATCCCGAAAGTCCTCCAGGCCATATAGGTCCCTCTTAACCCAATCAAAGACAGGGGAATTCCAGCCAATGATGACCAATTGCCAGATCTTATGATAGTGAAAATGATGGTGATCCAATGATGAGTGATCTGATCCACCCTTCATTCTCCCTATATGCCTCACAACCCCTAAAACAGGAACCCAGGGCACTTTTCAAGCCCTAATAAATTCAGGCTGCATTAGATAATCTAGCCACGATCCTGAAACTGGCAATTAGAATGAAGAGACTGGCCCACTCAATCAGATTTGAACAGGTCGATGGGTCACTATTGTGGGGAGCCTATACCACCCATCTGACTGAAACAGTGAAGGTCAAGCTAGTGGACCACTGGGAAGCAATTCGGTTGATAATAGCCTCTAAAATGACAGATACGGTCATACTGGGGCTCTCTTGGCTAGATAAGTGGAGCCTCATGATCTGGTAGGAAGGGGCACTCAGAGGCTGAGAATAGCTAGAGGACCCAAACCCCTCCCGCACTAGCAAATAGAAACATTGCCCATGCAGGAAACCCCTCCAGGTTCCTCCAGAACTATTGGCAACCACCTCTGACAAAACCCAAAGAATATCAGGACCTCCAAAGAATATCAGGACTTTGCAGAAGTGTTCAGTGAGGCTGAGTGTGATATCCTACCCCCCCCCCCCCCACACACACACAGTGAGACAAACTGCACCATTAAAACCATCCCCAGGGCAAAACTACCTAAACCCAAACTGTGTGTCACAATATCCCAGGAAATGCAAGAAATAAAGAAATACATAAACGAAAGCCTAGCAAGGGGGTTCATCAAGCCAGCTTGGATCACAGCCCCAATCCTGTTCAAAGAAAAAAAAGGATCAAACTTTGAGATTATGTGTAGACTTTAGAAGTATAAACTGTGTGTGTGTGTGTGCACAACCTATACCCCCTCCCTCTCATGAAGGACATACTGTCTCACATAGCCAAGGAAAAAGTCTTTACCAAATTAGATTTCAGAGAAGCATACTACCGACTCTGCATTAGGGAGCAAGATGAATGGAAAACATCATTCAACTTCCCCTTAAGGAGCTTCCAATTCAAGGTAATGCCTTTTGAACTGCAGGGGGCTCCAGCATGTTTATGCAGTTAATAAATGAGATGTTGTATTAGCACCTCTATAAGGGGGTCCCTGTCTACCTGAACAACATTCTCATTTACACCAGGACCATAGAAGACCACATACCCCTGGTCCACCAGTACTGGAAAAACATCTGGCCACAAACCTGCATGTCAAGCTGTTAAAATATGAATTTCACCACAAACAGTTAGAGTACTTGGGCTACCGAGTGTCAAATGAGAGCATAGAGATGGATCTAGCCAAAGTGCAAGCCATCCTAGGCTGGCAGCCCCCTTGCACCTGTAGACAGCTTCAAAGGTTCCTAGGATTCTCAAACTTTTAAAGGACAACTCCTACAGTGGGATCTAACCTGCCAAAAGGCATTTGAAAAATTAAAAAGACTTTTTACAAAGGAACCGGTGCTGAAGCATCCAGACCCTGAACAACACTTCATCATTCAAGCAGACGCCAGTAGCGTCAGAGTGGGAGCAGTGCTACTCCAAAGAAATATCCAAGGAAAATTACAGACCTGCGCCTAAACCTCCTGTAAATTCATGGATGCAGAGAGGCAATGGGCTGCATGGGGAAAAGAGGCTTTTGTGGTACTATGGGCACTGCTAAACTGGCACCACCTACTGGAAGGTGGGAGTAACAATTTGAAGTCTGGACTGACCAAAAAGATCTGAAGGCCCTTAGGATGCCGCAGAAACTATCATTCAAACAAGTCTGCTGGGCCCAATATTTCAACTGATTCAACTTCATGCTAAAATACATCCCCAGGAGAAGGAATTTTCTAGATAAAGCCCTCTCCCACATGCCCCAGTACAAATACAAATGGTAGTAGATTCCATAACCCCCCCCCCCACACACACACAAACAGCATCCTAGTGACCACCAAATGACAATGCCAAGACTGGCAACAGCGAGCCGCAAGCGACCTAACCACAAAACTAAAAACCGAACTGCTAGCAGACCTCTGGTTCCATGACAACTAATACATCTTGGAAAAAAAGGGACAACCTAGCATGGAAGGGGGATAACTCTACATTCCAGAGTCCCTATGCATCTTAATCCTTCAAAGGAGCACAATATCAAATCAGTGGGCCACTTTGGGATCCTAAAGAGTTTACATCCAGTGCAGAGGAAATTCTGGTGGCCCAGCATGAAAAAAGACATGGACAGTTATGTGAAAAATTGCATCATCTATACCACTATTAAAAAAGGACCAAGAAAACCCTCCAGACTGCTATAGCCAGTGGCAGAGCCAATGAGGCCATGGGAGGAAAACACAATGAACTTTATTGTGGAGTTGCCAAAGAGTGGGGGGGAACATGGTGATCTGGATGGTGATTGACCTATTTTCCAAGCAGGCACACTTCATATCCTGCAGCAGACTTCCCTTATCCCACCAGTTAGCCAAATTGTTCCAGAAACATATCTACCCCCTGCATGGAGTACCATGAAGAATTATCTTAGAGGGGTCCAGTTCATGGCTAAGTTCTGTAGGGAGTTCCTGCAATCTATTGGCTCATTCCAGGGCCTTAGCTCAGCTTTTCATTTGACTACTAATGGGGAGGGCAGAAGGTCTTAATGCCATGATAGAGCAGTACCTGAGGTGTTACACGAACTATCAGTAGTCCAATTGGGTTTACCTCTTGCCTTCGACTGAGATTACATACAATAATGCTGTTCATAGTAGCACAGGAATAACTTCGTTCAAAGTAGTGAGAGGCAAGGACTTCATCCCAATGCCAGAATACCCAAGGTATCCCCTCTCCTCAATTAGCTTGACAGACTGGCTGTTGACACTAAAAGCAACATGAGAAAATGTCAAGAAGGTGCTATCTAAAGTGAAGCAGACCTATAAGAAAAAGGCAGACAAACACCAAGTCCCACAATAAGCATTCCAGCTGGGGGGAAAGGTCTACTTTTTCACAAAATACTTGAGGTTAAAACTCCCTGTAAGAAGCTGTGACTCAAGTTCATTGAGCATTCTCCATAGTTAAGATCATCAATCCGATCATGGTGCAAAATTGACCTGACTGCTAGGGAAGATACTTCCATAGCAGCCTCTTAAAATCCATGGTCAGGTAAACTCAGAGACCACTACCCCATGAACTCCTGAACCCAGTGGTGATAGGGGGCCAAGCACAATATGAACCCAGTGGTGATAGGGGGCCAAGCACAATATGAGTTGCAATTAATCCTTGACTTGAGGTGACACATGAGACAGCTTCAATACCTAATCAAGTGGAAGGACTATCCTTACCAGAGGCATCTTGGATAAAGAGTAGAAATATCCAAACTGAGTATCTCATAGCTAAATTCTACGAAGATAACCCAAGCAAGCCTGGGGAGGAAATCGCACCCCTAAAATCTATACTTATATTCAAACTGTCTTTGCTTTGCACAGGTCACCTTCAGGAAGTGAGGGGAGTTGAAAGTCAACTCACGAATCATTCTTAACCTGCTCTCGAGTGGCCATAGGCAAGGGGAATAGGAAAGCAAACTTCGCAGCTTCATCAAGGAGCTTGCATCTTAGTCAAAATAAAGTACATTCCAACAGATACACTAAGGTCTCTATGGAAACCCAAGTGGCCAGAAGGAGTGACTTTTACAACCCACAAAATTGCTTCATTGGGGAATGAGACTGATGACACATCTTGGGGGATGGGGAAACAGGGTCAGAGGTAAAGCACAAATTAACTGAGGTCAGAGTTGTCTCTACCTGGTCTGTGCCGACATGAAGCTCCTAATAAATAACTAGATTTCTTTTGAAACTTGGCTTGAGGCTCATGATTTAATTAGGGCATCAGTCGCAGAGGTGGTATTCAACAGGTTCTGACCCGTTCTGGAGAACTGGTATCAGAAATTTTGAGTAGTTCAGAGAACCAGCAAATACTATCTTTAATTGGAAATTTTACAATATCCTTCCCCTGCCATTCCCACCAAGCCAGATCCACAGAACCAGGAGTAAAAAAATTTGAATCCCATCACTGATCAGTCAAAATCCTGACAATCCTTTTTGAATTTTGTAAATTATTTTAATTAAAAGATAAGAGCAATGAAAGTGATAGACTCACACATAACCTTAATTTTTGGATTCTACATAGTCTTTTTTAGAAAATAGAAATGAAAGAAAAACTATAACCTATATTCTGTTTAGGAAAACAAAGCAAAAATGCCTACTTATTCCCCACAAAATGACACAGGAATCTGTATTAAAAATGTTAAAGACTGATAACTAGCAAAATGAATTTTATAAACATTTTATGAAAATACCCCAAAGTGATCTCAAAATTCCAAATGTGTTTGAGGGTTAAATTTTGTGGAATTCAGCATGATCAAAAACCAAGATGTATTTCTAGGGTGTATAAAAAGTAGTCAATTTCATATTAAATAGTTATCAGATGTTTGACTCTTAATTAGACAGGCCACAAGCAGAAAATACTCGCTTCTTCATTTATATGCCAGTAATGTTTCACTCCTTCAGAGATCATACATAATACTTCACTTTTCTGATAAATATTAATAAATGCTTATTGAGTAATGTTGTTAACATCAAACCATGCATCAATCTGAAGTATCTTACAAAGTAAATACTTAAATGAAGGGCTGCTCTGAGACTCTAAACATGATAGTAAAATCAGAGTGAAAATGTTTTATTGTTGCTTTTTTTTCCTTTGCTGCAAGCTGAACCTCTTTATGAAAACACAATTTTTAACACATGCTTATCTATTGTCTGTGAGTATTGTGTTTGCATAGCAATAAAAAATAGTTGAATTTAACCATTTCTACTGCTTTTTTAAGGCAATAAATTTAATAATGTTTAATAAAATATTGCTACTTTTAGAAGGCAAAGATCTGCCAAAAGAACTTGCATTTAAAAATATCATGGAGTAATGTTGTTGAGGCACAGACAATATTTTTAGCCTCTCTGGCTATGAAACACACACACCTGCACACACACAATTTCTTCTCTTGAGATATTTTTTAGCATTCAGTGATACAATGAAGGAATATTTTTAAAGTGTTTGAATGGAGAGTTCCTTATTGCTTACAACCTGTGGATTCTGCTATACATGTTCATGACTTTTTGTCTTTTTCCAATTGATAAGAATTTAAACCTAAATTTGTTTAAAATTTAAATAGTTAAAGTTCTTTAGGCTCCTTAAAGAGCAGGCATATATTTATAATTTATAATAATAGGCATATATTGAGTGGCCCAGTGGCCCAGAGGTAAAGATGCTTGCTTCCCACTCAGAAGGTAGAGTTCAATCCTATGTTTCTCTATCAGGGCACAAATAGAAAATATCTGCTGTGAACTCTGCGAAGGCATCTAGAAGGGCATCCAGCCAATAAACTCTTAGCTCCATTCAATCTCCCTGACTCCACCCCAATATAAGGGATTATGGGGTTGTAAAAAGAAAAAAAAGATCTATGTTAACTTAAAATAAAGAAACAAAATCTATTTGCTCTGACTATCGACAGGAAAATCTGCTGGCTACACAGCACTTGTAACATCATTAGTCAATGAACTGCACAGGTTGCTGATGTGTTCTGGGTACAATTCAAGGTGCTGATTGTTACTTTTAAAACCCTACAAGGCTTGGGACCATCTTTTTCCTGAAGGACCATCTTTTTCCAATAGTTTCCGCCCATCCAATCTGATCCAACAGATTGGGCATGCTGCAGATTCCATCGACCAAATAGTGTCAACTGGCAGGAACTAAAATATGGATTTTTCTGTTATTCCCTGTCTTATGAAATATTTTCTCCTTAGAGATTTAAATGGCCCATCCCTATTGGCTTTTCACAAAGCTTTAAAAACTTGGTTATGTGCCCCATTTATTATTTTATTATTATTTATTATTATTTATTATTAATTGAATAATCATCATGATTGCTGTTTATACTTATTTATTTTGCTGATATTGATCAATCAATCAGTCAGAATAGTTTCTGGAAGTGACCTTTTCTAGTCCAGCCTCCTGGTCCAGTAGGAAACCCTACACCGTTTCAGTGCAGACTGTTCTTAAAAACCTCCAGTGATAAAGCACCCATAACTTCTGAAGTCAAGCTATTCCACTGAGTAATTGTTCTCACTGTCAGGAATTAATCCTTTATTCCAGTTTGCTTATTTTATTTTATTATGATATTTTTTATTGTTTTGATGTGTTTTTTTTAAAGTTTTTTAGAGTTTTAGAATTGTAAACCATCTAGCTTGAACTAGGCTATAGAATTTGAAAAAATAAGTAAACACTGTTCAACTATTACAAAGTCTGCACTAGTATTACTATTAATCTTCTCATCACTCCTTATCACCCATCCTCTCCCACTTGTGATTGTAGGACTGTAACTTTGTTGCTTGTATCCTTACGATTTATATTGACTGTTTCCTAGTATGATTTGATTGCTGATTGTATCCTATGACTATCATTAAGTGTTGTGTGTTATGATTCTTGATTCTTAATGAATGCATCTTTTCTTTCATGTATACTGAGGAGTATTTTCACCAAGACAAATTCCTTGTGTGTCCAATCACACTTGGCCAATAAAGTATCTATTCTAAAAAAAATAATTGATGCCATACAGAGCTATGGCCTCAGAGTTTATATATTTCTGCTCCTTAGTTCCAATTCACACTTGGAAAATGATATGAGATTTAAGTAATGGAGACCACAGTAGAAATTCCCATTGTCTTAGAAAAGATGTAGAATGAAAATGCACTATCATGCAAAGGCACATGAATTATTTCCCCTTTTTATTATTTTATGGTGGCAAGTGAGCTGCACCATTAACACAAGATGGACATCTTTCACAGCAGGGATGGTGGGATTTTACTACATCTTTTAAATTATAAAATGTTGAGAAAAGCTACTATCCATAAGTGTTGATATTAAACCAACCAACCAACCAACTCAAAACTGAGGAGAGGAAGGCATTTAAAGAAATATAAAAGAAGTGCCCAGCACTGTAAATCTTAACTATTTGAAATACAGAAAGAAGAATACTATGAACCAAAAATTGATAGAATATTTTCTAGCTTAATTATATGCAAGCTCACTTTTTCAACATTCCAGGCAAAGCATTTAAAATTGGATTGCATCTTTAATTATTTTGTTTTTTCTTGGTTGGGTTTATCAATTACAAGGAGTGTGTGTGTGTATATATACATACATACACACACACACACACACACACACACACACATATAAAATGTGGATTCAAATTTGACATGTTGTTTTACTTCAGAATTATAATTGACCCTAAATAAATTGTGTTATCTTTGTATTTCTTCCTCCACAGAATAGAATGCTAACACATCAGTGGAGAAGTATTAACATGAAAGAAATTTGCCAATTTTTTTAAAGCAGATAAAGGCTTAGGCCATCAAAGGAGACTGTAACAGCATGAATAACTAGTATTTCTCATTCTTTACTAAAACATTTTTACTTCACTTTCATACCCCTGCTCTATATTTCCAAAAATTGTACAAAAAAGTATACTAAGTTTACCTGAATTTTTATAACTGTATATTAAAGGTAACATCTTTTGAAAACTTACATATCTGTCAGAAGAAATCTGAATACATAATGTATAGAGTAAGAAATCATGAATGAAAAACTGTATACAAGAATGATGTGGAAGCAATACATGATATTGCTTTTGGCAACAAATTCTTTTTCTGTTAAATTGCCCTCAAAATAAAGAAGCTAGAAATTAGCAGTGTATCTTGCAATACACTAATCTTCTGTATGTATGTACATATCAGAGGTGGTATTCAGCAGGTTCTGACCAGTTCTGGATAACCGGTAGTGGAAATTTTGAGTCATTCAGAGAACTGGCAAATACCACCTCTGACTGGAGATTTTACAGTATCAAATGCCCACCAAGCCACACCCATAGAACCGGTAGTAAAAAAAAATTGAATCCCACCACTGGTACATATGAATATTAGAAAGTTCTATCATTGGAAAAAAATTCAAACAGTATGGCAAGTCAGCTGCACATAAGTACAAAGTTGGCAATCTTAGAGTTATGATAACCTAGTTCTACTGTAGACTTTACTACTTGAATGGTGCATTACACCTATATTGTTGCCTACCAATGCAGAATTTGTAAATTAGAAAAATGAATCCTTTGCTGAAAAGAATCTAGGCATGACTACAATTTTTCTGTACTTTTGTTCTCATAAAATTAATTGGGATAAAATTAAGAATAAAAATATTTTTTTTCTTGGTTAATGATCTATGGTAATCGTTTTAATGAATTACAGAGGTATTTTTATTTGACTGCATCAACAAATTACTTATGTATCAATAATAAATGCCACTTATACTTGAAACTGAATAGTGATACAAGATTCTGCATACATATATCCAAACTGATCTATATTTTATCAGTAATAGCAAAATAATTAGCATGTGAAAATTGGTGTAAGCAATTAAGAAATATGTTATTGAATATTTCAAACAAACGTTCTGCATTAAACTTAAAGCATTTCAAACAAACAATAGTGCTTTGATTGCATATGTACCTGAGCTTTGTTTTAAGGTATCCAAAAGATAAACATCTCATTGAAATATGTAATAGATTTTGTTAATTTCCATTAGTTTGGTTAACTGCTCTGAACACTAAGCAAACAAGATTTGTTGTAGATGTTAAATCTATTCAACTTTATTTTTTTGTTTTATCTTCTTCAGATAAAGGAATTTATATGCCTAAATATTTTTTGTTATTGTATCAATTGCTGCTTTATTTAGCCCAAAACATTATAAGTAATCAAATGGAACCTGTATGAGTTAACTGGCACTAGTAAATGCAACATATCTGGAGGCTATTAGTTTAAAAAATCTGGGTTAAAATTAAGAATTGTGTTCATTTATAGCATAAAATTGCTTCCATTCTTGTTTGGAAGTAAATGGCATAGACATTTGCTGCATTGGATATAAATTGCATACAGTTTTGTCCTTAGCAAATGTAGATTCATTAGGATATGAAGAATGGCAGATCCTGCCTAAAAGATATGCTAGATGGATGGAATTTAAAGGAGGCATAAGTAACTTCTGCTGACTAAAGCTACTTCTTGCCAATTGATTTGAAATGTCAGAAGAGATATCTGCCAAAGGGACAGAGTTATGTTAACATAAACATCAAAGAAGAGGCAAAGATTAGAGCAAGGGATAACAGATCTGGCTTGATTAAGACCTACAATAGTGGTACAAACAAAACTCAACATGTTCATCATCTAAAATGTATTGTTTATATATTTATAAATTCTGTCATTTGTTTTATTATTAATCACTATTTTGATGGTTATTTAAAGCAAATTAGGTTTTTAAGCTTACATTCAGATCACCTTAAAGATAAAGTCATGCTCTAAATCAAGGGTGTCAAATCATGGCCTGCAGGCCAAATCCAGCCTGTGGGGTGCTTAGATATTGCTCATGGGGCTAACCTGGAAAAAGTGAAGGACTAGCCTGCGGTGCCTTTGCCAGCAAAAGCAGAGCTTGTGAGGGCCACATGCAGCCCTCCTGAGCTCCATTTTCACTGGCAAAGGACTACAGAAGGCCATTTTTGCTGGCAGAGTGTTTGGGCTGCCATAGGTGCCCCTGACACAAGTGACATCAATATGGCCATGTCCACCCTGGCCACACTCATCCCAGGGTCCTGAAGTTAGTTTTATACCCATGCTGTAAATCGAACTTTGGATTTTACAGCATAATCCAAGTTGCAGGGGAGGGGATTCAAAGGTAAAACATTGAATCTAATGGGACCTACTGAAAATTATGTCTTCTCCTGTTCTGAGCTAAATGAGGATTTAATTCACTATAGATTGAAATAACGATCTGAATCAAAGAAAAGTACTATAAAAGATGTTGCCCCAACATAAGATTTTGCTAAACTTGAACCAATTCTTGAAAACCATTTTTTCTCTATTGATTTCAGGTTCCTCTATCCCCACTTGACTCAAGAGAGAAACTCAAAACAGAAAACCTGCTGATAGCAAGAGGCAGAACTGGGAAATTGAGCATTGTCATCCAAAAACATATAAAAAACAAACAAAGCCCAGCGTATTCCAATGTTTTTTCAAAGGATATTCACTTTTTTATTTTTTGTCAATAAACCTTTTATTTAGTTCCAAAGTTAAAATATAAAATAAAAGGGTGGAAACAAACATCAAGTACAAATGGAGCAATCAAATAATAATAAATAACCCCTTTAACTGATTTCCAGCACCTAACGAAAATATATACGAAGAGTTCCAAGCAAATGTTATCATCTCATAAGCTTCTTTTAAAAATGATGATGCAACTAAAATGCAATTAAAGTTGAGACATTGGCTAGTTGTGTCACCATACTACAATTAACTCTTTCTTTTCTTTGGTTCCTTCTCTTTGTCCAGGGTTGAGAAAGTATTTCTTAACCTTCATTCAGGGATGAGAGGCTTTTCCCAATAGGAATGTCTTGGGTTTAGCTCAAGAGATCAGAGAGTCTTTGGGCAAATGAGAAGTTCCATTTTCCTATTCACTTTTAGTTTTATGTGTGTCTTATTTTACCAAATATGCCACTGCAAATGCTCATGGCACAGTTGCATCTTGCTAAGCAATTGTTTCTCAGATTTTCATCTCAGCATCATCCTTCCAACACAGCTTCCAAATAGTATTCATCCTCCTCCCCAAGAAGAGCTTTGATATTGCTATTTTTAAAATAGTCTGAGAAAGAATTTCATTTTACTTCTGAAATTGTTCTTGCTTCAAATATTTTCCAGTTTATGACATTTTTTCCTCAATGGAATTTGATGTTAATAGCATTAAGCCCTTGGAATGTAAGTCTTGCCCCTTTTATTGTGTCTCGTGAATTTCTGAGGGCCAAAACTTGCGACACAATGGATGCTATTACTTTGATCATTTGGATAAAAGCAGTGATTTCCTTTATCACTGTCCACATCAAGAAAGAGATGTTAGGATTTCTTTTCTTCCTTTTGTTTTCTTTATTTTGAATGTTGCCCTTTAGGACTTGTGAATTTAGTTGTAAAATTTATCATTGGGCTTAAAATTACTACTAAAACAAAGAATGTTTTTTTATAAAAAAAAATTTATTTTTAATAACAAGCATAGATAAACATAAACATAAAACCTTCTTTCAATTATACAGTGTGTCAGTTGGTACATATTTCTTGTGCACAATATTTATAGTCTTTTCCTCTTAGATTTAAATTTACATTCATATTACATTAAGCAACTTTATATGTCATATTATATTTTATTTATTTATTTAATTTATTAATTTTATTACACTTTTATACCATCCCCTCTCCCAAAAAAGGGACTCGGGGCAGTGTACAGCCAATATAAAAACAACATACATAGTAAAAATTTAAAAGAGATTTAAAAGAAATTAAACAAGTGGCTGGAATGATATTCTAAAAGCAGAGTAAAAGGGTAAAAAAGTTAAAAATTCCAAAATTTAAAACCCTAGTAATTAGTACTAGGCCAGACTGGCCTGTTTGAAAAGGTGGGTCTTTAATGCATGCCGGAAGGTCTGCAGGTCAGTGATGGCCCGCATCTCCAGGGTAACTCATTCCAGAGGGAAGGAGCCCAGGAGAGAAGGTCCACACCCTCGGGGCCGCCAGCTGATGGCACCCCAAGGAGGCCCACCCTGTGGGAGTGCACTGGCCGGTGGGAGGCCGATGGTGGCAGCAGGCAGTCCCGTAAGTACCCAGGTCCCAAGCCATGGAGCGCTTTAAAGGTGACCACCAACACCTTGAATTGCACCCGGAAGGCCATTGGAAGCCAATGCAGCTTGCGCAGGAGCAGTGTAACATGGGAGCTCCGAGGGGCCCCCAAGATCACCCGTGCGGCCACATTTTGCACCAGCTGAAGCCTCCGGATGCTCTTCAAGGGGAGCCCCATGTAGAGAGCATTACAATAGTCTAAGTGGGAGATGACGAGGGCAGAAGTGACTGTGCGAAGAGCGCCCCGATCCAGAAAGGGCCACAACTGGTAGATCCGACAGACTTGACAAAAAGCCTCCTGGTGACGGCCGCTATATGATCTTCTAAAGACAACTGTACATCCAGGAGGACAACCAGATTGTGCACCCTCTCCTTGGGGGCCAAAATATCTCCCCCATGGCCAGCGATGGAGTAAGCTGGCTGTATCTGGGCACAGGAAACCACAACCACTCAGTGTTGGTCGGGCTCAGCCAAAGCCTGTTAAGATCCATCCAAGTCCGCACGGCTTCCAGAGACCAGGTCATCACTTCAACAGCTTCGTCGGGGTGGCCCGGGGTAGAAATGTACATCTGAGTGTCATCAGCATACTGATGGAACTCTACCCCAAAGCCACGGATGATCTCACCCAGTGGCTTCACATAAATGTTGAAAAGCAGGGGCGAGAGCACCGACCCCTGAGGCACTCCACAAAACAAGGGCATCGGGGTCGACCTCTGCCTCCCTGCCAACACAAATTATGAGCAATCGGAGAGGAACGAGGAGAACCACCGTAACACAGTGCCTCCCACTCCGAACCCCTCTAACCGCCGCAATAAGATACTGTGGTCGACAGTATCAAAAGCTGCTGAGAGATCTAACAGGACCAGGAGAAAAGAACAACCCCTGTCCCGGGCCTTCCAAAGATCATCCACCAACGCGACCAACGTCGTCTTTGTGCTGTACCCAGGCCTGAAACCCGATTGGAGAGGATCTAGATATAGATATACCGCTTCATCCAGGTGCTGAGGGAGCTGTCGTGCTACCACACTCTCAACAACTTTCGCCACAAAGCGAAGGTTGGAGACCGGACAGTAACTCAACAGTAATGTTGGATCCAGGGACGATTTCTTGAGGAGGGGCCTCACCACCGCTTCTTTCAAGGTGGCAGGTAAAAGCCCCTCTCTCAAGGAAGCGTTAATAATCCCCTGGAACCAACCTTGTGTCACCTCCCGAGTGGCCAAAACTAGCCAGGAGGGACACGGATCCAATAAACATGTGGTGGCATTAAGCCCACTCAGCAACCTGTCCATGTCTTCCAGGGTCACAGGATCGAACTCAACCCAAATGACCTCACCGAAATCCATCCCCGCCCTCCCGCCCAGAGATGCCCAGTCAGAGTCCAGCCCGTCCCGGATCTGAGTGATTTTGTCCTGCAGATATTTAGAAAAATCCTCAGCCCGTCCCTGCATAATAATAATAATAATATAAGTAATAATAATATTATTATTACATCAACATTAGACTTTGATTTCAAATCCACATTATCTTTTAGAGCAAATCTCAGTTCTTACTAATTTTAGTTCACTTTATAATTTATTCCAAAATAATCAGTTGTAACATATCATTGCTATTGTACTATACTTCAAATTCCTACTTTTCTATCTAACCATTGATAAAATAAATCCCATATCTTATAGTAATTTTTTTCTTCTTGCTCTCTAATTGCTAATGTTAATCTACTCATTTCTACACATTCAATTATTTTCTTAATCACCTCCTCCTCTATCAGAATTTTCAATTTTTTTCAATTTTGAGCAAATACAATTCTAGCTGTAGTTAAAACATTAATAATCAAGTATGTCAATTCTCTGTTGTAGCCTTCAGGTAAAATTCCCAATAAAAATATTTCTGGTTTTAAATCTATATGCTGCTTTGTCATGTGTGTATTTTAGTCCAATATCTTTTAGCTTCTGTGCATGTCCACCACATATGGTAATATGATCCAAGTATCTGATGACACTTCCAACACTTCAATTTATCCTTGAAGATCTTTGCTATTCTTGCTGGGGTAAATGCCACTTGTAAAACATCTTATACAAATTCTCTTTATATGCTGTGACTGTCAGACATCCAGAAATCCTTCATTCTGAAACAGTAACTCTGAGTTGACATAATCTCAAAGTGCATTATTAGAAACAAAACATTCTAAAATCGTCCGGTGGAATTTCAGTAGTGGAATCCTACCAGCTCATCGCACAAAATTCCACCTACCTCCACCCCTTTTCCTACACCTCACATGAACCAATGATCTGCATTCTCAATTCTTTGCTACACCATTCTCTGGGACCTTGAACTAATAACTTATAATAATGTTTTTCTCTAAGAACTATTCAATACATCACTTCCTCCCTCCAGAACTCTATGGCAATGATGAATTCCAGAGTTGACAGGCATCCCCCCTTGAAAATTCCTTCTCCTATAAAAAAAGAAAAATAAAACACAACCAGGGGTTAATGCGTTGCCCTTAACCCCCTCTCCCGCCTCCACAAGGACCCTTCTGTTTGTGGGAAAATTCCTCATGGAATTGATTAACCAATTTATCAGCATGTACATTCCAACTTTTCACCCAACTAGCATCCGAGATAGGGTAATCTTTCCATAAGATCAAATATTGCAGTTGTCCTCTGTGTAATCTAGAATTGAAGATTTTTTTAATTTCATAATGTGTCTCACCCTGTACCGTTAACGGTTCAGGGGGAGCGATTCGTGTTGGTCTTATCATTGATGTAGCAGTTGGTTTCAACAAACTACTATGGAAAACTGGATGAATTTTCCCTAAGAGTTGAGCAAGATTCAGTTGGATTGTGACCAGATTAATTTCTTTTGAAATTGGGAATGGACCCAAGAATTTTGGTCCTAACTTCTTACTAGGGAGCTTCAACTTAAGATACTTGGTTGACAAATATAATTAAAGTCTCCAACTTTAAATGGTGGTTTAAGGGATCTATGTTTATCCATTTGCTTTTTATAATTTTTTGCAGCTTCGGTCAAAGCATTTTTTGTATCTTCCCAACCTTTTTTAATGAGTTCATCCATTCTGTTAGAGACATGGATGTGGGAGGTTGTCTAGGTAATTCTGGCATAGGGACAAAATCCATCCCAGTGTTGATTTGGAATGGAGTCAGTCCCGTGCTTCTATGTACTGCATTATTATAAGCAATCTCTGCAAAAGGTAATAATTCAGCCCACTTTTCCTGTTGATAATTTACGTAGCATCTAATGTATTGTTCAACCATGGCATTAGCCTTCTCCACTGCTCTGCTGCAGGCAGGATGGAAAGCTGAGGATAATCCTTGGAAGGACCCAATAGACTTCAAAAATTTCCTCCAGAATTTATTGGTAAATTGTATCCCCTGTCTGATATTATTCTACGAGGTATTCTATGTAGTCTATAGATATGCTTCACGAACAGTTTTGCAAGCTTTTTTGCAGATGGAAGTCCCTTACAGGTTATAAAGTGGACCTGCTTAGAGAATAAGTCAATGACAGTCCAAATGATCGTATTCCCTTCACTCTCAGGTAATTCTACAATAAAGTCCATTGCGATATCTTCCCATGGCTGTTTTGGTTCAGTGACTTGTTGGAGGAGACCAATATATGTAATGGGGCTTAACATAAATAGAAAAGAAGTGGAAATATTATTTGGGGTTATAAAGTTCTACATTATGTGGAGGAAGGGGGACAAATAGTTTTTCTTTCTCTTTCTTAATATTAGAATCCTCAGTTATCCAATAATACTGAATGATGAAAGATTCAGAACTGAAAACCAAATTAATTATAGATGTATTACCATAAAATTACCATAAAAAGTGGCTATTCATATATGTATGAATATATAAGCTTTCCTTATTCCATCTTCCCTTCAAATGTATAGATTTAAATTCCCAAAATTTCCAGCCAGCATAACCATAGCAGAGACTGCTGGGAATTGAAAACATCTTTGGTTGCATAACCTGGATGTCATTCAGGTTGAAGATGGCTTTGTTGTGGTAAAAAAAAAAGAGAATTAATGGAGGATTGACAATGCATGATATTCATTATAGTTCCAAGATCACATCCAGAGATGGTACTCAGCAGGCTCTGATTAGTTCTGGAGAACTGGTAGTGAAAATTTTGAGTAGTTTGGAGAACCGGTAAACACCATCTCTGAACTGGAGATTTTACAGTATCCTTCTTCTGCCATACCCACCAAGCCACACCCACAGAACCAGTAGTAAAAAAAAAATTAATCCCACCACTGATCACATCTCTCATCATCTGCTTCTTGATTGTCCATAAACAGGTCAGAGGGATCATATTTTTTGGGATCTAGAGAAAACTGAGCCATTTTTATTTTATTTTATTTTGTTGGTCAGCTGATTGTTTTCTCTAAAGCAGATAGGCTTACTTATACAATACATGATGAAATGAGTGTTGCTGAATAAAAGCAAATTATTCTTCCAAACAAATGGAAGAAATTGAGCCCAACTAACTATCCCTTATGCAGCCCTCAGATGCTTTCTATTAAAATCCCAATTTACATGCAGGAACCAACTTTTTCTTCTGTAAAGATGTTTAAGGAATGAGAATGTTAGTTTAGTGCTTGTACTACTTCATAGATATAATATAGACTTGCAACAATAAATAATAAAAAGTTTGAATGTGGATGATGAGAAGTAAACAAGAAGCAGAATCAATGGATTTTTTTTTAAAGTGATATATGACTTTGTCAGAATATATTCATGTACTGGAATAGACCATGTAACAAGGTCAGTCAATGAATAGGCATAGCAACTATGTCAGTCAATGAATAGGCATAGCCAGTGAGGACTGTTTGGAAACTGAAACTAGAAGTAGTCTAGGTGTGGTCCTATATTAAGCTCTGCAGCTCTGAAGCAATGTTAAGTTCTGAGTCTGTCTACTGAAAATGAAATTGCTTCTCTCCTCTGCTGTATGTCTTGTTTGCTTGCTGAAAATTAGAGCTCTGTTCTGAACCTGTAACATGTCTGCTTCTGTTTGAGTTTGCTCTATATTGTAGAAATCTATAACTGGCATTATAAAAATTACTTTATATGTTTATAAAGAAGTTAAATGAAGCGTCAGCCATCTGTGTTTACTTTTCTGGTGCTGAATTTGTGCTGCAATACTCTGAACAGACTTGACTAAAATTGAAGTAAAGAAATGCTCTGTGCTCTATCAAAGAACACGGATAAAATTTATTTAAAATTATTTAAGAATATTAAAAATCAGTAAGGCTTCAATCAAATGTGTTAGGAAACTTCCTTGTTAGATGGCACAAACAGTCCTTATGTAAATTACTCTCAATACACATACATATGTGCATGCATGCGCACACACATTCACTCACACAAACACTATACATGACTCAATATAATGCCATTAAGCTTTATCATAAAATGAAAAAAAACTATTTCTGATCAGTTCTTAATTTATTAATGTGTGTTGTTATGCATTTGATATGTGTATAATACATATAATATTTGCAATCAATACTTGGAGGCCAGTCTAATCTCCAAGGATAATGGCTTTTCTCACAAATTAAGAAATGATCCCCTGGACCCTCATTCATGCCTAGTTATTTGTTTAGGTCATATCAATAGAAAGCTAAGTTAGCATCTTAATACTTATCATAATTTATTCATATCAATGACTATACATTTATAGTACATTTGTAATAAGTTATTGTTTGTTTAACAGAGGTTAAATTGAGTGCACCTTCCTAAATAAAAAAATAAAACAACTGAAATAAAACATTTCAAATAGGAAATAAATCTTCTACAAGATAGCATAACTGAAAACAGGGCTGTAATCACTGAAAAAAAACATGACTGTAAGAAAGAATATGTTGCTTTTTTGTTGATTTAAGTAAACCGTATGCTAAAAATGAAGAATCTTGAATTATAGAACATATTGTATAAATATAGATTTTGGGCATTGGTTGCTGAATGTGATTACATAGGTATATTACTGAAGCAAAACATGTATGAAAATAAATAGAAACTTAGTAAGTGGTTAAACAAACAGGTAGCAGGACAGATATGCGTTTCCTTCTTCACTGTTTAATATATTTATGGATGGATTTAAAAGGGATAACCCTGGTCAAGTTAAAAGTATAATGGTCAGGAAGTAAATACAAGTATTTTCATTTAGTGTGCACCAATACCGTTCTGTTTGATAAGTATTTGAATTATTCTCCTTAAATTTTAGATAGCTTATATAACACAATAAGAAATATGGATCTGAAAATCAAAGTTCAAGATAGTTGTATTCACCATGAAAAATCTAATAAATGATTTCATGTCATAGATAAATGGCAAAAAATTAGAGTAAGTAGATGAATTTTCACATACTGGTAGAATGTATACAAAAGTGAAAAAAATAAATGGAAACATTTTGAGATATAAAGATACTCAAGAAAGATAGTAAGATGCATATGATCTGCTGAAAAAAATTAATGTTTGTCAAAAGAAGCCAGAATAATTGCTTATTCTATAAAGTATTATATAAATATGAGAAGTAGTTATGCCAGGAGACATAAGAATTAATTTGAATACAGTGAGAAGAAGGTACTTAAGAACTACGTGAACTGAAAGGAAAAAAAAATAGGAGCAAACCCAAATTAATGAAAAATAAATAAAGATTGAAAAGGAGAGTGAGTGCCCAAAACAGAAATATATTGAGATGGGCAGTCATACAGAATGAATGAGGACTGAATTGCAAGATAAATATATGAAGGAAGATGGATTGGTCAAAATGAAAACGAAGAAAGATATGGTTACATAAACTTGATATCCACAGAAATAGAGGTGAGATATAATAAAAAACAAAGGCAATAGATGAAATACTGTATGGGCAGAGTAGCAGCAACTAAATTTTTAAGGATAGCAGGGAATAGAGAATTACAGTAAATTATTTGTCTAATTTAGTTTTAATTTATTTCCTACACATAGAAGACAGAGAGAGTTTCATATTAGGCTATGCCTATACAGATTTTCCTGCTCAGCTGTCTCCACATGTTCACACATCAAGCCTCTTCTAGCAAGTTCCCATCTTCATTCCTTGTAAATCAGTGATAGTTACCTGGATATCCATGGGAACATCCATGGGAAAAAGGGCAATGGTGGGATTCAATTTGTTTTACTTTCAGTTCTGTGGGTATGGCTTGGTGGATGTAGCTTGGTGGATGTGGCAGGGGAATGATACTGCAAAATCTCTATTCCCACCCCACTCCAGGGGGAAGGTTATTACAAAATCCACCCCACTAACCTGCTTTTCAGCTCCGTTCTTCTGTACTGGGCAATAAAAAAAGACCCAGCCAATCAGCTGGGACTCGGGAGGCAGAGAATAGATGGGAGTGGGGGCTATCAGAGGTGGTATTTGCCGGTTCTCCGAACTATTCAAAATTTCTGTTCTCTAGAACTGGTCAGAACCTGCTAAAAGAGTCAAGTTGATAGGGAAGACAAAGAGCATCACATATGCCCTCATGTCAGAAAATATTGCAAGTATGTAATTTATGTCATTTGGACAATAACATCATGACATATAAATTTCTTTCTGATATCATCATAGCTTCTGCCACGCTCCTGTGGATAGATATTTGTATTTGAAGTACAGTTCACAAATATGTTTCTCACCATGATTCTGTGAACTGGGTCATTATTTCCATTTTATAGATGAGATATTTAAGCTGAAAATCAATAATTTATTCTTTTATTGGTATGGATTTTCAAATTCAAATATATATGTCTATGAACCAGCTAATAACAGCTCTCATTAAATAAATGAAAATATAATGAAGAAGAAGAGAGACAATATCTATTGAGAGAGACAGAAGCCATTATACTTCCTATTAGGGTTGTGCATGCTTCAAAAAGTGATTCAAAAGTGCTTTGAGCCTCATATGACTGAATCCCCTTCTGCTATTCATTAAGTAGCCACCCTTTCTACAGGCTTCTGAAGAGAAAAGGATGTAGTAAAAGTTTGGTTTGCCATTGCCTTTGAAGTATTTTTTGCTTCCTAGGGTTCTGTATATTTGATTTTTTTCCCAAGTGCATGTATTTTAACATTCTCTGAAATCTAACATTACAAAAACCCGTTTTCAGGTCTTGAAGTGTTAGTAAAGTGCTTATGACCAATAAGAAAAAACAGACTTTTCATGTATTCAGTGCTCAAAATATATTTTGATGTGCAGAGGAAAAAATCCAATAATTTAATTGCAGTTACAAACTCAGTGATGTGTGTTTATCTTACTTCCACACACAGGGATTTACTAAAATATAATCTTATGGAAAAGTACTTCTGGATCCAAAAAAATCCAAACTCAATGGAGCTCTACATACAAAAGTTATTAACATCAAATGTTTCCTTTAAACTTGAAATTCAAATCCAGACAACCAACTAATCCAAATAGAAATTAAATGAAATATTATCTGGAAAATCATAAAACTATTGCACTCAGGAGAAAATATTGAGTGATGAACTGAAGGATAAACAATTCTTTGATTCTTTGGGTAAAAATGAATTAAGCACCAAGCTCTTGAATTTAAATTGTATTATTCCATAAAAGGCTATATTTTTCAAAACTATTGGATCAACCTTTGATCTTTTTACTACAATTCAGCTCTTTTAAACTTTCTAGTTATTAATCTTCTCATATTGTGGAAATACAAATGTCAAACTCATAACAAAACCATTGTATTACTAATATCCAATTTTTACTTAATTCTTTTTAACATAATGGTAATTTGACAGGAAAAAAATATCATGTTACTTATAAATGGTCCTATTGATTATCTTGGCATATAGCATTTGAGTGTCTCAGTATATAATCATTCCTATATTACAACAAGTAGAATACAGTTAAGGAAATGATGTCCTTTCTATTAAATTATGTGTTTTTTTTTAAAATGCATGGTTTTATTTGTTCCCAGTCCTTTCCACTTTTGGTTCTGATCTCTTCCTATCTCCATCCATAAAAAGGGAGAATCCAAAATACGTGGCTTTGACAAAATGTTTTAAGTATGGCTAGAACCATTAAATCAGATGTTTAAATAATTACGGAAACTAATTACAGAATCTAATCAAGGAGATACACAACATAGAACTAAGGAGAATTTTTCTGACAGTTAGAAACAATTAATTAGTGGAATGATTTACCTACAGAATTTGTGGGTGCTTCAATACTAGATGTTTTTAAGATATTAGAAAGCCATTAATCTGAAATAGTATATGGTATCCTGCTTGCCTAGGGAGTTGGACTAGAAAATCTCCAAGATCCCTTCCAACTCTGTTATTCTGTTAAATATCAGCAAAGTGGTAACATCAGTTGTCTCTTTGCTGACATCTAATGCATATCCAGAATGTTGCAGACATTATAGTTAAGCATTGAGAGAGATTCTGCATTCATGCTTTCATGCTGCTTTTAGTGGTCAAAACACGTGCAGCCTAATGCTAAATCTGCTGAAGCTAGGCAAAACTTGGAAATCCTATACATAAAAAAATACTGAAAATTTTATGGAAGAAAAGTTAAGTATGAATTTAATAAATAGGTAACCACTAAATTATGGGGGTTGTTAGATATCTGAATGTACTTTAGAAGTAGATGTAGTTCTAGATGTTTCACTTTCTGGTTGGAGAAATTGATATTTTTTTCTGTTCTTCTCAGAGGTCAGGTTCATAATCAGAGAAGGTGGGAACAGATTACCAGGAGAGCTAATTTGATTAAAGGACTGAGTTAGAAACCACAGACACTGATTTTTAGTTCTGTGTTAGGCATAGCCAATTGGATATACATCATTTTATTTATCTTTAGCACCCTGATTCTTATGCTGTCCTGGGACTAGTTTCATTATAGGGAGAAGATGAAACAAGACTTACTGATTTATTTGTAGCAGAATCTTGAACACAGAAAGTAATGAACCCTAATTGTTTGGGTCATATATATTAGAGTATAGATCCAAATTAGGAACTATAGTTGATCTACAACTCCCAACCCCTCTACCTTCTACACACACTCCCATCATTCATCATAGACTATGTTTATGGGAGTTGATGGTTGATCAACTTCTACAGAAACACAGGTTTACTATGTCTAGTTTAGCACAGCAAGTTAGCTAAACTGTAGCTGATGACTCTATCAATATACAATTTAAAAGAAATGAAATGAAGAAATTTATTAGAACTTTAAGTAGGAATTAGCTTATATAGAAAATTGTTAAGAATTAAACCATTTGTTTACCTTTTTTTAGTATTTATCTGATTTGTCAATCACAAGATACAGGCATAAGAATAAATATAGTTTTGAAAACACTATAGATAGATAGATGAGACAGATACTTATAAGAAAAATAAAAAGACATAATAGGACAGGGACGGTAGGTACGACTGATGCGCTTATGCACGCCCCGTACAGGCCTCTTAGGAAGGGGGTGAGGTCAATAGTAGACAGTTTAAGGTTACGGTTTTTGGAGTTTGGGGAAGAAACCCGCAGAATCAGGTAGAGTATTCCAGACATTGACCACTCTGCTGCTAAAGTCATATTTCCTGCAATCAAGTTTGGTGTGATTAACCTTGAATTTGTATCTATTGTGTGCTCTTATGTTGTTATGATTGAAGCTGAAGTATTCATTGATAGGTAGGATATTGCAATGTATTATTTTTATACTATATTTAGATTGGACCAGAGACGGCATAGTTCTAGGCTTTCTAGATCTAGAGTTTCAAGTCTGAACAGCCTCAGTTTTATTCTTTTATTATGTTATGGTGTTAACATGCAAAACAAATTATTTTAGTTTTATCATTGTGTCTGATAATGTTATTTAGTTCGGTAATAAAATGTTTGCAAGACAACTTGTAAACTCAGAAAACACCAAGAATCCCATGTTCAAGCCTGAGTACAAATATTCTCTTCTTTCAGTGTTATCATTAATAGATATATACACTACATGAAGAAAACATAGGAGTAACATCATAACTATAAATGCCATATAATTATTTCATTTATTTATTACATTTGTATAGCTGCCTAATTCACACATACTGATTCCATCTATCACTGAAATATATGTTTGCTTTTGCCTTCCTTTTTTTAAATATCCAGAATCCTTTTTATGAATTTTTTTAAAAGCCCATTATTTTTTTAAAAATGAGCACACTTTCTAGCAAGGGTGTATAATCCTGGGTTCTTTTCTGTACAATGCCTTCTTTACGGTGATCTATCACTTAAACTTCTTGTTCATATGAAGTATTAATCAAATTCATCATCAGCTTGAGTAGCCTTACCAGTGATTTATATGCTTAGTAAATCTTTAGTGAAGCAGACTGATGATGCATAATTCAAGGATGGTGCCACAGGAGGTTCTAGATGAAGATTCAATGGGATTAAAAGTCAAAGCCAGAGCAGTGAAATTTCACATCCTGAAGGCTACTTTGATCATCTCAGAACAAGCCAGATATGAAATGCTGTTCAAAGAATGTGTTTCAATCTACTGTATTTTCCCCAAAATACAACCTATTCAAAAAGTAAGTCCTAGCTTGATTTTTATAAGCATTACCACCCAAAATAAACTCTAATTAGGACCCCACCACACCAGGGTGCACAGGTAAAAATTAAGCTAGGCTAGGGATGGCGGGGGGGAGTTCCCCTATTATTTATCTTTGGATAGTTGTATCCAAGCCTTGCACACCATGGCCCATTTCTTCTACAGTCAGCAGGTCTTTCCTGAAGGCCTCTGTAGCCAAAAATACAGGGGTGGAATTCTACCGGTTTGGACCGGTTCTATAGAACCAGTTGTTATGATTCATGCAGTTCGGAGAATTGGCAAATCATGCCCCTGGCTGGCCCCACCCCCTCCACCCGCCATTCCATTCCCTGCCAGGTCAGTCTTTATCGTGCAGGCACAACATTGTGTGCATACCTGACATTGCTGACTGCATTCTTCCCCTCCCAGTTATTCCTTAAGGTATTTCTTTATTCCTCCCAATGATCAGCTGTTCCGATGATCAGCTATGCCTGGATCTCCCTTGCTGTCTTACTGCTTTGCCCGGGAGGCTTGCCTGAGGCCCAGGAGGCAAAGGTGGGCTCATGGGAGAGAGCTGCCCCCCATGCTTCATTTTTTGCCTTCCTGGGCCTCAGAAAAGCTTCCTGGAAGCAAAAGTGCCCCCTTAGGAGACTCCCCTGAGGTCCAGGAGGCTCAAAAATGGAATGCAGAGAGGTGCTGTGCATCACCCCAGGCTCCATTTTTTTCCTTCCTGAGTCCCAGGGAAACCTTCTAGGAGCAAAAACACACCCCAGGAGGTTCTCCTGAAGCCCAGGAAACAAAAAAAAATGGGGGGTGCTGCAAAAAAGAAGAAACCACACCCACACAGACACATAGCCACACCCACCTAGCCACACATACAGAACCAATTGTTAAAAAATTTGAATCCCACCTCTGCAATAACAGAGTTCCAGATCCATGTGGAGGCCTTTCCTAAAAGCCTTTCCTGAAGGCCTCTCCAGCTGATAACAAAGCTAGAGTTATTGGCTACAGACGCTTTCAGGATAGCCTTGCTGGCCTTGCCAGATGAAGAACTTCCTGAAGGTCTCTGATAACAAAAAAGAGTCTGGGGGTGACAGGATGACATCTCCCCCCAAAATAAGACCTGGTGCCTTTTTTGGTGGCAAAAAATATAAGACAGGGTCTTATTTTGGGGGAAACACAGATATATAGTTTTGTAAGCTCTGCTATTTGTAAATGAACTATGGAAAATAGTTTCCTTTGAGCCAACATCTTGCCTTATTTTCACACCTGAGCAGCAAGTAAATGGACTTTTTAAAACTCTCTTTGCTGCCAACTAGTAGCCCAGAAGATTTTTATAGTCATTAGTGATGGAACACTACATCAGTATTAGGCGTTGGTTCTTACCTGATACGCCGGTTCTCTCCGAGCTGCGAAGGAGCATCCATTTGATTGGGTTGGTTCAGTCTTCGTCCTGATAGGCTGAGCTTAAACTTTGGAACGCTCCTCCTCCTCCACGAGACTCCTCCCAGCGTTCCCCAGTTTTAGCGAAGATCGCAGTGAAAAGGCAGATGTCGCTTCTGAGAAACTATTGCATCAGCTTGGTCGTATAGCAGGACTCCCACAGACGGAAGGAATAAACACAGTTAGCAATAACACATAGGGTGGGGATGGATGCTCCTTCGCAGCTCGGAGAGAACCGGCGTATCAGGTAAGAACCAACGCCAATTCTCCTACGAGCTGCTCGGAGCATCCATTTGATTGGGACATACCAAAGCTTGGCCTGGACTACGGGCGGGATGCTGACTGGACCTGGAGTCTGTTGCTGTCCTGCACACACCCTGTAGTACCCTCCTACCAAAAGACGCATCAGCAGATGCAAAGACATCGACCTTATAATGTCTGATAAAGGGGGAAGGAGACGCCCAGGTGGCGGCCCGACAAATGTCAGAGATAGGAGCTTGGGAGGCCCAAGCCGCCGTGATGGCAGCACTGCGAGTGGAGTGCGCCGTGATGCCCCTGGGAACTGCTAGGGCCTGGGCCTGATAAGCTTTAGCAATAGTGGCCCGCAACCAACGACCTATGGTGGTGGAAGAGGCCCTAGTACCTTGACTATGAGGCAGAAATACAACAAACAAGGCCTCTGTCCTCCTAAAGGATGCCATGCGATGGATATAGACCTTCAAGGCACGCCGGACATCCAACTTATGCCACTGATGTTCCAACTCTCGGGAAGGATGAGGACAGAAATTGGGCAAGACCAACTCCTGTGCCCTGTGAAAAGCCGAATTAATCTTTGGGATAAACGTGGGGTCCGGCCGGAGGACAACCCTATCTGCATGTAAAACACAGAGGTCTGACCTGATAGATAGGGATGCCAACTCGGAAATGCGCCGAGCTAAAGTAATGGCCACCAAGAAAGCAACCCTTATATGTAAGAAATAGTAGTGATGTGGAACGAATCGGTTCGAAAGGAGGTTTGGTAAGGGCCAGAAGGACCTTGTTCAAATCCCAAGTAGGATAACGATGAACTATGGGCGGTCGCAAATTAGTAGCACCCTTAAGAAAGGCGCGAATAAGAGGGTGATGAGAAAGAGATGGGAAATTCTCATAGTCAATCACGGAAGACAGGGCAGAAACTTGTCTTCTCAAGGTATTTGGTGAAAGCCCCCTATTGAGACCAGCTTGTAGGAATTCCAAAATTTGAGCAATTGAAGGAGATCGCGGATCAATATGAAATTGGGAACACCAGCTGGTAAATATGGACCAAGTTGCATTATAAATGCGATTTGTTGAGCGGCGCCTTGCAGCCTGGATGGTTGAAATAACCTTGTTGGATAATTGCTTGCTGATTAAACGCGACCGCTCAACCTCCAGACGGTCAAGTGGAACCACTGAGGGTTCGGATGTTGAAGAGGACCCTGGGTTAGCACAATCCTGTCCAGAGGAATCCTCCATGGTTTGAACACCGACAGACAACAGAGATCGGCGAACCAAGGGCGTCTGGGCCAGTATGGCGCCACCAAAAGCAGATCTGCTCGTTCCTCTAGCATCTTCCGTATGAAGAGGGGGAAAGGCGTACAAGAGCCCCGGGGGCCACGGGCAGCGAAGGGCGTTGAAATCCTCCGCCCCTTGAGAGGGGAATCGGGACACGAACCGTGGCAGGTGGGCATTGAGAGGGGAGGCGAAAAGATCTTCCTCCGGAAGACCAAACCTCGTGACTGCCTCTTGAAAGAGCGACGGATGAAGACGCCACTCTGTGGGGTTGACTGTGGACCGGCTGAGCCAATCTGCCTGGGTATTGCAGATGCCCGAGATGTGTTCTGCCCTGATAGAAAGTAAATTTGCCTCCGCCCAACGACAGAGACGTTCCGTCTCCTGCATGAGAGGTTGAGACTGAGTGCCCCCTTGCTTGTTTAGGTGCGCCTTGGCTGCTGTATTGTCTGTGAGAACTAAGATATGTTGGTTGCGTACCTGTGGCAGCAGAGCCCGAAGAGCCAGATGAATTGCCCGAAGTTCCAGCCAATTGATATTGTGGGACTGTTCCCTTGCTGACCAGCGCCCTTGAACTGTGGATGAGTGAAGGTGAGCACCCCAGCCCAGCAGGCTGGCGTCGGTGGTGACAATGAGTGTGCGGGGCTCCTTGAAGAGACAACCCTTGTTGGTTGTGGGCCGGGACCACCAAAGAAGTGATGTAAGAACTTTGGTTGGAACCTTGACTTTGTGACCGGAATTGCTGAGACCGGAACGTTGAAACGGGAGAAGGAACCACTGAAGGGACCTGGAATGAAGACGAGCCCAAGGAATAATAAAAATACATGAGATCATTTTCCCAAGAAGGGTAGAAAGATCAGCTAAAGAAACAGTATGTCGTGACTTGATCAGTTGCACTAGTTGTTGAATACTTTTATGTCTTTCGTCAGAAAGGTAAACCTTGCATGCCCGTGTATCAATGATGGCACCTAAGTGTAACAATCTTGTAGAAGGAATTAACTGGCTTTTGTCTCGATTAATAGCAAATCCATGTGCTTGCAAAATGCGGAGAGTCGTCTGAGTATCTCGGACAGCTTGGGTAGAAGAGCTGGACAAAATTAAAATGTCATCTAGATAACAGTGCAACCTGATGGGAAGGGCGCGAATATGGGCAGCTAGAGCAGCGAGGACCTTAGTGAAAACCCCAGGAGCAGAGGCTAGACCGAAGGGAAGAGCCCAATATTCGAAATGTTGACCGTTATAGCAGAATCTTAAAAACTTACGATGTGATGGCCTGATCGGAATATGCAAATAAGCTTCCGTGAGATCTACTGAGGTGAGAAAATCTCCCTCTCTGATGCTAGCAAGGATGGAATGTAAAGTGTGCATCTTGAATTTGCAATAGACTAAAAATTTATTGAGTCGTTTGAGGTCCAAGATAGCTCTCCACCCACCAGAACTTTTCTTAACTAAAAAGAGTAGAGAATAAAAACCACGCCCTTTTTGGTCTGCGGGAACTGGTTGAATGGCCCGTATGTGTAGAAGATGCAGTATGGCTGCTTCCATGAGCCTATGTTTAACCAAATTTTTGGAAACAGGGGATACCCTGAAAAAATCAGATGGGGCGGACTGGAATTCTAAAGCCAGGCCAAACCTCACAGTATCTCGGACCCAGGCGTCCGAAGTAGAAGCGTCCCATCTATCCGCATAAAACCTGAGACGGCCCCCTATGGGAAAGGACTCCTCAAGGCTAACGTGGACGCCTGAAGGATCTATTGCCGGAAGAACGGAATGATCTCCTGGATTGGCCGCCTCTCTGGTACTGATCCCCAGGGTCGAACCTGTCTGAGGAGAATCCTGGGCGAGGAAACTGGGATCTAGACGGTCGAGACAGAAAGGAACTCTGGGAGTAAGGCCGAAAGGAACTCCTCCGAAAGGACTGGGGATACCTTGGGTCAGACTTCCTAAAAAGAGAAGGAAGAATGTTTTTCTTGTTCCGGGTCTCAATGAGAAGCGGATCTAGAGAGGGGCCAAACAGCTTGTCGCTGTTGAGAGGAGCAGAAGCAAGCTTAGATTTGTGCTTGATGTCCGCCTGCCAAGGCTTAAGTCAAAGGAGGCGTCTGGCTGAAAGATGAGATGCAATGGCTCTGGCAGAAAATTTTACGGCATGAAAATTTTACGGCATGAATTTTCGCATCGGCTGAAAATTCAGTAGCCGCCGTGAGCTTAGCAATGTCCTGATGGGCCCTTAGATTAGATGCAGGGACATGCTCACGAAGTTGTATCAGCCATCTGAGTGAAGTCCTATTGAAAAATGAGGCCGCTGTGGCAGCTCTGATAGCCCAAGCATCAGCGTGATGGGCTTTGCATAGCGCTACCTCGGCCCTCTTATCCTCAGGCTTTAAAAACTCAAGTGGCTCGCTTGGAAGAGAAGTAGGAGAGGCTATACCCACAATGGGTTCATCGACCCCCGGGATATTTAACAAATTGAGGTATTCTGGGGCCATATTAAAGAGTCTCCTATCGTAACTAGTAGGAGCCGGACATGGTACGGGAGAAAGGAACTGTTTTTGAACTAGTTCCTTGAACCTTGGAGGAACAGGGATCACTTCAGCCTGAACAGTAGGCTGATGAAAACAATAAATCCTGGGGACCCTCCTCTACAGGACCCACGGGGGGAGCTGATGTATCGATGCCAGCCGTGTTAGTTGCCTTAAATAGGAGGGATTTAATAGGTGAGGCTGAAACAGGCCAGTAAAAGCCGGTTGGTCCAGGGAAAGACCCTCATCCTCGGACATCCCCCCCTCTAAAAGCTCCTGTTCGGATAAGGAGTGCTCCGCCTCATGAAAGGATTCTTGGTCACTGTGTTCCAAATCTTGCATTTGAAACAGCTCCTCAGCCTCCATGTCCAGATCCCCTCTCTGAGTGTCCTGCATCGGAATATCCTCAAAAGGTATTACCTGATCAGCAGTTAATTCCGGCCTGACTAGAGGCTGGGGTGGCTGAGACTCCGGGTCAGCAGGGGCAGGCTGAGGTCGTGTCATAACAGCATGTTGTAAACCGGCAGAAATCCCCTGCCTGATTGCCATCTCCATCCAAGATCGCATTTGAGGTGGAATCTCCTCAGGCAAGGAAGATTCCTGGCGAAGGCCTGCAGCAGTGGGAGTAAAGGTGGCCTCAGGAGGACCCCTAGAGGCTGGCCGGTCGGATAACTGAGTCTGGTGTCCCACAGAACCATGACTGTGCCTGGAGGAGAGGGAAACATCTAGTGGAGGGGAACAGACATGAGAAGAGGGCCCAGGAGTAGAAGGAGCAAGGTGCTGAGAAGGTCTCTGAACCTCACGAGCACACTTATCTATTTGTCTCTCTAAGGCCCTATGGCGCCTTCTGGCATCATGCTCAGAAGCTTTAGAAATACCCCCCCACACATTTTTGCATTTGGATTTTGACTTGGCATGCGAAGCAGAAGGCCGAGAACCGCTACCCCCTGCCATGATAATTCAGTATAATACAATCTGCTGATATCTATGTAAATGAGGCGGTTGGCACGCCCAGGGACCGTACCCAGTAGGGAGGGAGCCCTGATATTAATATATATATTCCCCTTGATGAAATAATTGGATTTATAAATTTGCAAAAGTGGAAGAAAAAGAAGGGATCACCAATCAGCCAGATTAAGAACGCCAGTGGGGCCTACTCAGAAAACAAAAGGCCCAGAACAGCAATAACTGCACAGGCTGACTCAGGCCTAGGGTGCTTGATGTATGCTGCTAGGGAGACTGTGAGGCTTAGCCAACAAGTTTCAGAACACACAAGAATAATAAGGCCTTCTGTCTTATAGGATATCCTAAGAGAGCACAATTTAATCCCCACAGTCAACAAATAGGGCACAGGGAAAGGCCATGAGGCTCTGAGGCCTTTGGAAAAACAAAATGGCGGCCGCCCGAATTTTGGCGCGCGCGCGATCCCTAGCAGCAAGGGTCCAGCTAATGGAGGACCCTAAGAGAAATCCACAGAAAGCAAGTTAAAAGAGGGAGGGAAACGATCGCACTCCACTCCCTCTGAGACAAATGGCGTTCGGGGAATGCAGAGAAAAAGCAGCTTGGCTTGCTGCAAACAAACAGAGCAAGGCAAAATCGGCAGGGGGGCGGCGGCGGGGGGGGGCTGGAAAGCAACGTTCCAGGGGATCCCCTTTTACTAAGGGGGGGGAGCTGAAACTTCTACCCCCCTCAAATAATTATTTGAGCCCTGATCACCCAAAAGGGAGAACAGAGGGACTGTGCTCTCAGTGCCCAATTAAATATAAATAGAACAGAAGTAAATCGAAGTGCAAAAAAACAGAATAATAAAAGGACCCAAGACAGGGAAAGGACACTAAAGAATAAAGGAAGGATTGGAAAAATACAGAAATCACCTGCTTCGACCAGAACAAGCTCTTAAAACAACCTATTCAGACGAGGGCTGAGCTAAAACTGGGGAACGCTGGGAGGAGTCTCGTGGAGGAGGAGGAGCGTTCCAAAGTTTAAGCTCAGCCTATCAGGACGAAGACTGAACCAACCCAATCAAATGGATGCTCCGAGCAGCTCGTAGGAGAACAACTGGATTCATTAGGGAATGTCTTCTATCCATCACAAAGATCTACAAATAGTATAAAAAAATGAAAAGAATTACATCCTATATAATCTGTGTTATGGAAATTTTAAACTGTCCTGACAACAATAAAAATAGGGATTGAGCATATATATCCCTAAACATTGTAGTAACAGAAGGCTTGACATGTTTGCTAACCTGCATATACCCAGCTTGCGAAATTGTAGCAGCTGCAAAATTTTGATGATTTAAGCTTTTCTTGTTTGTTTTTAAAGGAACTGGCTATAATTGGAACTGGATAGATTTTGAGCTGATGAAAGCTGAAAGCTGGCAAATTTCAGACTGTGGGTTGCAGGGATGTTGTGACAGGAACTTTTTAGGATAATTCATGAAATGAAATAGATCTTACTATTTCTGTCTCTATCTTCCTTCACAGGTTAACTTAAAGGCACCATATTCATGCTTCATTCTTGATAGCGTATATTACACTTTCTGGAAGTGTGTAAAGTACAAGCACGTTCTATTTTACACTATGATTCATTTTGTCTGCAATCAATATGAATGTGTAATGAAAACATACCAAATAGATTACAATCTTTGTGTGTGTGCATGCACAGATGTGTATGCACAGGTGCATACATGCACACATGCTTTTGAATCAGTGTTGATTCCTAGTGAGTGCCTGGGCAAGTCCCTGCAGTTGCTTGGTATGAGATCCTGCTTCCTAAGGTTGAGAGTGAGTGACTGGCTTAAAGTCCTCTAGTTGGCTTTATGCCTAATATGGACTAGAATTCCCAGGTTCTATCCAAATGCCTTAACTACCACATCAAACTGGGTCTCTTAGAGTGTTTTACATGTATGGAAGCACTCAGCTCATTAGTAAAAAAAACAAATTCTTGATTGGAAATAATTTTTAAAAGGATTGATCTAGAATTGAATAACTATGTCAAGGCACTGGCATTCCCAGAAGTATTCATTTTTGTGGGGGGGAAAGTAGATTTTTTCCCTCCTTCATACACAAGCAGTAAAGGCATCCTGCAGAATGAGAATAGGTGTATTTTTAAAACTGTTTTTAAGCTTCAACATATATAATGCCACTCATCAATTCAGCTTTTCTTAATTATCTCTTATCAGAGATAATTAAGATATATCTCAGATATATCTCTTATATCAACATGGTATACAGCTAGAAAAAGAAGAGTATGAAAGAAGGAAATACAAAGCATATGAAGCCTAATCCTAACCTACGGGTGGGCTTCAAAAATTTTAGCAACAGGTTCTCTGCCCAGTTGCTGGGTGGGCATGGCCATGGTGGTCGTGGCCTAGTTGGCCTCCTGCATCATGGTGGGGGGCATTTTTCCCTCCCCAGACTCCAGAGGCTTTCCTCTAGCCTCTGGGAGGGCAAAAGTGGCCTCCATGGGCTCTAAAGGCTCTCTGGAAACCAGAAATGGGGCCCATTTCCAGCTTTCCCAAACTTCCAGGGGCCTGTTTTTCACCCTCCCCAAACTTTCACACGCACCCTATCCTTACCTGCATCCAAAATGGGACACATGGGGACTTCTGGGAAGGAAGGGGTGGGGTGGCAGGAGTGGGATTTGGGGCAGGGGTGGGGTGGGGTGGGATGCTACTAGTTTGGCCCAGTTCTATAGAACCTGTAGCTGTGAAGAGAAGCTGACACTGAACCGGTTTGGCATTTGGCCCACCCTCCTGCCCGGGCTCTAGGCTGTCCATTATTCCCTGCTTTCCCTCTTCAGCTGCTTTGTGCAGCACAGCTGAGGTTGAAAAAGCAGGAAACAAGAGGATTTTGAAACACTGCATACCTGAGCGTAGCGCTTGTCAGCTATCCAGATGGCACAGTTGATGATTTCTTGCAAATGCTGCACACATGATTGTCCACAGTTTGGACAACTGGCAAATCACTCCAATGGCTGGCCCTCCCCTTCCCACCCACTCACTCCTTACCTGGCATGCGAGCTATCCAACTTGCCTGGTTTGGTAAGTTGCTATTTTTCCTCCCCCTCCCCTCCCAGACCATCAACTGTTCTGGTCTGCTGGGAGATTTAGATTAGCTAGAAAGCAGGAAATCCTTGGATTTCTAGCTAATCAAAAAGCAGAGCCAAACCTTCCTTAGGACTAAAACTTTTCAGTGCAGACTCAGGTAGCTGATTGCAGGTAGATAGATCTCTATGTTAATCTGTGATTCTGTGAGCAACTCAATTTGCCTGCCTCTTTGCCTGCTTTGGGGTAAAAGTTGCTCTTTTTTAATAAAAAGTTCAATATTTACATACATGGTGTGTTAATTTTGTGACTTTGCTTGCTAGCAAATTTTATGAGTTTGCTTGTAAGCAAATTTTATGTGACTCAGACTCAGGTTGCTGATTGCAGATAGATAATAAATTAGTCTGTGATTCTGTGAGCAACTCAATCTGCCTATCTACTTTGCCTGCTTTGAGTAAAAGGTGCTCTTTTTTAATAAAAAAAATCAATATTTACATAAATATTTATAATATTTACATACAAGCCATGCCTACATGTCCACCAAGCCATGCCCACTCAGTCACATGACCACCAAGCCACATCCACAAATTAGGCCACACCCACAGAACCAGTTGTTAAGAAATCTGAATCCCACCCCTGATTTGGGGGTTCTCCAAACTACATAGAATCTTAGTTAGGGACTCTCCCAAACCTCTGCAAACCTACAGCCGACCACCCCTGCTCTAAGCCTAACCCGCGTGGGAATTCTGGAAGTTGAAGCCTACATACCTTAAAATTGCAAAGTCTGAAAAACACTGCTTTAAAGCAAGTTGTGCAAAAAATAGCCTAAAGGTAAAGATTTGCCCTTTTGTAGTTGTCTAACATAAAGGCACAGTGTCATCTCTGATTCTTAACCGAGAGAGCCAACATTGTCTGAAGACATTTCCATGGTCATGTGGCCAGCATGTCTATCTGCCAAGGTGCATGCAATGCTGTTACGTTCCAATCAAAGTGGTACCTATTTATCAACTTTCATAAGTATGCTTTCAAGCTGTTAGTTTGGCAGGAGCAGAGGTGATCATCCTGACACACAACACTCAAGTCTTGAACCTGGGCAGTCAGTTTTTCAGCTGACAGGTTCAGAATAATCGCTGAGCTATTGCATCCCAAACAAAATAACTTACATGGAGCAATTATAAACTGTCAACAATCAAAATTAATTGTGGCTGCCTATAGGCAAAGTTAATTTGTATAGAATCAATGATGGTAACTTTAATTTAATTTAAGAAGATCCAGGTACTAAACAGGAATTCCTGAAGAAGTAATATGCTGCTGATTTTAGCAATTGCTATGTTACTTTCCCTTTAAGCCATGAGCCATGGTAGTGCAGTGGTTAGAATGCAGTACTGGCAGGCTACCTCTGCTGGCTGCTGGCTGCCTGCAATTTGGCAGTTCAAATCTCACCAAACTCAAGGTTGATTCAGCCTTCTATCCTTCAGTAAGTAAAATTAGGTCCCAGATTGTTGGGGGCAATATGCTGACACTGTAAACTACTTAGAGAGGGCTATAAAGCATTGTGAAGTGGTATATAAGCGTAAATGCTATTGCTATTTTATCCTATCATCAGATATTCACAAAACAGACTAATTTTCCCAAACAGATTTTGTTTCAGCTGTTTGCCTATTCAGTCTTCAATCTGCATGGTAATGATTAAGGCTATAGCAAGCCAGAAGGGAAATGCAAGCATTCTAATTGTGATTCCTTCATGTTTATGATAAATTTTACTTTACAATGCTTCTAGAGTTTCCTTTTGCTTCTAGAGTTTCCTTTTGCAAGTAACAGGTGATTTTAACAATTGTGCATGGGATATAGAATGGACATAAATGTAAAACAATATTCCAGTAGTCCAGTGCAAGTCAGCTAAATGACTTTACATTTCTCAACTTCTGTGAGAAATCATTTTGGTTAATCAAACAGACTACAATGATCCAATACATAAATTTCATAGAAGACAACATTGAAAAAGCATTACACAATCTAAAACCATCTCTATCTATTGGACCGGATGGAATATGTGCCCACTTCTTAAAAAAGCTATCCACTGCCATAGCCGAATCTCTAAGCATAATCTTTGAAAAATCTTTCAGGAGCAGCTCCTTGCCAAATCTATGATTTCAACCACGGTCATCCCCATCTTCAAAAAGGAGACCCCAGCCTAGTTGAAAATTACATACCAATCTCCTTATGCTGCGTCACCTGTAAGGTCATGGAATCAATTATTAACCGATCCATTATCCTCCACTTAGAGACAAACAACCTACTCTCTAATAAACAATTTGGTTTCAGAAAAAAAACTAACCTGTAATCTGCAACTCTTACACTGCAGAAACAACTCTCTTCATACTCTACATAAATGACCTCTGTGATCATATTAAGAGCAACTGTGTTCTCTTCGCTGATGATGTAAAGATATTCAACACTGCTACCTTTCAAAAAGCCCTTGACTATGTATCAGAATGGTCAAACAAATAGCAACTTCAAATCTCAACAAATAAATGCTCTGTCTTACATATTGGCAAAAAAATCAGAAAATAAAATACAAGCTGAATAGTCAAGATCTTGTTGATGATCCAAACTCTGTCAAGGACCTTGGAGCTCTCATGTCTAATGATCTAAGTGCTAGAGCCCACTGTAACTACATAGCCAAGAAGGCATTAAGAGTTGTTAGCTAATCCTAAGTAGTTTTTTCTCTGATAATATTACACTACTAACGAGAGCATACAAATACGTGACCAATACTTGAATACAGCTCATCAGTCTGGAACCCGCATTACATATCTGATATTAACACAGTTGAGAAAGTCAAGAAATATTTCACAAAAAGAGTTCTCCACTCCTCTACTCGTTGCAGAATACCTTATACCACCAGACTTGAAATTCTAGACCTAGAAAACCTAGAACTAAGCTGCCTTCGGTCCAATCTAAGTATAGTATATAAAATCATACATTGCAATGACATATCAGTCAATGAATACTTCAGCTTCAACCATAACAATACAAGAGCACACAATAGATACAAACTCAAGGTAAACCACACCAAACTTGATTGAAGGAAATACGACTTCAGCAACAGAGTGGTCAATGTCTAGAATACTCTACCTAAGTCTGTGGTTTCTTCCCCAAACCCCAAAAACTTTAACCTTAGACTGTCGACTATTGACCTCACCCCTTTCCTAAGAGGTCTGTAGGGGGCGTGTATAAGCGCACCAATGTGCCTACCTGTCCTATTGTTTCTTTTTATTTTTCTTATATGTATCCTTTTCATGTATCCATAACTATGTTTATACTTATACCTGTTGTCTTTTCATTGCTTGACTAAATAAATAAATAAATAGGTAGACATTTCTGTAACCAACAGAAAAAGAAAAGCAGAGAATTACAACATTCTGAAATTTTTCTTTGTTGGGTTTTCTCTTGACTAATGGTGAGAAATATTTTAGCACCATAAATATAATTTTGTTGAATTTCAAAACAAAAAAATAAGGAAAGATAAATAGACAAGAAGATTTTTTTAAATGAAAAAGCATGAAAAAGCACTAAAAAACTGCAAAATATAAACAAATAGAATAGAAAAAAATAATTTCTGACTTTCTTTGTTCTTTTGATTAAAAATATTTCAGATTCTTACTCTAAAGTTCACAATACATTATTTCTGTTTTTAAATAAACTTTATTAGTCTTTTATGTATTTTAAAAACAAAAAGATAATCATTATATTAACAGTTCTGACATCAATCTCATACATTACTATCTTTTGTGCATATTTACAAATATATATAATTTGTGCAAATATATACCTTTAATCTAAAAATTGCTTATCTTAAATTCATTTTCCTTTTTCCTTTTAAATTATACTTTATTAAACTTTTATTACATTAAAAACATAAATAAATAAATATATCACTCAACAGCAATTTGTAGTGATTCTCTTATTCGTACGTTATTTACAAATATTAAATTATTAAATTATGCATAATTACATTCTTATTTTTATCTATTACTTATGGTTAATAACTATCTATCTTTAATCTATCTCCATTCTATCCAGTTATACCATTGTTCTCACACCTTATAAAATATCAATGTCGCTTTATCTTTTAAGCTCAACATTAACTTATCCATTTCTGCGCAGTTCATAATTTTTTGTATAACAAGTTTCTCTGAGAGAATGCATGGCTGTTTTCAACATTGAGCAAATACGAGAGGAGGAGGGGCTGGCGTCGTGATGGTACTGCATGTGATCTTGGTGATCCGAGATCGCAACTGATATCTTTGTTGCTGGATGGTTCAAATGGACCTAAACCATCCTGAAGAGATGGTGAATGTAAAGAGCACATCCTGCTGACCCCAGGGACATCGCAAAATCCTGGTAGATCCAGGAGCAGCTCTTTTTGCCAGCGGCAAAGAGGCAGCCTTTGAAACTGCTGAAGTTGGGACAGCCCCGAAATGGAAGAGAATGGAAAGTGTGTTGGTTTGGTGAGAGTTTTTTTCATTATATGATCCAAAAGAAAAGAAAAAATTTGCAAAACTTAAGACAGAAGTGATAAAGCAGTGATTTTGCAAAGAAGTTAAAATCAGTATTTCCTTTTTATTGCTGGACTTTTAATGTATGATTTTTTACTTTGAAACTGTAAACTTTTTTTTACCTTACTTTTTCTCTTTCTCTTTTTTCCTTTTTGTCTTTGTAATATTATAGGTTAGAGATTTCGTTTTAGTGTTCCTTCTTAAGTTTTTTTTTCTTTTATTTTTAATTTTTTTTATTATTATTTAAAATACATTTTGCTTGAAAAAGGAGGGGGGAAGTGAAAGTAGAGAGAAATTTGTAACATTGCTATCTAGAGGCTTGGAAACATAGTTTTCTTTTTCTTTACCATTGAAGACCAGACAAAGCTGAGAAAGAGGCTTCTTTTCAAGGACTTTGAGTCTGTTTGATAAGATAGAGGGAAGAGCACGGAAGGGTGTTACTGCAGGTACTCCTCTGGGTTTCTATCAGTGGCTGGAGTCTGGTATTGAAATTTATAGAAAGAAGATTATAAGACCTTAGAGAAGAGAGTTATATAACTGTTTGGAAGTTAACAAAAAGCCTTGGACATTTAAATAGGTGCAGTGTTTTTGTTTTTTTACATTGGGCTATTCTCTATTTCAACAAACCCCCTTCTTACTAGTTTATAATTTTTGATAATCATCTGGACCTTTGACTCTTTGGAATTTGATTTTACTTTTTTTTGTTTTTGTTTTTGAGTCTATTTTTTTATTTTAAAGGGAAAATCTTACATCATCTACCTGCTCTTTGGATTTTTGGTACTATTATTAATATTAATTTTTTTAAGAGAGTTTTTTTTTTCTTTTCTCTCCCATTTTTTTTAAAGGGTTTTTTTTTTTTGGATTTTTTTTTCTTTTCCTTTCCATACTTGGCATTTTTCAATTGGATTAAGGCATTGAAGAACCTGAAGAATTTCCCACCCACAATATTTGATAATCTTTCCTTTTTCTTTTTATGGTTTCTTCTTCTTCTTTTTCCTCACTATTGATTGGATTAAGGTGTACAAGAACCTGAAGAAATTTTTCTTTTATTCTGCTTTTTCTTTTCTCCACTATTTTTACTTGGAATTATAATTGGTCATTACACGAGTGGATTAAGATCTAGAAGAACCTGAAGATTTTGAATTGTTTGAAATGAGTAGGAAGTAACAGCAGCTGGTTCCTACTTCTTCCTCTTCACCAACTGGAGGACAACGTTCAATACAGACAATGTTACAACAAGAAAAAGAACAGGAGAAGATGACGCTGCAGAAGATTTTGCAAGGGATCCAAAATATACAAGCAAGAACAGAGAATATTGAAAAGAGAACAGAAAGCATTGAACAAAGAATAGGAAAAACTGAGAAAAGGTGGAGAATATTCAACAAATGATGATGAAGTATGATGAGAAATTCCAAAAAATTGAAGAAGATAAATAAAGAGACAAGAAAATTGGAGATATTGAGGGCAGATTAACTGTGGTTGAACAAGATAAAAGTGGGATGCTGGGATGTGAGATGGACAGATCAGAATTTTATCTTAGATTCCAAAATATAGAGGAAGAAAAGGGACAAAATCTGGCAAAGATAATGATAGAAATCTTGGCTGAAGCATTGGAAATATCTAAAGAGAAGATGATGGATGGTATAGATGAGTTTTTTTTGAGTTTTTATAAGATATGCAATGAGAAATAGCCTGCCAAGAGAAGTTCATATTAGATTTACGAAGAAAGCTATTAAAATGCAAATATTACAGTTGGCAAGAGATAAAACATTGAAATACAAAGATAAGGAGATTGTGGTCCTGAAACAAGTACTCAGAAGAGTGAGAGAGATGAGAAGAGAGTATCGATTCTTGACTAAAATACTGTACTAAAAAGAGGTGAATTATAGATGGTTGATACCAGAAGGCTTAATATTTACAAGGCAAGAACAAAGATACAATTGATTCAATTGAGAAAGCAGAATTGTTTTATAAAGAATACTTCAGAGGAAAAGAGGAGGAGGCAGATAAAGAAATGTCACTAATTAAATTCCAAGAGGACTGCCAAGCAGTGATTGAAAAAGAAGAAGGTGCAGTAGGTGGAAAGGTGGAAGCTAGAGAACAACGAGAATCAAGATCTACTAGAGCTGCAAAACCTAATGATAAAGTATAATTATGGAAGAGAAAAAACTGATTACAATTAACATAAATGGACTTAATTCAACCATTAAAAGAAGGAAAACTTTCCATAAATTAGAGAAATTAAAATTTGATATAATTTGCTTACAAGAAGTATATATTAAAAAGCAGCATGAACAACTATTGATACAGCCAAAGCTAGGAAAAATATTTACTTCCTTGACACAATGTAAGAAAAGAGAAGTGGTCTTATACATCAAAGATACCATTTCAGCTAAATTGATACATACAGATGATGAGGGAAGACTTTTAATGGTGGAAATAATGGACAATAATATGAAAACACTTCTGATAGCAATCTATGCTCCGAATAACAATCAAGGAGAATTTTATAGAAAACTACATATAAAAATAATTGAATTGGCCTATGTTAATATTGTTATGATGGGAGATTTCAATGGAATAGTAGGTAATAAACTGGACTATACAACACAGAAAACAACAAAGCAAAGTAGAAAGATTCTCCCTAGATCCTTTTTTAAAATGATAGATGAAATAAACCTAAAAGATGCATGGAGAGAAAGAAATGCTAAGAGTAAACAAGATACTTTCTATTCAAACAGACACTCATAATGATCTAGAATAGATATGATATGGATGTCAACAGAATTGATTGCTAACCTTCAAGAAATTGATATAGAAACAAGTATCTGATCATAATCCAATGACAATTAAATGGAAAGGACAAAGAAGAAGATCCAGATGGACGTTAACTAACACTATATTAAAAGAAAAAGACTTTATTAAAAGAAAAAGAAAAAGAGAATAGAGAAAGAACTGGCTCTTTTTTTCAAAGAAAATAAAAAAGAAGACACTTCAATACAGAATGTATGGGATACAATGAAGGCATATTCCAGAGGCTTGATAATAGACTATACAAGGAAAAGAAATATTATGAAAAGACAAGCCTCTATGACATTAGAGGATGAGTATAAAAGACTTGAAAAAGACTTACAGAAACTGCCACAGAAAAAGGATATTAAGTTAAAAATGGATACAATTAAACATAAAATGGGATTAATGGAAAAAAGAAGAACTAGCACAGAAAATCAGAGCTGCAAAACAGAACTACTTAGAAGATGCAAATAAACCAGGTAGATGGCTAGCATATAAACTGAGAAAGGAGAGAGAATCAAGGAAAATATTGCAATTAATAGATGATCAAGGCCAAGTTTGCTATGGAAGTAAAGAGAAGAAAAAAATTATATAAGATTATTATGGGAAACTATACGAACAAGAGAATATCGATGATGAAAGAGTTAAACAGTATTTACAGAATGCTAATTTACCCCAGGTACCTAAAGAGACTGAAATAATGTTAGAAAGTAACATAACGATGATGGATTAACTGAAGCACTTAAGAAGCAAAATAATTGAAAGGGACCAGGTCCAGATGGACTTCCAGCAGAATTTTATAAGACATTACAAGAATCATTGAACATTCCATTGCTAGAAGTCATGAATGAAGTTATGTCAAAGAAGAGGATACCTCAATCATGGTCAGAAGCTTATATTACACTTGTCCCAAAGGAAGACGCCAATCCACAACAAATCAAGAAGATAGACCTATTTCTCTACTAAACTCAGACTATAAAATTTTTGCTTCAATATTAGCAGAAAGACTTAAAAAATATCTAAATAACTTTATCCATCCGGACCAAAATGAATTCCTGTCAAAGAGACAAATTAGAGACAATATGAGAATAATTTTGGATACTTTGGAATATTATGAGGCACATCCTGAGAAACAAATGGCTTTGATATTTTTAGTTGCACAGAAGGCCTTTGATAATGTGAATTGGCGATTTATGTTATTACAGTTAAAGCAAATGGGCTTCGGTAAAAAAATTATCCATGCAATAGAAGTTATATACCATAAACAAACAGCAAAGGTAATGTTAGAGGGAGAATTGATGGATTCCATTGATATAAGAAAAGGACAAGGCAAGATTGTCCACTGTCACCTCTGTTGTTTGTGTTAACTTTGGAAGTGCTATATTAGAGAAGACAAGGATATAAAAGGGATGAAAATTAAAAAGGAAGAATTTAAATTGCAAGCATTCGCAGATGATCTGGTTTTTATTTTAGAAGATCCATTAGGAACAGCATTAAAACAGATAGAAAAGATAGAGGTATATGGAAAGGTAGCTGGTCTGAAAATAAATAAAGATAAAACAAAGATTTTGATAAAGAATATGTTACTAAGACAAAAGGATGAATTGGCAGACGTTTTGAAAATTCAAGTCACAAATAAGATCAAGTATTTGGGGATACATTTGACAGCAAGATGTAGCACACTTAAAGAGAATAATTATATTAAACTCAAGCAACAGATAGCGACAGATTTGGTGAAATGGGAAAATCTACAGTTATCATTAATAGGGAGAATATCAACAATCAAGATGAATATATTACCTAGAATTCTATATCTGTTTCAAACAATCCCAATAAGGCTAGGGAAAGATTATTTTGAAGATTTAAATAAAATTGTGTTGAAATATATATGGCAAGGAAAGAAAGTGAGAATAAAACTAAATCTTCTGCAAGATGCTAGAATAAGAGGAGGATTTGGCGTGCCTAATTGGGAGTTATACTACCAAGCTACAAATCTGATGTGGGTTAAGGAATGGATAACATTAAGAAATACTAGATTTTTGATGTTAGAAGGACATGATTTGTTGTTGGGGTGGCATGCTTTTTTATGGTACAAGGGAACTAAAACATAGGAGTACTTTAGAAGACATTATATACGGGAGGCTTTGTGATTAAATTGGAAGAAGACTAAAAGGCAATGCTATTTGAAAATTCCAGTCTGGCTATCGACTATTGAAGCCTTTTTTTATCCTATAATATATAAAAAGGAACAAACAGTTAGATATGGTGAAATATTGAATGAAAAGGGTGAACTTAAATCTATACAAAAACTAGAGGAACAAGGCATAAAAATGAACTGGTTTTCATATGCACAAATACATTCTAGATATGATAAAGATTTCAAAACAGGAAGGTTTTTATGATAAATTGACTGATTTAGATAAGATTTTGACAGGTACTAATAAAAAGGTGATCAAAAAATTTTATCGATATTTACTAGAAATTAAACTAACTTCAAAAAAGGCAACTATGATCTTACAGACAACGATCTCTCATCCCATGATTGGCAATTTCTATTCCCTGGATGCAATACTGTAGAAGACAATTACAACGTATTTTTACTTGAAGTCAAAAGAGTCGTCAAACTATATTTATTTATTTATTTATTTATTATTTGGATTTTTATACTGCGCTCTCTCCCAAAAGCGGGACTCGGAGCGGTGCACAGCCAGATAAAAACCGTACACGTTATAAAAGTTATAAAAGTTAAAAGCAATTTAAAATAATTAAATTAGTGGCCAAAAGATAAAATTTTATAAAAACACATAAACACATAAAAACAAATAAAGATTAATACCAATTTAAAACCCCACAATTATTACTAGGCCAGGTCGGCCTGTTGGAAAAAGTGGGTTTTGACTGCACACCCGGAAGGTTAGAAGGTCGGTGATGGCTCATATCTCCGGGAGTAAGTCGTTCCAGAGGGAGGGAGCCCCCGCAGAGAAGGCCCGTACCCTCAGGGCCGCCAGCCGGCATTGTCCAGCCGACAGCAGCTTGAGGAGGCCAACCCTGTGGGAGTGCACTGGGCGGCAGGAGGCCATTGGTGGCAGCAGGTGGTCCCGTAGGTACCCAGGTCCCAAGCTATGGAGCGCTTTGAAGATGATCACTACCACCTTGAATTGCACCTGGAAGGCCACAGGGAGCCAGTGCAGCTCACACAGGAGCGATGTAACATGGGAGCTCCGAGAAGCTCCCAAGATCACCCACGCGGCCGCATTCTGGACCAACTGCAGCCTCCAGATGCTCTTCAAGGGGAGTCCCATGTAGAGAGCATTGCAGTAATCTAGGCGGGAGATGACAAGGCGGAAGTGACCGTGCAAAGTGCACCCCGATCCAGAAAGGGCCGCAACTTGTAGATCCAACGGATCTGACAAAAGCCCCCATATGTTCCAATGTGTACCAATAGGTACCAATAACAACTTCCAAAGCCAGAAAAAAAAATACCCATAACAATAAGGAAGCTTCAATCCAAAAAGAAATCACTTTGGTGGAAAAATAAATCTGGTCATGTTGCCAACTTCAAAAGCTGATACAAAAATTTATGCCATCAGATAAAGACTGAGTGTACCAACTATCACATTAAACAAGAGGAAAATCTTCTATGCACCGATTCCACCCACTCTTTCTACAATTTTGTAAACAACAAACTAAAAGACTCAAGGTCCATCCCACTTCTGAAAGGATCTAATGGTAAAGACTGCAATGATGACACCATTAAAGCCAATCTCTTTAACACATTCTTTGGCTCAGTATTTGTAAACAGCACTGGATCATGCCCAGTATTTCCTAGTCAAACTATAGATAACTACAATGATCTAATACATATCGATTTTATAGAAGACAATGTTGAAAAAGCACTATACAATCTAAAACCATATTTATCTATTAGATCAGATGGAATATGTGCCTACTTCTTAAAAAAACTATCCACTGCCATAGCAGAATCTCTAAGGATAATCCTTGAAAAATCTTTCAGGACCAGCTCCTTGCCAAACCTAAAGTCACTAGCCACGGTCATCCCCATCTTCAAAAAGGGAGAGCCTAATCTAATTGAAAATTATAGACCAATCTCTTTATGCTGCTTATACCTGTTATCTTATAATAGTTTGACTAAATAAATAAATAAATATGATATTGTCAGTTTGTACATCAATTTGTTTTTGATGTCCTATTTCTTGATCTCCTATTTCATCCATTCTTTCAAACATATTAAACAACAACCTTAAAAATACAGTTTCAAATCTAGTAATTTTAATCCTCCCTTTTTAAAAGCATCCTACAGTAATTTATATTTATATCAGTTGTTTTCTTGCCAGATGAATTAAATAGTACATCAGTCATCAGTATTAGTACTAAAATAGAAATTCAAATCTGTTAAAACTTTAAAAACTGAAAATATTCTGCTTATTTATTTATCCTATAAACTATTGGATAAATCTATCTTTCCACATTTGTTATCTGTAAATATGACAACTGATTATTTCACATTTCACATATAAGAGTGCTTTGTGAAAATTCAGGTATTCTACTATGCTGGCTTTGCCTATTAAATGTTGCGGCCATTTCTTTAAAAATATTTTTAAGATATAGCTTTCAGATGTAGCTTTTGACATTACATTTAAATTTATTAAGGACAGCAAATCATAATCAATGGATACATTTATTGATCAATTTGGAATTCAACTGTTTTCTTATTGTTAAACATTAAAGCTAGTAGAATAGAATAAAATAGAATACAATAATAGTGGTGAATGCAATAAATTAATTTAGATGCTAAGCAAAACATCATTTAGCATTACTAAAGGAAGAAATATTGCTCATAAATTTTGCTCAATTTTGGCAACTTTGCATTGATTAAAGATAACTATGGAACTGAAATACTACTCTAGTTTTCATAAAATTTCCTAAAGATTAAAAAGCACCAGCATCAATAAAACTATATTAAATTTGAACTGGCCTTACAAGATCTATTGCAATATGGAAATACAGGTGAAACTCGAAAAATTAGAATATCATACAAAAGTTCATTTATTTCAGTAATACAACTTAAAAGGTGAACCTAATATATGAGATCGACTCATCACATGCAAAGTAAGATAATTCAAGCCGTGATTTGTCATAATTGAGATGATTATGGCTTACAGCTCATGAAAACCGCAAATCCACAATCTCAGAAAATTAGAATATTGTGAAAAGGTGCAATATTCTAGGCTCAAAATGTCCCACTCTAATCAGCTAATTAAGCCATAACACCTGCAAAGGGTTCCCTCTCAGTCTGCTTCAGTAGGAATCACAATCATGGGAAAGACTGCTGACCTAACAGTTGTACAGAAAACCATCATTGAAATCCTCCATAAGGAGAGAAAGCCTCAAAAGGTAATTGCAAAAGAAGTTGGATGTTCCCAAAGTGCTGTATCAAAGCACATTAATAGAAAGTTATGTTGAAAGGAAAAGTATGGAAGAAAAAGGTGTACAAGCAGCAGGGATGACCACAGCCTGGAGAAGATTGTCAGGAAAAGGCCCTTCAAAAGTATTGGGGACTTTCACAAGGAGTGGACTGAGGCTGGAGTCAGTGCATCAAGAGCCACCACACACAGACAGATCCTGGACAAATGTTGTATTCCTCTTGTCAAGTTGCTCCTGAACAACAAACATCAGAAGCGTCTTACCTGGGCTAAGGAAACAAAGAACTGGTCTGTTGCTCAGTGGTCCAAAGTCCTCTTTTCTGATTTTATTTATTTATTTTATTTGTCAATTGCTTACAAGATAATAGGTATAAGTAAAACATAGTTATGAATACATGGATACATATAAGAAAAATAAAATATAAAAGAAACAATAGGACAGGGTCGGTAGGCACGTTGGTGTGCTTATGCACGCCCCCTACAAACCTCTTAGGAAAGGGGCGAGGTCAATAGTAGACAGTCTAAGGTTAAAGTTTTTGGGGTTTGGGGAAGAAACCACAGAGTCAGGTAGAGTATTCCAGACATTGACCACTCTGTTGCTGAAGTCGTATTTCCTGCAATCAAGTTTGGTGCGATTAATCTTGAGTTTGTATCTATTGTTTGCTCTTGTGTTGTTATGGTTGAAGCTGAAGTATTCATTGACAGGTAGGACATTGCAATGTATGATTTTATATACTATACTTAGATCGGACCGAAGGTGGCGTAGTTCAAGGTTTTCTAGGTCTAGAATTTCGAATCTGGTGGCATAAGGGTATTCTGCAACGAATAGAGGAGTGAAGAACTCTTCTGTAAAATATTTCTGGACTTTCTCAACTGTGTTAATATCAGATACATAATGTGGGTTCCAGACTGATGAGCTGTATTCGAATATTGGTCTAGCAAATGTTTTGTATGCTCTAGTTATTAGTGTAATATTATCAGAGAAAAAGCTACGTAAGATTAGGTTAACAACTTTTAACGCCTTTTTGGCTATGTAGTTACAGTGGGGCTCTAGCACTTAGGACATTTGAGATGAGTACTCCAAGATCCTTTACAGAGTTTGGGTCATCAACAAGGTCTTGACTCTTCAGCCTGTATTTTATTTTCTGATTTTTTTTTGCCAATAAAAAGATAGACCATTTATTTGTTGAGATCTGAAGTTGCCATTTGTTTGACCAATCTGATATGTAGTTCTTTTTGAAGGGTAGCGGTATTTTCTGTGGTGTTGATATATATTATATATAATATATATGTTGATATAATATAATAATATAATAGTATAATAATAAAATGAGAGCAACTTTTGCATCTCATTTGGAAATCAAGGACCCAGAGTCTGGAGGAAGAATGGAGAGGCATACACTGCAAGATGCTTAAAGTCCAGTGTGAAGTTTCCACAGTCTGTGTTGATTTGGGGAGCCATGTCATCTGCTGGTGTTGATCCACTGTGCTTCAATAAATCCAGGGTCAATGCATCCCTCTACCAGGAGATTTTAGAGCACTTCATGCTTCCTTCCGCAGATGAACTTTATGGGGATGCCGACTTCATTTTCCAGCAGGACTTGTCACCTGCCCCCACTGCCAAAAGCACCAAAACCTGGTTCAATGACCTTGTGATTACTGTGCTTGATTGGCCAGCAAACTCGCCTGACCTGACCCCATAGAGAATCTATGGGGCATTGCCAAGAGAAAGATGAGAGAAATGAGACCGAACAATGCAGAAGAGCTGAAGGCCGCTATTGAAGCATATGATATATATATAATATATATATATATATATATATATGTGTGTGTGTGTAAGGTTTTTAAGCTGATAATTTTTTAAACAATAAATAAGGGAGACTAGTATAGATCTATTTCGAGCTAGTTAGCTCTCTTCAGCTAGCCATACCCTTACTGGGATTCGAACCAGGGAAGTATTACATGTGAGGCAGTTGTAATTGCCTCTACACCACTGGCTCTCTCCTTATCAGCTCAGGCAGGGGAATAAGTATATACTTTGTATTACAACACCCTGTTAAGCCCCAATTAAGGGAGAAAGCATACTGCTTTCTTTTCTGTCTTTCGGCTCATCACCAGAGACCATACCGACAGAAAGCTATTTGTTTCGTTGCCTTTTGTTTTACATGTGTGTAAGGTTTTTAAGCTGATAATTTTTTAAACAATAAATAAGGGAGACTAGTATAGATCTATTTCGAGCTAGTTAGCTCTCTTCAGCTAGCCATACCCTTACTGGGTATGTAATACAAAGTATATACTTATTCCCCTGCCTGAGCTGATAAGGAGAGAGCCAGTGGTGTAGAGGCAATTACAACTGCCTCACATGTAATACTTCCCTGGTTCGAATCCCAGTAAGGGTATGGCTAGCTGAAGAGAGCTAACTAGCTCGAAATAGATCTATACTAGTCTCCCTTATTTATTGTTTAAAAAATTATCAGCTTAAAAACCTTACACACATGTAAAACAAAAGGCAACGAAACAAATAGCTTTCTGTCGGTATGGTCTCTGGTGATGAGCCGAAAGACAGAAAAGAAAGCAGTATGCTTTCTCCCTTAATTGGGGCTTAACAGGGTGTTGTAATACAAAGTATATACTTATTCCCCTGCCTGAGCTGATAAGGAGAGAGCCAGTGGTGTAGAGGCAATTACAACTGCCTCACATGTAATACTTCCCTGGTTCGAATCCCAGTAAGGGTATGGCTAGCTGAAGAGAGCTAACTAGCTCGAAATAGATCTATACTAGTCTCCCTTATTTATTGTTTAAAAAATTATCAGCTTAAAAACCTTACACACATGTAAAACAAAAGGCAACGAAACAAATAGCTTTCTGTCGGTATGGTCTCTGGTGATGAGCCGAAAGACAGAAAAGAAAGCAGTATGCTTTCTCTCTTAATTGGGGCTTAACAGGGTGTTGTAATACAAAGTATATACTTATTCCCCTGCCTGAGCTGATAAGGAGAGAGCCAGTGGTGTAGAGGCAATTACAACTGCCTCACATGTAATACTTCCCTGGTTCGAATCCCAGTAAGGGTATGGCTAGCTGAAGAGAGCTAACTAGCTCGAAATAGATCTATACTAGTCTCCCTTATTTATTGTTTAAAAAATTATCAGCTTAAAAACCTTACACACATGTAAAACAAAAGGCAACGAAACAAATAGCTTTCTGTCGGTATGGTCTCTGGTGATGAGCCGAAAGACAGAAAAGAAAGCAGTATGCTTTCTCCCTTAATTGGGGCTTAACAGGGTGTTGTAATACAAAGTATATACTTATTCCCCTGCCTGAGCTGATAAGGAGAGAGCCAGTGGTGTAGAGGCAATTACAACTGCCTCACATGTAATACTTCCCTGGTTCGAATCCCAGTAAGGGTATGGCTAGCTGAAGAGAGCTAACTAGCTCGAAATAGATCTATACTAGTCTCCCTTATTTATTGTTTAAAAAATTATCAGCTTAAAAACCTTACACACATGTAAAACAAAAGGCAATGAAACAAATAGCTTTCTGTCGGTATGGTCTCTGGTGATGAGCCGAAAGACAGAAAAGAAAGCAGTATGCTTTCTCCCTTAATTGGGGCTTAACAGGGTGTTGTAATACAAAGTATATACTTATTCCCCTGCCTGAGCTGATAAGGAGAGAGCCAGTGGTGTAGAGGCAATTACAACTGCCTCACATGTAATACTTCCCTGGTTCGAATCCCAGTAAGGGTATGGCTAGCTGAAGAGAGCTAACTAGCTCGAAATAGATCTATACTAGTCTCCCTTATTTATTGTTTAAAAAATTATCAGCTTAAAAACCTTACACACATGTAAAACAAAAGGCAACGAAACAAATAGCTTTCTGTCGGTATGGTCTCTGGTGATGAGCCGAAAGACAGAAAAGAAAGCAGTATGCTTTCTCCCTTAATTGGGGCTTAACAGGGTGTTGTAATACAAAGTATATACTTATTCCCCTGCCTGAGCTGATAAGGAGAGAGCCAGTGGTGTAGAGGCAATTACAACTGCCTCACATGTAATACTTCCCTGGTTCGAATCCCAGTAAGGGTATGGCTAGCTGAAGAGAGCTAACTAGCTCGAAATAGATCTATACTAGTCTCCCTTATTTATTGTTTAAAAAATTATCAGCTTAAAAACCTTACACACATGTAAAACAAAAGGCAACGAAACAAATAGCTTTCTGTCGGTATGGTCTCTGGTGATGAGCCGAAAGACAGAAAAGAAAGCAGTATGCTTTCTCCCTTAATTGGGGCTTAACAGGGTGTTGTAATACAAAGTATATACTTATTCCCCTGCCTGAGCTGATAAGGAGAGAGCCAGTGGTGTAGAGGCAATTACAACTGCCTCACATGTAATACTTCCCTGGTTCGAATCCCAGTAAGGGTATGGCTAGCTGAAGAGAGCTAACTAGCTCGAAATAGATCTATACTAGTCTCCCTTATTTATTGTTTAAAAAATTATCAGCTTAAAAACCTTACACACATGTAAAACAAAAGGCAACGAAACAAATAGCTTTCTGTCGGTATGGTCTCTGGTGATGAGCCGAAAGACAGAAAAGAAAGCAGTATGCTTTCTCCCTTAATTGGGGCTTAACAGGGTGTTGTAATACAAAGTATATACTTATTCCCCTGCCTGAGCTGATAAGGAGAGAGCCAGTGGTGTAGAGGCAATTACAACTGCCTCACATGTAATACTTCCCTGGTTCGAATCCCAGTAAGGGTATGGCTAGCTGAAGAGAGCTAACTAGCTCGAAATAGATCTATACTAGTCTCCCTTATTTATTGTTTAAAAAATTATCAGCTTAAAAACCTTACACACATGTAAAACAAAAGGCAACGAAACAAATAGCTTTCTGTCGGTATGGTCTCTGGTGATGAGCCGAAAGACAGAAAAGAAAGCAGTATGCTTTCTCCCTTAATTGGGGCTTAACAGGGTGTTGTAATACAAAGTATATACTTATTCCCCTGCCTGAGCTGATAAGGAGAGAGCCAGTGGTGTAGAGGCAATTACAACTGCCTCACATGTAATACTTCCCTGGTTCGAATCCCAGTAAGGGTATGGCTAGCTGAAGAGAGCTAACTAGCTCGAAATAGATCTATACTAGTCTCCCTTATTTATTGTTTAAAAAATTATCAGCTTAAAAACCTTACACACATGTAAAACAAAAGGCAACGAAACAAATAGCTTTCTGTCGGTATGGTCTCTGGTGATGAGCCGAAAGACAGAAAAGAAAGCAGTATGCTTTCTCCCTTAATTGGGGCTTAACAGGGTGTTGTAATACAAAGTATATACTTATTCCCCTGCCTGAGCTGATAAGGAGAGAGCCAGTGGTGTAGAGGCAATTACAACTGCCTCACATGTAATACTTCCCTGGTTCGAATCCCAGTAAGGGTATGGCTAGCTGAAGAGAGCTAACTAGCTCAAAATAGATCTATACTAGTCTCCCTTATTTATTGTTTAAAAAATTATCAGCTTAAAAACCTTACACACATGTAAAACAAAAGGCAACGAAACAAATAGCTTTCTGTCGGTATGGTCTCTGGTGATGAGCCGAAAGACAGAAAAGAAAGCAGTATGCTTTCTCCCTTAATTGGGGCTTAACAGGGTGTTGTAATACAAAGTATATACTTATTCCCCTGCCTGAGCTGATAAGGAGAGAGCCAGTGGTGTAGAGGCAATTACAACTGCCTCACATGTAATACTTCCCTGGTTCGAATCCCAGTAAGGGTATGGCTAGCTGAAGAGAGCTAACTAGCTCGAAATAGATCTATACTAGTCTCCCTTATTTATTGTTTAAAAAATTATCAGCTTAAAAACCTTACACACATGTAAAACAAAAGGCAACGAAACAAATAGCTTTCTGTCGGTATGGTCTCTGGTGATGAGCCGAAAGACAGAAAAGAAAGCAGTATGCTTTCTCCCTTAATTGGGGCTTAACAGGGTGTTGTAATACAAAGTATATATATATATATATATACTTTGTATTACAACACCTTGTTAAGCCCCAATTAAGGGAGAAAGCATACTGCTTTCTTTTCTGTCTTTCGACTCATCACCAGAGACCATACCAACAGAAAGCTATTTGTTTCGTTGCCTTTTGTTTACATGTGTGTAAGGTTTTTTTTTTTTTTTTTTTTTAAGCTGATAATTTTAAATAATAAATAAGGGAGACTAGTATAGATCTATATTGAAGCATATTGAAGACTTATGAAGTCTTCCATAACACCTCCGCAATGCCACAGGCTGATAGCTTTCATGCCACGCCGCATTGAGGCAGTAATTGCTGCAAAAGGGGCCCAAACCAAGTACTGACTACATATGCAAGCTTATACTTTTCAGAGGTCCGATATTGTTCTATGTACAATCCTTGTTTTATTGATTGCATATAATATTCTAATTTTCTGAGATTGTGGATTTGGGGTTTTCATGTAAGCCATAATCATTTCAGTTATGACAAATTACAGCTTGAACTATCTTGCTTTGCATGTAATGAGTCTATCTCATATATTAGTTTCACCTTTTAAATTGCATTACTGAAATAAATGAACTTTTGCATGATATTCTAATTTTTTCAAATTTCACTGTATGTTGCCATTATCTTTCAAGATGCTTTTGAATAAATCCAGATTCAACAATAAAACTTTGAATAAATGACCAGACCCATCTAGTGCTTGAATATTCCTAGATTCAGTGATCAATTTTTAATTAATAAACTATCATTTGTGTATTCTCTAGAGATCGCTGATATATGTGTTGACCAGGTGACCTCTACTTAGCTTCCAGGTCCAGATATTTGTTCTGTTGCTTTCGGCTTCGTGCTTGTGTGAGCAAAGTGTGATCAGAGCTGCCATCTCTCTATAAATAAAGCACCAGTCTGAAGATGGAGAGTGGGACATCATCAAAACATGCCAGATACTCTCAATCTTACACAGGAAAAGACCCGAACAGACCAAGACCTGCATACCTGTACCTATGAAAATCTATGAAAGCAAATATCATACCTCTATGGGAAAGAAAGCTTCCAGCTGACCAGGACCTACAAGAAACTTGAAGTCCAAAGAGCCGCCATCTTATGTGACCTCACATTCCTACACAATTGTTGAGACAATAAAGTGATCCCCACATGCTTCCAACTCAAATTCCATTCCAAAACCTCAGCCACTGAAAGGATCCTGAAAAGAATGGAATTAGCCCTAATCAGAAATGAACTCCATAGGAAAAGATTCCTACTAGACCAAATCAACAGGGACCTACTCACTGTCCACCTCAAACTCAGCAACAAAATCCATCCAGCACTCTGAGACAAATCCAAACAAGTACCCCTCTGGAGAGCCGAAACAGAAACCTCCCACAAGACAGACATACACACCAGCAAACTCCACAGATTAGAGAAACACCAGAAGCCCAACCCCACCACAAGAATGCATGAAACAAACAGTACACAACATATCAGACAGAACCCTCACCAGAGCAGAAACCAATGTCCTTTCCAAGGGATTCAACTTTGCAGTCGCCCCCAAATGCATCCCTACCAAAAACATCATATGTGGAGTTGAAGTTACTCTAACCAAAATTAACCCAGATGTAGCCAATAAAATCAGACTTGAAGTCATCAATGTCCTCTGTTCCAGCAGTCCACCCAGAAGCAACTTACACAGAGAAGAACAAAAAGCACTTACCAACATGAGAAAAGACAACAACGTAATCATTCTCCCAGCAGACAAAGGCAGTGCCATGGTCGTGATGAACACATTGGACTACCAATCCAAACTATCCAACTTACTCCAAGACCCCTCTTACAAACCTCTAAATATAGACCCCACCACTTACTTGGAAAAACCCACAAAATCCAAAATAAAAGCCTCTCCCATCAGTGAAGAGATCCAGCAAAGAATCATCCCCAGAGAAAAATCATCCAGATGCCCTAAGCTCTATGGCCTCCCCAAGATACACAAAGAAGGAACACCATTCAGACCCATAGTCAGTTCCATAGGCTCATCTCTACATAATCTTGCCAAATTTCTTGCCAAACAATTCCAACCCTACACAGAATCCATCACCTTACATGTACAAAACTCTTTCCGCTTCACAGAAACAATAAAGAAACAAAACCTACAACCCAGTGATCTACTTGTGAGCTTCGATATCATATCCCTCTTCACCCAAGTACCTAATAAAGAAGCCTTGACAGCCATCCAAAACAAATACAACCCCCTTAAGCCCATCCTAGATCTATCCAACCACTGCCTAACCAACACATACTTATCCATAATGGACAAAGATACAAACAGATAGAAGGAACACCTATGGGATCACCCCTCTCACCTGTCATCGCTAACCTATACATGGAGCACTTTGAAAGCAGCGCTCTAGACAAATCCAAACACAAACCCAAACTCTGGCTTAGATATGTAGATGATACTTTCATAATTTGGCCACATGGGAAAGAAAAACTGGACAACTTATTCACACACCTCAACAGCCTACACCCCAAAATACAATTCACCATGGAAACAGAAGCCAACAACCAACTTCCTTTCCTGGACATCCTAATTTACAAAAAACCCAATGGCTCCCTAGGACACCATCCACTGGAAGAAAACACACACCAACCACTACTTAAACGCACAATCCCATTACCACCCTGCACAGATCAACTCCATAGTCAAGACCCTCATCTCCAGAACCAAACGCCTAGCCAACAAAGATCACCTAAGAACAGAATTGCACACCCTCACTAACATATTAATTTTCAAAGGATTCCAAAAAAACACAATTACCAACCTAATCGTAAGGGAGACATCCCCCAAAAACTGAGACACAGAACAGGACAATGGTATCACCCTCCTCCCCTACATCAAAGGCACCACAGATAAAATCAGCAAATTCTCCACAAACACAATATCAGGACAGCCTTCGGCACTGACCAAAAATTAGCCAATATCCTAAGAAACCCCAAAGACAAGACCCAGCTAGAAAACCAAGAAGTTTATGAAATACCATACAACAATTGCCCAGCTACATACATTGGACAAACCAACAGGAGAATAAATGCACGCATCGCAGAACACAAGAACGCAATCAGAAAAGAAGAAAAATCTTCCTCCCTTTTCCAGCATCTTAAAGCCACAGGACATGAAATTAATTTTGAGGGAACTAAATTAATCTCCTATACTGCACATTTCAACAAGAGAATAATGAGGGAAGCCATCGAAATAGAGAAACACCCCCATAACATGAATAAACAGCATGATACCTCCCATCTACCAGATATCTGGAAACTAGCCCTTATCAACAAATGGGACCCAGCCACAAAAACCAACACCGGACCCAAAACAACACATGATGCCACCACCAATCTCCCTCACCAGATTCAAATCCAAACCCATCCCATTATACAAAAGCAACCACTGTCCAGAAACCAGACTATGGCTGCATCACCAGCTGCCACACACCCCAACCCCCCAAACCAAGCAAACTAACACATGCCATGAACACATAGCCAGGCCTCAAACTCAGAGCCAAACCAAAGCCCGGAATGTTGCATCACAGCCACCCACTCAGGATATCACATCATAGAATTTAGGAAGTTACACCAGAAAACCTCAGAATGTTACAACACAGCCAACGACCCAGGAGATTACAGCACAAGACCCAGGATGTCACAACAATAGAACTCAGAAAGTCATCACACAGCCCATTACCCAGGTCATTACAACACAGGAGGCTGATAGACACAGCCAATACCTCAGCCACACATGTTCTTATGAAAAAGCCAACTAATCCGCAAACATCAACTCTATCAACCAATCAAGAAATAACAACACAGCCAACCAGCTTGCTTACAACAAATCCAGCATACCATACCTCCCCACCAGTATTTATAGAGAAACGGCAGCTCTGATCATGCTTTGCTTGCACAAGCATGAAGCCAAAAGCACCAACCTGAAGATGACGAGTGGGACCTTGTCGAAAAGTCACCAAGATACTCTCAATCTTACATGGGAAAAGACCCAAACACGGCAAGACCTGCAAACCTGTACCTGTGAAAATCTATGAAAACACACACACACACACACACATATACTGCTGATAGATGTGAAGCTCAGCTGGGCACAGATCATTTTGGAAGAAGTTGCTGAGAGTTAACACTGACTTGATGGCACATAATAAATCAAATATTAATCTGTGGTAACTGGAGTAAAACAAGAATTGAATCCAAACCTTAACTGGACTTAAAGTAAATCCATTGAGATAATTGGAAGTCATGACTAACTTAAATCCTTTTGATTGATTCTCAATCCTACAAGCTGCAGTGAATCAAACTATTTATGGATCCTGATAGTATTTATCTTTTACAACTTCCATGCATTTCACAGGTGCAAAGAAAAAATAATAGTAATATAGTGAGCCATAAAATATTTTATGTGTACTTATTTTAATTGAATAATTGTGTTTCTTTTATCTTCCAGGGTATGGAAAGTCAATAATAGTTACACAAAGCCAATTGGCAAAGGTGCTTTGGAATTTGTAGAACTGAGGACAAAATATCTCTTTTCAAGTTGTCAAAATAGTCGTATCATGTTCCAGATTTACTCAGCAACTTTGGAAAAAGTCCTTAGCCATCTCCACATGTATATATGCTTAACACTTTATTTCATATTTACCCAGTGAAGCAAATTCAAAAAGATCTCTGGTGCTGTGTATTTTAAAGAACCCAACTTCAAGGTATTTGTCCAGCCTAGCAATAAATAAGTATAAAATAATGTTTTTTTTTTTGAAGGAAACATCAATGATTGGATTAAACTATCAATATGGCATAAAATGCTGGCAAACAAGTCAGCATTCAGTCAAAAATGATTCAATCAATGTCAGCAACAGAATAAAATTAAAGAAAAGAAAAACGCAAGTCAATTTCCTAACAAACACCTAGAAACAGTTGACTGTTACGTGGCTGCCTTTGTTAAGCATAGAATTTTGATTGAAATGAAACCCATTTTGTTTTGAAAAAAATGAAGAAATGATATTTGTTATTGCACATGAAATTTAATTTATATGGTTTTTTCTACATATTTCTCTCTAAGCCCTGATAGTATGACTGAGACCATTTCTTTGTCTTATATCTAATTCTGTTAACTGAGATTTCTCAGTTACTGTGATATTTTATGTTATTTCACTGTTTTTTCAATCTGTAACAGTTTTATTCTTATTCTATTTTCATTGGCCATCCAATCATTCATATGAGATGGCTGGCCATATACATTTGTAAAATAAATAATGCATATTATTTGTTGCATATCTTGTCTTCATTCATTCTTTTTTGCCCATAAAATTAAAAATAGTTGACAATATTGATTATATTGCCAAAAGTCAAAGTATTTTCAGCTTAATGCAATATTGGGTTCTCATTTCTATTTTAAATATTTATTCATATATTACATTTAAATATTAATATTATACATGACACTTTCTAAGTATTTCCAGAATAGGTTCTCCAAGGGAATGAATTATTTTTTTTTAACATTTTAACATACACAAAATATCAGACTTAAGCAATTTTACTAGATATTAAAATCACATCAACTTTCAACAGATCAGGAGAAAAATATATTTAAAAAGGTGCTGGCATATAGGTAATTTAATTTCCTTTTAATGTGTACAAAATACATTAAAGTCACTATCGGGCAAGTCTCTCTAGATCAGGGGTGTCCAACTCATTTCATCACAGTGGCGGCATGTGATGTATTGGGACTTTTTCCTCCTTTGCTAAACCAGGCATGGGCGTGGCCAGCATGAAAGGCACCCAGCCTATGGGCCAGGAGTTTGATAGCCCTGCTCTTGATAGAAACTTTAATAAACAGGATGGAAAGATTTGAAAATCTTACTATCTTATACAACTTTCTCCTTGCTTTACCCTGACTGTCTGAGATTCTCAGTAACCCCCAAACACTCAAAAATAGTATTAATGAATGGTAAATAAGAAGATTGTGTTACAATACTGTAATACAATACTGTTTTAAGGTTATAAAATGGTAACTTCTTCCTTAAGGGGTAATTAACCATTAAGATTGCTTCAACAAATACTAATAAGCAAGATCATCAAAGATGGGTAGAATTTCCTTCATGTTTTGGATACACAACTTTCTTGCCTAGTTATTTTTAGCTTAATGCAATATTGGGTTTTCAATTCAATTGTATAGATGTGTGCTTATGTTTTATTTTTATAGTTATAACGTACACTGAAAATGGCATTTAATTTCATTGTATGAGGTGCAATGACAATAAAGTAAACTGAACTTAAGTCTTTGAAAACTTTATCACTTGGAAGTTAGTTGCCATGAAAACCTTGTTCTCCAATAGTTGTATATTTATAATTATGGTTTAAAAAAAGAATTGTTAACACAATATATTATTTCTTTTAAGTCACTACGTCTATTTATTAAATTAAATATTTTGATAATAATTTTCATTAAAGAAACACAGGTGTTTTTAAAAAGAAAAGTATTGTTGTATCCAGGTGTGTATAATGAAATCTAAATGTGTTAAGAGCTCTGTGTTGTAACTCAGGAGACAAGTGCCTATTTTTCCTTTAATTCATTTGTTAAGTTAAGCAGGTCAAAACAATTTGGTTTTCAATTCATAACTCAGCAGGAATCACCTGTTTTGCTGAACATCAAGCTGTTTTGTTTTTGCTTTATTGAAGTTGCCTCTGATCAGATTTCGATTTCCTGAGATTTTAGTTACGCTACATTACTGAATTTAGTTCTAAATCTGAATAAATGGGGAGGCCAAAGGTTACACTGGCTGCCAAGGCCAGAGATATTGGGAAAACAGTGCCATTTTTGCTCATGTTATCAAGATTATGCATTAGTTGTTCAAAATTGTATAACTTCTCCTTTAAGAGCAGTTTGATTTGCATTTATTAGTATGTACATATATTTAGTCATGTGTCATTAAAAGTCTCATTAATGTATTCCTATGTAGTACTGTGTTTCCCGAAAATAAAACATGGTCTTATTTTCTTTTGGGCCCCAAAATAGGCTTATTTTGAAAATGTCATATGCAGGAGGTAATGAGTATGGTGAGCCTGCACCATGGGGTTCATTGCGCTGGTAGAAGTGATCTCAGAAGGACACAATGAGATTCATCACACCAGTGGAGCTGCTCTCAGAAGTATACCATGAGGCTCATTGCACCAGAAGAATGCCTCTAGGCTCATCTTGCCAGTATAGCTGCTTGCATCAGGATGCTGCATGGTGCATTGTGCCATTGTGTGTGCAAGCATTTCCACTGATATGATGAGCTGTGGTATCTTATTGCAAGCTCGTCCACTGGCATGACAAGTTTTATGGCTGTTGTGGTTTACTGGCAGCCTGTGCAGATGGCAGTGGAATTGGACAGTGGGGAAGAACAGGGACCAGTCCGGGAGTCTGGAAAAGACTCAGATGAAGGTCCTGCATCTGATGCAGAGATGGGTATAGAATCATCTGGGAGTTGGGTGCTGACTCTGGAGCCTCCGAAGTCTGGCAGCAGTGAAGCAGAGGAACCAGGGGAGTCTATTCCCAGTGTGTGTGTGCACAGAGCTGCTAGAAGGCAAGAGCAGCTGAGACAAAAGGTGACTCGGAAGCAAGGCTGGGAGATGACTGCCCCTCCCATAAGGTATAAAGGACAGACAAAGGTGAAGAAACCTTTGTAGGAAGCAAAGTTGTTTGTTATGTTTGGATTAATCCTTGAAGCTCTGTGTGAATTTTGTACTTCAATTGGTTTTTATAGTTCATTTGGCACTTTTGTTGTTGGCAGCAATTCAAAGAAAAAAAAGGTGGGTGCTTATCTCAAGGGACTGTTTGGAACTTATTATAGGCTGGGAATGAACATAATTCCCAGCATTGAAATAAAATAAGACTGTGTGCTTAATTATGTCTTGGAAGCCTTGGTCAGAACAGCGGCATCGTACCAAGAGTGATTCCACTGGCCCAATGAGCCTCACAGCACAATAAGTGGCTCCAGAAGAAATTGGGCCATGTGACAGGTGTCAGGGTATGAGAGGCCTGGCTGCAGCAGTCCTAAGGTAAGTAGGTGCAGGCACATGGGGCACCTCCACCCGCCCACCCTTGCCCTAGCTTGATTTTTACACTTGCACCTCACTCTACCTCATACAACCAGATGGTGGGCAGTGCTTAATTAGGGCTTATATTAAGTACAGTCATGAAAATCAGGCTAGGGCTTGTTTAGTTAGGTCGTATTTTCAGGAAAATATGGTAGACTGTTAAAAGCACAGAAGGTAAGTTTGTTTTCTGGATTGGATTAGTCCATATAGTTAGCTAGCACATTAAGCAACCTTAAGCAAGCCATAGCCATTTTCTGAGAGCTAGAATTGTTAATAACCCGACATTTGCATAATGCTGACAGGATCATCCTTGTCTCTTTGCTTTGGTCTCCCATCTTCTTTGGGTGAGAATGAAGGTTTTCTTCCCAAGATTAATTGTCACCAAATAATTACCAAAAATTTATTCTAGAAAATCACTTTAGCAGATGTTACTGCTACTAATATAACTTAAAAGTCTAGATAATCATAAAATAATTTGTATTGTAAGAAAATACATAGATGTATTTAACTAAGAAGCATAAAAGTAATTTTACCTTATGTTGTTTATTATCTATTTTAAAAGTAGTGGGAAACTTGGTCATTTGAATCTTCTCATTCAATCTACCATTTCTTCTATCACCTTATTCAGGTGGTGATATCACAAACTGAATAAGGCCTGATATAGTTTATTCAAGTTAGTGGGTTGGATTGTTTCTAAGACTGGAGAAAGAGAGTGATAGAAAAGAAATGGGGGGGAGGGGGGAGGAAGCAGATACAGAAGAGCAAACGTGGGAATAAAAGACTGTTGCTTGACTTGTATCTTGTTTCTTTTTGTCATGTTTCCCCTTTATTCATGAACACTTATGATTTTGTCCATATTCACTTCTGATGTGGGAATCACATGGTAATAAATCTGCTTTGATTGAAAAGGATATCCCACTCCTGATCTAAGAATAATGTAATTCTCCTCTGAAGTATGTATGGCCTGGACCTGATAATTCTGTTATAAAATTATATTTAAAAGCAAGCAAAAATTGTTGCTATGATGATTAAGCATACTGTACCTTAAACATGATAAATATATTTAATTAATCTGAGAGTCAGAATGTGTTATAAACATTCCAACTATGATTTTAGTTCAATTGAAGGACCACTGTCCATCTATTTTTACTTCATAAATTAATTGATACAAACAAACTCTATACAGATATAAGAATTGATGTAGTTCTTGCATATAGTATATACTTCTCTTCTAGTATTCATAATTGTATGTAGAATAAAAACTGAACTGAATTTTGACATAATTGTACTTAAAGATAAATAGTATAAATAATAAATAATATGCAGGATAAATAAAGAAATAATAGTGGTCATGTTAATCATTGTTAAGTCTGAATCCAATCTAAAGTTTCCAAATAATAAACAAAGCATAAAAAAGAAGACCCCAATAAACACATAAAGATTTGTACATACACACACAAAAAGATAACAAGCTTTCTGGTGAATTTTCAAGGATATTCTTCCATGTCTTATTACTCACTATTGATTTCATACACATACTCTCCTCTTAAGTGGCTATCAATAAGTGAAATAGATAAACAAAATGAATAATATATTTCATCAGTTATTATTACCTTTTTCTAAATAGATATAACAATCATCATTAAAGAAGAAGTTTCTTTAGAATCCATGTAAACATCTAACATTTCTAATCTTGCACAGCAGGCAGATAAGCACTTGCTGAAATCATGGTTTTAATTATTGAAATACATGCTTTTCTGCCTCTTTTAATAATCTGTGTTCAATTGCACCTCATGGAGTGACTTTTAAAGCTCCAATTTACAATCCCACACAAACCCTAACCCATTCCCATTTTATAACCTCCAGATCTTGTGATTAAATATTGCATTCATTAAATATTGCATTCATTACATCCAATATTCATTAAATCCAATGTCTTTTTCAAGGTTTTCAAACTGAATTACCAAAGTTAATTTTGCTATAAGCTTTCTTATCCTTCTTTTTATATTTTTAAGTTTATTGGGTGGGTGTGCATATGTGTGTATGGTATGCGTGCGTGTACGCACGCAATATCTTACTAGCAAAAATCCAGTTGACCAAAGCGATACGAAAAACCAACATCTTTGCTGTCATCTAGTGTCTGATGAGAAATTTGCTCCCCACATACAGTAGCTCTATTTTTTTAAGATTAGGAATAGAATAAAAATGAAGGAGCTTCTTAACGTTTCAAACTTATTCCTTGGTAGTTGTATCTTTTGCTGATTTTGTTCATATTTAACTTTTACAATACCCTGCAGTATAGTTATCAGATTGGATACATATTTTGCATTCCTAATCCTGTTTTTCATAATCTCAGAACAAAGACTTCTTTGTTTTTTAAGAAGTGTAAATTGATGAACTGATCAAATCAATCTTTACTACCCTTTCTTGAAGCTGCACTGTGTGTCAAAAATATTATATATGTGTTTATCCTCAGAAACAAGGGAAAGCCTGCATGGTAGCTTTTTAAAAAAAGTTAGCATTTGAAAAATCAGTTGTTAATGAACAGAAATTTGGAAGTCTTTTAAGTAAATAAATAAATGCACAGCTGTTATACAAAATCATTATTGAAAGGAATGCAATAAAAGATTTGCAGGATCAACATGTGCTTGCCTCAGTGGCTAATCAATTAGACAAGAGGCAAATTCAATGGTAGAATATCAAGCCTTATTCCGTTGATAATGAACTTCAGAAGTAGGTGGTACCTGATGTTGGAAGCAATAGTAACCACCATAATTAATAATTAATATTAACAAATAACCCTATCTTCCCTGAATTGATTTGGTAATCCTACTAATGAACAGAAGTCAAACCTGTCAGACCTTACAGGTAAACTACACAGAAAACATGACGAAATGAAGTAATTCTCCTTTATTGTAAGACTACAGAATCTGAAAATATAAATTTCCCACCACCAGTTTTAATCACTTAATCAGTTAGGACAGGTCCTTTCTAAAAAAATTTCTGACCATTAAGCCACTGGGTACTCCTACATTTTGTCTGATTTTTTTCCTAGGTGGCATTTTTAACTCTGTTCATCAAGGTCACCTATATATTCCGTTACAACCGATAGTCAAATTTTGTATTGAAATGAATACCTCATTTTGTCTCTTTTCCCCAGTTCTCTCCTTGTACATTATGAAAAATTAAGGAAACACAAACCTTCTTCAGGTTTTATTTAATAAATGATTATATTTTATGATAATAGGGCTGAATTGAATAGTTCTATCCTCACTAACATTACACCAAATATTATTAATAGGATCAATAAAACATGAACATTATATAAGTAAGCCTTCATATAGGTGTCTAGCTGATTTGGTTAAATTCCTTGAATCAATTGTTTACAAGTTTTATTCAATAAATTTCACAACAATGGGAAACATAAGTTGGAAAGAGAGCCCCAAGGGCATACCAACTTCAAAAAGAAAAAGTAACATTTTTCATTCCCAACAAATTATGACATCTTGATAAGCATTCATTGCTGAAGCCCCTAGAAATATAAAAAGGGAGTGGGTTTCCTCCTAATGAGAACTGGAGGTGGAGATTGGCTCCTATTCTTTTACCTTGCCTGTTGGTGGGGTGATGTATGTCTTCCAGTAAGTCATTGGAGAAATGGAAAAGACAATCAGAGTTAGGCTGGAGAACATTACACTTTAGACTTGCAGGAGTAATGAAGAGGACGAACCAATATATTTGGTGTATAGACAAATTGGTACCATTATGAATGGAGCAAGAGACATAGGACAAAGTTTGAAAAAAGTGTGACTTTACAAAAAAATAATAACTCCAACAATTTCATTGCTAGTTTCTCCTTTAATGCTGTCATGTTAAAAATAACATCAGCAAGAAAAATGCATTACATATCCAGATACAGTCCATGCATATTGTATGAATAGTCTAAAGAAATAGCAATAAGTATTTGGTAAAGGTTGAAACATATCATGAGTGATACACCTATAAAATGCTGGAAATCTAGAGTGCTTAAATGATCAACCAAACCAATTGCTATCTAATTCAGATGGTGTCACTGCCTTTATTTAAGAAAAAAAATTATGTACCTGTAGAAACAAGTGCACAGAAGATTGTAAGTATTCCCCGGTTAAACTTCAAAAACTCAGTACATTGTGTTTTTACCTAGAAAAATACGTAAAAATAGAATATCCCCCTAAAAAGAAAGAAATCTAGATACAGTGATTTGAAAGGGAACCACAGCTATTTCAATTTCATGCCTATCATTATGCATACATAATGGCCTCTCCTTTATTTATTAAAGTTTACAACTCGTCCATGTGTTCATTATATAATATGCACCGATGTCTGGATCAGGGTGATAATGCCAATTTTCAATACAGGAAACATCATTTTACATGTCTCCTCTTCTATGTATAAAATCAAATTTTTATTTACCTGACATGTTTTTTTCACACCCAGGACTAAAACTAGTTTTCATATCCTAATGTAACTATGAATACTATGTTTTACAAGGTAATAAGAAAAGATATAAAAGCTTTCTCCATTTTGACAATACCTTATAATTAGGCATAAATTACTCTCTAGAAGCAATGGTATTTTTTATCAAGTGCAACATCAATAAGAAACCCCATTTAGAGGGAACAATAACAAAACTCAAACTTGGAACATACTAAGTTGTTCAGAAGTTAATTAGACCATTTGAATAGTTTTATGCAAAAAAGGAAAAGCTAAACTTTTATATATTAGTGATATTATAGCAATAAAGTCCCTTTAGAAAAGGCATTGCTTAGGATTACAGATTGGTTTGGCAAGTCATAGGCTTCTAGCTGTATCATGACCTTTTTCCTCACCAAATTTGATCTGAAATTCTCATTAATGGCTTTTTCTGTGGAATGTTTCTGCTTCTGGGATTTAAGGGGGAACATAACTTGTTTCATTCACAAGCCAGTTAAGCTAAAATGCTTGAATATAAGCCAGTTCAGACCCCTTTGATATCACTGGGGAATGATCTTTTTAATCCAAGTGCTTTGGCTGAATGAACTACAGAATAAGATGACCAGAAGGTACAGTGACCAATCATAAGAGAAAAATATAAATTATGTCATTGGAAGATTTCTTCTCTAAATCCATCAAGTTTAAACATAATTATAGTCTTTTGTCACTGATGCCTGAAATACTACAGGTTTTGTAAGTACCTCTTCATTTTTTTTCATAAGCAGAAGAAGAATTTGAGAAGCGTTTGATGATGACACCAACTTAATGTAAGAAAACTATACTATCATCCCTGTGTCTTATGTCTGATTAGCCACTATATGTCACAGATTAATTTAACTACAATAGATTAATCTCATCCTATAAGTCTACTCTTATGTTCATAATTGTAATTGTATTGCATGGCAGCCTTGGTGATTTTAGCTAGAAAGTTATTTATGGCCTGCAATCAAAATAATGAGATTTTGAGTCATGTAAGGTTTCAGAAAACACACACACACACACATATATGTCTTTGTAGATTTTCACGGGGACAAGTATGCAGGTCTTGGTGTGTTTGGGTCTATTCCCATGTAAGATTGAGACTATCTGGGCAATGTTTCGAAGAGATCTCACTCGCCATCTTCAGGCTGGTGCTTTCAGCTTTGTGCTTGTGTGAGCAAAGCGTGATCTGAGCTGCTGTCTCCCTATATATACTGGTGGGGAGGTTGGCTGTGTTGTCATTTCTTGATTCACTAATGGAGTTGATGTTTACAGTTTGGCTGACTTATTCTTAAGAACGTGTGTGGCTGAGGTATTGGCTGTGTGTCTATCAGCCTCCTGTGTTGCAACAACTTGGGTAATGGACTATGTGATGACCTTCTGAGTTCTATTGTTTTGACATCCTGGGTCTTGTGTTGTAATGTCCTGGGTCATAATGACCTGGGTAATGGGCTGTATGATGACCTTCTGAGTTTTAATCTTGTGATACCCTGGGTCTTGTATTGTTGGCTGCGTTGTAACATCCTGAGATTTTGTGGTGTAGCCTCCTGAGTTCTGTGATGTGATATCCTGAGCGGGTGGCTGTGATGTGACATTCCAGGTTTTGGTTTGGCTCTGAGTTTGAGGCCTGGGTCTGTGTTCATGGCATGTGTCAGTTTGCTTGGTTTGGGGGCTGGGGTGTGCGGCAGCTGGTGATGCAGCCGTGGTCTGGTTTCTCGATGGTGGTTGCCTTTCATCTATGGGGTGGGTTTGGGTTTGAGTCTGGTGATGGAGATTGGTGGTGGCGTCATGTGTTGTTTTGGGTCCAGTGTTGGTTTTCCTGGCTGGGACTCATTTGTTGATAAGAGCTAGTTTCAAATGTCTGGTAGGCGGGAGGAACCATCCCGTTTATTCATGTTATGGGGGTGTTTCTCTATTTCGATGGCTTCCCTGATTATTCTCTTGTTGAAGTGTGCAGTATTGGAGATTAATTTGGTTCCCTCAAAATTAATTTCATGTCCTGTGGCTTTAAGGTGCTGGAAAAGGGAGGAAGAATTTTCTTCTTTTCTGACTGCGTTCTTGTGTTCTGCGATGCATGCATTTATTCTCCTGTTGATTTGTCCAATGTATGTAGCTGGGCAATTGTTGCATGGTATTTCATAAACTCCTTGGTTTTCTAGCTGGGTCTTGTCTTTGGGGTTTCTTAGGATGTTGGCTAATTTTTGATCAGTGCCGAAGCCTATCCTGATATTGTGTTTGTGGAGAATTTTGCTGATTTTATCTGTGGTGCCTTTGATGTAGGGGAGGAGGGTGATATCATTATCCTGTTCTGTGTCTCGGTTCCTGGGGGGTATCTCCTTTAAGATTAGGTTGGTAATTGTGTCTCTTTGGAATCCATTGGAAATTAATACGTTAGTGAGGGTGTGTAATTCTGTTAACAGGTGGTCTTTGTCGGCTAGGCATTTGGTTCTGGAGATGAGGGTCTTGGCTACGAAGTCGATCTGTGCAGGATGGTGATAGGATTGTGCATTTAAGTAGCGGTTGGTGTGTGTTTTCTTCCAGTGGATGGTATGTCCTAGGGAACCATTGGTTTTTTTTGCAAATTAAGATGTTAGGAAGGGAAGTTGGTTATTTGCTTCTGTTTCCATGGTAAATTGTATTTTGGGGTGTAGGCTGTTGAGATGTGTGAGGAAGTTGTCCAGTTTTTCTTTCCCATGTGGCCAAATTACAAAAGTGTCATCTACATATCTAAGGCAGAGCCACCATCTTATGTGACCTCACATTCCTACGCCAATGCCGAGACAAAGAAGGGATCCCCACATGCTTCCAACTCAAATTCCATTCCAAAACCTCAGCCTGAAAAGAACGGAATTAGCCCTAATCAGAAACGAACTCCACAGGAAAAGATTCTTACTAGACCAAACCAACAGGAACCTACTTACTCTCCACCTTAAACTCAGCAACAAAATCTACCCAGCACTCTGGGACAAATCCAAACAAGTACACCTCTGGAGAGCCAAAACTGAAACCTCCCACAAGACAGACACACACACACCAGCAAACTCCACAGATTAGAGAAACACCAGAAGCCCAACCCCACCACAAGAATGCATGAAACAAACAGTACACAACATATCAGACAGAACCCTCACCAGAGCAGAAACCAATGTCCTTTCCAAGGGATTCAATTTTGCAGTCGCCCCCAAACGCATCCCCACCGAAAACATTATATGCGGAGTTGAAGCTAGCCTAACCAAAATTAACCCAGATGTAGCCAATATAATCAGATTTGAAGTCACCAATGTCCTCTGCTCCAGCAGTCCACCCAGAAGCAACTTACATGGAGAAGAACAAAAAGCACTTACCAACATGACAAAAGACAACAACGTAATCATTCTCCCAGAAGACAAAGGCAATGCCACGGTCATGATGAACACATTGGGCTACCAATCCAAACTGTCCAACTACTGCAAGATCCCACTTACAAACCTCTAAATACTGACCCCACCATCTACCTGGAAAAACCACCAAATCCAGAATAAAAGCCTCCCCCATCAGTGAAGAGATCCAGCAAAGAATCATCCCCAGAGAAAAATCAAGAAATGACAACACAGCCAACCTTCCCATCAGTATTTATAGAGAAACAGCACTCTGATCACGCTTTGGTCACACAAGCATGAAGCTGAAAGCACCAGCCTGAAGATGGCGAGTGGGACCTTGTCGAAATGTCGCCAAGATAGCCTCAATCTTACTTGGGAAAAGACCTGAACATGCCAAGATCTGCATATCTGTACCTGTGAAAATCTACCAATATATATGTGTGTGTGTAGATTTCGTATATATGTGTGTGTGTGTGTGTGTGTGTGTGTGTTAGGTTTTTGAGCTGATAAATAATTAAACAAGGGAGACTAGTATAGATCTATTTCGAGCTACTTAGCTCTTGTCAGCTAGCCATACCCTTACTGGGATTCAAACCTGGGAAGTATTACATATGAGGCAGTTGTAATTGCCATTAGGCCACAGGTTCTCATCCAGATCAGCAATACAGGGGAATGAGTATATATACTTGAGTTACAACACCCTGGTAAGCCCCAATCAAGGGAGGAAGCATACTGCTGTCCTTTTCTGTCTTTCGGCTCATCACCAGAGACCATCCAGACAGAAAACTATTAGTTTCATTGTCTTTTATTTATATGTGTGTTAGGTTTTTGAGCTGCTAAATAATTAAACAAGGGAGACTAGTATAGATCTATTTCAAGCTACTTAGCTCTCGTCAGCTAGCCATACTCTTACTGGGATTCGAACCTGGGAAGTGTTACATGTGAGGCAGTTGTAATTGCCCTTAGGCCACAGGTTCTCATCCAGATCAGCGATACAGGGGAATTACAGGGCTTACAAGGGTGTTGTAATTCAAGTATATATACTCATTCCCCTGATCGCTGATCTGGATGAGAACCTGTGGCCTAATGGCCACAATAAGTACTCATAGACTCCTCGAATAGCCACATAAATATGACTCATATAATAGCCCAAAGCACATATTCCAGTAGAGAGGAATTCCCTGAGGATGCGCTCCAACATGACTCCAAAAGCTCAGAAGAGTAAACCTGTGGTGCCAGAGACCAAACCAGATTGGATCGTTAACTAATGTCCAGTTGGAAAGCAATCAATGATGACAATAGGATGAAATATGAAAGAATATCCATATTTTAAAGTATATGTTGGCTATGATGCATAGCATCATTGAGTATTAATCATTTTCTTGATATTCTAGATTGCAATTTTGCATTCAATTGTACTATTCTTCTCTATTATTTAAAACAGTGATTTTGTCTATAAAACATAGTCAACTGGTTTGGTAATTGTATCTTTTATAAAATACAAAGCTGATCATGCTTGATAGAAAATATTTAATAATATGTTAATGAAATGGGCATGTTTTACACTATTAGTAGTACACAGTACATATAATTTTAAAAATCTCTTAAATGAACTGATTAACTATCAATATGTCCATGTATGGAATAATTTTTAAATTATTCTATAATTATTCCCTGTTCTTTTAGTTCCTGATTGGTTTTTCATATTCCACAATTATTTAGAATTTCATTATATCTGGCCATTTTACCAATATCTAATGTGTTTGGGGTGGATCATTGCCTCCATAGTGAATAGCCAGGCCAGGATTTTAATATAATTCTTTTTTCTAATCTCCTCCCAGATCTATATCAATGAGTCTCTCAGTATATGTCTATAAAAGTTTACAAATGTAACTTATTTCTGACATTCCATATGAAGGCATGCCACCACATCTTTAGATCATGTCCTTCCAAAGTTAAGATTCTCCTATTCTTTAAATTTATCCATTCCATACCAGAATCACTGCTTTATATGCTGGAAGTCCAAAGCCACCTCTACTTCTGCTATCCTATAATGAGATTAATTTTATCTGCACTTTTTTCCTGACCATACAAACTTCATAGTTATTTTATTTAAATCTATTAAAATTATATAACTTTATGGGGATCATCTGGAATAGATAGAGCAATTTAGGTAAGATATTCATTTTAATTGTCACAATTTTTCCTAGTAATGAGAGCTGTAGTTCCCCACACTTATCCAAGTCTTTCCCTATTTGTTGTAATAGTTTTATTGGTTATCCTTTTTTAATGATGAGCACCTTGCCCTTAAACAAACACCTAAATATTTCACCTTTTTTATAATTTAGAGCCCCGTTCCTTCCTCTAATTTTTCCTTTTCTTTCAGTTAAATTCTTTATTAATTTTGAGGCCTGCTATTTCCCCATATTTTTCTATCTCTTGAGTAGTATGGGTCAAGATTCCAATGTGTCCTCTAGAAAAAATTCCATATTGTCTGTGAATGCCTGTACTTTATATTCTTCTTGTTTAATTCTGATCCTTTTATTTCCATGTTTGATCTAATTCTTATTAATAATGTATCTAAAATCAGGATGAAAAGTAGAGGTGACAGTGGACACCCCTGTCTAATTTCTTTTATTATCTTAAATGTGTGATCTCCCCATTTATTATTACAGTTGCCTTTTGGATAGAATACATTGATTCTATCATTTTTAAAAATTTATCTTCAAATTTCATGGTTTTAATTTGTTGAATCCATGAATTCCCAATTCACATTAACAGAACTGTATAATTAGAACTGTAGGCATATTTTTATCTATTAATTTATAGTAAATATAATGGTAATATAGTAATATATAGTGTTAATACATATATAAAATTTTTTAAAAAATATTTAGAAATACTTAGATATTTAGGTTTATTGCCCTATTTATATTTACAATTAATTGTATTTATTTTATTTATTAACTTTTATTAACTATTTTTATTAATATCTATTGTAGTTATATTCACTATTAGCAGTATTTCTTAATATTTATTCCCAAGGATAGAATTATATAAAATAGAGGAAGATTAATATAATATATAGAAATCTATAGTACAGATTACAGTAATTAAACTGGATGGTAATTTGGGACAACATATACAAAATCCTAGAAGAATAGCATAAAATTATAAGAGAGATGACCAGTATCACAATTCTGAAGACAGGAAAGAAAATTACACCATCTACTTCAATATTGAGTGCCTCTCCATCAAACTAGTGACTAATTGAAGGAATGCTTACAACTGAAAAACTGAATGTCACCCCAAGTATGCAGACAATGCAATCCACTTGTTGACAATACAGGAAATGATGGTAAAATTCCAAGAAAATTTGTAAAAAAACCATGGAGAGATAAAATTAAAAATAGGAGAGATGAAAACTGAGATACATAAGCTTGATGATAAAATGGACTCCATTCAGGAAGCAATCCAGAAAAATGGAAAAAGAGTAAAAACAATTGAAACTAGAACGGAGCAAACAAACAAAAAGCTAGAAATGGTAGACTGGAAAATGACAGGGCTCAATAAAGATTTAGAACAGTTACTGATACACTTAAAGATGGTTGGGGCCTCATTCTTCTTGAGATTTCAAAATGTGATGGAGACAAAGGAAGAAGATCTAGGGATGTTGATGGCGGATCTGATTGCAGAAGCCCTTCAAAGGTATAAGCAAAATTTTTTTAAATGAATTAGATGAAGTGTACAGAGTTTACACAAACTACGCTAAATGACATAGACTTCCCAGGAAAGTACATGTAAGATTTGCCCGTAAGAAGGTCAGAGGCATTATATATAAGATCACTAGGGAAGAGCCAATGATACATAAAGGAAAAGAAATTACTACATTGAAACAAATCCCTAGAAGAGTCTGAGAACAATGGAAGGATTTCCACTTCTCAGTTACTCAACTAAATAAAGGAAATATATTGTTCCAATAGGTTCCGGAGGGATACTCCGGAGGGAATGCTAGTCTCCTGGAATGATGAAAAGTTTAAAGTCAACAACTTGGAAAATGCCCAAGAGCTCCATGACCAATTAGTCAGACCAGAGGAGGAATACAGCAGCAGAGAGGAGTTGGAACTGGCTAATCAAGAGAAACAACGATTGGACCTAAAGAGAAAGATCAAGAAGAAAGAAGCAATGAGGAGAAAAAACATCAAGAAGAACAAGGAATAAGAACAAGGACTTAAAGAGACACAAAGACTAATAGAAGACAACAACCAGCACAAAAATGGAAGAGGAATTGAAATTAATATCTATAAATGTTAATGGTTTAAACTCACCATCCAAAAGAAGACAAATATTTTCAAAATTAGTGAAACAAAAAATGGATATTTCATTCCTTCAGGAGGTACACATTAAAAAACAAGATGAGAAACAATGTAATAAACTGGGGGAACTTTATAAATTGCTTTTCAAATGTTTTTTGAAACATAAGAAAAAAAATGGAATTTCTTATGAATATAAAATAATATTTTTGCACTAATATGAAAGCCTTTGCTCGTGTATGTCAGTTTCATACAAGTTTAATCTATGTCTCAGTTCTATAATACTACATTTTCATTATCGTGGACTTCTGCTCCCTAAGACAATTCACCATTCTTCTATACACTGATGTGGCAATACTTTAACCTACTCAAACTAGTTTAAAGAAGCATAAGCCCTTTCTCTTTACTGTGATCAATAAACATTAATTATCATAAACCAAAAAGCATGGCTTTCATTAAGAAACCAATTAAGCACAGAGGTGAAATAGTCTCAGAATCAAGTAACTTATGCTTTTAAAAATCTTTGGGAGATACTGTATATTTCAAGCAAGTAGAGGGGTAGGTATAAAGAAAACATGTAGTCAAGAATGCCCAGAGAAGCACTACATCTATTCTCAGTCCCTTTTTGAAAAAGAGAATCACAAATGCCATCAGCTACCAAACAATAAGCTTCCTGTGTAAAATTACAGACCACTGAAAACAGTGCAATAAAAAAAATTAATAGCTGTTTTCCCCGTATATTTATTACAGCTTTACATCCAAAGTTGGCATGGCTACTATTGAGGCAAAAGCTCAGTTGTGTGAGAATGATATGCATTTCCAATGGGCTGGTACCCATTGGCAGTCAGCCTGGTGGAGTTTGCATACAGAAAAATTGTAGTATCGTAAATTTGCTTTTTCATTATTTATCATCTCTGGATTTTGTAAGTGCTAAATCAATCAATAAACAACAAATATGAAAGGTTAATTCTAGGAGGATTTGGACAAAATTCCTATTCCAAGAATTCCAGGAAATTTTATCTCACAAATTTATTTATTTATTTATTTATCAATTGCTTACAAGATAATAGGTATAAGTAAAACATAGTCATGAATACATGGGTGCACATAAGAAAAATAAAATATAAAAGAAATAATAGGACAGGGAACCATCCTATTGCACACCCCCTACAGACTTCTTAGGAAAGGGGTGAGGTCAATAGTAAACAGTCTAAGGTTAAAGTTTTTGGGGTTTGGGGAAGAAACCACAGAGTCAGGTAGAGTATTCCAGATATTGACCACTTTCTTATTGAAGTCATATTTCCTGCAATCATGTTTGGTGCGATTAACCTTGAGTTTGTATCTATTGTTTGCTCTTGTGTTGTTATGGTTGAAGCTGAAGTATTCATTGACAGGTAGGACAGTGCAATGTATGATTTTATATACTATACTTAGATCGGACCGAAGGTGGCGTAGTTCAAGGTTTTCTAGGTCTAGAATTTCGAGTCTGGTGAACTCTTCTTGTGCAATATTTCTGGACTTTCTCAACTGTGTTAATATCAGATACGTAATGTGGGTTCCAGACTGATGAGATGTATTCGAGTATTGGTCTAGCAAATGTTTTGAATGCTCTAGTTATTAGTGTAATATTACCAGAGAAAAATTATCTCTATCTTTTTCAAAAAACGGAAAATAAATTGCTTTTTCATGTAAGCATTTTACTACCTTACTTAATGCAATTTATTCCTAACACCCAACTATCATTTCTAAGAGTGTTCATGTATAATTATTAAAAGAAAAGAATAAAATAAAAGATTACTGTTATCTACTCTTTTAGTTTTGTAAAAATTAAAAGGAAATCAAATATAGGAAGAAAACAAAAACACAGCTGAGCAGAGATTAAACCCCAAAAACTAAGCCAATTGAACAATTTACACCAAGAACAACAAATTCTTATTCAGTTTTCAGAAAGTCAGAAGAGTGGAAGCAGTTAAAAAAATCCAGGGTATAAGTCCAGGGAGACAAGAGTTATAACTAAAAAACACCATTATTATTATTATCTTTATTGTCAGAGTACAACATGTGTACAATGAGATTGGCTGAGCCTCCCTTTGTGCACTTCCCCAGCACAACTCACAGGGAGGACAAAAGTCCCTAACCAGTCCCAATCTTATTACACTATGTGATCTTGTTGCACAATGTGCCGGCCCCACAAGTCTATCATACTATGTTGACATTAAGTTATTTTCTGTTCAGAAGTCTGACAGTCCATGGGTAGAAACTGTTCTTCAGCTTGTTGTTGTGTCTAGCTATGCTTCTATATCTCCTACCATCAGTGAAGAAGTGCTGACTGGGATGTGAGTCATCCCTGAGAATTTTCCTTACTCTTCTAAGGCAGCAAGCTCTAGCAATGTCATCTAATGATATCAGGGAACAGCTCACAATGTTTTGTGCTGTGCTCACTACCTTCTGTCATGTCTTTCTATCCACGGCTGTCAAGCCAGCATACCACACCATAATGCTATATGTGAGAATGCTTTCTATTGTGGACCGGAGTCGTTGTTTCATTTTATTCTTTCACAAGATCCTAAGTAAATGGAGTCTATGTTGGGCCTTTCCGGCCACATGGGTTGTGTTGATTTTCCAGGTAAAAGCTTCGCTGAGGTAGATTCCCAGGAATTTAAAAAAAGAAACTCTCTCCACACAGCCCGCCTCGATGTAAAGTGGAATGAGTTCCTCTCTCTTCTATATGCTATATCTTCTATAAAAAGTCCTTACATCTAAAAAACATCCAAGTTACCCAGGAGCTTGCTCTTCCTGAGACCATCATCTGTGAACTATCCTTAAATATCAATTTCGATTCTTATTATGTTACAGAGCACCTGATTCTGACATCGAACATGTAAACAAACTAAATTCACTACTAACATGGGCAACATCCTGTCCACACGCTTTTATCTTTCTTGATGACTTCAATCTACCTCATATTAACTGGACCCTAAACGAATATACAACTGAACCCATACATGCAACCTTCTACAATGCTGTTACAAATATGGAACTGGAACAACTAGTAACCAACAATACTGGACTTAACAACTGCCTCGATCTCATCTTCTGCAATAGTTTGAATTTAATTTGTGGAATACAAACTAAAGAACCCTTTTCCAACGATGATCCCAAAATGATTGACTTTTGTCTCAACATACGCCCACACAAAAATCATCACAATGACATAATCTCCAATTATAAATTCAAAAAAGGCAACTATGATCTTATAGACAACGATCTCTCATTCCTTGATTGGCAATCTCTATTCACTGAATGCAATACTGTTGAAGACCATTACAACATATTTTTAGTTGAAGTCAAAAGAGTCATCAAACTGTACTTACCAATAACAACTCCCAAAACAAAAACAGATTACCCATAACAATAAGGAAACTTCAATCCAAAAAGAGATCACTCTGATGGAAAAACAAATCTGGTCATGTTGCCAACTTCAAATGCCGATACAATAATTTATGCCACCAGATATAGACTTTAATTATCACATTAAACAAGAGGAAAACCTTCACGCACCAATTCCACCCGCCTTTTTTACAATTTTGTAAACAACAAACTAAAAGACTCAAGGTCCATCCCACCCCGATAGGACCTAATGATGAAGACTGCAATGACAACACCATTAAAGCCAACATCTTTAACATATTCTTTGGCTCAATATTTGTAAACAGCAATGGATCATGCCCAATATTTCCTAGCTGAACCACAGAAAACTACAATGATCTAATATATATCGATTTTACTGAAGACAATGTTGAAAAAACACTACGCAATCTAAAATCATGTCTATCTATTGGACCAGACAGAATATGTGCCCACTTCTTAAAAAAGCTATCCGCTGCCATAGCAGAACCTCTAAGCATAATCTTTGAAAAATCTTTCAGGATCAGCTCCTTGCCTAACCCCTGGTCACAAGCCACGGTCATCCCCATCTTCAAAAAGGGAGACCCCAGCCTAGTTGAAAATTACAGACCAATCTCCTTATGCTGCGTCACCTTCCAATAATTGGAATCAATTATTAACCAATCCATTATCCTCCACTTAGAGACAAACAACCTACTCTCTAATAAACAATTTGGTTTCAGAAAAAGACCATCCTGCAATCTGCAACTCTTACATTGCAAAAACAATTGTAAATACACATTGGAATACACAACTCGAACAGGGCAAAACAATAGACGCAATCTACATAGATTTCTGTAAAGCCTTTGATTCAGTGGTACATGACAAACTACTCCTAAAACTAAAATCTTATGGTATCTCTGGAAAACTGCATAACTGGATAGAAGCTTTCCTGTCAAACAGACAACAAATGGTCAAAATTGGGAGTGTCCTATCAAATTCTGTACCTGTCAATAGTGGTGTCCCTCAAGGCAGTGTACTAGGACCAACTCTTTTTATACTCTACATAAATGACGTCTGTGATCATATTAAGAGCAACTGCATTCCCTTTGCTGATGATGTAAAGCTGTTCAATATCACAGACAATACTGTTACCTTTCAAAAAGACCTTGACTATGTATCAGAATGATCAAACAACTGGCAACTTCAAATCTCAACAAATAAATGCTCTGTCTTACATATTGGCAAAGAAATCAGAAAATAAAATATAAGTTGAATAATCAAGACCTTGTTGATGATCCAAGCTCTGTAAAGGACCTTGGAATACTCATCTCTAATGATCTAAGAGCTAGAGCCCACTGTAACTACATAACTAAAAAGGCATTAAGAATTGTTAACCTAATCCTATGTAGCTTTTTCTCTGGTAATATCATACTACTAACTAGAGCATATCAAACATTTGCTAGACCAATACTCAAATGCAGCTCATCAGTCTGGAACCCACATTACGTATCTGATATTAGCACAGTTGAGAAAGTCCAGAAATATTTCACAAGAAGAGTTCTCTACTCCTCTACTCGTTATAGAATATCTTATGCCACCAGACTTGAAATTCTAGACCTAGAAAACCTTGATTTACACTGTCTTCGCTCTGATCTAAGTATAGTATATAAAATCATACATTGCAATGACATACCTGTCAATGAATACTTCAGCTTCAACCATAACAACACAAGAGCAAACAAAAGATACAAACTCAAGGTTAATCGCACCAAACTTAATTGCAGGAAATACGACTTCAGCAACAGAGTGGTCAATGTCTGGAACACTCTACCTGACTCTGTGGTTTCTTCTCCAAACCCCAAAAACGTTAAACTTAGACTGTCTACTGTTGACCTCACCCCTTTCCTAAGAGGTCTGTAGGGGGCGTATGCAGACAATGCAATCCAGTTGTTGATAATACAGGAAATGATGGTAAAATTCCAAGAAAATATGTAAAAAAACCATGGAGAGATAAAATTAAAAATAGGAGAGATGAAAACTGAGATACATAAGCTTGATGATAAAATGGACTCCATTCAGGAAGCAATCCAGAAAAATGGAAAAAGAGTAAAAACAATTGAAACTAGAATGGAGCAAACAAACAAAATGCTAGAAATGGTAGACTGGAAAATGACAGGGCTCAATAAAGATTTAGAACAGTTACTGATACACTTAGAGATGGTTGGGCCTCATTCTTCTTGAGATTTCAAAATGTGATGGAGACAAAGGAAGAAGATCTAGGGATGTTGATGGCGGATCTGATTGCAGAAGCCCTTCAAATGTATAAGCAAAATTTTTTAAAAAGAATTAGATGAAGTGTACAGAGTTTACACAAACTACGCTGAATGACATAGACTTCCCAGGAAAGTACATGTAAGATTTGCCCATAAGAAGGTCAGAGGCATTATATATAAGATCACTAGGGAAGAGCCAATGATACATAAAGGAAAAGAAATTACTACATTGAAACAAATCCCTAGAAGAGTCTGAGAACAATGGAAGGATTACCACTTCTCAGCTACTCAACTAAATAAAGGAAATATATTGTTCCAATAGATTCCGGAGGGATACTCCGGAAGGAATGCTAGTCTCCTGGAATGATGTAAAGTTTAAAGTCAACAACTTGGAAAATGCCCAAGAGCTTCATGACCAATTAGTCAGAACACAGGAGGAATACAGCAGCAGAGAGGAGTTGGAACTGGCTAATCAAGAGAAACAACGATTGGACCTAAAGAGAAAGATCAAGAAGAAAGAAGCAAAGAGAAAGAACGTCAAGAAGAACAAGGAATAAGAACAAGGACTTAAAGAGACACAAAGACTAATAGAAGACAACAAGATATTAGCACAGTTGAGAAAGTCCAGAAATATTTCACAAGAGGAGTTCTCTACTCCTCTACTCGTTATAGAATACCTTATGCCACCAGACTTGAAATTCTAGACCTAGAAAATCTTGATTTACGCCATCTTCGCTCTGATCTAAGTATAGTATATAAAATCATACATTGCAATGACATACCTGTCAATGAATACTTCAGCTTCAACCATAACAACACAAGAGCAAACAATAGATACAAACTCAGGGTTAATCGCATCAAACTTAATTGCAGGAAATACGACTTCAGCAACAGAGTGGTCAATGTTGGGAACACTCTACCTGACTCTGTGGTTTCTTCTCCAAACCCCAAAAACTTTAACCTTAGACTGTCTACTATTGACCTCACCCTTTTCTAAGAGGTCTGTAGGAAGCGTGCATAAGCACACCAATGTGCCTACTGTCCCTGTCCTATTGTTTCTTTTATTCTTCTTTTATGTACCCATGTCATGTATTCATAACTATGTATATACTTATACCTATTATCTTGTAAGCGATTGACAAATCAAATAAATTCTAAAAAATTCTAAACATTCTAAATTCTTCTAGAAGTCTAAGACCATCTCCTTTGTCTTGCTGATGTTTAGGTACAGGTTGCTTTCTAGGCACCATGAGGATAATTTTTGTTTCGTCTCCACTTATAATGAGACCCAATATGGTAGTATTATCTGTGAACTTAATGACCACAATGGATGGGTCAGATGATACACAATCATGTGTGTACAGTGAATAAAAGTAGGGACTGAGCACACAGCCCCGTGGGAAGCCAGTGCTAAGCTTTAGGGAGGTGGATGTAACAGACCCAGCCCTCACTGTTTGTGGTCGGTCCCTCAGATAGTCTTTGATCCAGTCGCAGATGGAAGAGGGAAAATCCAAGTCAATCAGATTTTGTCTTTTTTTAGCTGGGACAGCCTCCTGCAAACTTTTGCTACTAAAAATGCATGTGGCCCTCCCAAGTTTCATTTTCTTTGGCAGAGGTACTGCAGACCAGTCTTTTTCTGTTTGCAGGGCAGCCTCACAAGCCAGATCTAAGTACCCAATGGGCAGGATCTAGCCCTAGCACTTGAGTTTGACACCTCTGTTCTAGTTTAACCTGCTGCTCAAGTAGAAGACCCTATACCATTTCAGATAAGTGGCTGTCCAGCTCTTCTTAAAAGTCTCCAGTGATAGAACATTCACAACTTCTGAAGCCTAGGTATTCCATTGGTTAATTGTTCTCACTGTTAGGACATTTTTCCATAATTTCCATCCATTATTTCTTATCTTGCCTTCTGGTACTTTGTAAAATAAATTGAACACCCCCCCCCTCTTCTCTATGGCAGCCCCTCAAATACTGGAATGTCTTTTTCCTAGACATTCTTGAAGCTTCTAAGTGCTCTTCAAGGGCAGTTCTATGTGTATTACCTGAGTGCATTACAACAATCCAATCAATAGGAGACCAAGTATGATTGTCTGAAACCGTCTCAGGCCAACAGTGGGCACTATTGGCATAAAAGTTGAGCCTGAACAAAAACCTTTTTGGTCACCACTGCCATGGGCCTTTGAACAGGACCTGTAAGTCCAAAGGAATTCCCAGTCTGTGCACCAGTTTATGTGGGTAAATGCATCCTCATTAAATGAAAATTAGAATTGATTAAATAGTAAAGAAATAATACCTATGATGCCCAATACAATTTTCAATCTTGAGCAATTATTAACTTGAGCAATAATTGCTTGAGCAATTGTTATGGTAACAAATGAATTGTTTTGTCTAGTGCAGTGTTTCTCAGCATGATGCATATTTCATACACTCTTTTCTCCAATATAGTTGTTACCCAGTTGCTGTACTTTGCTGTAATAAAATGAAGAATAAGACAAAGCAACAACTCTGCTTGCAATATGGGAAAGGAGCCATGTGCTAGTTCTGGAATAAAATCTGGATAGTAACTTAAAAAAGACAGTTAATTGTGAGTGGGAATTATTTGAGTGTCATGCTTTAGGTGTGTGAATTTTTGGAATCAGAGAACTTGTAATCACAGGAAGACTAAAACCAGCCATATCCTGTTTCACTGTATACCAAATGGCCCAATTCATCATTGCTGTACCTCTATCATTGTCTCTTTTTCAGCTCTGCAATTTAGATCACTAAAATAGCTCTAGTTCCCTTTTTTTCTCTCAAACTATCACCACAAAAGTGACATAGTCCACCCAAATACAGGAAGGAAGGAAGGAAGAAAGGAAGGAAGGAAGGAAGGAAGGAAGGAAGGAAGGAAGGAAGGAAGGAAGGAAGGAAGGAAGGAAGGAAGGAAGGAAGGAAGGAGGGAGGGAGGGAGGGAAGGGAGGGAGGGAGGGAGGGAAATTATTTGATATAATTAAAGGAAATTAAAAATTGTCACATTTACATTTAAATATACAAATTGTTTCCTTGCTGTTCCCTTGACCTTCTATTGTATCTATCTGTCAAATCATTGTTTAGAAGAAGCATTGTAAACATAATGGGATCAAAAATGTCATGTAGCTTTACTTTGCAAATTCTAGTTTTAGCCAACATCCATTAATTAATTAATGTTGAACTAAAGCTGTGTAATAGTGCCCCTCTCACACAAGTCAATATGACAGTTGCATGGCTATCAAATAAATTCATTATGGTTGTTGAGTGAATAGAGAATGGATTTGCTCCAATTGAGGAGCATTTCCACCAAGATGAAGCTGGAGGGAAATACAGCATCCAATAAAATCCTCTGGAATTTAATTCAGAATGCTAATCATGTTGTTGTTTTTTAAAGAAATTTAGGAAGATTTTCTCTCTTTTTTTCTTAAAAGTCTATACTTTAAGCATTGAAAAGTTGCCTGGAATACTTTGGAAAACAAGGCAACCTAATATTAATTATTCTCATTATTTTTAAAAAGTTAAGGCAAGGCTACCCTTGTGATTAAAAAAACCCAATTATCTGGGGAAAAAATCATGGTTCCCATAGAAATCTCTATCTTTTTTTGGCTAGCAGGATGTGAATACTATGGTATCAAGGGTTTGCCCACTGTGACATAGCCAGTCAGAAAAAAAGTGGTGGCATAGAGATAGGAGATATCAAAGGACTACTGTACAATACATTAGAACTAGGTTATGTATCTCATATTTTTGACACATGAAACTATCACACTATTCATCCATTTCAAAAGTTTTCCATGCTACTATTAGTAGTAGCCAGTGCTTAAGATCTGCTAACAAATTGTACTTGATCATTTTTTATGCAGTGTGAAATATAAAATTTTGCTGGACTATAGCAACAGCCGGTTTAATTGTTAATATTCCATGAATTGAGAAGATGATTGAATTGAACATCCACTATATAGTGTTGATTATATTATATGATAGACTCCCTGTCTTTTTCCCTGAATTTGCAGGTGCAGTATACAATTTTCCTAGTTTGGGACATTCTATGTATTTTTTGTCTGGTTTCCTAATGTAGTTTCCTGTAGGCATACCATATCTGTGTTCTGTTTAATTAATTTAGCTAATATTCTTTTTCCTTTTCGTCGCTGAATTTAGGCCATTTATATTTCTCGATAATATTTTCACCTCCTCTTCCACTTTCTAATTAAGTCTCGTTCTTGGTCTTGTATTTGCTCTAGTTTCTCTTTGTGTCTGATAGACGGTCCTATTCTCTTCTCCTTCTTGTTGTTATTGAGTACTTTTCCCATTTCCTTGATTTCTTTCTATATTTCTTTGTTGGTCTTGGTCTTCTTGGGAATTTGATTCTAATTCATCTTTGCTGCTTTGCTCTTCCGGCCCCATTAATTGTTCATAAAATTCTTGAGCTTTTTCCTGATTATCTATTGTTAATTTTTCTCTCTTCTCAAGTAATTAACATTCCTTCTGGGATTAACCATTTAAATTTTATTTATTTATTTAGTCAATTGCTTACAAGATAATAGATATAAGTAAAAACATAGTTATGAATACATGGATACATATAAGAAAAATAAAAAAGAAACAATAGGACAGGGATGATAGGCACGTTGGTGCGCTTATGCACAACCCCTACAGACCTCTTAGGAAAGCGGTGAGGTCAATAGTAGACAGTCTAAGTTTTTGGGATTTGTGGAAGAAACCATAGAGTCAGGTAGAGTATTCCAGACATTGACCACTCTGTTGCTAAAGTCGTATTTCCTGCAATCAGGTTTGGTGTGGTTAACCTTGAGTTTGTAGCTATTGTTTGCTCTTGTGTTGTTATAGTTGAAGCTGAAGTATTCATTGACAGGTAGGACATTGCAATGTATGATTTTATATACCATACTTAGATCAGACCGAAGATGGCGTAATTCTAGGTTTTCTAGGTCTAGAATTTCAAGTCTGGTGGCATAAAGTATTCTACAACAAGTAGAGGAGTGGAGAACTCTTCTTGTGCAATATTTCTGGACTTTCTCAACTGTGCTAATATCAGATACGTAATGTGGGTTCCAGACTGATGAGCTGTATTCGAGTATTGGTCTAGCAAATGTTTTGTATGCTCTAGTTAGTAGTATGATATTACCAGAGAAAAAGCTACATAGGATCAGGTTAAAACTCTTAATGCCTTTTTGGCTATGTAGTTACAGTGGGCTCTAGCTCTTAGATCATTTGAGATGAGTATTCCAAGGTCCTTTACAGAGCTTGAATCATCAACAAGATCTTGACTATTCTGCTTTTATTTTATTTTCTGATTTTTTTTTTTTTTTGCCTATATGTGAGACAGAGCATTTATTTGTTGAATGCTGGATGTCAGCCATTTCGTGAATAAGAAGCCTCCCTGGCATCTCTTTTCTGAGAACACCTACAGAATGTTTCAGAATTACAATGTGTCAAGGGATTTAAAAGACAATATATTCAAGTTTAAAATGATAATAAATTTAAAATGATAATAAATAAGTAATAAGTAATAAATTGGATCATCTCCTGTCCTATGAAACCAGATCTGTCATCCAGCACCACATTTTCATATACATGTACCCAACCTATTTTATGGTGGAAAGAATTTTAAGCTTTTGAATAACTTTAAATTCCCATAAATAGGTGACAACTAGCAGCATCAGTAATGACTGAATAATTGAACCCCCTTTTTTTACAAGTAACATATATACAAAACATTTAAATAAAATAAATTTATTTATTTGACAAATTTATATTAACAATTTTTCATATTAAAAAAGAGGACTTTGAAAATTGTTTGCCATCTCCATACCCTCCCCATCTCCCCATAGCTCTTTATTGTTTGCCAATAACCAAGCTTCAGCTTTTGGTCCCAGATTAACAACTGCGCTGCTTAGAAACTGATACAATGATCTAATGCCACCTCCTGAAGCAAAATAACCACAGATTATGTAGAGCAGTGATGTAAAACTCACTTCGTCACATTGTCACATCTTCATGACATCATGTCTTCATGTCATCACATCATCATGTCATCACATCATCATGTCGTCATTTGATGTAGTGTGACTTTTGCCCCTTTACCAGTGCATGATGCATTTGGCCCATTGGTTGTGAGTTTGACACCCCTGATGTACAGCATGTCCTAAAATCATCTACCATATTTATTCGAGTATAATGCGCACACATGTATAACGCGCACCCCTAATTTTCGATTAAAAATCGGTATAAAATTTTGTTTCACACCAAGCATTGTAATTCACAATTAAACTCACAATTCGCCTGCGCCCTCATTGGACCGGCCGCCACTGCCACCCCACCCCAGCCCTCGTTTATAATGCGCACCCAAACTTTGATTTCTTTTTTGGGTAGAAAATTTTGCGCGTTATACTCGAATAAATACGGTAATTTTGTTATGCTGAAATAAAATTAAGGAGGATTACCTTAGTTATGATAGGGTAAAGCTGGTTGCCCTGTCAGTCATACCTGGAGAATCCTATCTAAATTTACTGTAGAACATGTAACAATAATATTTAAAACAAACATTTTAAGTAATTATGTTTCATGATCAAATTACAAACATGATTCTTTATTACTATGATTAGTAATAAAGCTTGTACAAGGATAATTGCTTAAAGATTATGAGTAGGAACCCTCCTTAATTACCTCCCACTGAAATCAATGAAATAAGTTAGTTATGACACATTAAATTTCAATTAGCATTAAGTGAAGCCAATTCTGAAACTTTTCACTTGCCTAACATATTCATTTCAATAAACTACCTAAAACCTAGGCCTTGTGGCTTTTGATTACTTTGATTACTCTTTTATTTGGAAGACCTTTATTTTATTGAGCATACACAAATATTTTGAGTGACTAGCTTCCCTCCTTTTTTCTTCACTTAGTAGCCACCACAGCTACACCAATTTTCTGATTTTAATGTGTTTGTTGCATAAAGGATTTTGCTTTGAGTTTTTTTTAACATCACAAGTATCAATTGTGTGGTTGTAGATTTGAAATAACTATGTAATAATTCAATTTTGTTGCATGATTAAATGGTTTTATCACAATCAAGCAGTTTGAAGAATTATCCTGAAGATATGAGGATCTAACTGTTGGCTAAAATCCTTTATATAATGACATATGAGCTGCATTTCTAGAACTGCCTTTATTGAAAGTTGTACTAGAACAGGGCTGGTCCATCAAGAATTAAATCTGACATTATTTTATGATAATAAATTGGGTACTAAGTACACACCAGGCAATGAAAAACCTTCAGGATTGAGATTGTTCCCCACTACTGCTGGATGGATGTAGAAGCTAGAAAGGTAGCAGGTTTCCACAGTTTTTGAAATGAAGTCAACTATAATTTTGACAGCAATGTGATTCCTCATTTCTCCCCTACTCCTTCCCTCATTATATATCACAGTTGCAATGTGGTATATCTTTGCTGCTTCTAATATTGAATTTCTAGCTTAGAGGTGTTAGCATAGTTGGTTATCAATCAACTATCTCCTTGTAAGTATCTTCATCTTTGACAGGACCCAGTTATCCCAGAGATAGGCAGAGAATTTAATGTGGTATTGGCTGGTTTCTTTAGTCTTCCCCATCATATCACTCCATTCCTCAGTGTTTTCCATACATTAATTGGATGTTATATAACATTGCATTTTGTCTGTCACAGCCTCAGAAGAAGTGGAAAAGCCGTGGAATCTGCAAAGCGTTTTAAAAGGCAATGAATTACTTTGAAGCCCACCTGAATTTAATTTGCTAGTTCAAATCAGGTTTCCACTTTGATTCATAGATCTGCTTCAATGGGATGCTTTGAGTGAAAATTAAAAGACTTCTTCAAAGTTTTACACTGCTTTACTTAAGTCTCTCAAAACTATTTGAAGTACATAGATAACTTGTACATACTTTTAACCACTGAAAAAAGCTTTTCTACCATATTGAAATAGCATGTTTTACCAAACTGAACATTATATGGTGGGACAGTAATGATCATCGCCTGCATACAAGATCACTATGCAAACATGTAAGGAGCAGGTGGCAGCAATGACCAGGAAGGCCTTTGAACAACTTTATGCAAGGAAGCTACAGGGAAGAACCATCTCCCCATATCACTGAAAACATCCAATATTCAAAGATATCAGTAGACCGTCATATATATTGCTGTTTATTATTTTCTTCCATGCAAATTTAAATCTCTGCTACCAAGGGTTTCTCTTCTGGCTTATAATATTAAGATCTAGATCTTCTGCTGAGATATGCCCTTTATAGTTTGAAACAAGGCTAAAATAAGATTGAAAACTATTTATAGGAAATTTGTTATTTACCTAACAAAAGTAGTTAAGGGAAAAATATAGATAAGGGAGAAGGACTATTTTGTGATTGCCAGGTGTTTACCAGAAGTATTAAATCTTCAAAACTTGTCAAGCTTGCACTACAAAAAATTTAAAGTGCTTCTTTAAGGTTCCCTGCAATACTGAACTGACATAGTTACTATATATATGCATTTGAAATTCTCAGTAGAATTGGAGAGAGGCAAGGCAATTTGCACAGCATAAAATCTGCATGAAGGCAAACAACCTTGGTTCTAGCATTCGGTACCAAATGACCTCTGTGACACAGATTAAAGGAATGAGGTTACACACAGTAATAATAACATAGGCCAAAAATGTTAGTTTTGGTCAAATGATTAACTCATCATCATTAGATTCCATAAGCAGAGATTTTGGTCATTGTGTTCCCAGCTGGCAGTTCCCAGCAACATCTGGCATATTAACATTAGAATTGGCAATCTAGAGAATTGTTGTTTTTTTCCATCACTTCTAGCTAATCCTAGGCTGAAATTAGAGCTCTTTGGCTTCCACCTGCTGTAAGAGCCTATATATATAGATTCTGGGAGCATCTGGAGCTGGAGTTATCCTATATGCACCTTACATGTTTTTTGAAAGTGGATAAAAAGAAATTGAGAGAAATAGTATTCTATTACAACAACTGCAAATGCCAAAATTGTTGCTTTCGAACAATGAGGTATTTGCTTTGTTTAAAGTTGAATAAACTTCTGGTAGCCAGGAATTATAATGCAACAGCTCTGGAAGAGGAAATGTTGAAAAATGGGCAGAACTACACCACTCATGAGTATTTCTTCCTTTTGTAGCATGTGAATGTCATTTATTGCATAATTGTGTCAGGTTTTAGAATTACCGCAAGCATCATTTGATGTATAACAGAGTTACTGATGGAATTTAATTTAAATATCTGTGGTACATAGATCAAGAGCCAGCCAGGGAAAGAGTTAGAGATTGTTATATATATGTTGGATTCCCTGTCTGTGATTATATAATATTGGAGAATCTATTTTAGGCTTGAGACCTGTGAGCAAAGAAAAACAAGCAGCAGAACACAATAAACATTTTGGTTAAGATTAACTGGATCAGTCCATATTTTTCTGCCAATATTCAAAAAATGTGAGAAAACCAATCAAGCTAACTAATTATCAGTTTACTGTGCACAAAGGAGCTGCCAGACAGATCCAATGCTTAAATGGTGAATTGACTAATCCTATTCCAGCTTCTAAGGCAGCAGTCTCCAACTTTTCCAGCTTTGCAGACAGGTAGGGGAAGGGGAGGGGGGATGATTCCACTCAATGGTGGACAAGTGTGCAAGTATATAGCTTTATTTGTACAAGCAGCAGACATGCACATCTTTTGCTCACACAAATGGAGTTTTATATGCATGCCCACCCACCCACTGCACACATGATGTATCTGGCCTGTGAGCTGCCAGTTTGACAGGCCTGTAATCTAATGGAATGAAACAGAGATTTAAAATATTTATGTCTGCTAATCTTAAAGTATAACTCTGAGTGTCTCCCAACAACAATAAACCAGAAAAACAATAAGAAATCAGCACTTAGGTGGACATAGACATATCCTTGCCCTCCTATTATATAATGTTTATATCAGCAAATAAAACTGGAGATAGTAGAAATCAACTACATAAAACTGAGATATTATATTCACTACACAAAATGCTAACTATTTTCATATTTGGAACACCAGTAACCTCCAAACTGAACAGGTGAAAGTTTTCAAATATCTTGGCATTTATTTCCCTGAAACCATAAATCTTTCTTTGTGAGCCCACAATGCTTTTAATGTAATCATTAGATATTCATCCCGTAATAATAACAATATCCCTGTAGCAATTCAACTTTTTAAAGCTCAAGTGCTAAGTATTTTGCTGTATGGCACAGACTTCTGAAATAACCTATTTACTATTTTTGGAGGGCCAAATTAATATGTCTGAAGTAGAATAATTTGAACCTGATCATATAAATTTAAAATATAGAAAATATTTTTGTTTGTTTCTTGAAAATTAGAACTGATAAGTGTTCTGGATTGGTTAATATTGAAATACTTACTGTTCATTGGTCTACATTCCGGCGGGAGATCCTCGCCCCGTCATTGGTTGACTTAGGCGCGGGAGTCCTTTAAAAGAAGGGCTGCCGCGCCACCGAGTCAGTCGGTATCCTGGAAATAAACAAAAAGACTGAATCACTATACGTGTGTGCCTCTTCATTGCCGCCTCAAAACACTGGCGACGAGGATGGGATCGAGGCAACACGTTTAGAGAGTGCATAGCAGCGGAGAGCGAGCGGCATCATGTCCGGAAGCAACGCACCGCCTGAAAAATTCAACCCGGCCAAGGAGGAATGGCAGACGTATGTGGACCGATTCCTCATGTTTTTGGAGAGTAGCGATCTGAGCGGAGTGTCGGATCACCGAAAGAGAGCGGTATTTTTGACCCACTGCGGCCAAGCCGTATTTCGGATGGCAAAGGCACTAGCGTCTCCAATCGATGTCAAAACGCTAACTTGGCCCGAACTAGAGAAGATCCTGAGGAAACACTACGCGCCCACAGTCTCCTGCCTGATAAAGCGCCATGAGTTCTATCTCCGGAACCAAAAAGAAGGAGAACCTATCGCCGATTTCGTGGCCGATTTAAGAGAAATAGGCGGAGAGTGCGAATTCTCGGATTTCAATGAGGCGCTAAGAGACCGGATCGTCTTAGGCTTAAAAGATCCAATATTGCAGAGTAAGTTGCTAAACCGACCCAAGATAACAGCCACAGAGGCCATTGAAGAAGCCACCGCAGCCGAAGCCGCTCACAAATCGGCAGCAAGAATGAAACAGATTAATCAAGCTGCACACCACAAATCCAAAGAAACCACCAAAGCTGATGATGAACAAGGAAAAACCTCAACTCACTACGAGGATATTGAAACTGAGACCAGTAGTGAAGAAGACGAGGTTTGCCACCTAAAAGCCGCGAGAGGGAAAAAAGAGCGGGCTACCAGGCGGTTTGATTTTGAATGCAACCGTTGTGGTGGAAACCACCCCAGATCAGAGTGCCGATTCATAGATGCAATATGCCGAAAGTGTGAAAAGAAAGGGCACATCGCAAGGGTATGCAGAGCCCGATCAAGCTACAGCCCCAGGCGAAGAGAAAGCCCTCCCCCAAGAGAGAGAGAAAAGAAAACAAACAACCGTTGGAGCCAGGAAGGAAGGAATAGAAAGTTTAAAGAGTCATCTTACAAGAAGGAAGAAACACATCAAACAATAATAATTGGTCACTCTAATACAAAAAACGTTAAAAAAGTCCACGTGCAAGTAAGAATTGAAGAAAAAAATTGTGAAATGGAAGTGGATTCGGGATCATTCCTTTCCATGGTTTCCTGGGACACTATTAAGAAATTGATCCCAGACATACGGCGAAGCGAACTAGACAAACAGAAATTAACACTCAAAGACTACCAGGGAAACAGAATTCCGGTAGTAGGGATTGGACATTTCCAGGTAACCTTCAACAACCATACTGAGATTCTTCCCCTAACAATCGTGGACCGGAACAGACCCAGCCTCTTAGGACTGGAATGGTTCGAACCGCTGGGAATAGGGATGACCGGTATCAACCATATCACAGACGCTGACTGGGAGGCAGATCTCATTCAAGAATTCCAGGACCTGTTCAGCGAAGAATTAGGCAAGTACCGGGGTAACCCGATTTCGTTTAACATAGACCCCAAGGTAGCCCCAATTAGACTAAAGGCTAGAAGGGTACCGTTTGCCTTAAAGCCAAAAATAGAAGAACAACTGGATAAACTAGTAAAGCAAGGGGTCCTCGAGCCAGTTGACCACGCTAAATGGGAGACCCCTATAGTGACCCCTATAAAAGCAGACGGGTCGGTTCGTATTTGTGGGGACTATAAGGCGACCCTCAACCATGCACTACAACAGAGCGCGTACCCCGTGCCTGTCGTGCAACACTTGCTACATTCTATCAAGGGCGGAAAGATTTTCGCCAAACTCGATTTGGCTCAGGCTTACCAGCAACTGCCCGTTGACAAAAAAACAGCTGAAGCCCAAACTATTGTGACACACCGGGGTGCATTTAAGTGTAATCGCCTACAATTCGGCGTTAGCGTGGCACCAGGCATTTTTCAATCTCTTATGGAACGACTCCTTCAAGGAATTCCTGGAGTCATCCCGTATTTCGATGACGTCCTAATTGCAGCTAAACACAAATTGCAACTGCGAGACCGCCTAAGAAAAGTGCTGACCAAATTTACTGAGGCTGGGTTTAAAGTCAAAAAAGACAAATGTACCCTTATCACAGACAAAATAGAGTTTTTAGGATACCTAATCGATGGAAATGGCATCCATCCAACAGCAGGAAAAACCCGTGCCATCAAAAATGCCCCCACACCAACTAACAAGGCTGACCTACAAGCTTTCCTAGGGTTGATAAATTTTTACCATGTCTTTTTGCCCCAGAAAGCCACGGTGGCGGAACCCTTGCATAGGCTTTTGGACAAAGACGCATCGTGGAAGTGGGGACATCGGGAAGAAACAGCATTTAACAAAATTAAAGACATGATCACTTCAGCTCAAGTGTTAATTCAATATAACGAAACTTTACCATTGTTACTAACTTGCGATGCCTCCCCCTTTGGAATCGGAGCTGTCCTGAGCCACCTTTTACCTAATGGCAGAGAGGCTCCGATTGCCTTCTATTCAAAAACCTTGTCCCAAAGCCAAAGGAATTACAGTCAACTGGACAAGGAGGCACTAGCCATAATTTCGGGTATTAAACGTTTTCATGAATACCTGTATGGCCGATCTTTTTCGATCATCACCGATCACAAACCCCTACTAGGTATCCTGGCGGGTGACAAACCCACTCCCCACATTCTATCACCCAGAATGACAAGATGGTCAGAATTCCTGGCCGCTTACAATTACACTCTGTCGTACCGCCCGGGTCCGACCATCACGCACGCCGATGCTTTAAGTCGTTGCCCGTTACCAGACTCTGATCCGGAACCAAACCCCAGTTTTTCAACCTTTTTGATTGAGACCCTGCCCGACCTCCCGATGACAGCAGCAGACATCGCGCACGAAACCTCTAACGACCACCTACTGCATACCGTGAGTAGGTGGATCATGAAGGGTTGGCCTGACTCTGAGTTACAAGAACAGCACAGACCGTTTAAACAGAGACAAATGGAACTGTCAGTACTAAAAGGCTGTGTACTATGGGGGGATCGAGTGGTCATTCCACAAAAACTGCGAAATCCCATATTGAAACTATTGCATGAGGGGCACCCCGGGGTGGTAAAGATGAAAAGTCTAGCTAGAAGTTACGTATGGTGGCCTGGGTTAGACAAGGATGTTACCGACTGGGTCGCGGGTTGTCAGCCCTGCCAGACTTCCCGGCCCTCACCCCCAAAGGCACCAAGTACTGAGTGGGATCTACCTAGGGGCCCTTGGTCTAGAGTCCACATAGATTTTGCAGGCCCGACTAAGGGACATACCTTCTTGATTCTGGTAGACGCGTATTCAAACTGGTTAGAAGTGAGCCTCATGAAATCAACCTCTTCTGAAGCTGTCATCCGACAGCTCAGTCACTGGTTTGCCACCCACGGTTTACCAGACGTCCTGGTATCTGACAACGGCCCTCAATTCACGGCTACAGAATTTGAGGGCTACCTAGCCAGTTTGGGCATACGCCATGCCTTAACCGCGCCGGCACATCCGGCAGCGAATGGACGGGCCGAACGCATGGTCCGGTTTACCAAGGAGACCCTTCTTAAGTTAGATCAGGGCCCTATACAAACACGCATCGACAAATTATTGTTCCTACAACACACTACACCCAGTAGCACTACTAACAAAACCCCTGCTGAATTACTTATGGGGAGAAAGCTACGTTCCCCTCTCGATAGACTACACCCCACCTACACTACAGAGAAACCCCTAGATTCTTCAACCAAAGTCCGAACATTCCGAATTGGGGATTTAGTTTACGCTAAAAACCTGGTAGGGCACCCCTTATGGGTGCCAGCCACCATCACACATCTAACCGGGCCCCGTTCTTACCGGCTTACCACCGCTGAGGGCAAAAGCTGGAAACGACACATAGACCAACTTCGAACTCGCACCCACCCCAGACCTGGCGATTTTCCTGGGGGGGAAGGGGAACAACTACCAAACAGTCTGGATAAGGAAAGCCCACTAACAAACAATGACGCCCTAACTCACACACACACACCCTCAACTCTAGCTCCGGTCGGGTCGCGCGGCTACGCACCTGATCCTGAAGAACGTCCCGCTGAAACATCTGACAGGGTCGTCGATAATCCAGGCCGAGCAGGGAGCGGCATGGCCACGTCAACTAGCCCAGTTAGGCCCGTTGGTAGTGACGCAGCCGGCTCGACCTGCTCGAAGTTTCCAGGGCCGGAGGCGAGAGGAGCAACAGGTCCTTCCGCACCAGCCGATGGTAACGACGCAACTGAGCCGCGCAGGTCCAGTCGGACTCACAGGAGCCCCGCCTATCTACGTGATTACGTAACATAGGCGCGGCTCCTGATTGGTCAGACTGGACCAAGGAGGGAGGGGTGTTCTGGATTGGTTAATATTGAAATACTTATTGTTCATTGGTCTACATTCCGGCGGGAGATCCTCGCCCCGTCATTGGTTGACTTAGGCGCGGGAGTCCTTTAAAAGAAGGGCTGCCGCGCCACCGAGTCAGTCGGTATCCTGGAAATAAACAAAAAGACTGAATCACTATACGTGTGTGCCTCTTCATTGCCGCCTCAAAACAATAAGCATTTTTTAAAATTAATTTGGTGCTTTATTTTGCACCAAAGAGCAAAGCAAGGAAGAAATGGAGTTGTTGGAATGGGACAAAAAGAAAAGAAATGTTGACTGAGGATCTCGCAACAAAGATACATATATTTTGCGTCTCCGGATCTGGGTAATACTAGAATTCAAACTATCTATCTTATTGAACAAGATGAAGCACCTCTGTTTTAATTAAATATGGCATTTGTTTAAAAGAATAGTGTTATACGTGTGTGTGTGTGTATTTATATGACTGCAAGTACTTGTTATTTTTATTATAAACTGGCTCCAAAACAAATATACTGGCTTATGGATCTGACAATGTGATGCTGAACAATATGAATTTAGATAATAATGGGAAGAAAAATATTTGTTTGCTGAAGAAACAATACTGCAAAAATAATCTTTAAATTCATTTTTTTTGTTTTGTTTTGTTTGCTGAGATAAAATTGTTGTGACCCTGTTGTATGCACAGGGAAAATATTTTGTTACAAAACAATTGTGTTCAATTGTTGAAAGCACCTTTATTTATTAGAAGTTGATGCTCCACTTTATTATATTGTTTGTTTTTATTTGGAAGAGTTGCAGGAAACTGCCAAATGACTTAAGTAAATTATTTTCACAGAGGCAGTATGGACAAGAAATAAATGTAATATCAATTCATTCATGAAACAGTGTGCATGTCCTAATTCTTTTCTATGTAAAGTATTCTGCAAAATTAGATGCCCCTGATTAAACCAACCTGCTATAAATATATTTTTTCTCCTGGAAAGGCATTCTCTCTAGAAATGCCAAATCAAAGAAAATTATATTTCTGTTGAGGTAAACCAAAGAAAAAATTGTGTGGTGTAATTATATGTTCTTCTAATGTTACCAAGTTTTTGACTGATTGATTGACTACATGTTATCATTGTCAACTTTTAGTAACTATATAAGTTTTGTCCATGATAATTTTTGCCTAACCTGGTCCTTCCAACGGTATACCCATTGCCACTATAATTTATCCACCCAGTTTCTAGATTGGCCTTTATATTAGATATATCACTACAAAAGCATTGAAATGGCATTTCAGTGACCAATCCTTTATTTTATCCTGAAACATGACAGAGACAGTACACCTCTTATTAATGTCTGCTTATGATATAAAGTAAAATATGAAATCTTACAAGACAATGAAATTTTCTTATATGGATTGCTTATTTTGAAACACTCTACCATAGGATGTTAGTTGTTGATGAGAATTGTATACATTTTAGCTTTAATTTAATGGGTCAATTTTCTTGGAATCAATCTTTGAACTTCATGAACATTTCATGTAGTTTTCTTGACATAGCAGAAACTTTGCCTAAAGCGTCTTTATTCCTCAGAGGTTTCCTATCCAATTCCTCACTGGAATTGTCAATGGTTCGATTTCTTGCCTAAAGGCAATGAGATGCTACTTCCTGTTAAAAGAATTACTCCCATAACTTGAAATATGAAATATGGCTAAACTCTTAAAATCAGTATGTCAGGACGGAAGAGTACTTATTTAATAATTAAGCTTCTTACACTTCAATTAAATGAAATTAAATTCACAGGAATTTCTCCCCCTTCCTGTAAATGGGGAAGCATTCTAAGATGCTAGTAAGAACAGTATGAACTGTAATAAAGAACAAATTATTTTTGAAGTCCACAAACGTGCTTTGAAATAACTCTATATTCATTTTGATCACAATATTGTTATAATTATTTATAATTTATTATAACAATTTATTATAACAATATTATAGTTTTATTATAGTTTTATTTATTATAGTTCCAAATATATAATTTTGTTTAGTAATAATACTTATCATAATTATGTTTAGAATTATAATAATTGTAAATAATAATTGAGAGCCACTTGATCTAATGGTTAAGGCATCAAACTAGAAACTAGGAGACTCAATTCTAATCCTACTTCAGATATGAAAGGTGACTGGGTGACTTTGTGCAATCATTCTCTCTCAGCTCAATTCATCTTGAGTTGTGAGGAAAATAGGAGGAAGAAGGAATATCAGGTATATTCTTCATCTTAAGTTTATTTATAAAAATAATAAGAGTTGGATATAAATAAAATTGAGGAATATTTAATCTGCATTCACATATAGGTGGAGTACAATTGTAGTTTGTACTATCATTTAATGATGAATAAATAATCAACATGATTTTCTTCAAGATGTCTGGCTTGATCTGTTTTTGACATACTGACTTCTAGTAATTATCTTCCTTGTTTCTAGATGCTCACAAATGTGCTGCTTAATTATATTTATTCAGGATTTTTCCAGGTACAGAAGTCAAGTTGATCGATCTGTAGTTTCTTGGATTCACTTTCCCCCACTTTTGTAAATAGGAACCACATTAGGTTATTTTCCTAGTCCTCTATTTGAAGAGATTCTCAGTCATCCAGATCATGTTTGTCCCATTGTTGCTTTTTTAGGAGGCAACTGGACTTTCTTATTTTTTTTCTTTTGAAGACGTTTCACTTCTCATCCAAGAAATTTCTTCAGCTCTGCCTGAACTATCCTGTTAGAGCTGAATTCCTCACTATCCTGTCAGAGATGAAGAAGCTTCTTGGATGAGAAGCAAAACATCTTCAAAAAAAAGAAAAAAATAAGAAAGTCCAATTCCCACTCCTCTGGTATTTCCTTGTTGATCCAGAATCATAGAAAGATATGATTCTAAGATGACATTTACCAGCTTCTTCAAAACTCTGGATGTAATCCAGCAAGTCCTGGTGATTTGAAGTCACGTAGAGTAGATAGGTATTCTCTTACCATTTTCTTGCTCTTTTAACTTGCATCCTTATTCTGTCTCCTACAGTGATGCTTTTAATAGTTTGGGTTTTTGTTTTTTTCCTTTTGTATGAGCACAGATGCAAAGAATGCATTAAGCAGTTCTGCTTTCTCCCTGCTACTCATTGCCTCCTCACCATTTTCTCCTGTAAGTTGGTTGAATCATTTCATTGACTGTTATCTTGTTTTTTATATGTTGAAAAAAACTTTTTAAAATCATTTTTGGCATTTGTTGCAAGTCTTAGTTCATTCTTAGTCTTGCTTTCTTGACTTCATGCTTGCAGATTCAGGCTATTTACTGATATTCTATTTCAGATATTATATTTCCATTTTTTATAGTTGTCCATTTTGTCAGAGAGTTTTTTAATTCAACTATGCTGGTTTCCTGTGGAGTCTCTTATTTTTCTTTCTCTGTCATATTACACTAGATTGGGCTTTCATAATCTCATTTTTCAGACCTTTCCAAGCACACTGAGTGGTTTTCCCCTTTATAATTTCTTTTAGCCCCCTCTATCTTTTCATCACTATTGGTAAGAATTAAGTCTGTAATTTGCTCTTCTACTATTCAATGATAAAGTTGTCAATTAGGCTTTTGAGGAACTTATTTGATTTCTCACTTGCTGCAGAGTTTGTCTTGCACTTGATGTCAGCTTAGCTAAAGTCCCTCATTACTATTGCAGTATGTTTCCTGAATACCTTAGCTAATTGATTACCAAAAAGTTCATCTATTTTCTCTGCTTGGTTGGTCTATGTGGTCTGTAATATACGCCTATGTCACTTTTTCCCTCATTTATATTAATCCGTATGCATTCAAGAAGGCTTTTATCCTTGGTTTTACATATTTCTGTAGAGGTGTGCTGATTTCTGTGGTGTACTTATAATGCAACTCCATCTCCTCTTTATGAGGTCTGTTTCTTTTGAACAATTTATCTCCTTATAGCAGTACAGTCATGAGTTTTATCCACCAAGTTTTGATAATGGCAAAATATTGACCAGTACTCATTTACTAGGACATCAAATTCCTCATGTTTAATCCTCACACTTTGAGCATTAGTGTATAGGCTTCTGAATCCTTTAAGGCTGACCCTGCATTTGCTTCCTATATCTCTTGTTTTATATCTGAGTTTCCCTTCTTTTTCACACCCTTATTGTCAGATTGTTTGTCTTTGGGTTTTATGATTGGTATTATGTTCTAAACATCCCAAATATTGGTTTTGCTTAACTTGTAGCTTTAGTTTAACTCTTTGGATAAGCTGAACCAGATAATTCCAAATACATCTTTTCTGGTTCTTGTGAGGTGCAGCCCATCCCCTGCTACAAGCCCTTCATGTGGGTAATGTAGACTTTGGTCTAGGAGTCTGAATTTCTTTCAATGGCACAAATCCCTTAAGTTGGTTTGCTTCTGATTTATTTCTAAAACTTCTGTTCTTTCATTAGATATTGACTTTCCATTTGAAGTACAGGTGAAAAAACATCACCTGTGGCATCATCTTGGCTTTCATGTTGAGCATCTCCTAGTGTCCTGATATTGTTTTCAGACTCTTTGTTGTATTGTTCATCCTTACATGAAATAGAAAAAAGGAATAATAATCTGTGAGCTTAATTATTTTAGTAAGAATTTCAGCCACATCTTTGCTCCTAGGAGAAAACATACCTCCCTAGATTGATTGATTGCCTGGTCTGCTAATTCCATTCCTCTGAAAAATGAGTCTCCTATTGCCAACAAACAACTTTTTTTTCCTTGGGAAAATTTGGGTTACTTTTCTTTCTGTCACTGGTGAATAACACTTGATGATGTCCATTCTCAAGTTTTCTGCATGCTTTCTTCCAAGACATGAAATCAATTGCTCAGATCCAGTGGGGCTGGATTGGACTGGACTCCATTAAATAGGAGGGGCATTGTTCTTGGTTGCTGTTGGATTTTTTTTCTAAGAGTGTCATATTGTCATAAGTTTATCTCTAAAGTTTCATTCTTCTTTCGTATTTTTTCTTTACTTTCATTTTGTGAGGGGAGGCAAGAGTAGAAACATTTATTTCTGCTAATATTGGTTGATGCACTTATGAAGTACAATAATTCTGGTCAATATGCAAGTAGTCAATGAATCTAAATCTAGATCAAAAATGTATTTTTATTCAACTGCAAAAAGCTAAGAGCAATAAACAAACTGGAAAGCTTAACCTATCTGAAAATTAATTTGAAAAAATATTATTGTTCTATTGCCTTTTCAAAAAGCAGTTATTAATTAGCCAGTTGCTGTTAGTAACTCATAATGGTACAAAATTATTTCATGGGAAATTTATAAGCCTTTAGAGAGAGAGAAACATCTTTGTGAGGGTCTTCTTCAGTTGAATAATCTAATTGATATTCTGTAGTGACAAGTATAATCTGTTCATCTGTTGGAAAACACTGAAACAAAGAAAGGTTTCTGTTGATTAGTGTTTTCTTTAAAAGGTCTTCCTTGCTTCAGAGGAGAAAAATGATTTATGTTGTTCAAGTGATAAAGGTGATATTACATTTTCTTTGGGAGCAATGACAGTATGAAGAGACATGAGGGAAGATGTTTTCTGTCTGGCATATTGTCTCTCAAAGGCCCAAGCACAAACAATATTTAATTCAATATGATATGTCATTTCCTATTAAGTTTAAAATGGTAGATAATACCTTCAAATACTTATCTTCTGATTGGTTATCCTTTTGTTTTGATCACAATAAAAGATTACATGAACTGATCAGTTAACTCAAGCTTATACCATTGATCATGAGCATTTAATATAAGGGCTTATCAACAAACGAGTCCCAGCCACGAAAACCAACACTGGACCCAAAACAACACATGACGCCACCACCAATCTCCCTCACCAGACTCAAACCCAAACCACCCCATGGCTGCATCATCAGCTGCCACACACCATGACCCCCAAACCAAGCAAACTGACACATGCCATGAAAACAGAGCCAGGCCTCAAACTCAGAGCCAAACCAAAACCCGGAATGTCACATCACAGCCACCTGCTCAGGATATCACATCACAGAAGTCAGGAGGCTACACCACAAAATCTCAGGATGTTGCAACACAGCCAATGATCCAGGAGATTACAATACAAGACCCAGGATGTCACAAGATTAGAACTCAAAAGGTCATAACACAGTCCATTATCCAGGTCATTACGACTCAGGAGATTACAGCACAAGACCCAGGATGTCAAAACAATAGAACTCAGAAGGTCATCTGAGACAGCAGCTCAGATCACGCTTTGCTCGCACAAGCATCACTATCTGCTTCAAGCCCCCCCAACCCATACATGAAGCGAACTGACGCCCACCATGGAGATGTGGCATGACCACGAACGTGAAGTCAAACAACAGGATCACAGCTCACCAGCTCAAATCCCACAGAACAGAACACACCCTCAGCCAATCAGAACACAGCCAACCTCCCAACCAATCAGAACACAGCCAAACCCCCAACCAATGAGAACACAACCCCACCCAATCAGAACACAGCCAAGCCCCCACTCAATCAAGTCACACCCCACTAGCAGTTAAAAGGAAGAAGCAGATGCAAGCTCACATTACTCCAAGAAGCACAAGGCCGAAGACACAAGCCTGAAGATGATGAATGAGACTTCATCGAAACGTCACCTAGATACTTCCAATTCTACATGGGAGAAAACCCGAAGAACCAAAGATCCATATACAAATACCCGCGAAAACCTCAGAAAACACACACACACACACACACACAAAAACATATGTACAGTATATATATATATATATATATATATATATATATATATATATATATATATATGCATACATACATACATACTGTATATATATACAGTATGTATGTATGTATGCATATATATATATATATATATATGCATACATACATACATACTGTATATATATATATACAGTATGTATGTATGTATGCATATATATATATATATATATATATATGCATATACATATGTATGTATATGTATGTATATATATATATATACAGTATGTATGTATGTATGCATATATATATATATATATATATATATATGCATACATACATACATACTGTATATATATATATATACATACATATACATACATACATACTGTATATATATATATATATATATGTGTGTGTGTGTGTGTGTGTGTGTGTGTGTAAGGTTTTTAAGCTGATAATTTTAAATAATAAATAAGGGAGACTAGTATAGATCTATTTCGAGCTAAATAGCTTTCTGTCGGTATGGTCTCTGGTGATGAGCCGAAAGACAGAAAAGAAAGCAGTATGCTTTCTCCCTTAATTGGAGCTTAACAGGGTGTATATATACACACACACACACACACACACACACACACACCAATATATAAGGTAATAGTGTTAAGGGTGTATTTAATTGTTCTTTTTTTTTTTGAAAAACAGATTCTCCCTTTGTTGAGAAAAAAGAAAACTAGAAATTATGTCAAGGCAAATACTGTGAATTTATAAGTGTAAAAAAATTAAAAAGCAAAGAAGAGCTTATTTGGAAGAGAAAAAACTAGGTTCCCCAACGGTCACACTAATTCCGTCAGATAGATAGATAGATAGATAGATAGATAGATAGATAGATAGATAGATAGATAGATAGATAGATAGATAGATAGATAGAATATCATGGAATTAACGTAAGTGTTCTGTCAATGGTATGTTCAACTGCTTAATCTTTCTCTCCTGCTACCGGCAAAATGACTAATATTTAAAAGTCAGTAGAGTATTAGCAGAAGACCAATAATTATTAGTTATATACTTCTCTTTGGGGAACGTGCCTTAGTTTTTCAATTTGCCTCCAAAAAATAATGAAGTTTATATTAACTTGTGTAAATTTATGTAATGAGAGGGAATCCACCTTCCATTAGGGTGAATCAGCCCCTTAAGTGCTAATGCAAAACTCCCTTTTGTTTAATATTATAACAAGTGCTATACCAGCATGCATGGCAAGATAAGAAGATGAAGAAAATATGAGGGCTGAGGTTTCTTGCTTGCCTCCAAACACCAAAAGTAATCTATGGTTGAATGTCGATATCGTATCCCAAATTCTATTCTGACAAAATGGCTGTTGTGTTGTATTAGTTTCTTGTACCATTGTGTTGTTATTGCTAAAAAGTAATATGCCCAGAAGCAAGACACAAAGGCAATTGACTTTTCCTACTGCTGCTTGTTCATAGCAGCTGTTATTGAAAAGCATATTATTTTTCCATCTCACGTATACATATAGCCATCAAAACAACTAGTTATTGATACTTGTATCTGCTGCAAATTAAACCCAGATTAACATAATATATGCTAACATTTTTGCAAACTACTGTGCTATCATTATGGAACGAAGCCAGATATAAGAAACTGTTGGAGTCATTCTGTGGCCAGTTTAAGGAAAGAGATTGAAGGAGTAGCTTTTGATCAAACTCAAAAAGTCAGTGGGATCAAATAAAAAAGTAGGATAGACACAGTAGGAAGGACTTCAACAAATCAACATAAACTGTGATTACATTTTAATTTAAAATTTATTTTTATCTTAATGTTAAGCTTTTAAATAATAAGACCATGGAAAATTGTTACATTTTAGTGACAAATGAGCTATCAAAATTTCAGTAGTTACATGGTTCCAGGGCTGCAATAGGATTTTAATAAAAGGTATAAGCTTTTGTGAGCTGCAGCTTATCTTATCACAGAGTGGCTAGATTGACAAATCTTTCTTGCTTTCCTATCCCCTTCTTCCCTACAAAATTATCCTGTCTTCCCTTTCCTCTCTCTCATCTCATTCTGCCTCCCCCGTCTCTCTGTCTCTCTCTGACTCCTTCTTTCCCTCCCCCACTCCCTCTCCCCCTGTCTCCCTCTCCGCCCTCTCTCTCTGTATACCTTCAAGTCCGTGTTGCCTTTTGGAAACCATCTTCATAAGTCCCCACAATTTTTTGGCAAAGTTTCAGAAATTTATTTATTTATTTATTTGAATTTTTATACTGCCCCCTCTCCCAAAAAGGTACTCGGGACGGTGTACAGCCTACTAAAAAATGAACAATATGTACAATTAAAAACAAATTAAATAGAATTGATCCGGCCGAAATCCCATCAAGTACAAAATATTACCAAAATTTAAAATTCAAGGATTATATTAAAAATTTTAAAATTTATAACCTAATTAATTTAAAACTTCAAGAACCGTTTACTGGGCCAGGCCGGCCTGCTGGAAAAACAGGGTCTTTACTGCATGCTGGAAGGTCTGGATGTCGGTAATGGCCCGTATCTCTGGGGGCAGATCATTCCACAGAGAAGGCCCGCACTCTCAGGATCGCCAACCGGCAACGATCAGGCAGCGGAACCCCGAGGAGGGCAACCCTGTGGGAGCGCACTGGGCGGCAGGAGGCTGTTGATGGCAGCAGGCGGTCCCGTAAGTACCCAGGTCCCAAGCCATGGAGCGCTTTAAAAACAATCAGTGCCACCTTGAATCGGATCCGGAAGGCCACAGGAAGCCAGTGCAGCCTGCGGAGAAGAGGTGTTACATGGGAGCTCCGAGGGGCTCCCAAGATCACCCGCGCGGCCGCATTCTGAACCAACTGCAGCCTCCGGACACTCTTCAAGGGGAGCCCCATGTAGAGAGCGTTGCAGTAGTCCAAGCTACTGATGTGCCATTGCCTCATTTCAATGATGTGCCATTGCCTCATTTCTAGGGCTCAGAGAGACTAGTACAAGGATACACCACTGCTTTTGTGGCTAAGGTTGAACTAGCATTATTAGTCTCCTGGTTTCTAGGTTGGTGCCTTAACCATTATCTCTCCTACTTCATCTTAGATACTCTATGAATCTGATAAAGTGATCTACAGCTCATGAAAGCTTTTCAATAAAATGTATTTTAAAAAGTCCTCACAAACTCAGGTTGTTCACTTTTGTAGAGATGAATCGCCTCTAATCTTGTTGTACAGTGCAATTTTACTGTGTACCAGAAGCATGAAAAGAACAAAATAGGAAGGTGTCTTATACTAAGGCATAAGTCATTTATGCATCTAATCTAGGATTCTTTATATGTAGTGCAGTATTTTTGTATTTTCAAAGAATGATCTTTCACAACTTTCAACATTTAAGTCTTAATTAAAATAAAAAAAAATCTATAGATGTGCAGCTGAGTCTGGAATGGATTGGTTGTCAAACAAGTATTATAGCATTGAACCACAGCCGCCAAATTATAAAGAAATTCATTTAAATAACAGAACGAATTGCAGATAACTTCTAATAATTCATCCTTTGTTGGTTTCCTTTGTAATATTCAGAAGGAGCAGCTGTTACAGGAAAAGCTATAAAATAATATTCTAAAAGACAGACATTATTAACTTTAGAGTTAACTATGAACATTGGAATAGAATTAGAAAAAGAACTAATTATTTTCATGTCTAAATAAACAGATTTTGTTAAAAATGAATTTTTCCTCAACTTTAAAACTGAAAACTTTTGAGGGCGTGAGATAGCACAAAACTCCAGATCCTTGAAATTGAAATTAAGCATGGTCATGGAATTAAATGTATAGTGCACGATTTGCTAAGTTTGGAGACTTTTCAGTGTGAAATTATAAAGATATGTCATTTCAGAAAATCTTCTTTAACTTATGCAGAAATAAGAAATAAGTAACTGCCCTCCTGTAAATTGTCAACTGTAGGATGAAAATTGGTTCTCAGTTATTCTTAATTAATCTCTTCCAATGTGGATACTTCAAGATGTTTTGTTCTAAAAAGTCCCCTAATTTCTAATCAGTTGGATGGCCTTGTTGGAATTTATGGCACATATAAGTTAAAACTTCACAAATAATCCAGATGGGAAATATTGATGTAATTGAAGTGTCCTGATCACATTCCTAGATATACTCATTATCAAATATTATACCTCTTTCCTCTTATTTTTAGCTCAGATATAGTTCAGAATTTCATGTTGAATGGCAAAGAGACACAAGATATGGTAACAACCATTTTACATTTGTGGGACATCAGATATAACATGCTTGTAAAGAAGACACAGAAGAGGCTGTACTTCCTGAGAATGCCCAGGAAGATAAATCTATTTCAGTATCTACTTCTGTCTTACTACTGCAGCACCATTGAGAGTGTCCTGACATCCTGCATTCTTGTATGGTATGGGAGCAGCTCTGTAGTGGACAAAAGAAGCTCTACAGAGAATCATTAAAAAGCCCAGAATATCATTGAGCTCCAGCTACCAGTCCTGGATGACATCTTCACATCTCGCTGTTTGAGGAAGTTGCACAACATTCTTAGGGACTCTTCCCATCCTGCTTACAATCTTTATGAACTATTGCCTTCCAGAAAAGAAACAAAACAATTAAAACTTGGACCACATGTTTTCCTGAATAGTTTTTATCCCAGAGCTATAATTGCACTTAACAATGAACTTAAGGATGACCATCAGTGAGCTGTTGGACAGAATTACTTGGTCTGTTGTGTGGACGCATGTGTGTTTTTAGGAGTTGAGCATTTTGGTGGGTGTGGAGGTGTTTGGGGATTGTCATACGTGTGTGCATGTTGAGTCTGGTGTTATGGGTTATGTTATGGATGTTATGTGAATTTCGTTGTATATATACTGTGTATATGTGTACAATGACAATGAAGAATTCAATTGAATTCAATATAATATCACTCCACACCATACCAATGGAACATCTCCAGTATCCTAAGGAAAAATCAATTACATTTTCATAGAGAACAGAACATTCCATGGCATCCCATTAGTGAAAATATGTCAGGAATAACTGATGCAGAGGACAATGAGGTAAAATAGAGACAAAACAAAGAAGGTAAACTCATTCTGTAACTCTTCAGTTTTTTACAAAACTTTTCATCAGCATAAAATGTGGATAATATTTTTCCCCTTTAATCTCAAAGAGGAAAAGAAATACTGAGATAAAGTATTTTTTAGTAGTAGCACTATCTGTTGATGGAGTATAAGACATCATTCACAATCTGTAAGGTCAATATAAGATATTTTTAATGGGGATAAAAGATGTACAGAGTCCATAATGCAACAGAACGCTATGATGAGTATGCAAGAAAGGACTTTGATTATGAGATTCACTGAAGAGAGAACCATTCATATATAACAGTCTTAATCCAAAGAACTAAGAACCAGGTGGGAACTTTGGGGTTGTTTTAATTTTCCTCTTTGAAAATTACTCCCTACAACAACAACAGCAACAACAACAACATCAACAGAAGCAACAATAACAACAACAACCTTGCTAGGTGAACCATTGTATTTTCAACTGGCTGTGGAATTCAATGGCATCAACTCCTAAGTATCAACAATGTTAAGTTTGATTCATGAAATCTATATTTAACTTAAACAGCAGTCAACAATTTATAGAATCATAGAATTAACATTGGAAGGGACCTTGGAAGTCTTCTAGTCCAACCTCCTACCCAAGGCAAGAGACTTTAGTGCATACTAGATAAATACAAGTCCAATCTTTTCTTGAAGACCTCCAGTGATGAAGCACCCACAATTCTGGGTTTCACAGAATGTTTCACAGACTATTTTTATTGATGGAAAATTTCTCCTTAGTTCCAGACTGGATCTCATTTTAATGAATTTACACCCATTGCTTCTTGTCCTGTCCACAGATGCTTTGGAGAATAGATTGACCCACTTCTCCCTGTGACTTCCCTCAAGCACTAGAAGACAGCTATCATGTCATCCTAATATTTCTCTTTGAAAGTTAGTACCCTTAACCATTAGTACCCTTAACCCTTAACCATTCTTCATATGGTCTAGCATCCAGGTCCTGTATCATCTTTGTTGCTCTTCTCTGCACTCTTTCTTGGACTGCAGCATTTTTTTTTTGTATTGTAGTGACTAGAATTAGAATCAGAATTCCAAGTGGGGACTCAGTAATGCAGTAAAGATTGGCACTCTCAATTTTCTTGATCTTAATCCTATCCCTCTGTTGATGCAGCCTAGGACTGCATTAGTGTGTTGTTGTTTTTTGGCAGCTATAGCACACTGCTGGCTCATAATTAAATGATCTCCACTAGGATCCTTCTTACAGTTATTATTTTGAGCCAGGTATTACCTATTCTATGGCTGTGCTTCTGCTACTTCCTGCCTTGGTGCAAGATCTTGCTTTTTTCTTCACTGAACTGTGTCTAGTTGGCTAGGTCCCAAAGCTGAAGTCTAAATTATGAGACTTTTATGAAACTTTTTCAAGATATTAGCAATTCTCTCCAGTTTAGTGTGAGTTCCACTTCTGTCTTCTAAATCATTTATGAAGATGCTGAAAAGTTCTAGACCAAGGCAAACCTTGAGGTACATCACTGCATGCTGCCCTCATATAGATATAGTTCTATTAAGGACTATGTGCTGAGTGCAGTTGGCCAGCCAACTGTAAAGTCTTCTTGTGGTGGTGCTATCTACTTCACATTGTTGTATCTTACCAAGAAGTAGACTGTATTTTCTTCATCAAATCTTAGGAAATGTCATTATTTCTAGGTGCTCACAAATCTGCTGTATGATTATTTTTCCAAAAATTTTCTCATGTATTGATGTTAAACAGATTGGTCTGTAATTTCCTGAATCCACCTCTTTTTGTGTGTGTGAGTATGTGTGTGTGTATGTGAGTGAGTGCACATGTGCGCCTGAGATGTAAAACATCTTCTGTTGGCAATTTTAATTCATCTAAAGTGGATAGATGGTTTTTAACCAATTTCTTATTTACTTTCATCTGCCTTCCTTTCCCCCATTTCTCTGTGCAACTATCCCTGGTGTATGCATGCTTTTATTTGATTCTTAAGGATAAAACTAATAAACTCCAGAAAGGGGCCCTGTTCTTTTATAGCATACTTATCTTAGAAATGTATATAACTGGGAGTTTGTTCTGTCTCACAGAGTTGTGTAAACAGACTCACTTACCACTTGCATTGTCACACCCTTATGCCATTCGACTTTAGTTTCTCCTTTCCATCAGAAAATCAGATGTGAACTTGGGATTAAAGTCCAGATGCATTCAATTTTGCCTATATATAGTATTTCAAGTTTTACTTAAATGTATATTGGAGCACTTCATCACTACAATTAAAGGTTGTTTCTATTTTCAGTGTCACACAGGAACTGTCCAACAGCCAAAGTGCTGGAAAGAATACCCTTAATGTCAAGTGCCAATTTGTCTAGATAAGAGATGCTATTAAACAGTCATTTTCTGTGTTTACTAATTGCACAGAGATCTGGAGTCTGTGTTTGAGGATCATTGCAATGTTAATAAAAAAAAGAATCATTCTAAATCCACAATTTAGGAGATGAAATACACATGTACAAGTGACAATTTGTGTGGTCCAGGTGGATGCATTATGAAAATAGAAAATCCTTTGTTAAAGTCCAATACTTGCATTAGATGAATCAGCAGAGTACCTTGTACATTACATTTGGAAGACAATTAATCACTGACTGGCTCATATTAAGGAAGTGAAATGATTCAGTTTTAAATTATGTTTTATCTTTTCATCTAATTTAATGTTGGCATTAATTTGCTTATTGTTACTTAATCTGATTCTCTGGGCTAGAGAAGAAGGCAGGTATGCCACTCAGTAGCAAGGTATGTGTTGCATACAAGGGCTTCAGTTTTATTCTTAAGTAAATCCACTTAAAATTCAGAAAAAGGCTATCTGAAACTATGATAAAACCATGGATGAGATGGATAGAACTATTATATGGACAAATATTTTAAACTCAAACATTTTTTAAAAAAATTAGACATTTTTAGACTATCACTGAATATATAGTTGCATCACCAAGGACAAGACATTCCTACATACTAGTGACTAACAAGAAATTAATTACTCTATGCAAGATTCACTTTTATGAAGACTTTTGTGTTCAAGGAGCAACATCATTCTCTGCATAAACCTAAGCAGCAACATAACAGACAATTTTATGGTTTTGTTTTTAATGCTTTCCCGTCTCTTTGTATGTTACCTTGCAAATTTAGGAGAGGCTTTGGTGTGGGAACCATACCTGAAATCTCTTTGGCTTTGGCAAAGGTATGTCAAAGACTTCAGAAACACATATCTTTTAGAACAGCTTCACAAAGCTTGGACTGAGATATGGCAGAAGAGATGAGCACCAATTCCTCCTAAGTGCTTGCCAAAATATTTGGAAGTCTAGAAATGGTAAGAATCACATTTTCTTTGGTATAGCTTGCCAAATGTTTTCATTAAAGAGCTCTTCTGAAGTAAATCCACAAAAGAACGGCTTTCTTCTTATTTAGCTGGTATCAGAAGCTTCCTGGCATGCAGAGCATAAGTCCAGAAGCCCCTGCCTTTGAAGTCAGTTGACCGATCAAGGTAGATCAGCCTTAAACCAACATTTTATTAAGGTCAAACAACTCAAATCTACAAGGTGCTTTGATGCATTGAGCCAATCCATATAAGACTAGTAATTAAATTAAGTACAAGGACAATCAGAATTATTGTGAATTTGCCTTCTACTCTAGAAGAACTTTCAAAGTAAATTTGCTATCGTTGATTCAAATGGGATCTAGTAGGAAAAATACATAATTATCTGGCATGTGTATTATTAGTGTTTTGCAAATTACAATCCCATTAAGATTCTTTTATAAAAGTGAGAAGATCTGAGAAGACAATCCATCTAAAGAATTGTTCAATCATTCTTGGAAAGCAAAGAAGTCTCAAGCCCAGGAAGCATGCAGAATCAATTATGATTGCAATACATTATTGCTGTTCAACTTTGACATTTGGAAAATCAACAGAACATGGCTATGATTAAATGGTATTTAAAAATGGAAGCTTACTATACTATATAAAGACTTATTATCATCTTTAATAGTGGGTTTATGATGTACCATTATTAATGCCATCACTCAAGAACTGGTAACAATACACCACAAGGTATTCCAATCTGCAAACCTCTTGGCTTTATATGCTACTTTGATTAAATTCAAAGACCAGGTATACTTTCAAAGTGGCCATCATATCTATGAAGAAATCTGGCTTTAAGTATTTCCCTGAATGCTGGGTTTTTACCCCTTGAGTCTAAGTTATTTAAATAGGACAATGTCCTTTATATGGACAGCAGTCCCTTAATTAAAATTTAGGATTAAATCCTAGGATTAAGCAGCTATTATGTATACCTGGGAAAAGAGCCAGTTTCTCTAAAGGGACACTGTACTTTCATGGAGCCTCTAAAATATCGTTTTAGAAGGTGTGGTTGTTGTTATCAGAGAATTTCTAGTAGCCTCCAGAGACACTGTTACAAGTGCCGGCTGTGAGACCCTTTTTCTTAGATTGGGCTCAAGGGATCAGATGGGATTGCTGCTGCTATACCAGCCTCCCTGCTGCGTGGCAGCTTCCCTACCTGGGCTCCTGGACCTCACCTCAGGGCTGGTGGTGGAATTCTCCAAGCTTATAATTCTGGGGGATTTCAACCTGCCTTCTCTGGGGACAGGGGCGGGGCAGAGATAGCCCAAGATTTCATGGAAACCATGACTTCCATGGAGCAGTGGTGATTGTGGCCAGAAGGGCCTCTGCATAACTGCGTGTTGTGCATCAGTTATGCCCTTTCCTGGACCAACTGTCCCTAGTCACAGTCACTCATGCCCTAGTCACTTCCTGTCTTGGTTATTGCAATGCACTCTGTATGGGCCTGCCCTTGAAGAGCATCCAGAAGCACCAGTAGGTGCAAAATGCAGTGGCCCACACGGTTTTGTGCAGATCCTGGTATGCACATGTGTCACTTCTCCTGCAGGAGCTGCATTGATTGCCGATTTGCTTCCAGGTGCAATTCAAGGTGCTGGTTGTCACCTTTAAAGCCCTTCATGGCTTGGGACTGGATTATCTGAGGGAACGTCTCTTGCTGGTCACATCTACCCCATCCCTTAGAGCAGGGAGGCAGGGAATGTTGTGGGTTCCATCTCTGAGGGAGATACACCTGGTGGGACCCAGAAGAAGGGCCTTCTCCGTGGTGCTCCCTTTCTCTGGAATATCATTCCCCAGAGATCAGAATGGCCCCCAGTCTAGCACTCTTTCAGAAGGCACTGAAGACCTGGTTTTGCCAGAGGGCCTGGGGAACTCAGAATGGGATGGAGCTCATCAAATGGCTAGTGTGATTTGCTGTTGTTGGAGTGGGGGGGGGAGTTAGGGGGTGATTTTTTTTCCAGATTTTGTTCTAATGTACTTCATTAATTTATTTGATTCTTTTTGTTAGTTTTTATTGGTTTTGTATTTTTACTTTTTGTTTTAAATATGGTTTTACATTGTGTAAGCCGCCTCGAGTCGACATGGGCAAATAGGAGGCAATACAAATTATACAATAAACAAACAAATAAATAAATAAATGTTGGCTTTGGATTATAACACTGTTTTTCCCAATTGTTATCATACACATACTAGTGTTTGAGTGAATAGCAGAGGGAAAGCTTATCCAGAGCATTCAAATGATAAGGATTGTCTACTAAGGTTCTCCTTGATCTGTCTCCAAGTGTCCACCAAAGTCCAACAATTACAGAAGATATAAAATTACCCAAACTCAGCAAGTAGTACAAAATCAAAAACAAAAAGGACACTGTGTTTGATGAACTTCTATATTTTTTGGATTTATACTTTTTATCCTTGTGTTCTTTTAAATCTGTTTTTTTCCCCAAATAGTAGAATGAAACCAGAATTCAACTCCAGGGATGGGATTCTACTGGTTCAGACCAGTTTGGTACAACAAGTTTTATGATTCGTAGTTTGGAGAGCTGGTAAATGGGGCCTCTGGCTGCCCCGCCCCTCTCTGCCCACTTCTTTGCTGCCTGCCCATCAGCCCTTATCATGCATGCATGGCATTGCACACATGCACAACACACTGCTGCCTACAGCCAGCTCTTGCACGCCTGCCAGGCCAGCCATTGCTGCCTGCCTTCTGCTGCGGCCCTGCCTTTACTGATCTCCTTGGATGAGTGAGGCTCTGCAAGCCCCAGTTGCCTTCCTCCCCCCATTTGCCTTTTGCTGCTGCCATTGGTCGCCTTCCCCCCACTTGCCTTTTGCTGCCACTGCCGGTCGCCTTCTCCCCACCACTTGCCTTTTGCCATTGCCATTGGTCACCTTTCCCCCACCTTCTGCTGGGGAACATGTGGAGAGGCTCGTATAGACTCCAACCAGGTCAGTGGCTGCTTCTTCCACCTGCTGCTCTTGCTGAAAGAACAAGAGAGCACGGCAGAAAGCTTGCAAGTCCCCCTCCCATTAGAAATGGCTCCCGGGAAAGCAGAGAAGCAGCCAGGTTGAATATTGTTTATCTGCTGCTCGGGAGCTGTTTCCAATGACAAGGGGACTTAGAAGCTTTCTGCTGTGCTGGGAAACTCTCTTGCTCTACCAGCAACAGCAGCAGGAAAGAACATGTGGAGAGGTTCATGTCAGCAAGGTGCCCCTTGATTGAGTCTGGGACAGCTGATGGTGGCTGAAGGGAGCAGAGCCTGGAAGCCCCAATGCACCATGTGTGCAGCTGCATAGATGGCGGGAGGGATGGACTGGTCCCAGAAGCCCCGACACCACTGGAATTGCCATTGCCACCTTGCTCCTGCTGCATCAACCACCCTCTGCAGATATGGTGAGCATGAGCCCTGGGACAGGTGATCAACTGCCTCTACTGCTGCTCCCACTGATTTTTTTCTGCACCAAGAAACCTACTTTTTCCACAGGCAAGAGAGAGAGAGTAGCCCTCTTGGTACAGAGAAAAGTCACGCATCTCCCCATATTCCTCTTTCCATGAGCAGCTTCTCGCAGTACCTTTAAACTTAGTGCACTTCACAAATGAGAAGGAAGGGACAAGGCTATTTGCAGAGAAAGGAATATGGGGAGATGCACAACTTTTCTCCACACTGAGCTGCTCTTGCCAGTGACTCCAAACTGTTTTGCCCAGCTAAGACTAGTTAAGGGGTCCCCAAACCTGGCAACTTTAAGATTTGTGGACTTCAATTCACAGAATTCCTCAGCCAGCTTTACCACACCCACAAATTAGGCCATGCCCACAGAACTGGTTGTTAAGAAATTTAAATCCTACCCCTGCTCAACTCTCTTTAATTCTACAGCTCTCAGTTCCTTCTTTTATTTTCCCCACTCAACTCCTCTCCTTTCTTTCTCCTACCCATCTGTCTCTGTTTAGTATTAAGTGAGAGAATCTTTTTCAGTGCATCAGAAGATCTAAGATGAGACTTTGCTCTTGGTTATAGCATTTAAAGCAGGCTATTTCCTTCTATTGCTTTGCATTATTTGCATAATAATGGTAAAACATGTGCTTTTTAGTTTTATTTGTTTTAAAATCAAATGCACAAAAGGACATCAGGTGTCACTCTGGAAGAGATTTCCTTCTTATGTCAACACGCCTGACATCTCAAAGAAGCAAATGTTCAGACAATTGTGAATTCTGCTATTAAGAACTTAATATAAAAATTTCAAAATCAGCTTAACATTTGGCTCTTTTTATATTAATATAACACTTTTTTTTGTATAAGCTGTTGCCAAACAATTTGGAAGTTGGTGTATTGCCTTTTCCATATCTTTGTCCTCTCTGCCTTAAAAAAGGAACAAGAAGACTATCTCAAAAGTTTATTACAATGAGTCCATAAAAATACCTGGCTGAAACTTGAAGGATAAATGTCTTCTAAAAGATAAAATATACATGTTATTTTTATTCTATTCTGATCAAATAAATAAGGCAATTGCAGACATTTGGCTGTGTGTTCATTTTTGCTCCTGGATTATAATTTATTGACTCCCACATTGGTTAGAATTTTGTTATAATGAACATTTTTCTGACTTTTAAACATATCTTGCCACTTTCTAGGCCCAAATGTCTGCAATTTGAGTTAAATTTTGTTTGATTTGCATATCTCAAACATTATAATTGGAAATAGTAAATATATCAAAAAGCGGTCCTTATATTATTTCATAAATATTCTTTCAACAAGATGTCATGCAGATTTTATGGGAAAAAATACAGAACTTATTCATATATTCAATGCTATCTTCAAAGCTATGAAGCAGAATAAGATGGATTTATCTACCTGGTTTTACATAATTAAAATTAGCAGAATAATTTACAGTAAAAAGAAGTAATATTAATAATTAACATCCATTCATTATTGACCTAAATAAAATGTATGTACTGTCAATGGTAAATTAAGCAAATTGAGTTTGTTTGTTTTTTCCTTAGCTAAAAGCATCAAAATTAAGTACTTGCACTGATTTTACTTCCTAAGACAATGTTCAGTTAACATTAGTTTTGCTAATAACATGAATATTTTGTTTAATATTTCAAATCTTTAAAATTCTCTAAACAGATGCTACATTGAGCTGAGCTGCAGTTAAACATAAAATGTATTAAAATAGTTTATATTTATTACCAGATTTCATTATATTCACTGGTTTTTAGATATTTATTAGTTTGAAATGAAGTTATTTTAAAAATGATTTTCTCTGCCTGCACAATAATATGTTAGCAATATCTGCACTGTATAGTTAAAAGAAAGTCAAGATGACAAGCCATAACTATATGTTCAATGCTGTTTTTTATATGCATACATAAACAATGCACATAAAAATAGATAAAGCTTCAGTTACTCCATTATGGAGCCATTTTGATTTTCTTTACCAAACCCTGTGGACATGTCTGCATATGAAATATTCTTTTGGAAGAAAACTTCTCTCTAATCTTTAAAACTACTACTTAAAAATTAAACAACTGCTTCGATCTCATCTTCTGCAATAGTTTGAATTCAATTTACAGAATACAAATTAAGAACCCTTTTCCAACAGTGACCACAACATGATTGACATTTTTTTTAACATAAGTATACACAAAAATCATCACAACGACGGAATCCCCAAATATAACTTCAAAAAAGGCAACTATGATCTTATAGACAACGATCTCTCATCTCTTGAATGGCAATTTCTATCTACTGGATATGATACTGTAGAAGACAATTACAACATATTTTTACTTGAAGTCAAAAGAGTCACCAAACTATACATACCAATAACAACTTCCAAAACCAGAAAAAAAAAATTACCCATAACCATAAGGAAGTTTCAATCCAAAAAGAAATCACTTTGGCAGAAAAACAAATCTGGTCATGTTGCCAACTTCAAAAGCCAATACAAAAATTTATGCCACCAGATAATGCACCAATTATCACATTAAACAAGAAGAAAACCTTCTATGCACCAGTTCCACCTGTGCTTTCTACAATTTTATAAACAACAAACTAAAAGACTCAAGGTCCATCCTATCCCTGAAAGGACCTAATGGTAAAGACTACAACGATGACACTGTTAAAGCCAACCTCTTGAACACATTCTTTGGCTCAGTATTTGTAAACAGCAATGGATCATGCCCAGTATTTCCTAGTCGAACCACAGACAACTACAATGATCTAATACGTATCGATTTTACAGAAGACAATATTGAAAAAACACTACGCAATCTAAAATCATCTCTATCTATTAGACCAGATGGAATATGTGCCTACTTCTTGAAAAAACTATCCACTGCCATAGCAGAACCTCTAAGCATAATCTTTGAAAATCTTTCAGGACCAGCTCCTTGCCAAAACTATGTTCACAAGCCACAGTCATCCCCATCTTCAAAAAGGGAGATCCCAGCCTAGTTGAAAGTTACAGACTAATCTCTTTATGCTGAGTCACTTGTAAAGTCATGGAATCAATTAGTAACCAATCCATCATCCTCCACTTAGAAACAAACAACCCACTCTCTAATAAAGAATTTGGTTTCAGAAAAAAAAATTATCCTGTAATCTGCAATTATCCTTACACTGCAAAAACATATGGACTACACAACTCGATCAGGGCAAAACAATAGACGCAACCTACATAGACTTCTGTAAAGCCTTTGATTCAATGGTACATGACAAGCCACTCCTAAAACTAAAATCTTACGATATTTCTGGACACCTGCATAACTAGATAAAAGCATTCCTATCAAACAGACAACAAATGGTCAAAATTGGGAGCATCCTATCAAATGCTGTACCTGTCAACAATGGTGTCCCCCAAGGCAGTGTTCTAGGACCAACTCTTTTCATACGCTACATAAATGACCTCTATGATAATATTTAGAGCAACTGCATTCTCTTCGCTGATGATGTAAAGCTATTCAACACCACAGACAATAATGCTACCCTTCAAAAAGACCTTGACTATGTATCAGAATGGTCAAACAAATGACAACTTCAAATCTCAGCAAATAAATTCTCTGTCCTACATATTGGCAAAAAAAAATAAAAAATCAGAAAATAAAATACAAGCTGAATAATCTAGACCTTGTTGATGATCCAAACTCTGTCAAGGATCTTGGAGTACTCATCTCTAATTATCTAAGTGCTAGAGCCCACTGTACTACATAGCCAAAAAGGCATTAAGAGTTGTTAACCTAATCTTACGTAGCTTTTTCTCTGGTAATATTACACTAATAACTAGAGCATACAAAACCTTTGCTAGACCAATACTCGAATACAGCTCATCAGTCTGGAACCCACATTACGTATCTGATATTAACACAGTTGATAAAGTCCAGAAATATTGCACAAGAAGAGTTCTCCACTCCTCTATTCGTTGCACCAGACTTGAAACTATTTATGCCACCAGACTTGAAATTCTAGACCTAGAAAACCTAGAACTATGCCACCTTCGGTCCGATCTAAGTATAGTATATAAAATCATACATTGCAATGTCCTACCTGTCAATGAATACTTCAGCTTCAACCACAACAACACAAGAGCAAACAATAGATACAAACTCAAGGTTAATCGCACCAAACTTGATTGCAGGAAATACGACTTCAGCAACAGAGTAGTCCATGTCTGGAATACTCTACCTGACTCTGTAGTTTCTTCCTCAAACCCTAAAAACTTTAACCTTAGACTGTCTACTATTGACCTCACTGCTTTCCTAAGAGGTCTGTAGAGGGTGAGCATAAGCACACCAACGTGCCTACTGTCCCTGTCCTTTTGTTTCTTTTTTATTTTTCTTATATGTATCCATGTATTCATAACTATGTTTTTACTTATACCTATTATCTTGTAAGCAAATGACTAAATAAATAAATAAATTCTTTAAGACTGGAACCTTATGTAACTTGTTTTTCTTATTTTGTTTACAGATCCCTGAAATAAATATGATATTTAGCTTGGGGGTGGACTGAAACACAAAAACTATTAGGAGCGTCAATTATAGTCCATTACTCATTTTTAGCACAAACAGAATTTTCTTTTCTTCTTTTCCTTTTTTCCCACTTTTGAGAGCACAAAAGGTTTATAAAGAAAAATGAGGGAATAAAATTAATGTTTGAATAGTCTATTGATGGTGCATTGTAAACTTCAATTATTTGGGTTCAGAAAATTTTCTTGAACAGAAAAGAATGAAAATTTCTCTTGAATTAAGTATAATTTAGAAAGAACTCTTACTAAAAGGTCTCAAACATTTCCCATTAAATAACAGTAATGTGTGTTCCTAGTGTGCACTGTGCTTTAAAATTCAGACTTTTCCCCCCATAGTCCTTCATTAAGCTAAAATCATTTCAGATCTAAAACATGCTATTACAGGCAGGAGGAAGATATCGTGCTGGTAATACAGAGTGGCAGCTCACCAATGCTGACTGAAAATTAAGCATGCATTAGTCTGTAATTCTCATATTTTACATTCCCCATAACTTGTAGTAGGGTCCCTTATCCTTTTAGCATTTTAAAATAGATATGGGCTAGACCAAGCCATTCAAGGAAGATTTTGTTCTAAAAAATATATAGGAAATTTTTAAAAAATGTTTTAGGAATGGGAATTTCATATTCACCTGTGGAATCTTCCATGGAGAATTTAAGCCATTCATCATCCCAATTGTGTTCATGATATAATTGAAGGAGGGGGAACTATATTTTCCACTTTAATCTGATGAAGAAACAGTGAGGCATAAATCCAGCAAATAAAATACATAAAATTGTTGTCAATTGAGGTTGACACAACATTTAGAGAGAAAAGTGCCATAGCATTTCACAAATGCCAATCACAACTGAAATCCTCACTTGTAACACAAACATATCAAGCAGTGTATGAAAAAAATAGACCACATTGTTGCTGATGATTCATGATGCAAATATGAATCCAGAAAGATTAAAAGAATTCTTCTGAATAAGAACAAACACCTAGTTTCTCATTTTCACAAATTGGGAATGTACATTCTGGAAAATAACATTTTATGAGTGATGTAGTCCAGATTGGGAGTGACTTTTGCATCTGATGTAAATTATTTTGGTAATAATTCAGCTATTTTAAATCCAAATGCAAGTAAACTGAATTAACTTATCAATATTTTTTCTTGCTATCTCAGTTTTTGAAATACCCTTTCTCCCACCCATAATGAGTCTACGTTACAGGAAAGTTGAAAATGTTGGCATTTTCTCCCTATTGTGTTTGTATATATAGATTCACAACTGGGTGAGCCCACGTATATTTTCCACTCCCTGAAATGGAGCAATGCATCACAGATGATAATCCATCAGCTGCAAGGCTGACCTTTTCTGATATGCCTGCAATGAAACTATTCATGGTTGAATGTCATTCCAGATCATCACAGAGACTTCTTTGACAAAAGAGTGAATGGTTTATAAAAAGGCAGGCAGCCAGGCAGGCAGGCATTTCATGGTAAGCAAGCATTCCTAAAACTAAGTCTTTCCCCAAACCATATGAAATCCCCTTTTCTGTTTTCCCCCATTTTATCTTCATCCCATGTGCTTCAATTTCTAGCTTGAATGAAGACTGGGGAAAAAGAGGAGGGGAGCAAGCCAGGGAGGAACTTTCATTTAAAATGCAGACAAATCTGCCTTTTCTGCTTGATGGTCTGTAACATTTCCATGTAGTGCACTTTGCATGGCAGAATAGCTGCTAGTAATAGAATTCTTGCACAGTGGAGGTTAATTACTTCTTGGCTACAGCAAAATAAATTTCCTGTCAAGATCAGTGACAGGAATATGCCAGTATCACTATTTTTACCTGTGGTTTTAATTCACAGTTAATATCTGACACTAGAGTGTGCATTTAGTGGGCCTGGTTCCTTAAACAGTTGGCCTTCTGTCAAGTGCCTCAAGGAATAGGTCAGATGGATAGCAATATAGAAGAAAAATAGGTGTATTTTTCTTTACTCTTCTAAAGGACATGACTAAACCAACCTTTGTCATACTGTTTAGTATGCCATTTTTAATTATCTGAAGATCTCTTTCAGATAATTAAAAATGGCATACTAAACAGTCCTATAAAAGTACTGACATATAGTCTGAGCAGGGTATACAAGTTGGAAACTTCTTCTATATAGGCTTGCACAAAAAAATAAAATCTTGGGGTGACAGTGGAGAGATTAGATTATAGTTATAGAGAACAGGTACTATTGTCACTTAGAGTTAAACTTTGATATTAATTTGGACACTCAGAATAAAAGTCCTCAAATCGTTAAACCCATATAATTTAAGTTTTTATTACCCAATGGTGGAAGTAAATAAAAAGCACTGATATTAGAGATCTGAGAATGTTGGAAATTAGGGTAGTTGTAACAGTGCTGTTTTTATTGCTACTACTCATTAGATCTTTACCTGCCTTTTGTATAGTGTCTCTATTGGCATGGAAGTTGCTTCTATTTTTCACACAACAGCCGACTCCCAAACCAAGCAAACTGACACATGCCATGAACACATAGCCAGGCCTCAAACTTGGACCCAAACCAAAACCTGGAATGTCACATCACAGCCACCCACTCAGGATATCACATTACGGAACTCAGGAGGTTACACCACAAAACCTCAGGATGTTATAACACAGCCAACAACCCAGGATATTACAGCACAAGACCCAGGATGTCAAAACAATAGAACTCAGAAGGTCATCACACAGCCCATTATCCAGGTCGTTACAACACAGGAGGCTGATAGACATACAGCCAATACCTCAGCCACACATGTTCTTATATTGGTGTTTGTTTGTGTGTGGCTTTTTAAAAATTATTAATTGCTGTATCCCATTCCTAGACTATGGTCTATAACTGCAATAAAGATTTGATTGAAATCATGAAAATCTATTGAGGATTTATGTTGCCCTTGGTTGACATTATATATATTATATTACTGCTTATTGTAATATATATGAGTTTTTAACCTCAGTTAAATATCTGAGGGTCACGGTAGTCATATAAATTGATTAAATCAAAACAATAACCTTAAAAATAGAATGTGTGTCCATGGATTTATTTATTTATTTAATGTATTTATTTAAAACATTTATATACCACTCATCTTCTAACTAACTCTGGATGGTTTCCAATCAAATTCATTTAACACGTCAGAATAAAAAATATAGAACAGTTTCCTAAAGATATCAAAATAAAATTTCAATCCTTAGAAGGCTATTTATAATTATTATAATTATGTCAACCTACTGAATATTGTATATAGCTTTGTTTATAATGTTTACTTAAATGACTAGAAACTAAAATATTATTTCCAAAAATTGTCAGTAGATACAATGTCTATGTAACAGCTTGGAAAACACTTCTCCTATCTGCAGCCTGCCTCTTTTAAGATATAATTGGCAAATGTTACATATATATGCATGTATGTACGTATGTATGTATTTTTGGTGGGGAGGGAGAAGTCATAACGTTAGGATTATTAATATTGAATTAAAGTTGAATAAACAGAGTTCAGTAAGTCCTGTGCAGCTTGTTATATGCAAATCACATACTCATAACAAAATATGTAACCAAATAATGATAAATAAAAGCTGGAGCAAGTCTTTTCAGACATGTAATATAAAATCAGACCTTTTTCTTTTATCTTAACAGCTTTTTGGACACTTTTACATCTGAACTGAGGACTGTATCCCCTTTGAGCTAAATGCACTCCCATTTTGAAGAAGCAGGATCAAATAGTCCCAGTTTCAAAAGAAATAGCTATGTTGTCGCTTACGATGTCTTCTCCATGACAATGTGAGAACAATACCTAGTCCCTGTTAAAGAGATATTATTGGGAGTATATTGTAGAACTGGATGTAACTACTAGCACTTAAGAGCCACCATGTTTCTGCATATTGTTTTCAATAGTCTTTAGCTTTTCATTTTAGGCACAAAATTACTTAGCACTTTGCTTAAAATCAGGGGGAAAATAATTTTAGCTATTTCCTTTAGAACTTGTTTTAAAACATATCAGTGATAATGAGGAAAAGAACAAGCACACCTGTTTTTCTACTTACAGATAACTCAAACAATGGTCTTCAAAAACTGAAGGAATATTTGTGTTCTGATTTCTCACATAAGATGTCAGCCTGTTTTCTATTGCAGCAACCTTGATCTTATCTAGCAGAGAAGGCCATCCCTCACCATATTTCTTATTAAGCTGGGAGAAACAACATTCAGCGAGGAACTTTGGAAGCTGGACCCATAAAGGAAAAGTAGTTTCTGTGGGGGGGTTTGTGGGGGGGGATAGGACTGATTATCCTATGCTAATTGGGGTTTCCCATTAGCTTTCAGAGACTACAATTCAAGATTCACAAGATTATATTTACACACAAATGTGGTAAATAATTACTGATGGAATTGTTCCCTGTCTTTCATTGTCATGTTTTAGCATTTGGCTAGCTTCTGGTCCTTTCACCTGCTCAAATATCACTCAATTTAATTTTAGAGGGTTATCCTTTGGGATTTGGCCCTTTTCCTTTTTAAAATTCTATACCATATCAAGCTTTTCTTGTGGCAATCAAAGCAAAATCACTATCCTAATGAAGATGCATTGGAGGGGAGCCTGTACCCTGCAGTGAAAATATACACCAGTATGATGTGGTTACCTCCAGCTGAAAACATTGCAAAAAACATCAAGTGCCTTTATGGACTTTATTCATCATTATTTCATTACATTGAGTTGTCTTATTGTAATGACAACCCAAGGAAAACCAGCATTTCAGAAAACAACAAAGAGATCATTTCTGGGAAATACCTCTTTATTTTTTTCAAATTGTCTTAATGTTTTCCATTTCAGTTTGCATGTTTTCAGTCCCATAGAACATCACTATATCTGGCATCAACGAAGACAAAGAAAATTGAGAAAATATATCTGGATACTGGCTTAGTTTTGAGAAATATGAGCAATATGATATCCAGGCATTCATGTTTCTCTTCCTCATGCAGGGCTCTTCTGATAATGTGAAATGGGGCAATACCAGAAGAGAGGAGGCATCACTAAAATTTGAGCAGAAGCATATTCAAAGAGCAAAACTGCTATTAGCGCTGCAGCTAGAGATGAGTTTGGATGCAAAAAGATGAGGATCAAAGGCAGCCAATGGATATTATCACAGATAGGCTGGCAGTTAAAAATGGAATCATGCAGGCAAGAGAGAAAAAAGCCAGATGGATGTGTCAGTAAGGACACAGGAAGTCCTATTAAGTCTGAAGGTTGAGCTCCAAAGCAGCACTAGTGGTGTGATGCAATGAGAAGCAGGTGCACAGTCAAAGACAAATAGGGGTTACAACAGAAGGAGATGTCTAGCATAGGAAAGCAAAAACATAGGCTGAATCTTCCCTTTCAGTGTAAATTATTTCAACTAATGATTTATCTAGTCTTCAAGGACTATATAGGACATTCTATGCCCTGAATGACTTGAAAAATCAATTAACAAGATTAAACCTGGAAGATTAGATGATTTCAGATTGGACGAAATGAACACTTTCTCCTAGAAGGCTTTATCCATACACCGTCATGAAAATCAAGATTAGAGATTTGTAACTGGCTAAAAGACATGTTCAAATTGTGTCATTGATTGTATGGTAGAAAATAAGCCTCATATTTTTTTTCTCCCTATGTAGCTGCAAAGTTGTTGCATCCAACTTTCAATAAAAAATATTTGTTAGATCATATTTGCTTGTATCTTTTTGGACAATAGCAGATTTAATACAATTTTATTTGCTGGCAGAAATAATTTATCCAAATTTACACCAATAGAATTCATAGAATTTGTTTCCTCTTTCTGGACAATGTTGGACCATGAAGCTAGCATTGCTCCATTAGCCAATTCAAGATTCATAAGATTTTATTTATTTATTTATTTATTTATTTATTTATTTATTTATTTATTTATTTATTTATTTATTTATTTATTTATTTATTTATTAAACTTATATACCGCCCTATTTCCCTGACAGGACTCAGGGCGGTGCACAGCCGAATTAAAATACAAAAACAATACAGAATTAAAAACAATTAAAAAACCAAATATAAAGGCTGAAAAGCTAAAAAATATAAAGGGGTTAAAAGCTAAAACCAAGTAAGACCGAATTAAAAAACCCCTAAAAACCCTAGGCTGGACCGGCTTGATGAAATAAATAGGTTTTCAACGCGCGCCGGAAGGTCAAGAGATCAGGGATGGTTCTCATCTCCGGGGGTAATTCATTCCAGAGGGAGGGTGCCCCAAACAAGAAGACCCGCACCCTTGGGGTCGCCAGCTGTCCAGCTGGCAGCACCCCAAGGAGGCCGACTCTATGGGAACATATTGGCCGACGGGAGGCCAATAATGGCAGGAGGCAGTCCCGCAAATATCCTGGTCCCAAGCCATGGAGCGCTTTAAAGATGGTAACTAGAACCTTGAAGCACACCCAGAGGACCACCAGGAGCCAATGCAGCTCACGCAAGAGTGGCATAACATGGGAGCCCCGAGGAGCCCCCAACACCACCCGCGCGGCCGCATTCTGCACTAGCTGGAGCCTCTGGGTGTTCTTCAAGGGGAGCCCCATGTAGAGAGCATTGGCATAATCTAGGCAGGAGATTTTGAGGGTGGAGGTGACCATGCGAAGCGCACCCCAATCCAGAAAGGGCCGCAACTAGTAGATCCTATGGACCTGAACAAAAGCCCCCTTGGCGACGGCAGCCACATGGTTCTCCAATACACCCAGATTGCGAGCCTTCTCTGTGGGGGCAAGAATTCCCCCCCACACACACACAGCCAGCGATGGAACCAGCTGGCTGTATCGGGGTGCCAGGAAGCACAGCCACTCAGTCTTAGATGGGTTGAACTGAAGCCTGTTCCATCCCATCCAACACCGCACGGCCTCCAGCACCGGGCCATCACTTTGACTGCTTCATCGTGGTGTCCTGGGGTAGAAATGTACAGCTGAATATCATCAGCGTACTGATGGAATTCTACCCCAAAGCCACGGAAGATCTCACCCAGCGGCTTCACATAAATGTTGAACAGAAGGGGCGAGAGCACCGACCCTGAGGGACCCTGCAAACCAGGGGCCTTGGGGCCGATCTCTGCCCCCCTGCCAATACTAATTGCAAACGGCCAGAGAGGAAGGAGGAGAACCACCGCAAGACAGTGCCCCCCACCCCCAACCCCTCCAGTCGTCTCAATAGGACACTGTGGTTGACAATATCAAAAGCCGCCAAGAGATCTAGTAGGACCAGGACAGAGGAATGACCTCTGTCACAGGCCCTCCAGAGATCATCCACCAATGCGACCAATGCCGTCTCTGTGCTGTGCCCGGGCCTGGGTCTAAATAGACAGCTTCATCCAGGTGCTGGGGGAGCTGTCATGCCACCACACTCTCAACAACCTTCACCACAAAGCAAAGGTTGGAGACCAGATGATAATTAGATAACAAAGTTGGGTCCAGGGATGGTTTCTTGAGGAGGGGTCTCATCACCACCTCTTTCAAGGCGGCGGGCAGATATCCCTCACTCAAGGAAGCATTAATAATACCCTGGAACCAACCTCGTGTTACCTCCCGAGTGGTCAACCCCAGCCAGGAGGGGCACGGGTCCAATAAACATGTGGTAGCATTCAGCCCCCGCAGCATCCTGTCCACATCTTCGGGGGTCACAGGATCAAACTCTTCCCAAATGACTTCCCCAAATTCCATCTCCGACCCCCCACCCAGAGTTGCCCATTCGGAGTCTAACCCATCCCGAATGCGAGCTGTTTTATCCAGCAGGAAATTTGAAAAGTCCTCAGCCCATCCCTGTAAGGGGTCCTCCCACGCTCCCTCTTCCAGGAGGGAGTGGGTCACTCTAAACAGAGTGGCTGGTCGATTTCCTGTGGATGCAATAAGTGCAGAAAAGTACAAACGCTTTGCCACTCTTATCGACACTAAATAGGTCTTAATATAAGACCATAATAGTGTTCAGTCAGATCTGGAGCGAGTAGTCCTCCAAATACTCTCCAGGCATCTTTTCCAGCACTTCATCCCCCTTCAACTTCTCAGAGAACCAAGGGGCTGAGTAAGAGCGGCGCCGGGTCAGAGGCCGCAAGGGCATGACCTGGTCAAGGGCCCCGTCCAGCACCCTATCCCAGATGGCGACCAGGTCCTCAACCGAGTCATGTGTTCGAACGTCGGGACAAGGCCCAAGCTCCGTCAGGAACCTATTTGGATCCATCAGGCGCCTGGGGCGGTACCATCATGTTTGGTCCGCCTCCCTGCAACGGGGGGGAGTGGCCTGGAAATCCAGCCTAAGGAGCAAATGATCTGACCATGACAGGAGCTTAATAAAAACATCCCCTATACCAAGATCATCCTGCCATTGTCCAGAGACAAAAACCAGATCCAGGAGGTGACCCCCAATGTGAGTAGGGCTCCTAATTAGTTGGGTCAGGCCCAAGGCTGTCATGGAAGCCAAGAGCTCCTGAGCAATCCCCGGGGCTCCACCAGCCGACAGCAAGTTGAAATCCCCCATGACCGTCAGTCTGGGGGTCTCAACCGCCAAGCTGGCTATGGAGCTCCGGCAGAGCCGATGTCACATAGCAGGGAGCCAGGTATGTGATCAAAAGGCCCATGTGAACCCTGGAGCCACATTTCACAAAGAGGGATTCACATCCGATCGTCTGAGGAACAGTGGATTCCCTAGGATCTAGATCCTCCCGAATAACCACCACAACTCCCCCTCCCCTCCCCTGGGCCCTCGGTTGATGAAAAACACAAAACCTGGCTGGGCACATCTCCACCAGGGGAACACCCCCCCTCCTGTCCCAGCCAGGTCAACTCCCCCCTCCATAATAAGATCGTGAACAAGGGGGCCTTTGTTAACTACAGACCTGGCGTTGCACAACCTCAGCCGGAGGCCCAGGGCCAAATCATCCGAGCAGCCCAGGGAGCGGGACATGACCTGGGGGTCAGAGCACGCCACTACCTGTAAACAGCGGGGGCGAGTTCCCACAACATGATAAGGCCCCTGTCAATGCCATACCTGCCTCTCCCACTAATTGTGGTAATGGCCATCCCCTCCCCCCCAAATAGGAACCCCCCTCCTCGACATGACCCCCCCATGATCCCAAGACCTCCCGGTCGCATACAATCCCAGTCTGGCCTTTTTCCCAGGCAGGTTGTCCCCCAAACCCAGCCTGGCCCCCCTCCCTAACCCTAATAAAAATTTAAAAATAAAGGAATGTAATCATGCATGCTTCCCTCGACTGTGCCATCTTTCCGGATTCCAAAATCCATCATCGAGATATGCCCTGGGAAGATCGGGGGGCCATCTCAATAAAAGGGGGACTTTTCTGAGTGCCCATAAATCAGCCGCTGAATACGTAATTGGGCGGGCACAACAGTATCCAGTCAGTTGTGTCTTTAGTATCTTTAGTGTCTTGCATTGAGGTTGGGCAGGCGAGGGCCCACCAACCATCCTGATATCCCGGACAACGGTCGTGGCCTCAGCTTCCGCCGTCGTCGTCGCTGACCTCGGCGGATATAGGGTTAAGGGCATGATAGACTTGTCTGCGCTCCCACTGCCGGACCAGATGATACCAGACTGGGCCGACCCCGCTGCTCCACTGACACCGTTGCCGTCATCAGCAAAGCCTCCGAGATCCCCTGATCTCCATCATCGCCACTGCCCTCGGTAGGGTCACTCTGGTCAGAGTCGCTGCCACCAACGCCATCCAAGCCCTGCTATAGAGATCATCCTCGGCTCTGTCAACATCGGAGCCACTCGCGGGGTCTTCCAGGTGGCAGACGGCACCCCCCAAACCGGCAGCCTCAAACGGCTGGGTAATGCCCTCCTCAATGGCTCTGGCCATTTCCACCATCGCATCCATCACCCAGGTTGGCGAGGCCCGGGCTGATGTATAAATGTGGCAAAAAAATAAAAATAAAATAAATATACATTTCTGGAAATGTGATGGCATATTTCTTCCTGCAATAGTGCAGGACGTATAACATAAAACTAATGTTAGTGATCAACACACACCATCCACAAACAGCCTTCTTTGTTAGTATGAAGAGTCTGAATGCTTTCTGACTGCTGCATTTTCAGGTAAAGCACCACCACCTGAAGAATGCAATCAGGATTCTTGTTATAATGTAAAGTGGAAATATAAAGATGGACTGATTATTTTGTGTTAGGGCCAACCATTTCATTCTATCACCTGTCTTTTTTCATCACCTTGCCTGTGATATTTTGGAATAGAATTCCTGACACGTAATAGAAAGCTATGGTGGAAACATTAATACGTTCTTTAGCTCAAGCAGTCCATGTTGTCTCAGAAGTAAATGAAAAGTCTTCCGATCTTTTCATTTACTTTGGAAACAACATGTTCCGAGAAGAAAGATTTTGCCAGCTGTTTTAGTTTTAAATTACAGTGCCCTGATTGGTTTCATTTCTGAGTCACCCATGGCAACCATAAATTGAAAGCACAAGATCAGTACTGGCTTCGTTTGGATCTCTGGCTCAAACACTCTTGTTCTCATAATATGGTGCTTCCCCCCCACCCCTCTCTTTTTGCTTCCTTTCTTTTAATCATCTTTTGAATTGTAATTATTATCTATAGTAAAAAAAAAGACACAAAGTCAATAGGTGTGACAATGAATTTTTCAGCTTTATTATTTATTGAAAATATTACTAGGTTGCTTTTCTTGAAAAAATCCTATCAATGCTGATCTTATAAAGAATCTTTCCTGTTATAATTTCAGTAAAATGTCATGAAGTTAATATTTAAAAATTTACTTTAAAAAAAAACCAATAAGTAAACTGTAACAAATTTCAATTCATTAATCAAAAAGTTTAGGACTAATGGAAAATAACCATGAAAATCAAATCTCAGATAAAGCTTCCTTTAAATGCATTATGCTCTGACTAAACCTCAGATATACAGTGATATTACACTGATATTTCCTAACTTACATAACTCTATTATTTAAATAGCACTATCACAGACTATTTAAATATTTCTTTATATTTATATCAAGGTCAGGGACCAATATATATGGGCACCATAATTGATGGCAATATAGAAAGTTACAATAGTCCTAAATCTCCCTACTATGTGGAGGCCCATTAATTTTCTATAATACTCTGGAGATATGCTACATCAAAACAATTGGATAAAAATGTTATGGAAAGCCATAGTATGAAAAAATTGCTGATATCTAGATTAAAGAATTTAGAAATTATTTTATGTGTCAGGGTCCCAAGTATTACATTCAGAACAAACAGAACTCCTAGGCAAGTAGGTTCCTCAAATAATTGGTTTATTGGATATATCATATTGGCATAAGCTGGTGAAAAGCGATTCTGAATATTCTTACACTTTTCACCTAATTAAAAGTAAAAGTTTCTTCCTTTTCCCAAACAGTCAGCATATAGTCCAATTAAGGCCCTGTCCGGTTGCCAGGCAATGACAATCCTCCTTCCCTGACCACCTATGGGAATGTCCTTGGTTTCCAGGAGAAAGTATTTTGTCTGGCTATGAAGTATCTCTATTCCCTTTCCTTCATTCCAGTGTGGCAACACTGAAGCCTCAAAATGTCCTCGGTCATTTCAGTTTACGATTGACATTATGCTTAAATCCTGATGCTTTGTACACGGTATCTTTGTTGGCAAATACTCTGTGTGGGAGATGGAAGCTCTGGTATATGGTTTCTGAAGATTTCCAAATCCAAGAATATCATCGGACTCCAACTACCAGCCCTGGATGACATCTTCGCATCTCACTGTTCGAGGAAGTTTACAACGTTCTCAGAGATTCTTCCCATCCTTTTTACAATCTTTGTGAACTGTTGCCTTCTGGCAGAAGATACAGAACAATTAAAACTCAGACCACACATTTTCTGAACAGTTTTTATCCCAGAGCTATAATTGCACTTAGCAACGAACTTAAGGACCACCATCAGTGAGCTGTTGGGCAGTATTATTTGGCCAGTTGTGCAGAAGCTTGTGTGTTTTTAGGGGGTGGGGAATTTTGGTGGGTGGGGGGGCTATTTGGGGATTGTCATGTGTGTGTATATATTGGGTCTGGTCTCTGGGTGTTATATGAATTTAGTTGTATATATACTGTGTATATATGTACAATGACAATAAAGAATTCAATTAAATACACATATACATACATACATACAAATATAAAAGCAAATATACACAAATATAAAAGCAAATGCAGTGAGGATAGAATAAGGATAAAGGTAAGTAGCTTCTCTGTTTTGCATTTTCCTATGATAAGATAGATGGTGCACTATGTCACCTCAGTGACAATATAGAACAAAAATGGTATAGAAGGCATGAGAATCAAATATATTCTTTGCTTATGCTAGTTCCTGCTAATCTGAGGGGAAATGAAAGATCCATAACTTATCACAACTTCTTTTTTTTTCTTAACCATGGAATATTGATAACCAAACAGGAATTGTTTTTGCAGTAACTGGGCAAGGTATCCAAATATCAGATATCTTTCTTTACTAGCAATACTGTTTTTCCATCATTGGATTCATAGATTTAGCATTTTACCAGATTTCATAAACCATCAGTTTTAATCTTAAAAATAAATAATTTTCACATTAAAGTAATTCTTTAAAATGTTTGGCTAGGTCCTCTTAGTTATGTCTACTAAATTCTGGAAAGAATGTTGTTAACAGTTGCTTTGCAAAGTTTTACTTGAGTTCTGTGAATGCAACCAACTGGCTATGGATTTTCACAGTGCGACTGAATATGTCAAGGTCAGTGCCTGTCTAGTATAATTTGTTCTTTTATTTGAAACTTGAATATGTGCTTCACCATAATTGAGAATGTTCATTTTCATGCAGCCTCCCCATGATAGCAGGTAATACTGCTGTCACTTTGAGCCAAAGCAAGCAAGGTCTTCACAATAACATCCCACAGTAACTTATCAATGGATTTCAACATAATATTCACCATCACATCAGCTGCCATAATGATAGTCTTGTCCAGCAAAAAAAGAAAAAAAGAAATGAAAAGGTCTGGCTTGGCAATTATAATGCAACAGCTCTTAGCATGGGAAAAAATCAGAAGGGCAAAGTAATGTGATTAATATCTATTGGGAGTGATTGAACATTTTGTGTTAGTGTTTTTAATATCAAAATTTTGTGTTAAGAGCATTAAAGTCTTCTTAAAAGAATTAGTTTTTTATACAGTGTATTAACATTATATATGATCATTTTGGTCATTTGTATCTAGAATAAGATTTCTTAATGTATGGACACATTTGTATTTATATTTGTTTTTTAGTTATCCACGGCAATCTCAGAAGTTTCTCCAACACTAAAGTTCAAAAAAGAGTCAATATCCTATCAATATCCAAAAGTGGTTCTATCCTATCGAAGGATTCTATCTATACTTTTATTTTAACCACAACCTAACTTTTCCTTTTATTGAGCATTCCAGGAAAAATATTTGCCTGGATTATTTTGATCATTGTAAGTATATATTGCAGCATTTGACAGTCTTTTTCACAGATTTCACTTCTATCATCATACCTTTTCCCTTGATAGTTTTGAGATAAATAGTTTGATAGACCCAGTTTAGTATTGTGATTAAGGTGTTATGTTACTTATAAATTAATAAAGGCAGAATTAAAATCTAATATATAAAATAGTTGACCTGAAAACTGGAAACTGCGTACCATTTCAATATCTTAAGTACCATGTCAAAGACTGTTACCTGTGTCTGGTGCCATTAGTTTGTGTTCTTTACATTTATTATTCTTTTTTTTTCCACACTGTTCCTTGGCTTTTATTACTTTAGCTTGGAGATCATTTACATTTTCAGCTCTCAGAAGTGTCATCAGCATAACACAGATGATTGATGTTTCTTCTTCCATTTTAAACTATGTTTATCTTCTTCCAGTTCAGCCTCTTCGTGTGTGTGTGTGTGTGTGTGTGTGTGAAAGAGAGGGAATAGAAATAAAGGGTGGGGGTCCTTAGTGCTCTCTCAGCTTGGTTGTTTTCTTGTAGACATCTCATTACTCAACCTAGGTAACAGCATCAGAAAACAACTAAGCACACCGAATTTCAACCCTGATCTATTATCCTTTATTGAAATAAAGGACATTGTTCAATGTAAATGGCTTTCAATCAGCCATTTCAATCTCAGTTTTTATATATGCTAAATAATGATAATATATAAAGTTACTATAACTATTCTAGCTGGGATGAGATATACAAAAATAGTCCTGTTGAAGAATCCATTTTATTGAAAATGAAGGCCTCAAATAGGTCTCTGGAATCTTGAGTTATAGCATCAATGATAAGGGATGGAACCAGGAATGGGATTTAAATTTTTTAACAACTGGTTCTGGGGTGTGGCTAGATGGGCATGGTTAGGTGGGCCTGATCATGTGACTGGATGGGTGTGGCTTTTTTTTGCACCCCTCCCCCGCACTCTATTTTTTGGCCTCCTGGGCCTCAGGGAAGCCTCCTGAGGGCATTTTTGCTCCCAGAGGGCTTCCCTGAGGCCCAGGAATGCAAAAAATGGAGCCTAGGAGGGCATGCGCAGCACCCCCCGCATGCCCCTTTTTGCTTCCTGGGCCTCAGGGAAGCCTCCTAGATGAAGCAGTAAGACAGCAAGGGGGACCCCAGTAGAGCTGATCATCAGAATAGCTGATTGCCAGGAGGAGAAAGAAAAGAAATACCTTAAGTAGTGACTGGGCAGGGGAGAATGCAGTCAGCAATGTTGGGCATGTGCGTGATGTCATGCATGCATGATAAGGACTGACTGGGAGGGGAGGGAAGGGGCAGTCAGAGAGTGGAGGGGCCAGCCAGGGCATGATTTGCCGGTTCTCCGAACTGTGCAGAATCACTCAACCAGTTCTCCGAACCAGTAGAATCCCACACCTGGATGAAATGACCACAAACCTCAAGAATAAGGTTTGTAGAATAAAGACCTTATCTTGCTTTAATACAGGGTGTTTGGATATAAATATTTGATCCCAAAAGTAAATTTGGATTCATTAAATTATATAAAACCCTTTTTTTCTGAACAGATTTTCCTTTATTTTCTTTGTTTCTTGTCCCCACCTGCCTGCCAGATCAGAAGGGAATCACTGTCTCATTGCCTTGAATGCTACAGTATTTAAGGAGAAAAACAAGATAAAAAATAATTTAGGTGATAAAATGAAGAAATAGAATACCTACTTTGGCTCAAGCCTCGCTGTCATGGCATCCAGTTTTTCTTATAATCACCAAACGTCCTCTGAATAGAGCTTAATGCTGTTTCTCTTTGGCATTTGGTCAGAATGCTGAATGTACCACCCAGCTATGATACTTTGAAACACAAGGTTCTAAAACAATGTAAACATTTCCTCTATATAGGTAGTTAATTTGAACTTTTCATGAATTTATTGTATACTATATGACTTGTGCCTTGTTGGGGTATTGTTTCAGAGATATTTTCTTAGCTAAAAAAAGAGAAACAATCAGCACAGGTGAGCAAAAAAGCATGAAAGGAAGAGTAACTTCTGAATTCTGCCAACTGTCCCCTTGAGTTTCTTTGGCAGGGAATATCATACCCTTCCTTCCTTTTTTTTCCCTTCCTTCCTTCCCTCTCTCCCTCCCTCCTGCTGGAAGATCAGTGGATTAGATAAGGAATAAAAACGATATCAGCAAATCACTTCTGTACTGTTGGCAAGGAAATTGCCATAATTTGCATGAAGTCACAGACAGCTGACTTAAATCAAAAGGATATAAAAAGGGAAGAAGGCCTGGGTCACTGGTGATTGACTAATTTTACTATTCTCCTGGGGATACCTACAACAATTTCCCAAGCATCTGTGTATAATAAACAGTGTAGAACAGTGTTTCTCAATCTCATCAACTTTTAAGACATATGGACTTCAACTCCCAGAATTCGCCAGCCCACATGAAAAACACTGATGCAGGAAAAGGAACCTTCAGCTTTTAAATACCATTTTAGTTTTGGTATAAGGAAGATACTTATAATGAAGCTGGTGAACATTTGCATAAATACAATGTTCTGTGCAGACTTTTTTTCCTTTTAAAATGCTTTTGTGGACATGCAATGACTAGTTTTGATTCACTGATTTTTGCCATTTTCCATCATAGTTTTAAAGTGAATCTTCTGTAGTTTTCATGCATACGGTGATTCTCCTGCAATTTTGCATATGAAACAGCATAACAATCCTGACAGGACATTTTGAAGACAAATGGCCAGTTTAAACAGTTAAAGAAAGTGAAAGAGTCCCAGGCAAGAAAGCTATTCACTGTGGGTAAAGTAGTAGAATTTAAACTACTATGGGCTATTGAATCATTATAATGATGGATAGTCTTTTCTGCCTACCAATAATACCAATCTTCTTACTCAAAATAGGGCGTGCTGTTATATAATCTATAACAATGAACAATAGAGCTGGGCAGACATTCTGCAAAGGTGCTTCACTTTAATAAAACTTGAAGCAAATTGTAAAGCGATCCCCCCATTCCTAATCCACAGATGCAGTGCCTCACTTACCATGTAACAAAGTGATTTAAACATACCCAGAGCTCTCATTTTTGGTGTCAACAAAGGCAACACTCTGCAATTTTATATATATATATATATATATATATATATATATATATATATATGTTTTCGGAGGTTTTCGCGGGTGTTTGTATTTCGTGGATCTTTGGTTCTTCGGGTTTTCTCCCGCATAGAATTGGAAGTATCTAGGCGACGTTTCAATGAAGTCTCATTCATCATCTTCAGGCTTGTGTCTTCGGCCTTGTGCTTCTCAGAGTAATGTGAGCTTGCAGCTGCTTCTTCCTTTTAACTACTAGTGGGGGTGTGACTTGATTGGGTGGGGGCTTGACTGTGTTCTGATTGGGTGGGGGTGTGTTCTCATTGGTTGGGGGTTTGGCTGTGTTCTGATTGGTTGGGGGGTTGGCTGTGTTCTGATTGGCTGGGGGTGTGTTCTGTTCTGGTGGGGGTTTGGTTGTACTCAGGTTAGTCTCAGTTGCTGGGGGATTTGAGCTGGTGAGCTGTGATCAGCTCAAATCCCCCAGCAACTGAGACTAACCTGAGTACAACCAAACCCCCACCAGAACAGAACACACCCCCAGCCAATCAGAACACAGCCAAACCCCCAACCAATGAGAACACACCCCCACCCAATCAGAACACAGTCAAGCCCCCACCCAATCAAGTCACACCCCCACTAGTAGTTAAAAGGAAGAAGCAGCTGCAAGCTCACATTACTCTGAGAAGCACAAGGCCGAAGACGCAAGCCTGAAGATGATGAATGAGACTTCATCGAAATGTCGCCTAGATACTTCCAATTCTACGCGGGAGAAAACCTGAAGAACCAAAGATCCATACACACACACACACACACACACACACACACACACACACACACACTCACACACACATACATACATATCCCTGGACATTCCTTTAAAGACAAGCTTGCCACTTGAGAGGAATTAACTTCATCACAATATGTCACAAACAGAACACATTGTTTCTGCCAAAGGAAAGCATCAAAGTGAAATCTCTTTACCGCTACCATTCAAAAAGAGGAGGCAACAATTCCTTATATTTGTCTCCTCTTACATCAAGCAATGTGACCAAATTAATAGTAAAGACCAGATCGTTCCAGCTTTCTCTTTAAATCTTGGATGGGAAAGTTGCCCATGATTCAAATGATGATGCAGGGGAGAAACAATACTATCTACTAGACCCAAGTTTATTTGAATAGAGCTGAGGACAGAATACAAGGTATTTGTACAGTGGTATTATAAATGCTGATCAATATTTATTTATTTATTTATTAAACTTTTATACCGCTCCTTCTCCCAAAAAGGGACTCGGGGCGGTGTACAGCCTACTAAAAACATACAATAAATATACAATAAATACAATTAAAAATACATTAAACAATTTGGTCCGGCTGTGAATATCCGAAGGATTCAATAAAAAATTAAAAACCAATAAAACCCCAATTAAAATTGAATTAAAACCAAAACACAGTTACTGGGCCAGGCCAGCCTGCTTAAAAAATAGGGTTTTCACTGCGCGCCGGAAGGTCAGAATATCCGTCATAGCCCGTATCTCCGGGGGGAGATCATTCCATAGGGAGGGAGCTCCCACAGAGAAAGCCCGAACTCTCGGGGCCGTCAGCCGACAACGGCCAGGCGATGATACCCCAAGTAGGGCAACCCTGTGGGAGCGTACTGGGCGGCGGGAGGTTGACGATGGCAGTAGGCGGTCCCGTAAGTACCCAGGTCCCGAGCCAGGGAGCACTTTAAATACCATCAGTACCACCTTGAATCGAATCCGGTAGGCCACAGGAAGCCAGTGCAGCCTGCGGAGAAGCGGTGTAACGTGGGAGCTCCAAGGGGCACCCACGATCACCCGCGCGGCTGCATTCTGGACCAACTGTAACCTCCGGAGACTCTTCAAGGGGAGCCCCATGTAGAGAGCATTGCAATAATCCAGGCGGGAGATAACAAGGGCGGACGTGACTGTGCGAAGTGCGCCCAGATCCAGAAAGGGCCGCAACTGGTGGATCAGACAAATCTGATAAAAAGCCCCCCTGGCGACGGCTGCAATGTGCTCTTCTAAAGACAGCCGTACATCCAGGAGGACGCCCAGATTGCGCGCCCTTTCCACGGGGGTCAAAACCTCTCCCCCCACGGCCAGCGAAGGAACCAGCTGGCTGTATCTGGGCGCAGGAAACCACAGCCACTCGGTTTTGGTCGGGTTGAGACGAAGCCTGTTATGATCCATCCAACTCCGCACGGCCTCCAGGCACCGGGACATCACTTTGACGGCTTCGTTGGGGTGGCCTGGGGTGGAGATGTACAGCTGAGTATCATCAGCGTACTGATGGAACTCCACCCCGAAGCCACGGATGATCTCGTCCAGCGGCTTCACATAAATGTTGAACAGCAGGGGTGAGAGCACCAACCCCTGAGGCACCCCACACAGTAGGGGCCTCGGGGCCGACCTCTGCCCCCTTGTCAACACAAATTGCGAACGGTCGGAGAGGAAGGAGGTGAACCACCGCAACACGGTGCCCCCTACTCCCAACCCCTCCAACCGCCGCAATAAGATACTGTGGTCGACAGTATCAAAAGCCGCTGAGAGATCTAATAGGACCAGGACAGAGGAACAACCCCTGTCCCGAGCCCTCCAGAGATCATCAACCAACGCGACCAACGCCGTCTCCGTGCTGTGCCCGGGCCTGAAACCCAATTGGAGGGGGTCAAGATAACTCGCTTCATCCAGGTACTGCGGGAGCTGACGTGCCACCACACTCTCAACAACCTTCGCGACAAAACGAAGATTGGAGACAGGACGATAATTAGATAACAATGCTGGGTCCAGGGACGGTTTCTTGAGGAGGGGCCGCACCACCGCCTCTTTCAAGGCAGCAGGCAGCAGCCCCTCTCTCAAGGAAGCGTTTATAATGCCCTGGAACCAGCCTCGTGTCACCTCCCGAGTGGCCAAAACCAGCCAGGAGGGACACGGGTCCAACAAACAGGTGGTGGCATTAAGCCCCCCCAGTATCCTGTCCATGTCCTCCAAAGTAACAGGGTTGAACTCAACCCAATTGACCTCACCGATATCCACCCCCACCCCCCCGCCTGGAGATGCCCAATCGGAGTCCAGTTCGCTCCAGATCTGAGCGATTTTGTCCTGCAGAAACCTAGAAAACACCTCAGCCCGTCCCTGCAAGGGGTCCTCCCGCACTCCCACCTCCAGGAGGGAGCGGGTCACCCTAAACAGGGGGGCTGGGCGGTTTTCCGCGGACGCAATAAGGGTGGAGAGGTAGGACCTCCTCGCCATCCTTATCGCCACTAAATACATCTTAATATAAGAGCGTAATAGTGTTCGGTCAGACCCAGAGCGGCTAGCCCTCCAACTGCTCTCTAGGCGTCTTTTCCCTTAGCTCCTCAGAAAACCAGGGAGCCACATGGGATCGGCACCGGGTCAGAGGCCGCAAGGGCACGACTCGGTCAAGGGCCCCAGCAGTCACCCTATCCCAGGTGGCGACCAAGCCCTCAACCGAGTCGTGTGTGTGAGCTTCGGGAAATGGCCCAAGCTCCGTCAGGAACCTATCAGGGTCCATCAGGTGCCTGGGGCGGTACCATTTTAATGGTCCCGCCTCCCTGCGGTCAGGGGGCGCGGAACGGAAGTCGAGCTTCAGGAGTGAATGATCCGTCCATGACAGGGGTTCCACAACTATATCCCCTATACCCAGATCACCCTGCCACTGATCAGAGACAAAAACCAGATCCAAGGTGTGACCTCCCACGTGAGTAGGGTCCCGAATTAACTGGGTCAGGCCCATGGCCGTCATGGAAGCCATGAACTCTAGAGCAATCCCCGAGGTACCGCCGGCAGATGGCAGGTTGAAATCCCCCATGACCATAAGCCTGGGGGTCCCAACCGCCACGCCAGCTATGACCTCAAGGAGCTCAAGCAGGGCCGCTGCCGCATAGCAGGGAGCCAGGTATGCGACCAGCAAGCCCACCTGAACCTTGGGACCGAACTTCACGAAAAGGAGCTCACACCCGGTCGTCTGAGACACAGTGGCTTCCCTCGGACACAGATCCTCCTTAATAACTACCGCAACCCCCCCTCCCCTCCCCTGGGCCCTTGGCCGATGAAAGACCTGAAACCCGGCCTGGCACATCTCCACCAGAGGGACTCCCCCCCCTGGCCCAGCCAGGTCTCGGTTACTCCCACCAGGTCTGCACCCCCCTCACAGAGGGGCTTTATTAACAACGGACCTGGCGTTACATAACATCAGCCGAAGGCCCAGGGCCCGATTGCTCAGACCCCCTGGGGAACGGGAGATGACAAGGGGGTCGGAGCGCGCCACAGCAGACAAGCAGCGAGGGCGCGCTCCCAGTACAGAATATGGCCCCCTATAGCCGCCAAATCTGCCTCTCCCGCTCACCGTATCAATAGATTTAATTCCACCCTCCCCGGTGACCCCCCCCCATCCTCAATACAGTCCTATCCGGATTCTGACTCTCCCGGCCACGCCCAACCCACGGCCTGGTCCCAGCCTCCGGCGAGTTGTCCCCCAACTCCCGCCCGGACCTTCCTAACCCCCTTAAAAACCTGGCTAAAAATTTGTTAAGACACCCCTCCCTCCCACGCCTCCTAAAACCCCACCATCTCTCCGGATCCCACAATTCCTCCTTGAGATGGGCCTCCGAGAGAGCAGAGGGCCATTTCTGAGACAGGGGGACATATCTCAGGGCCCAGAGATCGTTCCTAGTATAAGATAGTGTCCCGGCCTGAGTCCTCTTGTGTAATTGACCCCGACCAAGCTGAAAACTAGCCAGCCGGGGCCCGAGTCCAGGTCGAGGCCATTCAGAACACAGCCGACTGGACGGAAAGGAGAAGAAGGACTTCAACCGTGGCGGCGGCCCTCCAGTCCCGACTCCGACCGCAGCAACAGTTCCGGTGGTCGTCCTCCGGCCGCGCCGCACACCACTGGACCCAGCGCCAGGCCCGTCGCCACACCACGGCCCCAGGGGTCAATAGTCCTCCAACCGTCCAGGATCTGCCAGCGACGGCCGTCCCCTAGTCGCTAGGGGACATATATCACATGCCCATTGTCTTATTTCTGATAACATGAGCTAGAGTCTCTCCTTACAGTGAAAATATATAGTAAAATGGAAGTTAGTATTAGTCAACTTTTGTGGTTAGTTACTTCCTAGTTTTCATCTAAATACAGCTCTGATTTAAGACAATGTGAGCCAGCATCTATAAATCTCTAAACAAAGAGGCTTAGTTCAGAAGCCTTTCAGAGTTTTGAAAGTCTTGGTTCATTTTTGTTTCATTTCTTCAATTTCAAAAATGAAAATAAAGTAAAATAAGAGGTCATATAGAGTATAAGCAATAGCCCTTGATGTATTCTTAATGTATATGAAGTTTAAACCTAAAAACTACAAGGCTCTGATTTCAATCATTGATATATAGTAAAAAACATACTTCTTATATAAGCAGAATTTGGTATTTTGAAATGCCTTTGTAAACAGAGGACACTGATGTCCTCTGAAGAATGAAACAATTTGTAACTTCTGGCAGCTAATGATTTGATGTCCCATATTGAAAACATTATTTTTAAAAAGATAAGATGTATTTCTGTATTATACTATTCTTTAAAACTTTACTGAATTTCAGAAAAGTATAAAATATAAACAACAAGGGAAAAATGGTTTAAAAGGAAAAGTGGGAAAGGGGAAGCAAGAAAAAACAAAATTAGAAGGTTCATTCAAGAAGGAAAATAAAGATTTAGAAAAAAAAGTAACTTTTGACTTTCTTCAGTGCGGATAACAACATGAAATATAGTAATTCTTTCAATTAGAGTAAACTGTAGCCCAGAGGACTTATACAATTCCAATCACAAATCCCAAGGTTAAAATTTCATTTCTTTCAGTTTCAAGCAAAAAAATCCAAAAATGGTTTCCATGTAGAAGCAAAGTTAGACAAAGACTTTTCTGATAGAGTATATTTGTAGCTTAGGGTTGAAATGAGGAGTCCTTGGTTCTCTTTGAGGTTGGTTGTTTTCTTGCAGTTCGTTATCTAAAATAGAGAATATCATCAGTCTTTTGTTTAATCAGAGCAGTCAATTTTGCCATCTCTACCAATTCCATTCACTTGTCCATCTATTTTTCCATTGTATTTGTGTTTTTTTCCATCTCTATAGATAATAGAATAGAATAGAATAGAATACTTTACTGGCCAAGTGTGACTGGACACACAAGGAATTTGTCTTGGTGTAAATACTCTCAGTATACATAAAAGAAAAGATACATTCATTAAGAATCAAGAATCATAACGTACAACACTTAATGATGGTTTTCTTTTCTTTTCTTTTCTCTGTTTTTCTCATCATAATGCTGTTAATAAGAGAAAGGAGATGGGAGCAGCAGGCAAGTAGGCTCTCTGCTTAGCTAAGATTAAATTAACCTGTTCTAATTTTTACCTGCTTTTAAGGCTATTTTTCTATCATATCTTAGTCTTCAAACTTTTATTTTTAAACTTTTTATATTTTTGAAATTTTTGCAATGTGATTATTAATCCGCTTCTAGTTATATTGCAGCTATGGTTTAGTTGTATTTTTAAAAAAGCCTGAGCTGGGCCCCAGCTATAGGAAGGCCTTGCTGCTGCTTCTTTGTTATTGTTCTAAAGATCTTACTCCTTTAGCTGGAAGTTTAGCAATGCCTAGCTTTGATGTGATTTCTCTTATCTGATTTATTCTATTTTTACCCACTATTTTATAATTTATCATTTTTATTTATGCTCCCTGCTCTGTCAGGAGGGCAGGATTCTTGGTATACTTGTGAGGAGCTCTGTTGGAACTTTCTGTTCTGTTTTGTGTATGTGCAGGCTGCCGCGCGACTGTAATACATACACAGAACAAGGAGGAAAGATAAAAGGAGATTTATCCCAGCAACAGTTGCCCAGCCAGTGAGAACCATGCACATATAGAAAGTTATCATATCTGAATGCATTGCTTGCATTCTTTTGTTGCCTTCTGTACCCTCCCACCTTTTGTTAATAAAAGGGGGTCCCGGAGTCAGTTCTGGGCTCTCATCCCAAAAAAGCTGCCTTGTGTGCCTTTCCTCATTTGGACCCCTCATGAGCAGCCCACCAGAAACCGCAACTGGTGATTCTGATGTGATAACCTCAGCGGTTGTATGTCCTTGGACCTCCTCTACTCATTGCCTGGAAGAGGCTTGTGCACACGATTCCGTCTGAAGCAAGACGGCAATCCCCTCGTGAGTATGGGAGTAGGGTTCTCTAAGGCGGAGGTGGTGCACCTGCAAGAACTTAGAGAGCTAACCAAGCCTAAATTTAATAGAAAATCCACCCTGACCCTTACTAAATCTGACCTTGCCGGTTTAATGGCATATGTTTGGAAGCATTGTCCGGCTTATCCGGAGAGAGGCTTGCTTAAGGGACTACTGGAGAAAATTGGGCACTTATTTCTATGAAAGTCCGAGAGCTCCCGCAACAATTCTCTCTGCCTGGCAGGCGGTTATGGAGGCTCTGATACAACATGACAAAAACCTGCATGAGTCTCCTTCAATTGTCCCACAACCACCTCCATATCAACAGGTAACTCTGGACTTCCGGAAGAAGATGGCGGACGGCTGCTTTCGCCGGAGCTCTCTCCGGCCCGGGTGCTCTTTGCTGCGGGTCCCCATGCCCCCTGGCCCCCCTCGCCGGTGGCAGAGGTGGGGGAGGGCCCGGGGAGACCAGCGGTTATCAACGAGAGCTGGTTGGGGGCTCGCCGGAGCTAGGGGAGCCGATGGGAGCGACGACGTTGGCGGCGGCGATCCTGGCGGCCCCGGAGTTGGCGCGGCGGTCCTGGCGGCCCCGGAGTGGTCTCGGGATGGTCTTGCTGGCTTTGGCGGCCTCGGAGGCCTCGGAGGCCTCGGAGCGGCCTCGGAGGGGCTTCGGAGGCTCCGTTCTGGATATAGCAGTCCCGGAGCGGTTTTCCAGCTCGCCGGAGCCGCGGCGTCGAGAGAGGAGACAGCGTTGCCGCGGCAGTCCTGGCGGCCTCGGAGCGGCCTCGGGGTGGCCTCGTCGGCCTCGGAGTGGCCTCGGAGTGGCGTCGGAGGCCGCGCTCCAGGTGCGGCGGCCCCGGAGCGGTTTCTGAGCGGCCTCGGAGGCCTTGGCAGTGGTGTGGAGCGGCTTCGGTGGATTTGTGGCGATGGATCCAGTGCGTGTGATGCGGAGCTCCGCCGCGGACCTCTCCGGCCTGGACGGCCTCAGCGGTGGCCCCCCTTGTTCCCTGGGCCCCCCCGCCGGTGGCAGAGGCGGGGGAGGATCGAGGGAGACCAGCTGAGTCACCTGGAAGCTGGTCGGGGGTCGGCTGGAGCCGCGGGACCGATGTGGAGGGCGGCGTGGTCACGGCGGCCCCGGCGGCCTTGGGTCGATTGCGGAGGCTTCCTCCAGCGGTCGACGGAGCGAGGCGGCTGCGGACGGACAGCGAGCGGACTTGGGGCATTTTTGATAGCCCCGAAGACGACGCGGCGGCTGGGAGATCCACGGAAGGGCTCGGCTGGGGAGCGGTGGTGCCGATGCCCCCGTGGGCCGCTTAGGTGGAGCTGTGGTGTCCCTTCCTTCCCTGGGGCCCCCACCGGTGGCAGAGGTGGTGGGCCTGGGGGGGGGACTGGCTCTACCTGTGACTCTTCCCCCCCCGAGGGTCTCACCGGTGGCAGAGGTGGGACGACCGGGGGGAGGCGGAATATACCCCAGCTGGACTGGATTCCATTTTCCATGGCCGGAGGACAGCAGGCGTTGCGGACACTCTGGGACTGCCGAGATAGGACGTCTGGGTCCACGGAAGTACCTAAGGACAGAGCTTTGGGCCTTGAGGGATGCCCCCCTCTCCCTTAGGTGGCCTTCGAAGCTCTCTAAGACCTTCCGCAATGAGGGATCCTGGGATCCGGAGCGATGGTGGGGTCGGGGAAACCGGGGAGGGCGTGGTAAATCCGGGCTCAAAAAATTTTTAAGGGGATTTTTTAAAGGGGAAAAGTCCAGGGCGGGCGGGGGAGACAGCCCGCATGGAATTGGGGGCAGCCGGGCCGGCGAGCGCGCCTGTGGGGCCTCGGGGGTTCCCGTGTCGGGGTGGCAGACAGGGGGTGGGCAGCCGGGGGCCAGTTTTGTCGGCACGGTAACTGGGAGAGGTAGGTATGCTAGGGGTGGAGGGCCATATCCGGTTAGGGGATCGCGCTCCCGATGTTTACAGGCGGTAGCGCGCTCCGACCCTCCTTACCCATCCTGCAGTCCTGGTTGTCCGGAATCTCAGGCCCTGAATACCCGGCTGCTGTTGTGCAATGCCAGGTCCGTGGTTAATAAGGCTCCCCTGATCTGGGAGTTGGCTCAGGAGGAGGCCGCGGACCTGGTAGGTGTCACCGAAACCTGGTTGGGCCCAGAGGGAGGGGTCCCTCTGGTTGAGATGTGCCCACCAGGTTTCCTTGCATTTCACCAGCCTAGGGCTCAGGGAAGGGGTGGTGGGGTGGCGGTGCTTATAAAGGAAGTCCTTTGTCCTAGGGAGGCCACTGTCCCTCAGACGGCTGGCTGTGAATCTCTTTTTGTGAAGTGGGGGCAAGGGGTTCAGATGGGTCTTTTGTTGACGTACCTGGCTCCCTGCCACGTCTCATCGGCCCTACCCGGACTCCTAGAGGTAATAGCCGGGCTGGCGGTTGAGACCCCAAGGCTTTTAGTCATGGGGGATTTCAACCTGCCATCGCTCGGTGAAACCTCGGGGTTGGTCCGGGAGTTCTTGGCTTCCATGACGGCCATGGACCTGACCCAGTTAGTTTCTGCCCCCACTCACATGGGAGGTCACATGCTGGACCTGATTTTTGTCTCTGGGCAGTGGTTGAATGACTGTAATTGGGGGGACTTAGTTATTACACCCTTGTCATGGACAGATCATTCCCTCCTGAGGCTGGATTTCTGTTCCGCTACCCCCCACCGCAGGGAGGCGGAGCCACTTAGATGGTTCCGCCCCAGGCGCCTAATGGATCCAGATCGGTTCCAGAGGGAGCTTGGGCCATTTCCTGAATCTCTGGCTCTCAGCTCGCCTGGGGACCTGGTGGCCACCTGGGAGGGGTTGGCCGCCGGGGCCCTAGAGCGAGTTGTGCCTATGCGACCTCTGACTCGGCACAGATCCCATTTGGCTCCGTGGTATACGGAGGAGCTACGGGAGATGAAGTGCCGAAAAAGACGTCTTGAGGGCATTTGGAGGGCGAGCCGTTCTGAGTCTGACCGAACACAGGTGAGATCTCATATTAAGACTTACCTTGTGGCGATAGGGGCGGCGAAATCTTCGTATTTCTCCGCTCTTATTGCATCAGCAGAAAATCGGCCTGCCGCCCTGTTTAGAGTGACCCGCTCTCTACTTGAGCCGAGAGCGCGGGATGACCTCTTGCAGGGTAGAGCAGAGGAGTTTTCCCGATTTCTGCATGATAAAATCGCTCAGATTCGGGAAGGGCTCGACTCCAATTGGGTGGTCCCGGGGGAGGTGTCCGGGACAGGTCTTGAGAGTGTTATCTGGGGGGAGTTCGATCCTGTGACCGCTGAGGGTGTGGACAGGTTGCTGGGGGGTCTGAATGCCACCACCTGTTTATTGGACCCGTGTCCTTCCTGGTTGGTTTCGGCTGCCAGGGAGACGACACGAGGCTGGCTCCAGGGGATTGTCAACGCTTCTTTGAGAGAGGGGGTGCTCCCTACCGCCCTGAAGGCGGCGGTGGTGCGCCCCCTCCTCAAGAAGCCTTCCCTGGACCCAGCTATTTTAAATAACTATCGTCCAGTCTCCAACCTTCCCTTCGTGGTGAAGGTTGTTGAGAGTGTGGTGGCACGTCAGCTCCCCCAGTACCTGGAGGAAGCAACTTACCTCGATCCGTTCCAATCGGGCTTCAGGCCTGGACATAGCACTGAGACGGCATTGGTCGCGTTGGTTGATGATCTCTGGAGGGCTCGTGACAGAGGGTTCTCCTCTGTCCTGGTCCTATTAGATCTCTCGGCGGCTTTTGATACTATCGACCATAGTATCTTATTGCGACGGTTGGAGGGGTTGGGGATTGGTGGAACCGTCCTCCGATGGTTCTCCTCCTTCCTCTCTGACCGTTCGCAATTTGTGTTGGCGGGGGGGGAGAGGTCCACCTCTAGGCCCCTGGTTTGTGGGGTGCCTCAGGGGTCGGTCCTTTCTCCCCTCCTGTTCAACATTTACATGAAGCCGTTGGGCGAGATCATCCGTGGTCTTGGAGTGAGATGTCATCTGTATGCAGATGACACCCAGCTGTACATCTCCACTCCGGACCACCCCAACGATGCTGTGGGGACTATGTCTAGGTGCCTGGAGGCCGTGCGGGACTGGATGGGCGGGAACAGGCTTCGGCTCAACCCATCCAAGACCGAGTGGCTGTGGTTTCCGGCGCCCCGATATAGCCGGCTGACACCTATGCTGGCTATTGGGGGGGAGGTTCTGCCCCCCACAGAGAGGGCTCGCAACCTGGGAGTCCTCCTGGATGTACGGCTGTCGTTTGACCATCACATCGCGGCCGTCTCCAGGGGGGCGTTTCATCAGATCCGTCGGATCTACCGGTTGCGGCCCTTTCTGGATCGGGACGCCCTGCGCACGGTCACTCAGGCCCTTGTCACCTCTCGCCTGGACTATTGTAATGCCCTCTACATGGGGCTCCCTGCGGGGAGCATCCGGAGACTCCAGTTGGTGCAAAATGCAGCCGCGAGGGTGATTATGGGGGCGTCGCGTAGCGCCCATGTGACGCCTCTCCTGCGCGAGCTGCATTGGTTGCCGATGGCTCTCCGGGTTCGCTTTAAGGTTCTAGTTTTGACCTTTAAGGCGACCCATGGCATGGGACCAGGTTACCTTCAGGATTGCATTCTACCAACGTTCTCCAACAGGCCGGTGCGTTCCCACAGGGAGGGACTGCTCCGGGTGCCGTCGGCCGCTATGTGTCGTCTGGCGGCGCCAAGGGGTAGGGCCTTCTCTGTGGGTGCCCCCGCCCTCTGGAATACTCTGCCACCGGAACTTCGTACCGGCACGGACCTGAGGGCCTTCAGGCGCGCGTTAAAGACCTGGCTCTTTGAGCAGGCCGGCCTGGGCTGAAAGAATGATTTTAAATTTTGATCCTCATTTTAATTTAAATTGGGTTTTAAGGGTGGGGGGGGGTTTTTCTAATTGCAGCTAATTCTAATATTTAATTATTTTTTAACTTTTATATTTGTGGGGTTTTTAGATGAGCTGTTCACCGCCCTGAGTCCCTCGGGAGAAGGGCGGTATATAAATGTAATAAATAAATAAATAAATAAATAAATAAATAAACAGGGGGCTGTTCCGGGAGATAAGGCTGCCTTTTCTGTTACTCCAGTCTCCCCCCCTGAGGCTACTGCCCCTCCTGCATCCCCCGAGCTTGCTGCGCCCCCTCCCAACTCCACCATGGGGGTGGTTGCTACTTCTATAGCACAGGTTCGGAGTCAAGGTCTCCTTGATCCTGAGGAACTCGCAGAGTGCTCTGCTTTTCCTGTGTCGTTTATGCAAAATGCTGCAGGGCCCCCATTCCGTGTTACGAAACTTTGCCACTAAAGACTATCAGAGATTTAAAAACAGCTGTGGCCACTTATGGCATTCAAGCGCCATACGTTAAAGGGCTTTTTAATACTCTTGCAGCATCCTTTATTATGACTCCCCAAGATTGGAAGGACATATTGAGAATGCTCCTCACAGGTCCACAATATGTCATGTGGGAGTCTGATTTTTACAGGGAAGCCCAAAGCATTGTACAACTGGCTGCCATCCCCGCCATTACTGCTGATCATATTTCCGGCCACAATGCTCTTGCGAGCATTCAGGCTCAATTACAGCTCCCCCAAGCAGCGTTCCCTCTCGTGAACTTGGCTGCATTAAGGGCGCTGGATAAAACTGATGATTCCAGTGGAATCCCTATTGCCTCCTTTTCTAAGATTCACCAAGGGCCAAATCAACCCTATTCAGACTTTGTCGACGACCTTCGAAAGGCTGTCAAGAGACAAATTGCTAATCAAGCTGCACAGCAAGAACTTATGCTAAAGCTGGCAGTGGAAAACGCTAATGCTGATTGCCGCCGCATTTTGCAGCCTTTGGCGGCACGACCCGGTGCTATGCTTGCTGATTTTCTTAAAGCCTGTTGTATTGTGGGAACTAGCACCTATTCTATGGAAGCCCTGACTGCCGCCTTGCAGCAAGGCAGCCGCCCCTCCGGCAACTATTTTAACTGTGGAAAACCGGGTCATTTCAAGGCTCAATGTCGGGCTCCGGGGGGGGGGGGAGCTTCACGCCAAAAAAGTAACCCTCGTGTGAAGCCAAAAACTGTTTGCCCAAAGTGTAAGAAAGTTATCACTGGGTGAATCAGTGTCGTTCTGTTGTTGACCAATCTCCATCCTCCCCCTCGGGAAACTAAATTCGGGGCTTGTAGCCAGCCCCACCCAAAAGGCTGCACAGTGGGCGCCATTTCCTGCTTCTTTTCCGGCTTCTGTTGTTCTTGCTGCTGACGCATCACTTGACGCTGATTTCCCCAACACCTCCTACTTTATTCCCGCCTCCCTGGCCCAGCTTCTTTCCCTGCCCATTTCTGCTGTTTTGCTGCCCCATGAGTCATTTATGCTCCGGGACGCCTCTCTTCAGCCTGCTCTTTTGACATGTACAGAACTAACTTCCCTTAAATTGGAATTTATCCCAAACTTGCCCATTTCAATCAAAAAAGGGGACGTCATTGCTAAATTGGTGCTCCTGCCACCTGAGGGTGAGGAACCCTCTCTTAGGGTGTAAAATGATGTCTTGGCAATAACAAAAACTATGAAAGACTCCCGCCCCTCGATGGAATTTAATATTAAGGACCGCTATTTTTCTGGTATTTTAGATATCGGCGCAGATGTCTCAGTAATTCGAACTGCTGATTGGCCCGATGATTGGCCTCTCGAAATGACGCCATCAGTCCGAGGGATGGGAGGATTGCAGGCTGCACGAATCAGTAAGGATTGGCTCTCTGTCACCTCATCGCAAACATCTATGGTTGCCAAACTCGTCGTCCTCCCCCTCCACATAAATTTGTGGAGAAGAGATTTGATGCACCAATTCGGAGCAAAATTGAGCTTGGAGTAATGTCTGTTGTGAACCCCCTGCATTTGACTCTCAAAACTGATACCCCTGTATGGGTTGACCAATGGCCGCTAACTGCAGAAAAAGTGGCCTCCCTCCAAGAATTGGTAAAAGAACAACTTGCCTTACGCCACATTGAACCAATCTTGAGCCCCTATAACACTCCCGTTTTTGTAATAAAAAAGAAAAGCGGGAAATGGCTCTTCCTTCATGACCTGCGCATCGTAAGTTCAGTTATCCGACCAATGGGACCATTACAATGTGGTTTGCCAAATCCCAATTTGATTCCAAAAAGTTTTGATCTTATGGTTATTGACATAAAAGATTGTTTTGTTTTGTTTTTGCATTCTGTTACATCCAGAGGATATGTTATTATTTGCCTTTTCAGTTCCTGAAATTAATATGCAAAAACCCACTAGCCGTTATCAATGGCGTGTGCTCCCTCAAGGCATGCTCAACAGCCCCATCATGTGTCAGTTTTATGTTAATGCAATTTTAGAACCTTTTCGTTTAAAACACCCTCAATTCTTGGTTTATCATTAGATGGATGATATCTTGGTTGTTGCACCAGGGCCCAAGGGCACAGCTGCTGCTACCCTTCCCATGTTAGTAAATATACTAAGCGAGGGGCGTCTTCACATTGCACGGAAAAGGTGCAGACACAACAGCCATTTGCATACCTTGGCCATAAACTATTAGCCTCACATGCAGCCCCGGTATTTCCAACCATTCGATTGTCCCCCCGAACTACTCTGGTTCAATTGCAACAATACCTGGGAGCCATTAATTGGACCCGCCCGCATTTCGGGATTACCACGACCCAACTGGCTCCATTGTTTTCTGCCCTTATGCAGGGCAAGTCCCCATCCGATCCTATTATGTTTCCACAATTACAATTGAAAGCGATACAACAAATTGAAGCGGCAATGCACACCCATTGGGTGGATCGCTGTCTTGCAAATAAACCCTTATCCATTATTATTATTAATACACCATCCTTGCCTATGGCAGCTATTGTACAACACGAGGGATCTGTATACATTTTGGAATGGCTACATCTACTGCACACACCACGAAACACCATTAATCAGAAGCCAGCTCAGATAGCAGCATTAATAACTAAAGGGAGACTGAGGGCCAAGGCCCTGGCTGGAGTAGAACTCATGACGCTCTAGGTGCCATGCACCTTGTCCACATAGGAAGTGATGTACCTTAATTCGGAGCCCCTCCAAATTGCCATGACAGAATGGCCAGGGACCCTTTCCTGCCACCCTCCCTCTGACCCTCGTTTTCATTTCTTAAAACAAGTTCCGGTTTTGTGGGACTGTCATCAGAAATCAGCCCCTATTCAACATGCCATTATAGCCTTTGCAGATGGCAGTAAAACTCAAGGCACCTGTGCCTGGTTTTCCCAGGACAAATGGCATACAAAAGTCACCTCACCACAATCGTCCGCCCAACGTGCTGAATTGGCTACTTCTATTTTAGCCCTTCAGCAATTTTCTAGGGTACCTTTAAACTTGATTCTCGACAGTTTGTATGTCACCCAAATCATTAAAACAATTTTTCAGTCTTATCTATCCCCTTCATTGGACCCGGATCTTTTGTCATTATTTCTGACCTTGCAGACCTTGATACAAGACCGTACGCATTCCTATTTTGTTACGCATATTAGAAGTCACCAACCCTTTCCGGGTTTCTTACAGGAAGGCAACAATGTCGCGGACGCAGCTGCCTCCACTTCCTTGTTGCTCACTCTACTTCCATCAGAATAAAAAAGTGCTCATTAAACAATTTGGAATTTCGGCATCAGAAGCTTCAGCCATTGTTCAGCAGTGTGCTTCCTGTAGCAAACAAGCTCACTCATTACCAATGGGAGTAAACCTTAGGGGCACCGAGTGTTGTCAGATTTGCAAATGGATGTTACTCAATATCTTTCCTTCACCCCTTGGAAACATCTTCATGTTTCAATTGATACCTATTCAGGATTCATAATGGCAACTCCACAAAGGGGTGAGGCCACAAAGCATGTAATTAACCATTGCATTCGGACTTTTGCAACATTGGGACGCCCAGAAGAATTAAAAACAGATAATGGGCCCGCTTACACTAGCTCGCTATTTGCAGAGTTTTGTAACCGTTGGTCCATAGTCCATAAATTCGGTATCCCATACAATTCGCAGGGGCAAGCATTGGTTGAATGTGCCAATCAAACCTTAAAAAGGGCCCTGGACCGTTATAATATAAAACAGGGGAAAATCACCCCTGGCCTCCCAGCAGTGCAAGATAGATTGAACCTTTGTCTTTTTACCTTAATTTGTTAAACCTAACTGGGACCCATCCACCTCTGCCACAACCCGTCACTTTTCTGCCTCTCCAATTGCAGTTATCAATAAGCCACAGGTCTACTATCGACAGCTCCCTGATCCGAGCTGGAGAGGGCCAGCTGACCTGATCACCTGGGGAAGAGGGTACGCCGCCATCCAATATGACAGACAGACTATTTGGGTCCCAGGTAGACAAGTGAGGCCTTTTCATCAGAAGGAAAATGGCTCTGGTTAACCTAGCCCTGCTGTGCCATTTTTGCCTGTTATTGCCACATCCACACCATCCGGTGACACCACTCACTGTGCGCCCTGCATAAAGACTACTAAGCAGGGCGAAAAAATTACTCAGACATTGTTATATAGTACCCAGCTTGTTTGCAGACAGAAGGCGGCACAAACTTGTACATACAATGGCACCACTTATTCCATCTGCACTGATGATGGCCAGCGCAGATGTTATGATCCTGCAGGACCCACGCATAGATACACCATCAGAATTATTGCTGGAAATAAGCAGTTTGTGAACCATGACTTTTATAACCCTGCAGTGCCACAGACAGTCGTTTTTGACGCATGCGCTGCGATGGATGAGGAACCAAATGAGTGTGGTTCCGTCATGGAGACGAAGATACTCTCAAAATGAGAAGTACACTTGCGCTCGCACCAAAAACCAACATGATCAGGCACCTTCTGTGGGGACTGGAAATGTGTGGACTTTCAGTCCAGGGGGGTTACTGTTAGGCCTGAAACCATCCCTAAAGAAGTAAAAACAAAAAATTATATCTTGCTAGGATCCCCCCGCCGCCACTTGCTATCAACTCAATTGTAATCCAATTAATATCACATTTCCTGTCCCTATGAATTGGCTCACCTCACAACCTTGGAAAGGGGTAAATGATGAATACGGTTTAGGCATAGATGGAACAGACAGAGATCCGCAGGTAAAATTGAAAATTCAGATTACACGGCACCAGTTAGACCCTGAGAGCCACTCCCTATTTCATTCTTATTACCAAGAGATGCAAAAAACACAAGAATTGGTAATTCCTGCCCAAGCAAAGAACACCTTTTTAACCTTGGCAGAAACCATTGCAAAAGAACTTCAGGTTTCCAATTGCTTTGTTTGCGGGGGAACCAATATAGGAGAACAATGGCCCTGGCAAGCCCAAGAAGTGGACTATGATCACATTGAGGCAAGAGGCGTTAACAACACCTTTTTACAAATGGGAGATGAAATTTGGGCCATTACTACCAATTTAGTGGACAATGTTTGTTATCAAATAAATAAAACCAAGCATAGGACCTTTAATGCAGGAGCACTGAGATGCCTAGGGGCCTGGGATAATGGGACATGGTGGTCGGGAGAAAATTTGACCGCTCCTAACAAATCACTGGAAAGATTGCTAACATGACCTTTTTGTTGACCCCTGAGGATAAGAATGATCCCTGGGTCACACCTGAAGGGCTGTATTGGGTATGCGGTCATTTTGCCTATAATAGATTACCCAAATGCTGGTACGGCTCGTATGCATTGGCAGCCATTAGACCCAGTTTTTTCCTATTGCCACTCTGTCAAAGACAAGATCTCAGAGTTCCAGTATATGAGGAGCTAGGCAACGTTCGAAACAAAAGAAGTACCAAAGATATTCATAAGGGAAACTGGAAAGATAGTGAATGGCCCCCTGAACGAATTATTGCCCTTTACGGACCAGCAACATGGGCTGAGGATGGCACATATGGGTATCACACTCGTATTTACATGATTAACAGGATAATCTGGCTACAAGCAGTTGTCGAAATCATAAAAAATGAAACTATTCTAGCATTAACACACCTTGCAAAGGAAAGTTTTGACAACTCCAACACCCCAAAAATATTTTTCAGAAGAAGATCCCTGTTAAGATCCTTCGGCATTCTGTCAAGAAGAGTCTTCAAAGATATGTCGATTAAGGCACTTTTGAGTAATCGACAATTTGTGAGTGGCAGGAGATTTATTGCCCCCAAAAGATCCTCAGCAGCACAAATTAATGTGCCAACCTTGAATGCCATTTCAGATACTACATCATGTACTAATTATACACCTATTCCTGCAAAACCTCCAGTTGGCGTCCTCTGAGATGGTAGCCTGACTGTTCCTTCTACAACGGGTCAAATTAATCCCTCCGCAGCGAGTAACATCTTACCAGGAAGCTTCCCTTGATTTGATCAGCTAGGAAGAAATGGCCCCAAAGGAAGCAACACCAGCCCAGGGCACCCAAGGTTCCTTAGTAAATAAGTCCCAGGTCAGTGCCTCTGGGATTCCATCTATTTATGACACTGATTTATGTCAGAACAATTTTTGGAACCAGGAGGACGCACAGCTCTTCGACTTCTTTCGTGCGCTTCCACAACCAGAAAGGGCCCAAATCATAAAGCATCTGGATACTGTTAAATCCAAGCTCTGGAGTCTTTCACTACCTGATAAGGATTCCCTTGGACTCCAGGGAGTCTATACTGATTTACCAACAGAAGCTCCCTTGGCGCTCTTTCCAGAATGTCTAATTCATAAATTTGAAGATCCAAGGCTACCTCAAACTCCATCTTTGATGTTGCTGAATACTTGCCAGCTAAGCAACCAATTAATGCCAAAAGTACGAATTGGAGTGTGCTTAGAGCCCTACAGCTCCATGAACAAGGGTCACCTCCCCTCCCTACTTCCTTACCTTTGCCTCCTAAGTGGATAATCCTGCCACTTAACAACGGGTGTATCTTTTTGGATCTGAAAGGCACTCTGGAAAAAATTAATCACATAGAATGACTATTAAATCTGGCAAACCCCCCTGCACACTTAAGTGCCTTTTGTGGAACATAGCAGGTTGGGGGGAAGGTGTGGTATCGCAGAATTTGCCAACTATATTCACTCATTTGATGTGGTCCACTTCAGGAGACCTGGGCATGCGATAAGATATCCCTTACAGGGTTTACGGTCATTTCCTTGGCCACCACCAGACAATCTATGACAGGAAGACTTAAGGGTGGTTTAGCTTGCTTGGTCTCTACTTCTTTGAAAGTAGAGACAGTGGAGCTGCCCCCTGTGGCTCTTTAGCTATGGCGCTCCTAATTAAGAGAGGACATAGCAAATTGTTAGTGTTCAACATTTATCTTCCCCCGATGATGAGGCAAGCTGATATTAAGGCTCAATGGGGCATGCTGGAGAATTACATTACTTGTATGGAAACTAAACTCCCAGCGCTGTACATCTTTATAGGGGGCAACTTTAATGCCCGATTGGGAGTCCAAGTTCCCCCATTGATTGAGGCACTTTATTCCCAAGAAACCCTCCAGGCCATAGGACATCTGATTTCAGCCAGACATTCTAAGAATGAATTAACAAATTTTGCTGGCATTCAGTTAGCCCTTTTAGCAGCCCAACACAATAAGATAATTCTTAATGGGAGTACCCTAGGTGATCTAGCTGGTGAGTTTACTTTTAGTTCCTCATGTGGGAGTAGTGTTATTGATTTTATGTTGGTATCTCAGCTTCTTAGAAAGGCAGCCCATGCTTTTTATGTGGACTGCCTTACGGAGAGTGACCACTACCCTCTGGTTACAGTCATTGGGCTTTCCTCAAATATACATCTCCCTAGGAGTCCCCAGATATTAGATCCCTATGTGGCCTCGTATACAAGGAGGATCAAATGGTCTTCTAATACTGAAAGAAAGTTCCACTGCTTTTTATTATCTCCAGAGTATCTTAGCCTATACAATCAGCCTCTAACAAGTAGTGGCCCAGGGACAATCTCGGCCTTTGAATCAGTAATTAATAGTTTTCAAAGGGAGCTAGAAGCCGTCTGTGGCCAAGTGGTCCATATCATTCAAGAAGTAATTCTTGGTTTGACAAAGAGTGTCTGATGCTCAGGAACCAGATTAATCGAGTTTACCTGCTCTATTGTAATCAAGGGGATAAATGCCCACCAGAGGACTACTATTGTTTGAAACAGGAGTATAAAGGTCTAATTGCTAGGAAAAAGAAAACTAAAGAAAGAGAGAAGTGGGATCTATTTCTCCTCTCCATCCAGCAGAAGAACACTTGATTATTTTGGCAAATTGTTGCCAGCTCCTTGCCTGGTCATCAAGAACTCCCTCTCTGCTGTATTTCCAACAGAGATTGGGAAAACCATTTCTTGGCAATTTTCCAGGCGTCAACAAGTTCACCCATGCTTGGGCCACAGCTGCCTCCTGCAGTTCCTGACTGGCAACCCATGACTCATGCTGAGATTACTGACCTTATCTCCGAATTCAAGTCGGGCAAAGCCCCTGGTTCTGATGCTATACCCCCTGATCTGTTAAAATCCAATCCCAAATGGTGGATTCCTCTCTTAGCAAGACTTTTCATGCACACCAATATCTTGGCAGGATCCCTACCTCCTGGAGCTTAGCAATTATTGTGTCAGTTTTTAAACGAGGAAATAGGAACAACCCAGCTGACTATCGCCCCATAACTCTGCTCTCTATCATTGGGAAACTGTATGCTAAATATCTCCAATGTAGACTCCTCACTTGGGTTGAGGAGTCCAATATTATTGGTGCTAAGCAGATCGGGTTTAAAGCGGACTGTGCTACACTGGACCACTGCTTTGTCTTAGCACACCTGGTCGATAAATACACTACCACACCAGGTGGCAAACTTTTTACTGCTTTTATCGACCTAAAGTCAGCATTTGACCCAGTCCCTAGGAGACTGTTGTGGTCAAAACTGCTCAAAAGTTCTATTGATAGATGTCTTCTGTTCCTAATTAGATCCTTGTACAACCAGACCTCTAGCCAGGTCAGGTGTGGTTTGCAGGGTGAACTTTCATATCCTATCCTGATTAAGAACAGAGTAAGGCAGGGTTGTGTTCTGGCTCCTCTTTTGTTTATTTTGTTCTTATCTGACTTGGCCTTTCACATTGGACGTTTTGAGTCCCATGCCCCAAAGCTGTCAACTATGAAGATCCCGCTTCTCCTTTATGCTGACGATGCGGCCCTCCTTTCATTGTCAAGGCCAGGTCTGAAAAGATTACTTTCTGCATTTGGGTCTTACTGTGCTGAGAACCACTTGTCCATTAATTATGACAAATCCAAAGTATTGGTGTTCTCTAGAGCTGGAAATTGTATAACTGGGCTATCAATGGTAATGCTGTTAAGCAGGTTTTCCATTTCAAGTACTTAGGTATTCAATTTCAGAACACCGGTGCTTGGACTAGACATCGAACCTAGGTGCTGAATTCGGCCTCCTGTAGTCACCAGCAGATTTTAAGATTTTTTATATAGAAGGAGGCCAGTTTATTCTTTCTGCTCTGCATATTTACAAAGCCAAAACTTTGGCTCAAACTCTTTATGGAATTCCCATATGGATACAGGGCTTCAAGGATTGTATTGAAAGAACCCAGGCTGTCTTTCTTAGAAAACCTCTGGGTTTTCCTCCTTGTGTTGATTTTGCTCCGATGTACCTGAAACTGGGCACTCAATCAGTCGAATGTATGGTGTGGATTAACACCTTTAAATGGTGATTTCGGGTGCTCTTTCTGGCAGTTCCTGGTAGCTAACTTTCCCTGGCATATTTCTCATTGGGAGAGGCAGCTGATGAAGAAATTACACCTGCTACGGGGGATTTTTACGGGGGGATGCCCTGGGAGATTTAGGGTAGCCCAATGGCTTGTGGACATTGACTTGAAAAATCTATGAGCCAGAGCTAACAAAACCTGCTCCCTCTGATCTTCAGCCAATTTAATAATTACGGACTGAGGATGGCTTCCTATTTTTACACTCTAACCATTCCCAAGTATAGAAGAGCTTTCTCCCTAGCTCGCTTTAATGTCCTGCCTTCAGCACTACTAGATGGGCGATTTAAGAGGCTCCTGATTAACGAGCAGCTATGCCCCTGTGACAGAACTGAGGTTGAAACTGTGGAGCATGTCCTTTTATATTGTCCTATGTATAACGCAGGCAGATCTAAGTTATTGTCTTTCCTTGGAACAGATCCTTCTAGACCCAATGTTAGCAATTTGTTCTTATATTGTCTAGGGGATGGCTTCTCATACATCACTTCTCAGATTTCTTCAGATTTTTTTTTAAGAGCTATAACCATCAGAAGAGAATGCTGTAATTCCCCTTAGTCAAGTTTTTGGTGACCAATTGTTCATGATTATTTTTCCCATGTTCTTTTGTTGTACTTGTATTTTGGTCTATGACTGCAAATAGAGAGAGAGAGAATATATACATACATACATACATACATACATACATACATACATACATACATACATATATAGACACTTAATGATAGTCATAGAGTACAATCAGCAATCACATCATACTAGGAAACAGTCAATATAAATCATAAGGATACAAGCGACAAAATTACAGTCCTACAATCACAAGTGGGAGAGGATGGGTGATAAGGAATGATGAGAAGATTAATAGTAATAGTAGTGCAGACTTTGTAATACTTGAGCAGTGTTGAGGGAATTATTTGTTTAGCAGAGTGATGGCTTTTGGGGGAAAAAACTGTTCTTGTGTCTGGTTGTTCTGGTGTGCAGTGGTCTATAGTGTTGTTTTGAGGGAAGGAGTTGAAACAGTTTATGTCCGGCATGTGAGAGGTCTGTCAATATTTTCACAGCCCTCTTTTTGATTCGTGCAGTATACAGGTACCTGATTGAAGGCAGTTTGGTAGTAATTGATTTGTCTGGAGTTCTCATTATCCTCTGAAGTCTGTCTCTCTCCTTTAGGTTGCAGAATCAAACCAGACAGTTATAGAGGTGCAGATGTTAGACTCAATAATTCCTCTGTAGAACTGTATCATCAGCTCCTTGGACAGTTTATTTATTTATTTATTTTATTTATTTATTCCATTTATATACCGCCCTTCTCCCGAACAGAGAGCCCATCTAAAAACCCCACAAAGAATACAAAAGTTAAAAAATATTAAATTTCAATCGGCTGCTTGATAAAACTAACAACACCCCACCACCCCCCCTTAAAACCCAATTTAGAATTGATAAAATGGAGACCAAATTAAAACCATCTCAGCCAAGGCCGGCCTGCTCAAAGAGCCAGGTCTTCAACGCGCGCCTGAAGGCCCTCAGGTCCGTGCCGGAACGGAGCTCCGGTGGCAGAGTATTCCAGAGGGCGGGGCACCCACAGAGAAGGCCCTACTCCTCGGCGCCGCCAGACGGCACATAGCGGCCGACGGCACCCGGAGCAGACCCTCTCTGTGGAAACGCACCGGCCTGTTGGAGAACGCTGGCAGAATGCGGTCCTGAAGGTAACCTGGTCCCATGCCATGGGTCGCCCTAAAGGTCAAAACTAGAACCTTAAAGCGAACCCGGAGAGCCACCGGCAACCAATGCAGCTCGCGCAGGAGAGGCGTCACATGGGCGCTACGTGACGCCCCCATGATCACCCGCGCGGCTGCATTTTGCACCAGCTGGAGTCTCCGGATGCTCCCCGCAGGGAGCCCCATGTAGAGGGCATTACAATAGTCCAGGCGAGAGGTGACAAGGGCCTGAGTGACCGTGCGCCAGGTGTCCCGATCCAGGAAGGGCCGCAACCGGTAGATCCGACGGATCTGATGAAACGCCCCCCTGGAGACGGCCGCGATGTGATGTTCAAGCGACAGCCATACATCCAGGAGGACTCCCAGGTTGCGAGCCCTCTCTGTGGGGGGCAGAACTTCCCCCCCCGATAGCCAGCGAATGTGTCAGCTGGCTATATCGGGGCGCCGGAAACCACAGCCACTCGGTCTTGGATGGGTTGAGCCGAAGCCTGTTCCCACCCATCCAGTCCCGCACAGCCTCCAGGCACCTAGACATAGCCCTCACGGCATCGTTGGGGTGGTCCGGAGTGGAGATGTACAACTGGGTGTCATCTGCATACAGATGACACCTCACTCCAAGACCACGGATGATCTCACCCAGCGGCTTCATGTAAATGTTGAACAAGAGGGGAGAGAGGACCGACCCCTGAGGCACCCCACAAACCAGGGGCCTAGAGGTGGACCTCTCCCCCCCCGCCAACACGAATTGTGAACGGTCGGAGAGGAAGGAGGAGAACCATCGAAGGATGGTTCCACCAATCCCCAACCCCCCCAACCGTCGCAACAAGATACTATGGTCGATAGTATCGAAAGCCGCTGAGAGATCTAATAGGACCAGGACAGAGGAGAATCCTCTGTCACGAGCCCTCCAGAGATCATCAACCAACGCGACCAATGCCGTCTCAGTGCTATGTCCAGGCCTGAAGCCCGATTGGAACGGATCGAGGTAAGTAGCTTCCTCCAGGTACTGGGGGAGCTGACGTGCCACCACACTCTCAACAACCTTCGCCACGAAGGGAAGGTTGGAGACTGGACGATAGTTGTTTAAAATAGCTGGGTCCAGGGAAGGCTTCTTGAGGAGGGGGCGCACCACCGCCGCCTTCAGGGCGGTAGGGAGCACCCCCTCTCTCAAGGAAGCGTTGACAATCCCCTGGAGCCAGCCTCGTGTCGTCTCCCTGGCGGCCGAAACCAGCCAGGAAGGGCACAGGTCCAATAAACAGGTGGTGGCATTCAGACCCCCCAGCAACCTGTCCACACCCTCGGCGGTCACAGGGTCGAACTCCCCCCCAGATAACACTCACAAGACCTGCCCCGGACACCTCCCCCGGGACCATCCAATTGGAGTCGAGCCCCTCCCGAATCTGAGCGATTTTATCATGCAGAAATCGGGAAAACTCCTCCGCCCTTCCCTGCAAGAGGTCATCCCGCGCTCTCGGTTCAAGTAGAGAGCGGGTCACTCTAAACAGGGCGGCAGGCCAATTTTCTGCTGATGCAATAAGGGCGGAGAAATACGAAGATTTCGCCGCCCCTATCGTCACAAGGTAAGTCTTAATATGAGATCTCACCTGTGTTCAGTCAGACTCAGAACAGCTCGCCCTCCAAATGCCCTCTAGACGTCTTTTCCGGCACTTCATCTCCCGTAGCTCCTCCGTATACCACGGAGTCACATGGGATCTGTGCCGGGTCAGAGGTCGCAGGGGCACAACTCGATCTAGAGCCCCGGCGGCCAACCCATCCCAGGTCGCCACCAGGTCTCCAGACGAGCTGTGAGCCAGAGACTCAGGAAACGGCCCAAGCTCCCTCTGGAACCGCTCCAGGTCCATCAGGCGCCTGTGGCGGAACAATCTAAGTGGTTCCGCCTCCCTACGGTGGGGGGGGGGGTGGAACAGAAGTCCAACCTAAGGAGGGAATGATCTGTCCATGACAGGGTGTAATAACTAACTAGTTTGAGCTTTCTGAGTTGGCACAGAAAGAACATTCTTTGTTGTGCTTTTTTGATAACATTTTTGATGTTAGGTGTCCATTTTAGGTCATATGATATAGCAGAACCTAGAAATTTGAAGGTGTCTACTGTTGATACTCTGTTGTCTAGTATTGTAAGAGGTGGTAGTATGGGAGGGTTTCTTCTAAAGTCTACACCATTTCTACTGTTTTGAGTGTGTTCAGTTCCAGATTGCTCCATTACACCACGGGGCAAGTTGTATAACCTCCTGTCTGTATGCAGATTTGTTGTCTTGAATGAGACCAATCACTGTTGTATCATCAGCAAACTTCTGTACAGATATCGGATGTGATTCACCTGATGCTTTCTGTCTGTTAGGAAGCTTATGATCCACTTACAAGTGTGTTCAGGGACCACTAGTTGGTTTAATTTACTTTGAAGAGTGTCTGGAATGATGGTATTGAATGCTGAACTGAAGTCTACAAAGAGGACTCTTGTGTAGGTATTTGGAGATTCAAAGTGTTATAGGATGTAATGCAGAGCCATGTAAACAGCATCATCTGTTGATCTATTTGCTCGGTATGCAAACTGCATGGGATCTAACAGCGGATCCATGATAGTTTTCAGGTGGGACAGCACAAGCCTTTTAAAGATTTTCATAACTACAGATGTTAGAGCAACTGGTCTGTAGTCATTCAGTTCCTTGATGGAGGGCTTCTTTGGCACTGGGGTGATGGTAGAGCATTTGAAGCAGGGAGGAATATAACACATATCTAGTGATCTATTGAAGATTCAGGTGAAAATGGGGGCCAATTGGTCAGCAGAGACTTTTAAGCATAATACGTCTTGCTGCTATTATCATATATAAGAACAAAAAAATCCATTTTTCTTACTTTGTACATCAAATCTAGAAGAAAAACTTCTGCCATAGTTGTATATATTTTTTGAGAAGTCTCTCAATTAAAATATATATTTGATATCACTATTTCTTAACTTTTTACATATCCACCAATAATAAAAGGTACCTTCAGATGTCTATATTTCCAACATACATTTAACACATCCTTATACATTTTTGACAATACATCTTTAAGTTCTCTCTCATATTATGATTCAGTGTAAATTTTAATCCTTTACTCCACGTATTTTCCCATTGATAAGCAGTATGCCACATGCAAAGGTATTTTTGCCCATTTACTTATATTTTCTATATATTAATTTCCAATAATAATTGATACATCTTAGCAATAGCATATTTATCACAGCACATAAATCTAATTCAGTTTTTTTCTTTCATAAAAACCAAATTCTTCTTGACCAGTTTAAACTTCTGTCAAGTAGGCATAAGCAAGCCATTGTCAGTTTCCTTTCTGGCTTTTCTCTAGTTTTTAATTTATGTTCTCCTTCAAAGAAAGTCAATAAATCTGTATTGCTCAACCAAGTTTGTGTAGTTATCATTTTTCTCCTAAAATAAGCTTCCTGGGGGTGACAACCATAAAGATATTTTAGGACTCAATCTTATTTTATATCTATTCCAAACACTCATTATGGCACACCTAACAAAATGATTTTGAAAGTCTATATTAATCTTGACTGTGTCATATCATAAATAGTCCTGCCACCGAAAGCTCAGATCTTGTCTTTCCAACTGCAATAACTTCCTTTTTTTCAGGGTCACCCAATCTTTCATCCATACCAAACAACAAGTGGCAGAGTATGATTTTAAATCCAGTAGACCTGATCTGCATCTATATTTGGCAGTTTGCAGCATTTTATATTTAGCTCTTGGGGATTTTTTTGTCCTGTCATGCAAATTTATAAATATCTTTTTGTCATTGTTTAAATGGTGCATCAATAGTCAATACTGGTATAAAAATAACATCCTAGATGACACACTCATCTTAATTCACTGAAATTCTCCCAACAATAACAATTATAGTAAGTCCTCAGTAAGTCCTTTTTAATATCATTTTAGTATCATTGACATAGTTATTCTGAAACAACATACAATCTATATAGGTCGATTAACCTTTAGGTAATTTGACTTTCTTAATTTAAAAGCCCATATTTTTCATCAGCATTTCTTGGACTTGTATCATATTTTTAACCAACATATTTGGTTTTTGTTTATTTTCTTTAAAGCCTGCTATTGCACCACAATTCTTTAGTTTATTTATTTACCCTTTAACCTTCTGAAATTCTTGTGGAATCCAAACTAAGTTATGATTAATAACCTTCAAATCTCTTTTTAACTTTTCAAATCCGACATTTTCTCAACCCGTGCCATGTCTGTATTCAAAATTTCTAGAACTAAATAAAAAGCAAAGGAGATAGACGACATACTTGTCATGATTTCTTCTGGATTTCACATGGTTTACTTAAATCATCACTAACAATAATATGTGCCTTTTGGGATGTGGATATTAATTTGATTTATTAAATAAAATTCTCTCCTAAATCCATATCTTCCAAAATTTTAAATATAAAAGACCAATTCAAATGGTCAAAAGCTTTCTCTACAAAATGAAAGATCAATTCTGCTTGTTTCTCGTTATGTTATTGCAAATGTTACATTCAACACAATCCTCATGTTCTGTTTAGGTAAAAATCCACACTGATCATCCTGAATAAAGTTCTGTAAAATCTTTTTTAGCCAATATTGTTGTACATATTTGTAATCATTATTCAATCATGAAATTGTTCTTGGTTGAAGAATAATCTTGATTGTTAGACCCTTTCTTAAAGACTTATAATTTTTATAAGGCCATATAGAGATGAGACAGCTAAAGGATGCCCTTTTTCCTTCTGAATTCACTGTGCTCAAAAAGGAATTTTTATTTCTATTTTTGTATTTATTTACCATTTAGGAACCACTCATCTCTCTCACAGAGGAGCTGTGATTAGTAACCCAGTGGTGAATTTTATATTAGAACATTTGAATTTGAACATTCATTGAATGTTCAAATCACTGATAATCAGAAAGTGACCACTTGATTTTGAGAAGACTCTGCTAAACAAATTTAGTTTTTAGAAAATATATTTTGGCATGAGGATCCATTATACAAAATAAGGATTAATATTGGTTAATAGTTCTAGCTAGTGATCCAGTCAAACCTTTATTCACGTAGGTCATTTGAAAACAAAATAACCTAATCAAATCAGACTGAGTTTTATACTCTTAATGTTCAGTCCACAAAGATTACAGAGGTTTCTCACTGTATAAGCAACAATTCTTCTATGGATAGAGGTGTTCATAACTGAAAGTCTGCCCTTCCAGAGGATTGAGAAAATGTTTTTTTTTTCTTTAAACTATCAAGATAAGTGAACAATATTCTTATTTTGTAACAAATCCCTAGGAATTTGTAATACCTTACTATTGTCAACTTGGGCTGACAAGAGTACATGAGTACATCTAAAATAATAGTTATATTCTCTCTGAAAAAACTTTTGTGCATAGTTCAAGAGCCTTCAAGAAGGGTGGTGGCCAGAGTCAGGGTAGGAATCATATCCATAGTTAACTGATGATGTTGTCAAATGCCTATTGCAAAGAAAACTAAGGACTCACAAAACAATTGCAGCAACTGATTAATATGTGTGAAAATACTATTTCATTTGTCAGCTTTCTTATGAAGTATATTCCATGCCATGTACCTGGGTAAGTAATTGCAGAAGATATGTGGAATTAGGTCTTATTGGCCTGAAACAGTGAGGATGATTGTTCTTATCCAAAATACATAATTTTATTATTCTGCTTCACACATCTTAACACTCTTGGCAAGGAAATCAACATTTCTGGAGTATATAACTGTAGTAGAATACATCGTTTGTTGTTTCATAATTGTCTACACTTAGGCAAGAAAAAACAAAAGTACACATATAGACTGGGTGAAACCAGGCTCAATAGCAGTAACTGTGAGAGGGATTTTGGAGTCTTAGTGGACAACCAGCTAAATATGAACCAGCAGTGTGCAGCAGCAGTCAAAAAAGCTAATGCAATCCTAAATTGAATTAACAGAGGGATACAATTGAGATCAAGTGAGGTACTAATACCACTCTATAAAGCCTTAATAAGACCTCACCTAGAGTACTTTATTCAGTTTTGGTCACCACATTAAGATGTTGAGACTCTAGAAAAAGTACAGAGAAGAGCAATCACGATGATTAGGGAACTGGAAACTAAAACATATGAAGAACGGTTACAGGAACTGGGGTTGGCTAGTCTAGTGAAGAGAAGGACCAGGGGAGATATGTTAGCAGTCTTCCAATATTTGAGGGGCTGCCACAGAGAGGAAGGGGTCAAGCTATTTTCTAAAGCACCTGTAGGCCAGCAAGGAAAAATGGATAGAAACTGAACAAGGACAGATTTAACCTGGAAATAAGGAGAAACTTTCTGACAGTAAGAACAATCAATCAGTGGAACAGCTTGGCCTCGGAAGTTGTGGGAGCGCCATCACTTAAGACTTTCAAGAAGAGATTGGATTGCCATTTGTCAGAAATGGTATGGGGTCTCCCGCTTGGGTGGGGGATTGGACCAGATGACCTACAAGGTCCCTTCCAACTCTGGTTATCTGTTATCTGTTATAATTAGCTAACATCATAAATGAAACATACTTTCACTATGAAATGCTAATCTACAATTCAGTATAACTTTATATTTGTATTAATATGTCTTTGCATGTGCATGTGGTATGTTTGAGTGAGAATATGTGTGTGTGTGCATGCACATTTATATGTATAAAGGGTATTCCAAAAGTCATGTCCCCATAGCCAATCACTATTCTATTTTTTTTTCAAAAATAGTTCAAAATATAACTGTACTTGGGAATGTTCAAATGCCATGCATCAAACTATAAAGAAGCACATAGAAGAAAATAGAAAAAAAAAATTGAACATTTAATGTAATTGATAAAGTAAATTGTCTGTTGGCCCTGATTTAGAAGAGAGAGAAAGAGAGAATTTAAAATCCTGCCCTACAATTGAGTTCCAGAAATACACATATAAAGGGGGACAGCTTTTATTTAGTAGTAGATTGAAACGCAGTAAGTCAACTCATTAATATGGGTAACACTAATTTCAGCTAGTCACAGAAACTATAATCCATTTTTAAATAGGAGAAAAGCTAAAGCAAGGAATAATGAAATGCCATCTTCATCCACACCTGTCTTACCTGCTAGTTTCTGCTAGTCTTCTATTTCCTTCTATCTCTCCATGCTTCAAGGCCTTATAACAGCCATGTGCGGAAGGTTAGCTGGGTCCTTTCCTCTGAAGTGAGTCTTCTGGGATATTAGTAACAACGAATTATTATCCTGCTGTGTGAGGAAACTCACACACAGAAAGTAAAACATCCAGACAATCCTAAAGTTGAGACCTTCTCCTTTTTATTTATGCCAATAATAGCTTTTGAAGTTGGCAACGTGACCAGATTTGTTTTTCCGCCAGAGTGATCTCTTTTTGGATTGAAGTTTCCTTATTGTTATGGATAATCTGCTTTTTTTTGGGGGGGGGGGGATTGTTATTGATACATATAGTTTGATGATTCTTTTGACTTCAAATAAAAATATGTTGCAACGGTCTTCAACTGTATTGCATCCAGTGAATAGAGATTGCCAATCAAGGAATGAGAGATCGTTGTCTATAAGATCATAGTTGCCTTTTTTGAAGTTATAATTGGGGATTACATCATTGTGATGATTTTTGTGTGGGCGTATGTTGAGACAAAAGTCAATCATATTGTGGTCACTGTTAGAAAAGGGTTCTTTAATCTGTGTTCTGTAAATTAAATTCAAACTATTGCAGAAGATGAGATCGAGGCAGTTGTTAAGTCTAGTATTGTTGGCTACTAGTTATTCCAGTCCCAGATTTGTAATAGCATTGTAGAAGGTTGCATGTATGGGTTCAGTTGTACATTCGTTTAGGGTCCAGTTAATATGAGGTAGATTGAAGTCACCAAGAAAGATAAAAGTGTGTGGGCAGAATGTTGCCCATGTTAGTAGTGAATTTCGCTTGTTTTCATGTTTGATGTCATAATCAGGTGCTCTGTAACATAGTAAGAATCAAAATGTGATATTTAAGGATAGTTCACAGATGATGGTGTCAGGAAGAGCAAGCTCCTGGGTAACTTGGATGTTTTTTAGATGTAGCGACTTTTTATAGAAGATAGCAACACCACCTCCTCTACAAATTTCACAATCTGATCAGTAAACATGATAGTTTCCTACTGTGGTAATGGAGTCAGGGAGAGATGCGTTGAGCTATGTTTCACAGACAAATATGATGTCAAATTTAGCCACATTTATTAAGAGGAGAAAATCAGTATTTTTGTTGCTCTCCTAATTTTTTTTCAATCCCATTAGATGCCCTGGCTATTGACATTATCTAGGATTTGCTATTATGTTTAGTTTATTATTCAATCAAGTTAATTCAGTTTCTGGCATAGCCAATACATTATAGGTTGTATATAAGAGATTATAGGTAGATTGAGCAATTGCCATCTAGTTGTATTTGGGGACATCTGACTTCAAGTTTCTACTCAGACCTACAATTGAACAAGAATATAATTATGAATAAATATGAATAGATATGAACTGTATGAGAATAAATGTTGTTTATTCAGATGATAGTTTACTGAATGGTAACTTGATCCCCTCCCACAACTTTACACATAGAATCAAATGCATGTCTGTTGATGGCATAGATAGGAGTTACTTCAAGATAAGGGTTTATACAGTTACAAACTTTTATTTACACTACTAAAATGGGGAGAAGGAAGGTGGGGAGAGGAAGGAAGTATAAATAGATTATAGATAACAAAAGTCAGATACATAAATAGACAGATTGTTGGTCTTTACATAAAATTGAAAGGAGGAGGAGGAGGTGGTAGCAGCTGGAAGTGACAGTGAATATAGTTGAAATTGATATATAATAACAAAAAGCAACATGTTAGCACCCTTGAGCAGTTATTTATGGCACAATTTGTTTGAGAATTTCTTGAGGATCTTGATGATTCCATCCAAAGTGTAAAGGCAGATTATGAAGAAGTTAGGAATGTTAAATCTAAAATGAGAAAATTATTAATTAATCTGTTGGTTTATCCCTTCCCACACTAGGGTTAAGAATTATATCTCAGCTTCACTTGGAATTGAAATTTAGCTGAATAATATCTAGAAGTTCTGGATAGAGCAATTTGGTCTAATATCAGTATCTGAGATATTTAAGTAAATGACAGACCCAGGAAATACACTAGACCAGAACACATGTAATTTAAATGAGACTTCAGACAACATCTGTGAGATTCACAGGCTGCCTGTTGCTTTTTGGGAAAAAACAGTGAGCATGCCAGCTGCTGGAAAGAAGATAAGAAATTCACTTAAATCATTTGACCAACTGATAACAGAAAGAGTTCTATACATTATAAGAATTTAATGAAAAGGTCTTCTCTTTTTGGAGAGACTATCAAAATTTGCAGAAATAATGCTCAACTACGTATTTTCTGCAATAAAAATAAAGAAGACGTATGTGTAAATGTGTTCTTTTCTGCTTTTAAAATAGCAACTTGCATAATTTGTTTGCATGAGCTATTTGGCATATTGCATTTTGTTATGGTTCTTTTCTTGATGCAATTAGACTAATGGTTGAACTAGCAATGGAAAAAGTGGGATTTACAAACCAACCAAGATTTATTTAATAGCAATCATCTTTGCTTTAGGGAAAGGTAAATTCTAGTTTGAATCTTGTAGCTATTACAGATAAAATCCAAGGTTTTATGAAAACATTACAATACACCTTTCCCATACTTTTACTTGTATATCTAGTTGCCATTCAGAGATGCAGCATCAAGACATCATTAGAATGCCATGTAGAATGTCATTGTCTATTGAATGAAATATTTTTCAATCTTCAATATTTTTCAATCTTCAATTAATGGTGCAATCTTAATTGCACTGAAATCAGTGGTGTTTATTTCTCTGGGCAGATTCCTGCTGTTTCTACAACTGGGGATGATACTGAACAAAAGGGCTAATGAAAATAAAAATAACTTCTGCACCATAAAATATGAGGAGACTATTTCATTTTCCAGTGGGATCTTTTTTCATAAAGGTCCAATTTAAATTCCCTAGAGAGCATATGGACAATTTTCCTCCTCCTCCTCCTCCATGATACATACATGAAAGCCGTGTCAGTGATTATTTGCAACATATTTAGAGCTGTGATGATGCAGAATTGCAGGCTAACTCACTGCTCACTTCAAGAGTTCAGTTCTGAGTGGCTCAAGGTTGACTCTGCCTTCCCTCCTTCTCAGATTGATAACATGAAAATCCAGATTATTAGAGACAATATGCTGAGTCGGTAAACTGCTTAAAGAGGCTGTAATACACTGTGAAGTGGTGTATAAGTGCTATTGCTATTTATGGATATAACGAGTGGTGTGATTCAAAAATTTGTCAACCGGTTCTGTGGGCATGGCTTGATGGGCATGGCAGGGGAAGGATACTGTAAAATCTTCAGTCAAAGGTGGTATTTGCCGATTCTCCGAACTACTCAAAATTTCTGCTACTGGTTCTCCAGAACTGGTCAGAACCAGTTGAATACCACCTCTGGATATAACTCCACATAACCATAATGCCATAATTTCTCCTGCAATCATCATCATCATCAAGAAAGCAGCAGCAATAGCTAGAATCAATCTACATAGGTTGAAGGCCTCTGTGCTGAAAGCTATGGATTTCAGTATACCATGCTGTCCAGTATGGATTATCCAGTATGGATAAGTTTTTCAACAGATGCCACAGGTCTACAAATTTAACACAAAACATAGGTAAGCAGATATATTTTTTAAAGGTTCTAAAAGCTAATAGGTTTTGGCAAACTATAATGGAGTAGGAAAGAAGATTAGCTTTTACTGAAGGTATCATGATCAATCTAAAGAGATAGGTTTGGGACTTCTAATGTTTCCACACAACATTTTTGCTATAGCAGTCATCCAACTTTAATCAGATCTCTTCATTGTCAAATGTTTCAGATGAATTGGCTAATTATTGGAAATTTTCTGTTCAAAACAGAAAAAAACTTATGGAAAAAGCAGCTGCAGCTGAAAAGTTCATTTATTATCAAGAAGATATGGAGCAAAAAAATCCAGATTTTTTTAAAAAATGACTATTCTTGAGGGGAAAATGATGAGTTCATTTGTATGCATTCTAAAGAGTAGCATTAATCACATTTTAAAGAGGGTTTTGGCATGAACTACAAAGACATGACTAAGAAACGAAAGAGCAACAATGAACAATTTCCTACTACTGGCCGTTCCAATCAGTGATTTCTTTAATTCATCTTCTCATAGCACAAGTGATTTTAAATTGCTGCAATTGTCATGCTGACTATTCTGCCTGCTTCAGGTAGAACCATAAAGCGGAACATTTATTTCTGCCTGAAAATGAGCTTTAATACAGACAATGATAAGGTGAAATTGGTCAACTCTTAACTAAAACGATGGTATCACATCTCTAGGATCACCTCATCCAGACATTGTACATGCTCCAGTACACAGAGATTCTCACAAACAGAGCTCAGTCCTACTCAGAGAATACACAATCCAATATAAAATGAAGAAAGTAAGAATGTGTGTGTGTATGTATATGTATATATGTAGATACATATTATATGTGTGTGTGTATGTGTGTGTGTGTGTGTGTATCAGTTTATTCATGTTTCCAAAATATCCACCAAAAAAGACTTATTTTGAATCACCATACCATGTGAAATTTTGAAACAGAACATCATAAGCAATTCAAGACAATCTAAAAATGTATTTCCAGTGGCATTTGGAAAAAGTCTGATGCACTAATATCAACACTATGAATTGTATCTATTAGCTCATGAGGAATGGTCTTTGATAGTCTTTGATGGTCTCCAAAGTGATTGTCTCTAACAATTCCACTTAACTGAGTTGTTTAGCAGTTTGGTAATTGTATTCTGCACCAGCTGTAGCTTCTATACCATCTTTAGAAGCTGTCTCATGCAAAGTCAAGGAGATTCCTAGATAAATCCCTGGAACCATGTAAATACATTGTACTACAAATTACCCAGACAAATGAGAATTATAGTCCAATATATTTAGAAGACATGAAATTGAAAATGGCTACTTGAAGGATGAATGAGTGTTCTACTTTTATTACCATAAGGTCATAAAAATCCTGTAGAAAGAATAAAAATGTACGGTATTTCTTTACTGGCAAGCTCAGAATATTTTGGCTTGTTTTTGATCAACATTGTCAATCATGTTTCAGGGCTGGCATGGTTCAATCTGATCACTGGAATTCTGTATGATTTGACCTTGGAAATCATATCTTTCTATTTCCTATGCATGCTGGGAGCAAATGTTGGCATGTGTGATATAAATTATGATTTACATGTACTGCTACAATTAATAGATCAGTTGCAGTGGTGGGATTCAAATATTTTTACCACCAGTTCGGTGGGCGTGGCTTGATGGGTGCGCTTTGTGCATGTGCACACACTTTGAGTGCATGCCTGTGCCGAACATGCATTTTGTGCAGGCACAGAGGCGTTTGCACAGGAGCAGAGATGTTCTAACTCACCTCCTGCAAGCCTGCACTCTCCCAGTCACTTCAGCAGCTACCACACAGCACTCTGCTGTGCCACACAAAGCAGCTGTGCTTCAAATTCAGATGATAACAGTAAGTATGGGAGCCCAGGCAGGTGGGTGGGCCCAACAGCAGAGCAGCGGAGAGAACCGGTTTAGTCTCCGCTACTAATTGCCACTAATGGCTTGGCAGAACCGGGCCAAACTGGTAGAATACCACCACTGATCAGTTATCAATTTACAGTTTATAATGGCAATTATGTAATGAGATCATTCAGGTTTGTAACTAATGCCAATGCTTCTTTTCACTAATTTGATGTAATAGAATTCTCAACATTTGAAGCGTTGGGATAACCAAAAATAATGAAATCTGAATCTGGCAGAGAGGTATTTTGAATGGAATTAGGTAATTCTACTTAAATTTCATTTATATATTTGTTCCAGGTCTTTGCAGTTTTCTAGGCAAGATTTCAGAAATGATTTCCCATTGCCTGTTTCCTAGAGGTGAGAGAAGTGATTAACCCAAGATCATTCATCTGGCTTTGGGCCTAAGCCAGGACTAGGACTTTCAATCTCTAGCCTTGTGCCTTAACCTCTATACCGGGGTATGAAGCTCAATTTCACTGAGGGCATGACAGTTGTGTTTGACCTTAGGGGGGACAGGTAAGTATGGCCAGGGTCATACCCACTTGCATCACTCATGTTGGAGACACCTGTGATGGCTGGAATGCTCTGCCAGCAAAAACTGAGCTCTGTTTTCATTAGCAGATAATTGCAGAAGGTTGTCGCAGCTGAAAACAGAGCATAGGAGGACTGCACACAGTTCACCCAAGTGCCATTTTTTCTGGCAGAGGCACTGTGGGCTGGTCCTTCACTGTTTCAGGGAGGCCCCACATGTCTGATCTAATCATCCCATGGGCCAAGTGTAGTCCCTGGGCCTTAATTTTGACACCCCTGCTCTATACCAAACTGGACCTCAGTTCTACCAATACTTTGTTTTCCAATTGCTAGATTTTATATGATGATTGTAACCAAACAATTTATCCACTTGAATACTATAGCAAACATTCAAGAGATTTAGGTTGAACAGGGCTCTATACTGCAGCCAGTAACTTTAACCAATGAAGACTTTGGTGGTTCAATGTGCAGCAGCAGCCAAAAAAGTTAATGCAATCCTAAGTTGTATTAACAGAGGGATACAGTCAAGATCAAGTGAGGTACTAATACCACTCTTTAAAGCCTTAGTAAAACCACACCTAGAGTACTGCATCCAGTTTTGGTCACCATATTATAAAAAAGATGTTGAGACTCTAGAAAGAGTACAGAGAAGAGCAATCAGGATGATTAGGAGACTGGAGGCTAAAACATACAACAACGAACAGTTGCAAGAACTGGGCTTGGCTAGTCTAGTAAAGAGAAGGACCAGGGAGACATGATAGCGGTCTTCCAATATTTGAGGGGCTGCCATTAAAGTGCCTGTAGGCCAGCAAGGAATAATGGATGGAAACTGAACAAGGAGAGATTTAACCCTGGAAATAAGGAGAAACTTTCTGACAGTGAGAACAATCAACCAATGGAACAGTTTGCCTTCGGAAGTTGTGGGAGCGCCATCACTTGAGACTTTCAAGAAGAGATTGGACCGCCATTTGTCAGAAAAGGAGTAGGGTCTCCCGCTTGGGCGGGGGGTTGGACTAGATGACCTGCAAGGTCCCTTCCAACTCTGATTATCTGTTATCTGTATCTTGTGTATGAAAACAGTTCCTCTTTTCTTCGACCAATAGGTTTCAGATGAATAAAGATAATTTATGGCCAGGAATAAAATAGATTCATGTATTTTTTGGAAACATAGATTTAACCAAAAGATACTTAAAATATCCATTCTCAAATATACATCAAGAGACCGCCTCCTCCACCTTTTAAAGTCCTCACTGGCTTTGTCATCATCTCTTTGAAGGTCTCCAAAGGCCCACATGCCATCCTCCGCAACTTTACCAAGATAGTCCCTAATAATTATCAGTAGCTTCCTTAGCAATTATCACAACCTTAATACACATCACTGTTCATGCAAATGAATATCAAGGCTTGCACGTATCTCTTAATGTCTTAAATACCCACAGAAAATTTATATAAATTATAAAGCAAATAGTTTAGAATAGTCAGAAGTTTTACTGCTCAGCCAGGCAGATATGTAAAGGAGATTTTTGGGATTTATAAAATCTATATATATAAAAGCAAAATACCACTCATGCAGCATCACAAAATCTCTAGAACTGTAAAGCCTACAAACTTGAAATTTGGCACTTATGTTCATCTTGGCTTCTAGGTGCTTACTAAGAAAGGATTTTTTGAAATGACCATCAGAGCATTAGTATTTCATATATTATTATTATTATTAACCCCCTCCCTACCTGAAAAGAAATCTGTTCCAAATGCAAAGCACAAGCATAGGAGAGGACTTTCAGTTTCAGTTTTAGTTTCATAGCACCAAGCAGCTTTTAATACAAAACAGTTGAGCTAAGCCATGCCCTTGCTGTCTCCTCCTTGCTTAAACAGCAAATACTCTTTCAGTTTTCAAACAGCCCTCAACTCTCTCACATACTTACAGGATGCTACCCAGATGAATACCGATAGATGCTTTAGGCAGAGGCAGAATTTTTTTCTCTTATTTTCCTCCTGAAAAGCTAAGCCTGACCACCACAGGTAACAAAGCATGAGTATCTAGCTAGTAAATTTATAGTTTCATGTTAATGAATTAAGAATTAGCAAGGTATTTTGTATTTCCCTTATCTAATTTTTCTTTCACTCTGTAAAAAATTAATTTCTGTATAAGATCAACATATAACAAAGAAATATACCTCCACACCCCCCACATCGCCACACACAATGCACTTACAAAGATCAGAATCATGAAAGTCATGATATTCTCCTTTTACTTCCCACTCAATGGAAAGGAAATTTGGATTTTGAAGAAACAGAATAGGAAGAGTATTGGTATCATCAACTTTTGGCTAGAATAAAACTTCTGAGGATATAACCAAGAAACAAACCAATGTGCCATTGAACAAAGCAACCTAGAGTTTCATTTGAATTACAAATGTCTAGGTTCCTATTCTCCCACTTCAGACACATGATGCAAAGACCCAAATTTCTGGAAAAGTCTCTTAACACTGGAAAATATGAACCATGAAAACTGCTTAGCTTTAACATACTTTGTAACAATTTTTATGATTTTGTGCATGATAAAACAGATACATACAAAACATACTAAAATGTGAACAGGGGATCGCTAGCAATTTATGGTATTTCAGGTTTTAAACCAGATTTAGGTAGCCCTTGACTTATGACTGCAATTGGAACTTCGGCAGTCATAAGTGTGAACTATTTTTTTTCAAATGAGGTGCTGAAACTGATTGTGAAGTAAAACCTTTACTTTGCATGCAAAGGGAAAATTACAAAACATTGCATAACAGCTAAACTGTAAGTGCTTTATGAGTGGTAAAGCATCCATTCCTGGCCTGTAATGTCAAACAGCTTTTAAGCAGAATAACAGAGTTGGAAGGGACTTGGGAAGTATTCTAGTCCAACCCCTTCCTTAAGCGGGAAATCCTATGTAGATAATAAACTGAAGACTACCTGTATAGGCATCTTATTTCCCAAAAGCTATTTTTTTAAAAAAGTGCTGTGAGTACTACTGTCAAGAAGATAGAATAGTTTCAAGAAATACATACAAACAGCAATGTTACAATACATAAAACAACCTGAAAACCTTGCCCTCTCTCACACTCATATCACAGCTCCCCTCATTTTCACCTTGCCCTTCCAGTAAAATAAAAAATGCCATCTTCAGTACTGCTTTAAATAGTGAAGATTTTCTCCACTCTGTTAAATGATAATGATCCCTGTTATATGGTAAATGGAGTCACTCTTCCTGATAAATGGAAAGGATGCTCCTTTGATCACTAGAATTTTCTTCATTCCTCTCTTGCAGTGCTAGCAAAATGCCAGCTGCAAAGGCTATTTTGAATCTGCTCGCAATTTTGGAATTAAATGCACTGTAATTGGTTTCTTTTACATGTCTGGTAATCTTGTTAAGACAACTCATTAGGTGCCATGGCAATTGGAAATTAGTAGGTTTCAGAACATGTATATTTCCTTTGTTTACACCAATTATTGGTAAATGAGGCAGTTGTACTTTAAAGAGAAAAGTAACTTTTGAGAAGTTTTTTCTCATGTCTTAGAATATTTTTAAAATACATAATTATTTAGAAAATAATCAGAAGTCATATAAAATAAGTAGCAAATTTATGCTACGTTATACGGTCAGTCCAAACATTCACTTTTGCTTAAGAATCATCAAATAAATTCATAAAAAGAACAGAAAAGGCTGTGTGTGTGTGTGTGTGCGTGTGTATGTGTTTGTATGGGCAGCTAGGTAGTTAGAACCATCAATTCAGAGAGGAGGATTTGAGGTAGCTTTTCAAAAAGAGCATTTGAATCCTTTCTCAATTAGTTATATTTACTATCTATTACTAATAGTTCCTTTCCAAACAGATAGTTAGATTTAAGTTGGAAAAAAGTGTAACAGTAGGATATGGCCAATGTAGATAGAAAAAAGATTTATACATATATATATATAATTTTTATTTTATTTATTTATTTATTTCGTCAATTGCTTACAAGATAATAGTTATAAGTAAAAACATAGTTATGAATACATGGATATTTATAAGAAAAATAAAAAATAAACAATAGGACAGGGATGGTAGGCACGTTGGTGCCCTTTTGCATGCCCCCTACAGACCTCTTAGGAAAGGGGTGAGATCAATAGTAGACAATCTAAGGTTAAAGTTTTTGGGGTTTGGGGAAGAAACCACAGAGTCAGGTAGAGTATTCCAGACATTGACCACTCTGTTGCTAAAGTCGTATTTCCTGCAATCAAGTTTGGTGCGGTTAACCTTGAGTTTGTATCTATTGTTTGCTCTTGTGTTGTTGTGGTTGAAGCTGAAGTATTCATTGACAGGTAAGACATTGCAATGTATGATTTTATATACTATACTTAGTATATAACATGCACACACACACACACACACACACACCATGGCTCTGGAGACTTTAAAAATTATTCAGAAAAGGTGCTTCAGAAAATGAGAACATTAGTGTCTCTTTAAAGTAGCTGCATCTTTTTTTACAGGTTTCCAGTGAAGTCTCCCAAGAAATAAACTTTTTTGTTGATTCATTAAAATAGCCAAATTGTTAAAACAATTGTATCTTTTTGTGCAGGAGTCTTAAAAAATAAAACTAGCAGAAATAACCATATAGCTACTTTAAAAAGGTGTTGTGCTTATGATATTAGGCAAGGACTAAACTTCAAAACTGAATCTGCTTTTAAGTGAAAGATGAAAAATGCTTAAGTGCTTTAAGACTTGCTTGCTAAATGTTCTGTTTTCTTATTAAGGGTTTTAACAATATTCTAAATGGGGAAAGGATCAAAAATTGAGATATGACTACTTCAAAAGCTGATAAGCTGCTCCTTTAGCATCCCTGACCAAGATGATGGAACAATTCAGAATCAACAATTAAAGAGCTGTGTAGGATTGCTTCTTCTGAGCTTTACTTGGAAAAAGAGGCAAATATGGCATTAGAAAGGACTTTTAAATTAACAGACTTTTCTAAGAAAACAAGAAAGAAATGATCTGTGTATTTGTTTAAAAGAACAATAATAAAATCCATGCCTCATGATGAGTTTACTTCTGTTCCTCAAATGACTCTCATGGCTTTTCTTACATCTTAATAATATTATAGCTAACATTTTATATTTTGCTCAACATCAAATCTTATCAAACATTTAGTGCTTGTAAACACTTTCCTTGTTATAACTCATTTTTAATGAACAAAGAAAAATTTAGTTTCCTAGGCACCCATGATAGATAAAGGATGACATGACTTCACTATTCAAAAGCACATTTGAATGTTAATCCAAGATTGTATGCACAAATAACTTTTAAGGCAAGAAGGGAGATTAAAGGTAAAGCTGGCAAAGAGGCAGAAGCTGAGGATAAATGGAACTAACAGCAGGAAAAAATTAAAAACTGTGCATGGGGAAAGTGAATCAATTGACCTGTGAAAATGAACTAACTGCTTCTATAAAACAAAAACAAAATCTTACAGTAAAAGTACATTCTTTTTCTATACAGAAAACTTACTTTGAAGTGTACTTGTAGCAATGGGTATTAATTTAATTGAGAAAGTGCTTCTTTCTGCCTATTAAACCATTTAAAATTATTATTATTTGGCATATTTGAGACTAGACCAGCTACCAAATGTTCATTATGGCCATATTAATCAGAAGCCAAAAGGACAATAATCTGAGATAGCAGGGCAAGTCAGTCAGCAACAAGATCTAAAAGAATAAACAATGTATCATTCAGCTTGTCTTGTTTCCTTTGAATTCTTGCATTACCTTTTTGGAGTAGATACATTGGTGGAGATACAACTAGCAATCAATTTGGCTTTTGTTCAAATAATTAGAAGGTGCTATCTTTTTTCTTCTGTTCAGGCCATGCTATTCATTTCTTTTTTGAGGGCAGACTGATTTAATTTGCTCATAAATTCAGTATTGGATTATTCTTACCTCAGTCATTGGCACCAACAGAGAGTAAGATACTGGAGCCATCACAAATCAAGCATGGTATCTAGAACTCAGCTAGAAATGTCTTTTGTTCAGCCACTTTTGCATTCAGCTGTAAATCATCAAATGTTTACGGAGTCTTTCTTTCTCCCCAGAAACCTCCTGCTGATCAGGAACATGATAATAGGCATAATAAAAGAAAAAGAGAAATGGAAGGAAAAGAATATGATAAAAGCAAGCTTGAATAGAAATAGTTCAGAGAGAGGAAGACAAGTGATTTCCTACTGATCACAGAGTCAGTCTGGCATTCCACTTCTCTTTTGAAATATACTTGCATAATAATAATAAAAAAGACTCACTTCCATCTATACTAAAATGAATATTAGCCAGTCAATCAAGGAGTTCCAAATTAAGGTTCCTTATCTTATAAAAAAACATTAATGAATTAATTTCTAAGAAAACTGTTTTCTACCCTAAGCCATTAATGTGAGAGGGTGAATCAGAATTACAATTTTCTCTTGGTCTCTTGCTTATAAACCTGTTTCTTCTTGCAAGAATAAAAGAGCTCTGCATGGGAATGCAAGAAACCCATTTCAAAAATCCTCAAAGTCAACAGAATAGAAATATAACTTATGAATAATTGCCATGGTGCTAGAAATAAGGCAATTATATATGCACATAGCATTCATACTTATATATGGAAATCAAAAGTAATTGGTTCACTCTGCAAGAAGCCTTATATAGTACTGCATTCTAACTTTCTTATGTTTGAATCAATGCTACACAAAGCTATAGCTTAAACTGGGTGGGCAGAAAGACTTGGCACTAGTGTAGGAATATATATTGATTGTCTCCCTGATTTATTTAGTTGACAGAATATAGAATGAGATTCATTAATCATTATACCCAATCATTCATCAGCAGTATCTTTTTCTAAGCATGGATTGGAAAAAGATATTATCAACAATTTTATTTGCTTTGTAGGTATCCAGATTAGCACACAAGCTGGATTTGACCTATTGAGTTGCCACTTTTACAAAGAACTCAGAACATTTCTAGGATAAAAGGGAATTACTGGAATTAGACAGCTGTAATAGGGTTTTTTATTTCATGTTTGCCCTTTTCACTAATTCCCATTTGCAGTTATCAAATTATAAAACTAGAGTGCCTCCTTAACCCACTGCTGTCTAAATATGTTAGACATGAACTCCAATATTGATTTCAACAGAAGAGTATTAATGTAGTCCATCTCCAGTGATGGCATATACATTTGTCATTAGTTAGCAGCATGTCTAAGGTAGCATGAGGAATCTACAGATCAACATACTTTTTTTGTATGCCTCTCCTATCCTTCTTCTTCCTCTTTCTTTTCAGCATGAGTATATCAGGATGCTCAAAACTTCTCCTTTCAAGACAGATGTCTTTCTCTGCCAACATATTCCATAGCTTCTGAACACCTCCTGAAGCTAGATAGGATGACTGCTTTGGCTACCTCTAAATAAATATTTCTAAATATTTTTAAAAAATAGAAAAGAAAATAGAAAAGTGATTATTTTTAGTACTTATAAATTAAATGTTTGACATACTTACTGTTGTAATTTCCTTTTCTTAAAAAAAAACTAAATCTATAAAGAAAAAGAAAAAACCACTGGATGTGATTTATTAATGCATTTATTTACAGCACACTTTTTCAGATATCATTAATGGAACGTGTAACAAAATCTGAATACCAAAGAGCAGAAGTATTTTACAGTTTGCTGATAATGATATTTACTGATATGGATGGTGAAGTCACCAAGATAAAGGAGATGATTAAGTCCCTTTCTATTTCAGTGTTCTCTTTTTGCAAATGTGAGATTTCCAAGATGTACTAAAGCGAGATGGATCTTAAGTTTCACAAATCTTCTGAACTGCATTAAGATTGATGGAGAGGTTGTATACATATGCATATAATACATATTCATTACTACTAGTGAATCAACTTTCTGATTTTATGTAAAAACAATTAACATGGATACTCAATTCAAAATCTCTAAATTAAGTTTTCACCCTCAGTGCCCCAGATGCAGGGATGGGATTCTACCAGTTCGCACCTATTTGCTAGAACCGGTTGTTAACATTCTGAACAGTTCGGAGAACCAGTTGTTAGAAGAAATTACTGGCCTAATCTTGTAAGGAAGGCAGGAAGGAAACATTCTGGTGTTGCTTACAGAAACTGCCTCTCCATTAATCCTTACTACATTCTTGACAGGATTAGACTTCCTGTCTCAGGAACATCTATGGAGCTTTTCCCCTCCTTTGCTGGTACTTTGCTTGTGTGGAGTGACCATTCAAAGTTACAATGGCACTGAAAAAAGACTTATGACCATTTTTCACATTTACGACTGTTGCAGCATCCCCATAGTCATGAGAGGTCAGGCAAGGAGATGCATGACTCGATGTGAGTGATATTTAGTTGGCCACACACAACCAATAACATGACCACCAAGCCATGCCACCACCTAAGCCATGCCCACAGATCCGGTTGTTAAAAATTTTGAATCCCACCCCTGCCCAGATGCCATAGTAATGGATCCAAAAATTGTAAGTTGAACTTGCAGAATTCCAGATTATTATTACATAGCAGCAAAGAAATATCAAAACTCTAAGACTTTCCTTCCCCTTGGTGGTCAACCAGATTTTTGCCATTCAGATAAGTAGATTTAGAAATACATTTGGAGGACATTAGATTGCCTAACATTTCAAGTATTTTAATGTAGTCAAGTCTTCAGTATCTTTGCAAAGAAGGGGAAGTATAAAAGATTTCACCACCCACCAGAAGGAATATGTGCCATAGGTTTATTAAATCAACTCACATTGGGCTAAAGATAATGGCTCTGAAATTTTTTTAAAAAAGGAAATCTTGAAGTTCCTGATAAGTTGAATAAAATGTCATAAGTCAGCTTGTATGTGGCTTTATCCATTATGCTTCACTGCTTTTTAATATGTACTGATTTTTATTTTGCCACAAATCCAGAAATTATCTTCTGTTCTATTCAATAATGTAGAAACAGGCACTGCCTGTTTAATATAGAAATAGATTTAATGATTTCATTATTTAATCAGCACATAGCTTATAAATTGAGATGAACAAAGTACAGACTAAACATGTTTAATATGTATCTTTTGAACCTATAGTAATGGCTTGAAACATTCATCGGTGGTATTAAATGAGCTTGTAAGGCTAAGCAATCTGTAATATAATTAATAAACATTTAATGGCATTGATTTTTATAGTCTGCCTTATGGAACTCTTATCAGTATACAGCAGATGGGGCATAACTATGAGAAATTATATTTTAAATATGATTACTGTACTTGAATTATATTTGAAAATTTCTGTTCACTGAAGCATTTATAAATATATTATAATTTGCAGGCCAACCTCTACAAGAGGTAGATTTGGCAGGGGGAGGGGGTCAATACAGTAAAATTTAAATGATGACTATAAAAGCATTTTTTTTAAAATAATATGTAGCACATTTTTGGTGGAGAAGGTAGAGTGCTCAATGCACCTTTTTGCAAAAAAAAAAAAAAAACCTTGTTCAACATCACATTTGACATTTTGCAAATTGGTTTCCCTAAAACCAGTCTTAATCATAAGTATATTTTTGATAAAATCTTAAGATTAAAATATTTGCCCTACAACAACATATGCTCTTGAAATGAAATATTATGCAATATAGAGTTAAATTCCATATAATTTATAGCTCCAATGGAAGAGAATATTTGTAGCTCTGGGTTGAATTGTAAGATTATTGCTGATCTCTGGGCTTGCTTGTTTTCTTGCAGACATTTCATTTCCAAATGAAATACCATATGTGCTAAAAGGGAATGGGTGTGACACCATCAGAGCTGGAAGGAAAGGGTTGTTCTCATTTTATATACTAGCAGGGCATGTTAAATTTTTAACTTTCAATTTTCAAACATTAGGGCTGCTCAAAAGTTGTGACATACCTTGAAGATTATGAATATATTTTGGTTACTTTAATATAATTTAGATATGCTTGGTAAGCAAATAGATAAATATCATAACTTTTTAACATTTTGTTTGCTTCCTAGGTTCAGCTGTCTTTCTCTTTTTGTTAAACATTATTTTGTATGAGTGTTAATACTCCTGGCCTCATTTCCTGTGAGTGTGATAATTGATCTGTAATGGCTTCTAAAAAATAAAAGACTGGAATCATTCATTGATATGAGCAACCTAATTGGGACTGGTAGAGACTTGTTGCCATCTGAACTTCTAACATTGTGAGACATTCTCAGATATCGCCTACTGTTAAGAAACGAAGTAGTGATCATGCTAGAAAATACCCAGCGGCCATTTTGCAAGACACATATATACAAACATTCTTGAAAGATGGGAATGAGTGAACATTTTTTTTTGTTTGACTCCTGTTGTAAATTCATGAGTCACAATCTTGAACAAGATCCAAGACAGCTGGATCTTGCCAAAAACGTATCTCCTGGTAGAGGAAAGCTAGATGTTCAATGAGACTTTCACTGTGAAACTTGACAAACTGTTTGACATTTTCAACTGCAAGTGTCAAATTGTTCTGTGTGCCAAATTTGGCTGCCCTGCTGGTTGCTGGCTGAAAAAAGAAACTCACATTAATTGTATCTGCTCTAAGGAGATGAAGATACCACTGAAGGAACTTGTTTTTGTTAAAGGTCAAAGAAACAAGATTGATTCCTTTAGATTGCACCAGATTGGTTTGCCAAATGTGTCCAAGCAGAAACAACTGGCAAAATGCAAAGTGGTAAGATGATGACAGACAAAGGCTCGCTAAATATAAGCAGAGAAGTATTCCAGCATTTCAATACTGACAAATGAAATAATGATCTCCTATGATAAAACTGAAGGACAGACCACTGATTATGAAGATGAAGAGAAATGTGATGGAAGTTTATTTTATTTATTTATTTATTTATTTATTTATTTATTTATTTATTTATTTATTTATTTATTTATTTATTAAGTAATTTTATATACCGCCCTGCTCCCGAAGGACTCGGAGCAGTGAACAGCCAACTAAAATATATAAATAACAAATTACAAGATTAAAAGAGATTAAATTATGAGGCTGCCATTAAAAAAAGTAAAAAACCCAATTAAAATAAGCTAAAATTACCATACCCCAACTAAAATCAAATTCCAAAACCCCTCATTTAAAATCCCATTTGAAGTCAGCCCAGGCCAGCCTGCTCAAAGAGCCAGGTTTTCAGATCACGTTTGAACGCCCTCAGCTCAGTGGTTATCCATAGCCCCGGGGGGAGCCCATTCCAAAGGGTGGATGCCCCCACAGAGAAGGCTCTATTCCTTGGGGTCACCAGGTGGCATATACATGCCATCGGGACCCGAAGGAGACCCTCTCTATGGGAGCGCACCGGTCGGTGGGAGACTACTGGAAGAATACGGTCTTGTAAATATCCTGGTCTGATGCCAGGGAGCGCTTTAAAGACCAAAATCAATACTTTAAAGTGAACCCGGAAGGCTACTGGCAACTAATGCAGCTCGTGCAGGAGAGGCATCACATGGGAGCATCTCGACGCCCCATAACCACCCGCATGGCTGCATTTTGCACCAGTTGGGGCCTCCGGGTGCTCCCCATGGGGAGCTCCATGTAGAGGGCGTTACAGTAGTCTAGGCAGGAGGTGACCAGGGCGTGGGTGACCATGCATAAGGCGTCCCGATCAAGAAAGGGCCGCATCTGGCATATCAGGCAAACCTGATAAAAAGCCCCCCTGGAGACGGCCGTGATATGATCTTCCAAAGACAGCCGTATATCCAGGAGGACACCAAGATTGCAAGCCCTTTCTGTGGGGCTGTCATCCCCAATAGTCAGCGATGGAGTCAGCTGACTATATCAGGCCGCCGGAAACCACAGCCACTCAGTCTTGGAAGGATTGAGTGAAAGCCTGTTCTCACCCATTCAGTTCCGCACAGCCTCCAGACAATGGGACATAACCTCCACAGCATCGTTGGGGTGCTTTGGGGTGGAGATGTAAAGCTAAGTGTCATCAGCATAAAGATGATACTTCACCCCAAAACCACGGATGATCTCTCCCAGCGGCTTCACATAAATGTTGAACAGAAGAGGGGAGAGGACTGACCCCTGAGGCACCCACAAGCAAGGGATCTAGGGGTGGACCTCTCCCCCCGTCAACACAAATTGCGAGCGGTCCGAGAGGAAGGAGGAGAACCACCACAAAATGATGCCTCCAATTCCCAACCCCTCCAACCGTCACAATAGGATACTATGATCAATAGTATCAAAAGCCGCTGATACATCTAATAGGACCAGGACAGAGGAATAACCTCTGTTACGGGTCCTTCAGAGATCATCAACCAACACGACCAATGCTTTTTCGGTGCTGTACCCGGGCCTGAAGCCTGATTGGAACAGATCTAGGTAGATTGCTTCCTCCAGATACTGAGGGAGCTGACGCGCCACTACACTCTCAACAACCTTCGCCATAAAGGGGAGGTAGGAGACAGGACGATAGTTATTTAAAAGAGCCAGGTCCAGGGAAGGCTTTTTGAGGAGGGGTCGCACCACCGCCGTTTTCAGGGTGGTAGGAAGTGCTTCCTCCGCCAACAAAGCGTTGACAATCCCCTGGAGTCAGCCTCGTGTCACCTCCCTGGAGGTAGAAACCAGCCAGGAGGGGCACAGGGTCACATATGGTTATGAAGAGGCATGTTTTCTCTACTTCAAAAGAAAAGGCAGAATATAATAGATTAGAAATAACACATTGCTATGCAGAGCATGAGATACAATGTGGGTCTATGTGCCACTGCTGCCATTACCACAGCCACCTTCACAGATACCAGCTTGATCACTGAAGAAGACAATAGACTTGTAGTTGACTACAATAAAGTCAAGAGAGCCCAGGAAAAGAATGAAGTCCTAGATCAAGAATTTGATGATCTCTGTAAGAAGGGTGAAATAGAATGCATCTTCTTCAGTGGCCATATAGGTGCAACTAAGGTTATGCTGAAAGCAAACAATCAGACTAGAAATTCCCCAGTACCATCAAAGAAGAACATTATTTGATGTGCAGTGAGCTGGGTGAAAGATATCTTTATTTCACTCCAGAGAAAGACTTAAAAACAGGAAAACCTGCTCAAGTGATTGCAGATAATCTGGTGTATTTCGTGAAGAAGAAAGGCATTGACAAACGTTTGAAGGCCATTACAGGAGATTCTACAAATATTAATAGTGGCTGTGAAGGTGGTACCATGCATGAGGTAGAGGTCAAGCTTGACTGGAAATTGATCTGGTTGGTGTGTGCATTCTACACAAATGTATTACCCCTTTGACAATTAATCACAAAATTGGATGGATAATAACAAATGGGCAGGTAAAATTGGCAACATGTTAGACACTACAACAGAACTTGACATTGATGCTTCATTCACTAGAATTTCAACTGGTAAGCCTCTCATTTCACATTTATTTTCAATAAACCATGAGAGATGTTCCTTCTTGCTTCAAGCACTCTACTATCATCCCAGTGCCAAAGAAGCCCTCCATGAAAGAACTGAATGATTCTAACATTGGTAGTTATGAAAATCTTTGAAAGGCTAGTGCTGTCCCACCTGAAAACCATCACGGATCCTCTGTTAGATCCCATGCAGTTTGCATATCGAGCAAATAGATTGACAGGTGATGCTGTTAACATGACTCTGCATTACATCCTACAACACCTTGAATGTCCAAATACCTACACAAGGGTCCTCTTTGTAGACTTCAGTTCAGCATTCAATATCATCATTCCAGACATTCTTCTAACTAAATTAAATCAGCTAGCAGTACCTGAACACTCTTGTAAGTGGATCATAAGCTTCCTAAAAGACAGGAAGCAGCAGGTGAAGCTAGGTGGAATCACATCTGATACCTATACTTGTTAGGAAGCACAGCCCCCCTCCCCATTTTCTCCACTTCTATTCTCCCTACATACCAATGACTGCATTTCAAACAATCCATCTGTTAAAATACTGAAGTTTACAAATGACACAACAGTGATTGGTCTCATTTGAGACAACAACGAATCTACATACAGACAGGAGGTTGTACAACTTGCCTTTTGGTGTAACTGGAACAATCTGGAACTGAACACACTCAAAACAGTAGAAATGTTGGTAAACTTTAGAAGAAACCCTCCCATACTACCACCTCTTAAAATACTAGACAACACAGTATCAACAGTAGAGACCTTCAAATTTCTAGGCTCTATTATATCACATGACCTAAAATGGACACCTAACATCAAAAATTTCATCAAAAAAGCACAACATAAAAAGTTCTTTCTGTGCCAATTCAGAAAGCTCAAACTGCCCCAGGAGCTGCTGATACAGTTCTACAGAGGAATTATTGAGTCTATCATCTGCACCTCTATAACTGTCTGGTGTGATTCTGCAACCTAAAGGACAGACACAGACTTCAGAGGATAATGAGAACTCCAGACAAATCAATTACTACCAAACTGCCTTCAATCAGGTACCTGTATACTGCACGAGTCAAAAAGAGGGATGTGAAAATATTTACAGACCACTCACATCCCGGACATAAACTGTTTTAACTCCTTCCCTCAAAACAACACAATAGAGCACTGCACAACTAGACTAGTGGTTCCCAAAGTGAGTGGTACCAGCCCCTGGGGGGCAGTGGGATGCCTTAGGGGGGTGCTAAGAGGCAAGGAGGCCAGCAGGGGGAGCGCTAAGAGGCGGCCAGGCGTGTTTGAGGCGCCAGCCCCATAGGCTCACCCCATTGACTGTTGCACCACTCCGGAGCCGGCACCTCGAACGTTACGTGCTGCTGCAGCTGCATTCAATGTGCTGGCCCCACAGGCTCACCCCATTGAGCCCCTTGACACCACTCCAGTACAACAGTCAATGGAGTGATCCTGCAGTGCTGATGCCTTGAATGCCTCCCTGCCAGCTCTTAGCATCCCAAGGGGGCTGGCAGAGGGGCGCTAAGAGGTGGAAGGGGGGCATTCGAGGCACCGGCCCCACAGACTCATCCCACTGACTGTTGCACCATTCCTTAGCCGGCACCTCAAATGCAGCAGCACATTGGGAAAGTAGAGCAAAGCCACCACTGCCTCATTCGAGGTGCTGCCTCCAGAGTGGTGCAACAGTAAATGGGATGAGCCTGTGGGGCTGGAATCTCAAATGTTCCCCTGCCACCTCTTAGCACCCCTCTGCCAGCCCTTTTGGGGGTGCTAAGAGGTGGCAGGGGGCATTTGAGGCACCAGCACCGCATGTTCACCGCATTGACTGTTGCACCAGAGTGGTGCAAGGGGCTCAATGGGGTGAGCCTGTGGAGCCGTTGCATCGAACGCAGCCGCAGCAGAAAGTGCCGCTGCTGTTGCATTCTGTCTGTCTTTCAGTCTGTCTGTCTATCCATCCGGATGGATGGATATCCATCCATTCATCCATCCAAAAGTTCTGTCCGTCTATCTTTCTGTCTACCTACCTATCTACCAATATAGATCTGTCTATCTATATATCTATCTACCTACCTACCTACCCACCTATCTACTTATCTGTCTGTCTGTTTCTGTCTTCCTGCCTGCTTGCTTGCCTGCCTGCCTGCCTACCTACCTACCTATCCATCCATCCAAAAGGTTTGCCTGCCTGCCTACCTACCTACCTATGCATACATCCATCCAAAAGACCTGCCTACCTACCTACTTACCTACCATTCAAAAGGTCTGTCTGTCTATCTTCCTGCCTGCTTGCCTGCCTGCCTACCTACCTACCTACTTATCTATACATTCATCCAAAAGGTCTGCCTGCCTGTCTGCCTATCCATCCATCCATCCACCCATCTAGCTAGCTAGCTATCTACCTACCTACCTACCTCTCTCTCTCTTTCTCTCTACCTCCATCCATCTATGTTCAAAGTGCCTTTTTCTTTCTGCCCCTTCCTTCCATCCCCCTTCTTTCTTTGTCTGTCCCTTTTTCTTCCTTTCCCCATTTTCTTTCTTTTCTTCCTTCTCTCTCTCTCTCTTTTCTCTCTCTTTCTCTTCCTCTCAGGCTCACCCCATTGACTTGGTGCACTGCTCTGCTCGGACTTGCTTGGGCAGGTCCCTCCGGTGCAGCGGACTCAATAGGATAGACCTGTGGGAACGGCACCTAGAACACGGCAGTGGTGACACATTTGAAAAGTAGAGCAAAGCCAGAGGTCGGTAATTTTTGCTGCAAAGAATCACAAAAGCTTCTGGGTTATGCACAAGAAGAGACACACATGTCGATGCAATTCAGCAACATAAATAAAGAAATATAACATAAAATAAATAAAAATCAACAAGAATTTGCAAAGCATCTCTGATTAGATTCTATTCACTACTAGAATCTAATCAGAGTTGCTTTGCTGATTCTAGTCCAATGACCTGCTCAAGCAGGGTTGGAAAGGAGTGTGTGTATGTATGCGCATGGCTGTCAAAACTCCAAAAATTGGTCAAGTAGCTCTGGAGAGGCCAGTCATAAATTAGAACACTTGCTAAACAACTGGCCATTAAGTGAGGACCACTTGTATTTGGTTTGCTACACCCACCCAGTCACATGACCACCAAACCACATCTACCCAGTCATGTGACCAGCAAGCCACGCCCACCCAGTCATGTGATTGGGCAAGCCACATCCTCAAATTAGGCCGCGCCAACAGAAATTTGAATCCTACCCCTGGGTGGGGAGCACTGAGAATGAGTTTGTAGCACTGAAAAAGTTTGGGAACCACTGAACTAGATGCAAGAACAATTTTTTCCTGAAAGCCATCACTCTGCTAAACAAATAATTCCCTCAACACTGTTCAACTATTTACAAAATCTGCACTACTATTACTGTTAATCTTCTCATCACTCCTAATCACCCCTCCCCTCCCACTTGTGACTGTATGACTGTAACTTTGTCTCTTGTATCCTTACGATTTATATGGACTGTTTCCTAATATGATTTGATTGCTTATTGTACCATATGACTATTATTAAGTGTTGTACCTTACGATTCTTGACTCTTGATGAATATTTCTTTTCTTTTATGTATACAGAGAGCATTTGCAACAAGACAAATTCCTTGTATGTCCAATCACACTTGGCCAATAAAAGAATTCTAATTCTAATTATGGTATATGAATTGCTATTCTAATCACCTGCAATATTTAGTCTTACACAAAATGCAGGAGTTCTGATGTCAAGATAATATTTAAGCAACATCTGTATTTTGTCTAAATAAGGCTTCTCATATTTGTGCAGTCTTTTATTTATGAAACTGAAAAATAATTTCACCAAGTAACATATAACAGATGTAGATTTTACTCCTTTAGTCATTCATTTTTATTTGTATGTTATATAATATACTCTGTTTAGCACTCTGCATATATACAGATTGTGTTGTGACACGCTATTTATGATTTTATCTTTTGTTGTTTTAAAGTGATAAGTTAAACACATAGCTCCCTGTGTAGTGCTCTCAGCAGCATAATTTGGTACTCTAAAGGATCTGTCATTGTTCTAATTAGCATAAGTCTGAAGTCTTTCATAGAGTTGCTTGTAACCGATCTTATGCTGTAAGAAGACACATTTAATATGAGATTTGGGCAGGGGCGGGATTCTACTGGTTCTATCTGGTTCTATAGAATCCCTTGTTAACTTTCTAAGCAGTTTGGTGAAACAATAGAAGCAATCTCCTTCTGTTTTTTTTTTCACCCTATTACATTCTTGCCAGAACACCTAGACTTCCTGTCTCTGGATCTTCTGAGGCTTGGCTTTCTTAAAGGGGAAAGGTTGTTTTAAGATTTTTACACTGCTGTTGGGAGCAAATACTTTCCTGTACAATCAGCACTTTCAAGAAATAATTGAATAATGAAGCAAAGCTTTTAGTGACAGGGAACCAAGATGAGTGACATTCAGCAAGGCTTCTTGGTGAGCTAGAAAGATTGACATTCAAATGTGAGTTTATATACTCTTTCTGAGTTTTGGTCTAAACTGGTTTTTAATGAAGGTTAATTCTGTGCTTGGTGATGTTTAATCCTGCGTTTATTGATGGGATAATTTTCCCTATTCAGCTTCAACAAGCAACAGCTACTGTTGTGATTTAATTATTTGTATTGTGTTTGAATTTTTTACTGCCTCATGGTTTCTTTTTCTATCTGGGGAGGGGGTGTTCCTTCACTGCTTTAATGGTATCTGGCACTGTCCTTTTGGGGTATACTTCCAAGAGGCAGATGCAAACTTGGCACTGGTTTTTTTACTGCCTTTCTGGGGGGGCATGTGACCTTTCCTTAAATCTGGATGACTTCCTTAGGATATCTTGTGAGTTGAGTGAGACCAGCTGGTATCTTTAAGTGATGCAAATGGATCTAAGGATTGCTTTTCTTGGGTGTGCTTTTTCTGGAGAGCTTAAATGACCTCTCTGCTAAAGGGTTTCACTTTATGAGCAAGAGATGGCTTCTTGATAGTTATCACTGCATTTTAACTATTTTCATTCCTCAAGATGCTCTGGCACCCTGCCTGATTTGTAACTCTGGCTTGCAAGTATTTTTAATCTAATGATTAGGGCAGCTTTTTGTAAACAAAGAAGGTTTTTGTATTTTTGTACCTGTTGTAATCCTTGACTTATAGCAGTTCATTTAGTGACCATTCAAAGTTACAATGCCATTGAAAAAAGTGACTTATGACCATTTTTTACACTTATGACCATTGCAGCATCCCCACTGTTATGAGAGGCCAGGCAAGGAGAAGTGCCCCTTGACATGAGTGATGTTGAGTTGGCCATGCCCACTCAGTTACATGACCACTAAGCCACACCCACCAACCAAGCCACACCCCAGAACTGGTTGTTAAAAAAACTGAATCCCACCCCTGGATTTGGGGTGTGTACATGATAAGATAAAGGTAATCTTAGTCCAACATAAAATTTCATATTGTTCTTTTTTAAAACTTATAAGCAAAATAGTGCCTTTCAAAGGATATCTATGGAAGCCTTTTCTTAGAAATAATTAAGTAATATTATAAATCAGCCTATGCAACCTTATATCCTCAGAAGATCTATTTTATAGTAAAGGACACAACATCCTGGGAAGGAAATATGGATTAATTTTTAAAATATCTTTTTGCAGCATTCATATATTAGCAATATTTTTACAAAAAAAATCACAACTTTTCATTTGTTTGGACCACAAACCGAAGCCAGAATCTGCTACCAATGAATAGAAGGCTTATTTTGCTCACAGTAAAGCTGTAGTAGCTGAGTGGCCCTCAGCATTTTTTTTTTCTTTATACAGGTCATCTTCGGAGTAGCCAGGAACCAAATACTTAGTCTTTATTATAGGACTGAGATGTTAAAGGATTTAAGGAATGAAGTGTCTAAAGTTTTTCAAGGCTTTTCTTTATCTCTGGCCCTTTAATGATCTTTTTTTTAATTAGGGAGCAGTTTGTATGTATATGTGTGTGTGTGTGTGTGTGTGTGTGTGTTGGTGTGATATTTAGGTTTCTTCAGGTATTTTCCCACATAATATTTGTCTTTTTATTATAGCGACGTTTCAGCAGAATTTCATCTGCCATCTTTCGGCTTTTTAATTTTTAATTTTGTGGGCCAGGCTAGGCAGTACCTAGCCTGGCGCACAAAATTAAAAATTAAAAAGCCTGAAGATGGCAGATATGCTGAAACGTTGCTATAATAAAAACACAAATATTACGTGGGAAAATACCCGAAGAAACCTAAATATCATACATATATAAACCTAAATACCCGTATATATATATATATATATATATATATATATATATATATATATATATATATATATATATATATATATATATTCATTAACTTATTAACCATGTTGTTTATTATTTAGTGATGTAGACTTAAGTGTCATCAGTATGTAGATGATCTTCAACTCTATCTCTTCTTTTCAATAATAATCAGTTGATGTCCTGCACTCTATCCTGGTATTATAATAAATTGCTTGAGGGCCAATAAACTGAAACTCAATCTAGATAAAATAGAGATGCTGTAAATAATTGATTCACCTGCATGGCTGGATAGTTTTCTACCTGTTCAGGAAAGGGTTGAACTTGGAAGAAATGGTCCAAGATCCATCATTGTCACTGAAAGCACAAGTAAGCTTAATAACATGGAAAACTTTCATCAACATAGATTTAAATGGCAATATCTGAACAGATAACTTTGTTACTGAATTGGCAAAGATAAAAATTTCCCAGAAGTCAAAACTAAAACTGTAAATTATCTTGGTAAATATGGGTTAGAAATACCAATAAAGAAATGTAATCCTTTTTATCTTTCTTTCTTTCTTTCTTTCTTTCTTTCTTTCTTTCTTTCTTTCTTTCTTTCTTTCTTTCTTTCTTTCTTTCTTTCTTTCTTTCTTTCTTTCTTTCTTTCTTTCCCTTTTCCTTTTTTTTCTCTTTCTCTTTCTTCCTTTCTTCCCTCCCTTCTCTTTCTCCCTCCCTCTCTCTCTTCCTCCCTTTTCTATAGCTGCCCATCTTATATCTTATTAACCCTGGGCAGCTTCAAATCAACATTTTAGCAAAATTCTTTACATAACAGGCAAAAATTAAATTCATAGAATGGGAGATAACCAATTTGGCCATATATTTGTAGGGGCAGGGGCATGAAGATAATTAAACACTAAATGAGTCAACAGTAAGCAAAGTATTTTGGAAGAACTACATGATAAGGAAAATTTCCATGATTAGATATATTTTACATATGTGTGTGTGTATGTGTGTGTGTGTGTGTTTTATGTGTTGATAGAGATTAATGAACTATGCACTAAATGGCACCTTCCAATTCTATGATATTAACTCTATGGAGGTAGCTTGGCCTCACCTTGACAAACTGATGTACATGCTGAGAGCAATAGGGTTCTCCTCTTTGTAGAAAGAATGCCACATGATCTTTCTTATATCATCAATTATTCTGAGAATTCTAATAACTGGAAGAAGTTTTATATGTCACTCACACACAGGTTCTCCTTCCAATACTTGAACAACCTCACTGAAAATACTTTTCAATTACTCTAACAACCAAAAAAGGCAGCAGGTTTTTGAACTGGTACAGGACCTGATTATGCCATGTTGATATTTTCTCACCTGTACTTAATGCAATTAATTTCCAAGACTAATAAAAAAATACTTGATTTTATATTTAAAGGCCTAATGGCTTGGACTAGACTACATTATATCCCATGTATTTAAAGTGCAAGAACTTATTTTCTTTTCCTAGTGAAGAATATATAGTACTTATATTATTATCTTTGTGGAGTGCTTGTTGCTCTCTGAGCATGGTTGTTTGCTTGTAGACATATCATTACCCAACTGGGTAACATCTTTGATGCCAAGTTAGGTAGTGAGATATGTACAAATACATATGTTCCTACAGGGGCATCTGCAGGGGAAAGGTTTCAAAAAGATCAAAATTGTGGCTGATTAAATTCCTGTTCCCTTTTTATGAGTGAGCATAAAAGAATAGGGCTTTGATTATGTGACTATGGCTGCCATCTTAACCTTTCTGATATCCCCTAGAGATGCCCATGCTCTCCTACATGAATAATCCTTAGTGCAAGGGTCTCTATTTATGTATGACTCATTCTGCCCTCAGAGACAGTTTTGTAGAAACTGTCTTTCTTTTTTAACTAGTTCAGAATTTTTATTTTAATGTTTTCATTACTGATAGTCTGAGTAAAAACCTGATATGCTGTCTTGAAATTGCTTTTGAAATTGATACATGAACCATTTTCTATACATGTACAGATCTTAATAGAAATAATTAATGGTTGGCCCAAAGTAGGGTGAGGGTCACCTAAAACAGCTGATCTGGAATGCCATTAAAAACACTAACTAATATTATTGGGTTTTTACTGCCAGAAACAGCATTACTAAGGTATTCAGGAGATTGCTTGATGAGACTTGACAACTTGGTTATGTTTTTTGGAGTGGATGGCAGGAGAATGTGGTTAGTATTCCAATTCTGGCAGAAAATTGATGAATTCAATCTTGAATGATCTTTGCAAAGCTTACATTCTTATAAATGAATGCAGGAATAAAGCCAAAGGTATTTAAATGAAAACAAATAATTTGGAAATAGAGTGCACTACTACTGCCCACACCCAATTCTTATTCATCTAATCCTTATCTGAATATCTGGAAAAGGCTACAGAATTGCTGGCTTCCGTAGAGCTTCAGACATGTCTGGACCTAGTTTGAGTTATGCCTTTGACTCTGATCAGTGCTGCCAGTGGCTATGGCACCTTATCGGAGCCTCACAGAATTGTGAACATAACAGATCTTTCAGCTAGATTGAGCTCAGCAAATCATGTGGAACGCTTGCATGATTGCCACATCTAGTGAGTGCTTCAGGGATTGGTAGCTAGCCTTTTTTAAAAAAAGTGTCTGACACTTTTAATCCAAGGAAATCCAAAGGCTAGGTTATACATTACAAGGATACATTTATAGTTCTACCACATGATAGCTATATTTGCATTTCTATCATTATTCACCAATTTGGTTTCCCTCTGATATGCTGGTCTATAATCCCATCATTTTCCATCAGCATTTTGATGGATATGATTTCTAATGCAACACATCTAGAGATTACCAAATTGGAAAGGCAGAACTGATTTTGTTTAAGTTAGACATTTTAAAATAATATATTCATTCTTATTTGAATACATAGGCCATCTTTTAAACCAACCCTTAATTTAAAGGTTCATTTAGGATTTATCCTGCTGATTTATTTAATTTCAGTACCTCTAATACTACAATCTGAATTTACAATTCTGTGTTTAACTTTTCATTCCAATAAAATATCTGAAAGTTTTCTCCAGAATATATCTTTTGTCAACTTTTCTGCAAACTCTTCACTCTTTGTCAATTTATGTCTTTCATTCAGTTTTTAAAAGTTAGCTCCTGTCTTCTTTTGCTTATTTTTCCTTGTTTTTGTTTTTGGTACTAGAAAACTGTTCAGTAATTATAAAATGTTCAAATTATATTATTTATACATGCATGTATATGCAATATCTCCAAAATGGGTTAAATTCACTTGCTTATTTATTTCCTGGAGAAATATCATTGTTGAAGTCAAATTTCTATATATCCATTCTTCCATATATTTGAACTTTTAACTTGACTGACCAAGAAATCTTCATTGAGAAAAAATACAGAAAGGAAACAAAACATGGGCTACTCTCTAAAGACTGAAAAAATCATCTAGATACTCTATGAAATTGCTGTAATTACTTATTCAAATTGCATATTAAGAAAATCCTTTGGGAACAATCTGTATTTGACCTCTGAAAACTAGAATACATTTAGGCCTGGATTCCAGGCCAGAGAATAATTTCTTAGGAAAATCACATAATAAATATTAAAAACATGACAAATCTTTTGGAAGAGTGTGTGTGTGTGTGCATATATATATACAAACACACACACAATCAATATGCATATGTGCATTTATGTATATACATTTGTATGTGCCTGTAGGTATTTAATTTTAATTCATTCTGTAGAGTAATTACAAGTGAAATACATTTGTATGTGTCTGTTAGGAAAAATAAAACTTCATCTGTAGAATAACTACAAGTGAAATGCTGCAATAATATTGACTGTGTATGGTCTGTGTTGCTAGTATTTTTTGCTTTGTTATTTTTATACATTTCAAACCAAATGTATTCACCTGAAGCTACATAGTGGTAAACAATAACCAGATTTATTTTTAGTATTTTTGTACAACATTAATGACAATGAATGCTTAATAGATTAACTGTTTGTCAAATGTCTTCAATTCTTGTCAAACTAAAAGCAATTCTGGAAAATATATATTTTAACATAAAATATATCTTTACTCATAGTAAAATGTCTTTTTAAAATCAAGATATTTTGGCCCATAAAATTTACTTCTTTTCTAATGTCAGGTTATCCTATTTTTAAAAAATAAAACAAAAAACCAAACCCAGCAGTAACTCCTGAAAAACTTTCAGTTACTATATTCTAAATTTTTAATTTTACTAAGAAAGAGTTTAATAACAATCAGCTGGAAACTGATAAGTGTGTAAATGCCCCACTGTCTTTTTTACCAGCATTTCTGAAGTATTAACTAGGTATCCTCTGGGATCAGAAGATGGAATGACTCACTTTCCAAAAATAAAGTGTAACCACTAATTACTTCTTTATTTCTGTCCCATCTCCACTGTCCCCTCCCCCCCCCCCCCCAAAAAAAAAAAACACCAAGTATAGCATCTGGGCAGAAAGAAAACAGAGTTGCTAGGTTATCAGCCAGAAGGAGGAAGAATCTCAAACATATCACTTGACAATGACAAATGAGGTACATGGGAGTATGCATCATTTGGTTCTATTGGGCTTATACCTTCCAGGCAAAATGGCTTTTATCACTAACTGAAGGGTTTCACATTATCAGATGCATCTGCTTGATGTTTGTGGTAAGGATTTCTGAAATGTAAAATGGGTTTTAGATCTTCTCCTATGTCTTAAAGGTCAGGAAATAAGTTGAAAATGACTTTGTTGCAACAGGTTCTTTTCTTTGGAGAATAATTATTATTTAAAAAAAACCCATGATTATCAACAAAGCCCTGCATTATGAAATTATTTGTAATAGGTTGTTTTATTTTAATTATGGTGAACACATGAAAATTGAGAATATTTCTATAGAAAAAGCTCACTTGATTCAGGTCCCTTTCATATGCAAGAACTATTTCCTTAACTAATGCCTGTATTGTATCCCACATTGTCATGGAGTTTCCATAGATTTTTTTTTAGCTGTCCCACATAGCTTTGCTTCCAATGAAAAATATTTTGCATCACTTCTTGTGGTGTAGATGTTTCCCAGTGGTATGAACTTCTTCACCTTGATATTTGGGATTTAATCATTAATCTTGGTGGTATTCAACTATTTCTTCCAAGATGAATCAAGACAACTCCAATTGACTTTAGATCTCTTTGCTTTAAGAGCTGTGGCGGCGCAGTGGTTAGAGTGCAGTACTGCAGACTACTTCTGCTGGCTGCCTGCAATTTGGCAGATTGAATCTCACCAGGCTCCAGGTTGACTCAGCCTTCCATCCTTCCAAGGTGGGTAAAATGGGGAGCCAGATTGTCGGTGGCAATATGCTGACTCTGTAAACCACTTAGAGTGGGCTGTAAAGCAGTACATAACTCTAAGCGCTATTGCTATTGCTACATGTTTTTTTAAAAAATCCACTCACAGGCCAAGATACAATACCAAAGGCAGCTTGATGGCATTTTTATACTCTACCATCAAAAATGAAAATCCATCACCAAAATAAGATCCATCATCATACAGTATATATTCCATTAAAAATAAAATGAGAATCCTTGGCTGCAAAGGGAGGGGATAGTTGTAAGATGGAAGAAATATAAAGATTACATGGATGAAACTGTTGATTGTGTATCAATGCATGCAGAAAGATAGTGAGAAAAGCAGAACCTAACCAAATGATTCTTTTTTTTCAATTTTGTAATTTCTATCAATTTATTTTCTTCAATTTGAAAGACCCCAATGCACAAAACACTACAGTCTCTAATTTTTAAGTATTTGTTTTTAAATTTCAGCAGGCATCATTTCAGCTGACTACATTATCTATACTTTTCTATCTCAAGATGTTGTAGGGCCTCTAACTGCCGCAGTGCTAATTTAATTTAATTGGTAGTTGGAATGGATTGTATTGTTTTCTCCTCACACAGAGACAACTTGTTTAGCAACATGAAAAGCTGTATTATCTGTAGCATGACTCTGCCTAACCTGCTACAGATTTCAAGTACGCACTTCAATAACACAGTGCCACTTTCTGTTCATGGCAGAGGAAGCTGCAAGTCAATGTGTCATGTGTCATCAGTGCACTAGGGTGACCGAACAACAGGAATTGCTTTCTTCAAATAAGTCAGTTTAATGTACTTCACATTGGGTAAACTGTGCATTCTGATGAGATGAGTAGCAAATAGATTTAGGCACTGCTGAACCAGTATCTAGCAGGCTGATGAAGTCTGGCTGCCCTTCAGGGATGCCTCTTGTCAACAATGCAGAGCAGCTCACAAGCAGGATAACGTGAGCTGCAATTGCCCACATGTCAAGCATTATTGTCAGGGACAATGACTTAATGATTGTGGTTTCAGGAATAAGCACTAGCTGCAAGAGTTCCACTGAAATGTTCTTATCTGAAGATGATACTGGCCTGTGTATGGCTGCAATAAGATTGTCTCTTAAACTGTTCCAGCTTTTTGGAGTTTCTGCTACAAAATGAATGTTGAAATGTGGGAAGGGCCTTATGATACCAAAGGAAAAGCTGATCACGTCAAACATTCTGCTTTCCACAATAAGCCATAAAACAATTTTATAAAGAGATTCAAGAGATGTTTTTTTTAACTAGAAATTTAAGTTCAAACTAGCATGTAGCTATTGGTGAACCACTGGATAGTCTACTTGAGAAGAGGGACAATAACTGCTGCTCTTCTTGGTTTTCTATTTCTGTTGAACTTTGCTCAAGCAACAAGTTCTTTCTCAATTGTGACATGCTGTTTTCTAAATTATAACATTAAATTTCTAATCTCTATTTTATAACATATAACTCTTATCAACTGAATTCTGCTGGTACATTCCCTGAACCAGTATCTAGCAGGCTGATGAAGTCTGGCTGCCCTCCAGGGATGCCTCTTGTCAACAATGTAGAGCAGCTCACAAGCAGGATAACATGAGCTGCAATTGCCCACATGTCAAGCATTATTGTCAGGGACAATGACTTAATGATTGTGGTTTCAGGAATAAGCACTAGCTGCAAGAGTTCCACTGAAATGTTCTTATCTGAAAATGATACTGGTCTGTGTATGGCTGCAATAAGATTGTCTCTTAAACTGTTCCAGCTTTTTGGAGTGTCTGCTACAAAATGAATGTTGAAATGTGGGAAGGGCCTTATGATACCAAAGGAAAAGCTGATCACGTCAAATATTCTGCTCTCCACAATAAGCCATAAAACAATTTTATAAAAAGATTCAAGAGATGTTTTTTTTAACTAGAAATTTAAGTTCAAACTAGCATGTAGCTGTTTGGTGAACCACTGGATAGTCTGCTTGAGAAGAGGGACAATAACTGCTGCTCTTCTTGGTTTTCTATTTCTGTTGAACTTTGCTCAAGCAATAAGTTCTTTCTCAATTGTGACATGCTGTTTTCTAAATTATAACATTAAATTTCTAATCTCTATTTTATAACATATAACTCTTATCAACTGAATTCTGCTGGTACATTCCCTTAGAAATACACACTAGGTTCTAAAAAATACAATTATAACATTCCATTTCATACAATTTATCAACCAAGTTCTATTTGGTACATTCCCTTAAAAATCAATAAATTCTAAACAAAAAAGGAAGTAAAGTAATTAATAGAGTTGTTATTCAATTCAAATTCATCTTAACATCTGATATTCATATTTTTTTAATTATATTTTAATAAATCATTGATAACAGTTAAAATATTTCCATCCTTTCCCACTTCCATTCTCTTATTCTCTTTATTTCATTTAGTTACATTCCATTACATAACAGTACCAATTTTATCCATCATTTTAATCCCCTATACTTCATATTTTCTATACCCATTACTATTTCTAATATAACAATATTATCTAATGTACTCTTTCAGAATCCTCTTTTTTCAATTAAGTTTTCAAGTTCTCTGTGAATCCTTGTACGTTTTCCCTGATTCTCTATATCCTGTTTCTGTCCTTTATAATTTCTTCTCCTTTCCATTTTCCCCCTCTTCTTCTCCCTCGCTTTCTTGACCCCCTTTCTCTCTAGTTCTAATTCTCCCTTCTGTAATCCTTTCTTCTGCTTCTTCCTAGTGTTGTAATGACTTTTCAAGCTATTCTTTTTTTTTTTGGTTGTTTTTTCAGATCTTAGGTTTTTCACTCCCTTTCCCCTCTTTTCCTTTTTAACCCCACTTAGAATTACTTGATCATTAAAGATGGCTTCTTCTTTGTCCTGCCCTTCTTGTTCTACAAGCATTTCTTGTTGTTTTTCATAGTTCAAAATCTCCATTTCTAAAAATTGAAATATGAAGCCAAAAGACCCTCTTTCCTCTTGTGCATCTCCTTTCTGCTTTTTAAGTTCCATTTTTAGTTCTTCGAGGAATGGTGCCATTTTAAACACTTTTAAAAAACCATCCGATTAATTTTAGTCATTAAAATCCAACAACCAAAATTCCAAAAATCACCAAGTAATCCAAATAATCTGTTTCTTCTTGCTTCTTTTTTCCACTTTCTCTTTCCAGAGATTCTGTCATCTTGTAGCAAAGTTTTCAATTACAATGTATCTTTTAGGAGTCTTGTTAAAAATTCACTGTTAATTCTTTTTAATTTCAGGTGGTCTCCTCCATTTTTTCCAGATCCCACCCTTTTCTTTTTTCTTTTTCCTCTCCTTTCCTTCTTTTAAAGCTTTTAAAATATCCAAAAGTCTTTATTATACCTTTGACATTTTATTTTCAGCTTAAAATTGCCTATTAATGTCAAAGTGGCTTTATATCAATTTCTTGCTTAGATCTCTTCTTCTTAGCATTTAAAGCCAATTACAACTATTAATGTAAGAGAAAAAAAACACCAAATCTTTTTCCTTTTCTCTCTCTTTCACTGCTTCAAAGATCTTCTTTGGGAACAGTATTATTCTTTATACTTCAAAACCCAGGGTACTTGTATAGTTGCTTTCTCAATTCAACCTGGTTAGTCAAAACTTTCTCTTTTATCTTCCTCCTGCACAATCTTGTCCGGTCAGGTTCTTCTTTGAGGTGGCCATTTCTGACCACCACTGCAACCGCCTTCGGAAAAGGGAGTAATGGCCAGCTGAGAGGAGAGATGTGGCTCTCCACAACCACACTGGCAGTCTTCCCCCTCTTCACCACCTCTACAGGATGGCTGAACCCCGAATCCAAGCAGCTCAAGGTGCTGCAGCGGCAAGCATGGATCAAAACCGTGCATGATCTCAGATTTTGGTCCATTGCCGAAGAAGTCCAAACCGGAAGCCCCACATTCATATTGTCTTAAGTTTAATGTTGGAGTAATATTCCATTACTTTGTGGGATTGTTCTTCCTTTATTGATTTAGTGTCATCAAGTTGGTTTCAAATTTTAGCAACAATATAGCTTATACATTTACAGAAATATATCAGTGTTTTAAAGCTGCCATAATAAAATATATGTAAAATTAATTTGTAGAGAATGTTTTCTTTTCACTGGCTTTCTTTAAAAATCCCTATAAATTACTTTTACACATAATAAAAATATTGATGTATTTTTAAAAATAGGAAGCAATTTGTTCAATAATACTACAAATTAAAATACAAGAATGAATCACAAAAAATAACTTTCATAGTAAAATCTCATTATGATCACTATTCAATCTCAACCCAAAATGTTCTCATTTGATAGGAGCTTTACATGCAGAGCAATAGAAAAATAAAATCAGCTCTAAATTTCTGTGTCCCAAATTGAATCCTAAGTCAAGCTGTTCAAGGTCTTCTTATCTTAAAGGAGTACCTCCTTTTAATTTATTTCCCAGCAACTATCTCAGAAGGAAAAAAAGCTGTTCCTTATCATCAAAGATACATACATTTGTAGAAAATTGTCAATGAACATTTGTAACTATCCTGTAGTTCTTTTGTCTTTCTAATATATAAGGTGAAGTCTCCTCAAATTGACATTGATTCCTTTTTTTAAAATTAGTATATAGAAAGAAAAGAAAAAGAAAAACAAGACACAAAAAAGGTAAAGCAAACAAAAGAATGAGCCAAAATATATGCCACATGTATACATGGACAAATGCACAAACACAAACATCCACAGTTTTTAAACCAAGGCACCGTTTAAACATAGAATAACCTAGATCACTTTTTCTATAACACCAATTCATAAATAGAGAAAAATGTATTTAATTACTACAATATTGTAAATCAGGAGTGGCAAGTATTTCCATCCTAAAGGAATAATCTTTCATCAATACATAGTTCATATATAGATAAACCTCCAAATTTTGATGTTTAATTTAAAATCACACTAAGATCTTTAAACCAGGTTACTTTTCCCAAGACATAAACCAAAAGAAAACAGTAGTGGGACAATCCTATATTAATTTGGCATTATCTCTTCCATCTTTTATATTTTCTATAATTAATGAAGTTAAAAGTCAAGCCTTTTTAAAAATTCTTTGAAGTAGCTAACTGATGAATTTCAACTTAAGATCACTAGGGTTAATATTCCTATGTTCTTTAACTTACAAACTTGCTTTCTGTTTTATCCAGATTAATTGCAAACAATTAATATCCATTTTACAATACTTTTTAATTGATTGTTATAAAATGTGATTGATTTAAAATATTACAAAACAGGTTCCAGAGTTCATAGTAATTCAGTTTTATATATTGCTAATGCATCTGGACTATATTTTACATCAAAATATATTTTCATAGGATATAGCGCCATTATGCAGATTTACACAATCCAAATTCATCTTCTAATAACTCAGAACATTTAGAAATTTCATTGGAAATAAGCTATTAATAGATCTATTAGCCCCAATTAACCCTCATTTATTCTAATTCCAGTTTTAAGTTTATCCTGTGAATGAGACTTGAAATTGTACTTTTATCATTACATCTTGCAAATATGCCTTGCATGTTTTACTTCTGGAAATATAAATTTAGTTCTGGAAATATACATTTATGACTAAATGAAGATATATCCTGGGTGTGTCATAAATCATATTCTCCAATGAAACATGTTCAGAAGCTGGATGTCATCAATCACACTCTCCAATGAAGGATTTTCGTGGGCAGAAGATCTAGTAGCCTAGGCTATAATCTCCACAAGATAAGTATGGAATGTACTTCTGGCCATCGTCTGCCACACTACCTCAGGCCTTTCCCTCCTCCTTCTTATGGCAACTCGAAAACAGTTAATGTGTTTTGGGCATTAAGCAAATGTGGCAGTCATAAAGTGAACATGACAGTCATAAAGGGCCTGCTTTCTTGTTGGCAAAGCACTTGAGGATTGTATCCCTTTAGGCATTGGCAGCCCTTTTCAAAAAGCCTTTGATGGTAGGAATAGAGCTTTGGAGGGATGCACCCACTCCTTCCAAGCTCTGCTGATGCCAACAAAGACTTTTTGCAAAGGGCTGCCAAAACCTATAGGAATACAATCTCCTTGCAGGCTTTACCAAGGAAACAGCAAACTGAGGGGAAGGCCTGAAGACCTGAAGCCTCCCATGTTTGCAAATGTCAAGGCCTCAATTAGCAGAGAATAGAGGCCTAAAGTGCAAGATAACACGAGATCAGTAGCACAGGATCTCACACTACTACTCGCATTATCTGGCGGTATGTTAAGCCCCTGTTCTCTGTAAATGCAGGCAAAGAAACCATGACAGAGAGGAGATCTTTGCAAGGTAAGTGAGTCTCCACAGGTGAAATGCCTATGAAGACCTGGGAGGGAGGGGATTGGAGGGGTGAATGTTGCAGAGTCTCTGTGGTCATTCATAACAGCGAACAACTGCCATGGTGCTGTAATATTCATAATTTTGGGACTTGCTCATAAACGCTAGGGGGCACTTAGCACAGAACTTCAAACATTTGCTAAGGGAACACTTGTAACCTGAGGATTGTATTAAATCAGAAATAACATTTATTCCAGTAAAAATCCCATGAACTCTTCGGAATTTTCAACCATATATTTAGACATGTATTCAAAAATTACAAAATTTACAAATATTTTTACTTAGGGTAGTTAAAGATACTTAATTCAAATATTAAGATGAACCTATATTTTAGATTTTTCCATAGGTCAATTGCATTATCAACATAAAGGAACTGTGTTCAATTCCAGTTATTTCTATGTGCACAATATTCTTTAATCACCCAACTAGGGAGATCAATAGTTCTGATGACCATAATCAAATTAAATATAGGTACATGACATATTTTGATAACTAAATAATTTTATTTATAATAGCTGTGTTGATTCAACTAATTAATCTGAATCTAAGATGTATTCCAATTAGATTTGAAATTGGCTTCAATATATATTTTCTCTCATATTCCTCATCGAGATTTTAATAGGCAGAGTGTTTTCTAAAAAAAAATAATCCATGTTGGAATTGCCATTCTAATTTTAAGAAGAATTCTTAAAATTCTTCTTTGATCTGATCTGTTTTAGACCTGCACCTTATTGACTTTTGCTGGCTAGCATGGCAGTTTTTAGAGGAGAATAACTGCTGCAGACTGGATCCAAACTGGTACAATCTCTCTGGAACAAAGGAGATATCATTGAGATTATCCAATGATGTCACTCTAGACATTCGCTCCTCACAAATAGACTACAGAAATTACAATTTTTATGGTTGGCTTATAAACTGTGTGATTGAGATTTGGGGATACATCAGGGGTCACGGTCGCAAAGCAGTCCCTACAGACATTAAACTGCACCAAGTCTTATGTCTTAATCATTTTTGGATTTTTTAAAAACTACATATTGGAAAGATTAAGACTCTTTAGACTGGCAAGGTTTTACTGCATTCATCAGATGAGTTTCTGCCTCAAAAAACAGTAATATAAATTTTATTCTAGAACTTTTAAAAATATATGATTTTTTTTTAACTATGCAAAAAAAAAGGCTGCTTAGTATATGGATTTGGAAAGTTAATAATGGATTAAGGAATAAGGGGGATTTCGAATTATAATTTTGAATTATTTAGATGATATTTTCTCATGGAAAATGGAGATTGCTTTGGGGGTATTTTTATAATAAGGAGATCTTGAAAGCTGGACACCATAGCCAGAGGATAATGAAAATGGAACAGAAATCTTTAATGCAAACTTTCTGAATATCTTTCAGCCAAGCGTTTGGACAGAATGGATCAAATACTTGATAGAATTGACAGAGCATGTTCTAATGAAGTTGTAAAACAAGAATGGACTGAAATTAATTTGAAGGGGGATTTAAATATAATACAAATGCATCTGAGGGATGATTAATACCCTAAAGGAGATGAAGAGATATTAAACTATGAATCTTATTTGGATTCTTTTTCTTCTACTTCTGGATATATTAAAAAAAATCCACCTCTACTAATAATTGTAAGGAAGATTATTTTATTTATTGATACAAAAGAAATCTACTAAAGTTTAGAAGGATTTCTGTTTTGAAACAAAGAAGAGCAGCAAATTGGAACATTTTTGAAGGGATTAAAGAATATTTTTTTAAAATAATCAGGGAAGATTTATAAGTTTGGCTTGTTCTGTAAGGGTAAAAAGAAGAAAATAGTTATATCTGGATTTTGGTGACAAAGATTGATTGACAAAGCATTTGGACTTTATTTTCTTTATCTAAGAGATGAGCTATGAGGAGAAGAGAGATTTTTATGTAATTAAAAAAAATTTCTCATTTTTTAATTAATTTATAATATAAAATAAAAAAGTACAAAAGAAAATAGTAAAAAAAAATAGGGTAGGGAACATAGAAGGGGAAGGGAAAATTTATATGTTTATTTTATTGATTCCATGGGCTATATCAAAGGGCGAAGTTCCAAACACAAATTATTATTAAAATCTAATAAAAACAATTTAAAATGGAATTGGATTAAAATACAATTTAAAATGAAATTGGAATAAAAATACTATTTAAAATGAGATTGGAATAAAATACAATAATTTAATATATAGATAAATAAAATATGATAAAATTATATTTAAATGTCACCCCTATAATCTACCCCAATCACTCCCACATATGCTGATCTCAACCAAACCATTTTGCTCAAGTACTGTGCTATACTAAATGTTGTATACTAAATTCTGGCAGCACATAAGGTAAATTGTTTTGATATGGGGTTATAAATGATCATTCATTTAGTATATAGACCAAGGTCTCTAACCCTCTTATACAGGCAATACTCAAATAAGATGTGAGCCAGGTGTTCTACCTCTGCCGCTCCGCAAATGCAAAGACGTCCATTATAGGGTACAGAATGGAATCTCCCATATCTGACAATTGTATCAAGCTGTTTGAATCTCACTTCCATAAATGTTTCCCTAATATGTTTGGAAAAGTGTAGGAAATAGAAGAAAAAGAGGGGGAAAAGACATTGATTTCTGACTCCCCTTGGTGCATTAGACTAAGATAATAACATCAAACCTCAACTTTTTACTTTTACATAATACTATAAACTAGCTATTTCTATAACAACAAACTTATTTAATTGATAACACCAAAAATCAAAGTTTTTTTTCTATCTTTAGCAACAAATCTAGAAGTGGTTTCTAAGTAGAAACAAAAATAGAGAAGAATGTTGAAATTAAAAGAGTTTTGAAATTGTAATTTTGGATTAATTTTATATACTGGTATTAGCAATTAACAGAAATCAAAACAAACTTCATAAGTTTTCCATATTTATACAATTTATGCTTTTTGAATTATTATGGTAATGACAAATAGCTTACAAGATCTATACGTATGTTATCTAAACAGATACAGATGCATTCTAATAATTACATCATTAGTGTGTCTACCAAAGGGTTTAGAAACTTCACCATGAAGCCCTTCCAGATATTAATTTATTCTTTCTAATAAAAGTGTAGGAGAGAGTCACATTTGCTCCCATAATCATTTTGGGTGAGATATACATGTCAACTGTTACTAGAGAATATTTCAGAAATGAACATAGCGCTTAACCATAGCACATAGACCTTCACAATGCTTTACAGACTCTATAAGTGGTTTACAGACTCAGCATATTTTCCCCAACAATCTGGGTCCTCATTTTACTGACTTCAGAAGGATGGAAGGCTGAGTCAACATTGAGCCTGGTAGTCGGCAGTCAGCAGAAGTAGCCTGCTAGAAGTAGCATTCTAGCCACTGCACCACCATGGCTCATATAAGTGCAGGGACTCATCTAGAATGACCCAAAATAGTTTTAAAATTTAAATCTAACTGTCAGGAGTATTATAAATTGAGTGTATTGTTATAATTTTAAATATATTTTTAATTTGTAGCCTGTAACCAATAATCAATGCAATAGCAGTCATCAAAGCAACTTTCTAAGAAAATATTGGTCTTAAACACCATCAGTGAAAACTGTCAAAATAACTTTTTTAAAATATGGTAGGATCAAAACATTGCAAGGATAGCAGAACAGATGTTGTTGACCATATTCAAATCAGGGAAAAATAAATCATGCATTGAAGCTGGAAGCATCAGGGTTACAAATATATTTTGGAAGGCAACTCATGGAAAAAGTGGATTAAGATAGTAGCAGTTGAAGGCACATTCCTTATCAAAGTATAATATACAACCTCAGTTGTCAGTGAATGGATTGTTTTAATTGGAAAACTATTTGATGAAAAGTATGGCTTCACACATTCAGAGATTGAAACTTTGGTTACTTTTACCATGAATGATCCCCAAATATATGGGCAATCCTAATAATGAAAAAAAATGTGAAGTTGATATTGATACTCATTCATTACTTTAAATATTGTGTGTGAAAAAAGGTAAAAAAGTAGAATTTATTACTGTACCTGCTAAAGCATCTAATGTAAACTGTAGAAAAATACACAAGGCCTTTGGCAAATACAATAAGAAGAAAAAGTTATTGGATTTTGTACTGACAACACAAATACTATCTCTGGTGGTAAAGTAAGAGGGCGGGGGGGGGAATTCAATATTTTCTGAAGACTGAAAGTAATTCTTGGGAACTTTTTAATTAGAGTGGTGGTTCAGCCCACACTGTCCACACTGCTGTGCAAAGTGCTGGTGAGATATTATCTTTTGACATTAAGTCCTTTGTAATTGATTACCTTCATATTTATACCATCTGTTGAAAGAAGTTTGAGTTGTTGATTTGGAATAGCAGATCCTTTCCACCCAAAGCTTACAGGTTTTCTCTGATACCTACATTGAACACTTGCTGAAGCTGTTTCCAACTGTCCAATCTTACTTTTGTTCATATTACTTGATGTTCTTGTGTTCTTGGATGATCCTTTTGGTGAAATATAGCTCAGATTTCTGAACAATTATTTCTTTCAGTTACAAAATAAAGACAGAAGATAAGTATAATAAATGTTGTAATGGAATTGACAACATCTCAATTCCATTTCAAAGAAAGTTGTTAGAACGAAAAGATAGAAAGCTTTTTATGAAAAGCAGGAAATACTATAAGCAACAATGTTCCAAAATTCTGTCCTTTCCTTTTTTGCTTACTCAAGTAAATGTGTTACGTTGTCTTGGAGCCCATAGGCTTACTATTTGAGAAGTGTGCTCTCTAGTTTTGTAGATATACTAGAGAGCACTTTCACATATATAGAAATATTGTAAAGACAAAATAGCAGAATGGAACAGGGAAAGAAGTCAATGGATGAGAAATGTTTATTCATTTTGGAAAGATGCAAAATTAGAAGCATGGTCTTGTAATATGTTTTGCCATGTATTTGTCTGGTATGAATATACCTACATTATAAAACAGAATTTTTCTATTATAAATAGCTGGACAGAGAGGAAACAAAAGGAATTGGGATCTCTAAAATCATTGCTTATCCTGAGGGTTGCTTGTTATTACAGTGGTACTGAATTCTACAATACTGCATGCTTCTTTAAAAATATATTCAAAAAAGATTTTTGTGAAATTGCACTTAACATTAATAATATACAAATTTATACAAATTAAAGTATCCCAGACTTGTACACAGAAACAAAATTGCTATAATAAAGTAAAATCTTGGGTATTTTTTATGCTGGTTATGTTTCAATATATTTTGTTGGGATATCCATTTAAGTTTTCTTTTGACATTTTAAGATTAGGGTTCCAGTACAGTCAATTCTGTATTTATGATAATAACTGGAACCACAATTTCCATTGCTAAGCAAGGCAGTTATTAATTGAGTTGTGAAAAATGTTATGATCTCTTTGCTGTGGTAATAAAGTGAATCACTGCAATCATTAAGTAAATCACATAGTTGTTAAGTGATTCTGGCTTCACCATTGACTTTGTTTATTGGAAGTCACCTGGGAAAGTCACAAATGACAATTACATAATTATATATTAGTTTGCCAAGCAACCTCAATTTTGATCATATGGCTATGGAAGCATTGTAATGATCATACATGCAGCTGGTTATGTCACTTTCTTAAGCACTGTTTTAATTTCAAAAAGTCACTAGACAACTGGTTGTAAGTCAAGGATTACCTGTAGCAAATATATTTGGTAACTATGAAGGTGAACCTTTTCAGCAGGTTTCTTATGACAAATCAACAGGTAAGGAAAAACTGAAGAAAATCTGATTAGCCCTGACATTATGCATTCCATTATCTACAACTCTAGTGTTTGTGCATACAGAATGAATGTCTAGTGGAACTAACCTTTCTGAGTTGTCTTTGCAAGGATTCACATCTTATATTAACATATCAGGAGTAAAGTTAATTGACCTACTTAGCTGCAAGGAGTCCTTGCTCTCTCTTCATATCTCTACATATAAATAACAACTTCTGAAGATGGCTTGAGAGACTTATTTTATGATATCTGTGCTATCTTGTGCACAACAGATTCTTGAATGAATACAAATTTTTATTGCAGTTACTGACCAGAATTTCAAACAAATAGATTAAAAATAAAAAGTAAAAACAGAATAAAATATTGTATTGGTAGTAGGTTCATTGGTTAACAAAAGTCTGCCTAATTTTATAGGCAGTAGATCAAAATTTAGCTATGCTCAAGACTGAATCATATTGATCTGATAACAATAGCACAATAAAAAGATCAGAATTTCCAGATGTTTTACCAAATAAGGAATTATAAAGCAGGTCCTTCACTTATGTAGAGGAAACAGTATAGCAGAAAATCACAGTTTTGAGTGGGAAGGGGTAGGTTTCAATTAATACCTGGCTCCCTGCTATGTGACATCGGCCCTGGCTGAGCTCCTCGAGGTCATAGCCGGTCTGGCGGTTGAGACCCCCAGGCTGATGGTCATGGGGGATCTCAACCTACCTTCGGCCGGTGGGGCCTCGGGGATTGCCCAGGAGTTCTTGGCTTCCATGACAGCCTTGGGCCTGACCCAATTAATTAAGGAACCCACGCATACTGGGGATCACATTCTGGATCTGGTTTTTGTCTCTGGACAGTGGCAGGATGATCTGGGTGTTGGGGATGTTTTTGGTTTTTGTTGAACCCTTGTCATGGTCAGATCATTTGCTCCTTAGGCTGGACTTCCAGGCCGCTCCTCTCCATCACAGGGAGGCAGACCAAATACGTTGGTACCCCAGGCGCCTGATGGATCCAGATAGGTTCCTGATGGAGCTTGGGCCATATCCCGACATTCGAACTCACGACTCGGTGGGGTACCTGGTTGCCACCTGGGAAAGGGTGGTGGCTGGGGCCCTGGACCGGATCGTGCCCTTGCGGCCTCTGACCTGGCGCCACTCTCGCTTGGCCCCCTGGTTTTCCGGGGAGCTGAGGGAGATGAAGCGCCGGAAAAAACGCCTGGAGAGTATTTGGAGGACTATTCGCTCCGGACCCAACCGAACACTTTTACGGTCTTATATCAAGACCTATTTAGTGGCGATAAGGGTGGCAAAGCGTCTTTACTTTTCCACCCTTATTACGTCCGCAGGAAACCACCCGGCCGCCCTGTTTAGAGTGACCCACTCCCTCTTGGAAGGGGGAGGGACAGGCTGAGGATTTTTCAAAGTTCCTGGTGGATAAAATCGCTCCGATCCGGGATGGGTTGGACTCTGAATGGGCGGCTCTGGGTGGGGGATCGGGGGCGGAACTTGAAACAGTCATTTGGGACGAGTTTGATCCTGTGACCCCCGAAGACGTGGACAGGTTGCTGCGGGGACTGAATGCGACCACATGTTTATTGGACCCGTGTCCCTCCTGGCTGGTGTTGGCCGCCCGGGAGGTGACATGAGGTTGGTTTCAGGGTATTATTAACACTTCCTTGAGTGAGGGATATCTACCCGCCACCTTGAAAGAGGCGGTGGTGAGACCCCTCCTCAAGAAACTGTCCCTGGACCCAACTCTGTTATCTAATTATCATACTGTCTCCAACCTTCGTTTTATGGCGAAGGTTGTTGAGAGTGTGGTGGCACAACAGTTTCCCCAGCACCTGGATGAAGCTGTCTATTTGGATCCACGCCAATCGGGCTTCAGGCCTGGGCACAGCACAGAGACGGCGTTGGTCGCATTGGTGGATGATCTCTGGAGGGCCCGTGACAGAGCTTATTCCTCTGTCCTGGTCCTCTTAGATCTCTCGGTGGCTTTTGATACTGTCGACCACAGTATCCTATTATAGCGGCTGGGGGGGTTGGGAGTGGGAGGCACCGTTATGCGGTGGTTCTCCTCCTTCCTCTCTGACCGCTCGCAATTTGTGTTGGCAGGGGGGCAGGTTTGCGGGGTGCCTCAGGGGTCGATGCTCTCGCCCCTTCTGTTCAACATCTATATGAAGCCGCTAGGTGAGATCATCCGTGGCTTTGGGATAGAGTTCCATCAGTACACTGATGATACTCAGCTGTACATTTCTACCCCGGGCCACCCCGATGAAGCCGTCAAAGTGATGACCCGGTGCCTGGAGGCTGTGCGGTGTTGGATGGGGTGGAACAGGCTTCAGCTCAACCCATCTAAGACTGAGTGGCTGTGCTTCCCAGCACCCCAATACAGCCAGCTGGTTCCATCGCTGGCTGTGGGGGGGGGAAATTCTTGTCCCCACGGAGAGGGCCCGCAATCTGGGTGTCCTCCTGGATGTACGGCTGTCATTGGAAGACCACGTGGCGGCTGTCACCAGGGGGCCTTTTGGACAGGTCCGTAGGATCTACCAGTTGCAGCCCTTTCTGGATTGGGATGCGCTTTGCACGGTCACCTCCGCCCTGGTGACCTCCCGCCTAGACTATGCCAATGCTCTCTACATGGGGCTGCCTTTGAAGAGTATCCGGAGGCTCCAGTTGGTGCAGAATGTAGCCGCGAGGGTGGTAATGGGAGCTCCTAGGGGCTCCCATGTTATGCCACTTCTGCGCGTGCTGCATTGGCTCCCGGTGGCCCTCCGGATGCGCTTCAAAGTCTTGGTCACTATCTTTAAAGCGCTCCATGGCTTGGGACCAGGATATTTGCGAGACTGCCTCCTGCCACCATCGGCTTCCCACCGACCGGTACGCTCCCATAGAGTCGGTCTCCTCGGGGTGCCACCAGCTGGATGGCTGGCGACCCCGAGGGTGCGGGCCTTCTCATTGGGAGCACCCCCTCTCTGGAATGAATTACCCCCAGAGGTAAGGCCCGCCCCTGATCTCATGGCCTTCCGTCGGTTACTTAAAACTCACCTATTTTGGCAGGCCGGGCTGGCCTAGGGGTCTTTTAAATTTTAACCTGGTTTTAATTTCTTTTAACTCTCGTTTATATTTTAATTAGAGCCACACTATATTCAATTTTTAAATTTTAATATTATCATGTTGTGTGTTGTATATATGTTCTGTATATGTATTTTTATTGGCTGTTCAATAGTCCCTTTGGGGAGAGGGGGGCGGTATATAAATCGAATAAATAAATAAATAAATAAATAAATAAATAAATAAATAAAATAATAATAGATACTCTGCATTTCTCCACAAATTTTGTAGAAATAGCAATAATGCTTAGACTTATATACCACTTAGATTTATATACCAAAATGGCTTCTCATTTTACTGAGTTCAGAAGGATAGAAGCCTAAATAAACTTTGAGCCCATTAGAATAGAACTCCTGGCAGTGAACAGTGAGTTAGCCTGTAATACTGCATTCTAACCACTGTACCACCATGGCTTAGAAATGAAATGGCAACATATCAAGAAACAAGTCTGAAAGTGGGATATATACAAGAAAATTTCCTTCTTGCTAACAGCAGCTGAAAATATGTAGTTTAAAGCTTAATTTTAAGTATGATTTAGAGGCTCTTAAAGAATCCTTATGGCCTCATAAACTTGCAATAAAATAAACTCAACATTGGCAACATTTTTCATCTGTGACCATTCCATTGTTTTTTCTACTGATTCCTGGTTCATAGCAAAGGTATGATTCCCAAAGATTAATTGGACTGAAAGCATAGACAAAGGTGATGATGACAAATGTGTGAAGGGATGTGTGATGGTTGATATTATTATTATTATTATTGTCAATCGCTTACAAGATAATAGGAATAAGTATAAACATGAGTAAGAATACAGGAAATAGGTACAAATAAATGGGGACAATGGGACAGGGATGGTAGGCACAATTGTGCACTTATGCAAACCTCTTAGAAATGGGATGAAGTCAATAGTGGATAGTTTGAGGTGAAAGGAGTGGGGTCAGAGTCAGGTAGTGCATTCCAGGCATTGATCAGTCTGTTGCTGAAGTCGTACTTTCTGCAATCAACTTTAGAGCAGTTTATATTGAGTTTGTAGCTGTTGTATGCTCTTGTATTTTTGCAGTTGAAGCTGAAGTAGTCATTGACTGGTAGGAGATTGTAGCAAATAATTTTGTGTACTACATTTAAGTCCAACTGTAGGCAGAGTAGTTCAAGTTGTCCAAGCCCAAAATTTCAAGCCTGGTGATATAGGGTATTCTGTTGCGAACAGAGGAGTACAGTACTCTTCTCGTGAAATACTTCTGGACTTGCTTGATTGTATTAATGTCCAATATGCAGTGCGGATTCCAGACTGAGCTGTATTTGAATATTGGTCTGGCAAAAGTTTTATATGCTTTAGTTAGCAATTCAATATTTCCGGGGCAGAAGCTTTACAGAAGCTTTAAGATTTACAAATCTTAATGCCTTTTTGGCAATGCTGTTAAAGTGAGTTCTGGCACTTAGGTCATTTGATATGAGTACTCCAAGTTCTTGACAGAATGTGGATCATAAATGAGGTCATATCTGCCTAGCTTGTATTTGGTGTACTGATTTTTATTAACCAATCTGTAGGACAGAGCATTTGTTGGTTGAGATTTGGAGTGGCCAATTGTTTGACCATTCAGACACATAATCAAAGTCACTTTGAAGGACAATAGTATTGTCCTAGAATGCTGTCTTGGGGGATACTGCTGTTAACTGGAACAGGTTTGATATAGCGCTTCCTATTTTTACTATTTGTTGCCTGTTTGACAGGAATGCAATAATCCACTTATGAAGGGATCCAGAAATGCTGTAAGAGATTAGTTTTAATAGTAGTTTGTCATGTATCTCTGAATCAAAGGCTTTGCAGAAGTCTATGTAAATTGTATCTGTTGCTTTACCCTGGTCAAGTAGAGTAGTCTATATGTTTTTGCATTGTAGGAGTTGTAAATAGCAGGACAATTTTTCTTTGAAACCAAATTGTTTTTGGAGAGTAGGTTGTTTGACTCTAAGTGGAGGGTAATGAATTGGTTAATGATTGATTCCATGACTTTGCACGTGACACAACAAAGTGAGATTGGTCTGTAGTTTTCAACCAGGCTGGGGTCACCTTTTTTGAAGATAGGGATAACCTAAGATAAGGATCATAGATTCGGTAAGGAGCTGGTTCTGAATGATATCTGTTAGGAATCTGTCCATCAATTAGTTGGGTGGGCAATATATAAACCAACAATGTATGTTTGTAGCTTTAAGACAAAATCACTGTATTGATTTATACTATATTCCAATTGGTTGATTATATTGTGAATTACCATAAGAGGGAACTAGAGTTCATAGCTTGCTCTCTCTCACATTCTGTCTTTCTGACATTCTGTTGCTATCTAAGGTTCTCTGTTGTATTTATGCTGTGCTTATACTTTGATATTTTTGTTTACTGTAAATGACAAAGGCAACCGTAAGAAGACTTTGTAATTGAATATTCGTTGGACTGTAAAATGTATATGACCTGGACCGTTTATTGCATTGTGCTATTTCTTAAAGTAAACTTTAACTCAATTTAGTGTATCTTTGTGTGGCTGAATAATTATTCATAACTACTCTCATAAAAGTTTCCATGTGCATATCCTTGTTACTCAAGAGTTATTCTGTACATATCTTAACAATATCTCATATATAATGCTTAAGGGTTCCGCTATGGCAGAACAGAGCTTTTTTAAGAAGTATGCACATAATCCATCAGGGCCAATAGATAGGCGTGGTTTTAGGTTATATAGTGCTTTTTCTATGTTATCTTCTATAAAGTCAATATGTAGTAGATCATTAGTTAGTTGTGGTATGACTAGGAAATGTGGGGCATGAGCCATTGCTGTTTACAAAGATTGAAATGAAGAATGTGTTGAAGAGGTTGGCCTTAATGGCTTCATCACTGCACTCTTTCCCATTTGGTCCTTTTAGGGGTGGAATGGTTCTTGAGTCTTTAAGTTTGGTGTTTACAAAATTGTAGAAGGTGCGGATGGATTTTGTATGTAGTAGTTTTTCCTCTTGCTTGCCGTGGTAATTTGTGCATTCTGCCTTTATCTGTCAGCATAAGGTGTTATATTGGTTTTTAAAGTTTGCTACGTAGCTAGATTTTTTTTATGCCATAGAGATTTTTTAAATTGATGTTTCCTTATTGTTATGGCTAAATTTTGGGGTTGTTTTTTTTTTAGGGTTACTAATGGTACATATAGTTTAATGACTCTTTCAAGTTCAAGCAAGAATGCATTATAATGATTTTCTGTAGAATTACAGCTAGGGAACAGAATATATCAGTCAAGAGATGATAGATCAGCATCTATGAGATCAGAGTTGGTTTTTATGAAGTTGCATTTTGGGGACCATCATTATGATCCTCATTGTGAGGATGTAAGTTGAGCCAAAAGTCAATCATTGTGGTCACTGTTTAAAAAGGGTTCTTGTATTTGTAGGTCATATATTGAATTTGAGCTGTTGCAGAAGATGAGGTCGAGGCAGTTGTTGAGTCTAGTGTTGAGACTAGTTATTAATGGATCCAGTGCCAGTGTAGTAACGGCATTGTACAGGGTTGCATGTATGGGTTCAGATGTACATTCATTTAGGGTCCAATTTATACAAGGTAGATTGAGGTCACCAAGGAAAATAAGAGCGTATGGGCAAGAGGCAGCCCATGTTAGTAATGAAGTTAGCTTGTTTACATGAACTATATCATAATCAGGGGCTCTGTAGCATAGAAAGAAGTGAATTGTGGTATTTGAGGACAGTTCACAGATGATGATCTCTGGAAGAGCAAGTTCCTGTGTAATTTGAATGTTTTTTTTAGATTTAGGGATTTTTTGTAGAATATAACAACTACACCTCCTCTGCGGATTTCACAATCTGACCAATAAACATGATATTCTCTGACTGTGGTAATGGAGTCTGGAAAAGATGCATTTAACCATGTCTCACAGAGAAATATAATGTTGAATGTGGTCATGCCTAATAAGATGAGGAATTAATGCATTTTGTTTGCGAGGCTTCTTGTGTTGAGTAATTTGCATTTTAGATATGTAGTAGTGGGTCAGGGGGAAGTAAGGGGCATGCGTGCCTAATGTTTGGATGTTGGAATGATGGTTATTGGGATGTAAGTTGAAGGTCTTGCTTTTCATACATTGCAGTAGTCAATGTATAGGTTAGTATTTCCTTGTTCATGTAGTCTTTTGAGCTCAGAGCATAATTCACAGGATCGTACACATTGCTGTAAGGTTAGATCATGGCGAGAACAGAGGTTCTTATCGTTGGTGTTGCTCTTGGCAAATGAATTTATAGTATTAATGAATTTTCATTTGATTGATTCATTTTTGCAAAAGATCCTGTAGAAATGTGGGGCCACCGAGCCTCACTATTGTTGAACTCTGGGCTGATGCAGGAAATGTTGGGTATTTCATCAGAGGAGATGCTTGATGCTTGATAGATGATACTGCAGATATTTGTGATGTCATTGTTGTCCTCTAGACCAAATAAGATGGCATTGGGATGCTTCCATTCGCGCTCGATGGCTTCTTTGATGAGGATTGGAATATCATTATTTTTTGGATTTGTGGGTTTTTTTGTGGTTGCGATTGTTGGATAGAGATGTGGTTGTAGCTATTGGATGTTCATTTTTTTTGTGTTGTATCTTTTTTTTTCAAGGTTAGTTAATCTTGCTTTTATAGTGTCCAGGGATGCTACTATGGTGTCAAGGGATGTTTTCATGTTTCTATGATATCAACTCTTTCAAACAAGGCAATATATTTATACAGTTTGGGTCTGCATGGTGGGCAGAAATATGGAAATGCATGGTTGGATGATTCTAGGAATTGGGCCATTTGCTTGGGTAATCCCAAGCAGGCATGGTGAGCATAGTTGTCACAAAGGGAACATTTGATGGAATTTTCATTATAGTTTAGAGTTTCTTTGCATATAAGGCATGTGCAGGAGTCTTGAGGTTTATTGGTGGGGATTTCTTTTTCTTTGGGCTGTCGTTTGGCATTGGATTTTTTTTCTGGCATGGTAGGTTTGTTGAGATGGTACGATGATTAAATTGTTCAATCAAACAAGATATTTGAGTAATCAATATAGCCTATATCACACCAATTAATCAATTACAATAATCACACTAGTCAAATAATTTCACTAAGCAACAATTACCCTAATGAATTAATTACACTAATCACAATCACATTGGTCAATTAATTTCATTAAATCACTAATTTTACTAATCAATTAAATTACACTAATCACTGATCTTTTACATTGATCAGTAATCACACTATTTGCACTAAAAACTCTAATCACACTAATCAACCAAATAATAAATCAATAAATCAATTGATTAATTAATATGTACTGGTCAGTTACATAATGTAATGTTAAATTGCTTAAAAACACTAATAAATGTGATAGGTATAAAAAAAAAGGGTAAAAAAATCTCCCCACTATATTGCATAAACCCTCCCATGGTCATTCCTCTTCTCCTGTTTTCAGACATTACGTTTCTGTAATATACTCTGAAAATAGCCATTACCCTGTGTCTTATACCATATTCAATTTAGGTAAATACTGACAAAAATGCCACAATTATGGGCTTCTGTCAATTATCTGAAGCACAGAAAAGGCAGCTGAAGAATCATCATTCATTCGTTGGGTTTAACAAAGAATTAGTCATTTAGAAGAAGTAGATGGAACTGCAGTTAAAGGTCAGTGTCTCCTTTACTAAAGATTTAAAGTACTTTACACTTCATTGGATGTTACTGAATAGAGCAAGTAAAATAATAATAATAAAAAATATTAGCATGCATGATTAAAGAAAAGAATGAGCTAAGTCTACTGTTATTTCCAAGAAGTTTGGCAGTTAGCAATTTAGTTCTAGGGTCACAAGTGTATTTTTATCATGATAGAAAAAACACTTTATTAGAATGTATTCATTGCTGCAGCTGGACCTATAATCAGAAGTAGTCAACTTTCCCCCCTGTTATTTTGAATGAAGCATTTGAATGAATGTTTCCATTTATATACCCTAAGTAGTGTATCGTATAGAAAACATTTTTCCTGCCTTTGCAGTTCACTCAGAACTAAAAAAAAATACCCTGAAGTCATGCTGCTCTTTTAAATCGTACAGTGAAGTTGGATGGCCTCCTATGGCGATTTCTCCTTAACCCGAGTAATTATAGGCTTCCGACTGCCCTCGTAAAGCAAGGGCAGTTCTTTTTGGAAAGGAATTTAATTAATTCTGTGCATATGGAAGATTTCCCTTTAGCCATAAGGTGGCAGATTATTTCCAAAGGAATTTATTCTCAGCAACAATATTTTAGCTGATCTGTTGCTCTTGACCAGATTATTTCTGATTCAGAAGTTAACCCCCCCACCTATCTCTCTGTGTGTATGTTTGTGTATAGAAAATTGTTTTTCTTCCTCAGTAGTATTTTCTTCTATATGGGGATATTTACTTTTTTGTTTGCTTGTTTACTACTCAAATTTCTATGCCACCCAGCTTGAAGCAAGTTCTGGCCAAGTGAGAAATCAAAGAGTAATCAAAACAACAGTGTTTAAATCTAACACTGTTTGGGGGACATTCAAAATATTTATGACTCTGACTTAGTTGAGAGAGATGGTGTTTTGTAAAAAAAAGTTCAGAAAAATAAAGATGGCGGTCAGAACTTCACAATCTGATCATAGCTCTCTTTTATCATCATCATCCTCTTTTAATGACCCCATGATCCCTTGAAGAATGGAGTCTGGGCAACTGAATGGAGCTGAGTGTTTACTGGCTGGATGCCCTTCCTGGCGCCAATGTGGAATTTTTTTCAGCAGCTATATTTTCAGTGTGCCCAGAGAGAGCGATATCTGCCTCTATTTAGGATTGAACTCCCAGACCCCTGATTGTGAGGCAAGAGCTCTATCTCTAGGCCATCATACCACTCTACCACACCTCTCTTTTATATACACATAAAAAGAGGTGAGATTTCATTCTCACAATAATGGCTGCCATCTTGGCTTTTTTGACATCTCTTTCTGGAGATACTCTTATCTAAGACTTTGACAAAACTGGCATATTTTCCTATACTCTTTGGAGGATTTTTTTAAATTCTTGCTTTTTGTCTCCTGTTTCCTTGCTCCAGACAACCCTGCCTCTTTCCCCTTTATTAAATTTCAATATCAATATGTTTTTGGAAATTTTGTCTTTCCTTGCATAGATTATTTAGTATGCGCTTCTCAATTGACTACACTAGAATGCAATCATAGTCACTACTGTTCTTAGAAAAAAATTAGCAGTTTCAAAATCATTCATAAGTTATCATGTAACCTTCACAAATCACACAAACTTTTTAAAAAACTACAATGGAGGATTAATGATTGGGGAAATTCTAATACTTTGCTCTATGTTATTATTTATTTATTTTATCTATATGGCATTCAGTTATGCTGTTATTGTCAGCATCCTGCCACTATGTATTGGTTTGTCTCTGAAACCTCTATGCAAAACCTGCACCTCAGGTTATGTCTAGTGTGATAGACTCCCACTTCTATGGATGTGATTCTTAGTTCCTCTTTTTGTGTTGCTATGATCAGTGCCTCAGTGCTGTCTTTTAGTCCAGCCCTTTCCAGCCACTGGTAGGATGTCTGCCATCTTTGGGCTGCCCTTGAAGAGCACCCGGAAGCTCCAGCTGGTACAAAATGCGGCCACGCGGGTTGTTCTGGGGGCTTCTCGGGGCTCTCATATTACACCACTCTTGCGCGAGCTGCATTGGCTCCCAGTGATCTTTCGGGTGCGTTTCAAGGTATTAGTTACCATCTTTAAAGCACTCCATGGCTTGGGACCGGGGTATCTGTGGAACCGCCTACTGCCATCATCAATTTCCCATTGCCCAGTACGCTCCCCTAGAGTGGGCCTCCTTGGGATTCCGCCGGCTGGACGGCTGGCGACTCCAAGGGTGCGGGCCCTCTCTTTGGGGCGCCCTCCCTCTGGAACAAATTGCCCCTGGAGATGAGGATCATCCCTGACCTTTTGACCTTCCGGCGTGCATTGAAAACTCACCTATTCCATCAAACCGGTCTGGCCTAGGGTTTTTCATTTACTATAAATTCGGTCAAAATTGCTCTTAGTCCTCACTTTTAAATCCTTACCTCATCCCATTTATTTAATAACCAAATTTTATTCTTTAATTATTCCAACTATTGTATCTTCAACATATTTCTAATATCTGTACACCGTCCTAAGTCCCCCAAGGAGAGGGGATAATATATAAATCTTGAAAATAAATAAATAAATAAATCTTTCTCTCATGTCTGCTGCTGCTGTTGCATCAGACATTCTCTCAGCAACTCATCTTTAGGTGTCATCTTATTGAAATACTCCTGGATATTCAGGGTTTGATCCAGGATGTTGGTTTGACATAGATAGATAGATAGATAGATAGATAGATAGATAGATAGATAGATAGATAGATAGATAGATAGATATGTGTGTCTGTGTGTGTCTGTGTGTATCCTAATGAATGTGCCAATGAAACTTCAAGGGAAAAGAATCAGTCACAAAGTGAGGACCACCACAGAAAAACACTGTCCCTGGGCACTTCGTGCACTTAACAAACCCAAAGCATCTGCAACTTGGCAGGCTGGTCCAACATGAAGAAAGTGATCCCAAAGATACCTATTCCCTTAAGGGGAAAAGTTTCCTACATCTTGGCATCAGATTAAAAACGATTATGCTAATCCCTTTCCTCTTGCAAATTCATGTATGTCCTAGTAAGGTTATCCTTTGCCATAAGAAAATATTCAAAGTTAACACTTAGATTCAATCCTTTTTCCAGATATAAAATTTTACTATCATCTCTCAAAAGACACACCATGATAACTTGTTTTACATTCTCACTGGCTTCACTCAATGCAGCAATCCCTTGTAAAGTTTATGTAGGTATTGTCACACCTACTGTGATTTGTAAACCACATAAATGATTCAATATTATATATAATGGACAAATTTGTCTTATGATTTGTAATGAAGAATGCTACCCAGGAAGATTTCAGAGGCACATTTGAATTAAAAGGCTTCACTTTATATTAAAAAACAAACAAACAAGACATTTTAAATATCCACCAAATAACATCTATGTTTCCTGAATTAGGGCAGGAATTGCAGATTAATTAATGGAAACAGAGCCAAACTACCCATATCTATTAAATTTCCACAAAATTAGACCCTCCAAAAGGAAGCTCTCTTACAAATGACTGCCTTTTAAAGTTGAAAGGAAAAAAGGCACTTTCAAGGACAGTGCAAATGAAGAAGGTTTCAGGAACAAGACTTCTAGCTCTAAAGGGTAATCATGTGCCAGTCTTGACTTATCTGTGAAAAAGTCAGGCGCTCATTAAAACTTATCTGATGCCAAAGTTATACGTTATAGTTTATTGCCTGGAGTACCAATTAATAAAGAATTAAAGAAATGAAGAAACCAGTAATTCACACTTTTTGTAGGGAGAAAGCTCATATACTTCAGAATAGTGTTAAAATATTAATAGTCATTTTAGTCATGTATTATTTTATTAAGCACTTAGCTTTGTAGGTTTTATCAAAAGATATATGACATTCATTTTTAACACAAATACGGAAGAGACTTCAGGAAAAAGAGGTAATTTATTCAGAATCTAATAAAGGAGAGTTTGAATGAAAAAAAGAGAAAAAATGTATTACTGATTAGTAATAATACTTTACTAAGTAGTTTAATAGTTATTGGTTTAATAATACTTTTAGTTACACTTATTGATTTAATAGTTTATTATAGTTTAATAATAAAAAATAGTTGAAATCAAGGCATCAACATTCATATGGAATTTTATACTGAGAGTGAGATAAATCTTAAAATGAATTTAATTAAATAAATACAACATCCTAGCATACATCAAACGTTCTATTTGAAAATGTATTTAAGTGAAATGTTACTTCTGAGATAATATGCAGTAAACGGATAAAACTTCTATTTGTGATAAATGTCCTTTGTAGATGCAAAGAGTAATCTCATATTAGGATAAAAACTACAATTATATCTGAAAGTTTGCTTCCATAGTTATTTGCAATGTTCTCTCCATGTTTGCTGTCAATAGCATATGAAATAAGCATCTACAATCTTGTCAATAAAATGTAGCCAATAAAAAGATATCCAATAAAAAGATAGCCAATAAAAAGATAGCATTGAAAGGAAGCAAACTTTTTTTAAAAAAACTAATATTTTTAATATCTATTTTCAAGACTGAGATACTTTGTAGTATCTTGGCTTAAAAGGTAGTCTCTCGATTAGGGATCCTAGATTGCATAGAATAGTATAAGCATCGTTAGAGTGAAACTGGATTTATGATAAGTTCAAAAACTGACCATTTACCATTAAGAGAAACTACCGCATGGGATAGAAGTACCACTCAGGCTACTAACTTGGTTTATTTATTTATTTATTAGTTTTATATACCGACCCTCTCCCTGCAGGGACTCGGGGCGGTGTACAACCAAAGTTAAAACACAATGCAAATACAATATTTAAAAAACAATTAAAAAAGATTAAATAAGGTGGCTAAAAGGTAAAAACTCAATCGAGAATATAAAAACTAAAACCCAATTAAAACCAATTTAAGACCCTATAAAAACCCTAGGCCAGAACGGCTTGATGAAATAGGTATGTTTTCAATGCGCGCCGGGAAGCCAAAAGGTCAGGGATGGTTTATACTGTATATTCTTATTTTAACAAAACATAGTTATGAAAATGTTGATTAATTAATCTCTCTGTCTCTCTCTCTCTCTGATTCTCTCTCTGTGTCTCTCTCTGTCTCTCTTCTCTCTCTCTCCTTCCTCCCTCCCTCCCCCTCTCTCTCTCACCCTCTCCCCCAAATAAATAGTCAGCTTGGTACATTTCTGAGAGAGCAGATCCAGATCCAATTGGATACAAGCCAGATCAACCTTCCCTACAGGATAAATCTATATCAGGAGAATCAAATCAGTAATAAAGCAAGCCTTATTACAGCTGATGTGGCACTTAAAAGCAGCAGTCTAAAACCCAAGCTATCACAAATCTGTTGACCAGGTAAAAGAAGAGAGTGCAAGGGCAAAGAAAATAGGACCCATACTAAATATCGAAGACACACTCCCTTGAATGTCTCTGCCTTTGCCTCCCATTTTATTTCCTGTTGCTTGACACTGCTGAAATAGCCTTCCCAATTCTGCCTTCCTTGTCAGCGATTCTATCCCTAATTCTCAACACTCAACACTCCAAAAGTACCAAATAATCAGGGATAAGGTGAGCCCAACAGGCATTACAGCCCTTGATCTAATGGCAGAGCCAAATATCTATGGATCTATCTGGTATTGATTGTAACAAATGAAAAATAGCAAACTAGACTTTAAGAAAAATAAATGATAAACACATAAATGAATAAATAAAAATAATGGAAAAAATAGGCATGATGTGTCTGTAAAAATAAAAGATGGGATAAAGCTACAGTGAGGCTTAACAAAAGTGATCCAATGTTGTGAATGTTATGAATAAATTTAGCATGGTGAAGATGTAGGCTTAATTATGAATGAAGAGGCTATAGGTATGATTTGTTTTCACTGAAGAACTAGAAATTTGTTCAGAGGGAATTGTGTAATGTTGTGAATTAGGAATGGGAAAAATAATAACATGAATTAATATTTGGAAGCCAGACAGTTGTGTACCGGGACCAAAAGGCTTGACCATTTGAAGACCTCAGATTGATTAAAAATAGTAAGGATTGTCTTAAAAATGGATCTGCTTATTTCAATACATTTTTAAGTATTTATATTCTTAACCAGTCAAAGGAATGGCTATAAAACTATGATCATGGCTGATTTGATTGTTTTTAGTGAAAAATTGGGAAATTGGTAAAAAATAATGAGTTATGGTAAATTCTGAATTGGGCCAAACTACTGTATTTTCTACTCTTGTTCTGACTGGGAAGATATGGAGATGGATTAAAAACAAACAAACAAATAAACTAGCAAACAAACAGACCTAGAGTGAAAATAGAATTACTGCAGGAAGAAAAATATGCGCCCTGTATGAAAATATATAGGCTAATCTTGCAACAAAAAGAAGGAAAGTAGATATAAGAAATAAGAATATAGAAGTAGCTTGGAACAGCAAGAAAAGAATGAAGGCTTTGAAGCATATGGAGTTACATTAATGGAAAGTACAGTATGAAAAATAATACTTGGCACAATGAGAAACTCAAAAAGGATATAGATGTGAAAAAAATGCATATGAACAGATGCAAAAATACGGATGCTAAGATTAAAAATATTGTATAATACACAAGAAAAGAAAAAGCTAGTGGCAAAGAATATAATTAAAAATAATAGTTATTAACTAAAATTTTAAAAAATGGCAGAGAAAAAAAAACAATTTTGATTGAAATTTTAAAAAATGGGTAGATGAAAAGAGTAAATTAGAAAACCTTTATTGGGGTGAAACCAAAAAGTAAACTATTTGCCATTAAAATAAATGAGGAAAAACTTGAAGGAATATCTTAGACAGTCATATGGGCGTGCTAGGGATTGGAATTAATGATATGTTAGATTATATTTAAAAATAGAGAAATCTAGTTATGCATCTTGTGAGAATACTGAAGAATGGTAAGATTCGAAGAGTTACTGTGTAACAAGAAAAATTATAAAAATTGGACTTAGTTTACTTTTAATTTAACTGAACTTTTTAAATAGGACGACTGCACCTGTCCTTTTGACTGGAAGACTGCAATTAATGTTCGCCTACACAAAGAGAAAGGAAGCAAGAATACATGCAAAGACTACAGGAGGATTAATTTGTTAAGCATGCCTAACAAGATGTTTAACAGACTTGATGTGGATGACCATGAGCAAAATTTGGAAAGGAAGTATGTATAAAATATTTTCAGTTTTCATCAAGTCAATTGAAAAGAAGTTGTTGATTTATGAAAAGCACATAATGAAATAAATAGTTTTGAATTATGGTATATCTTGCATAAATACAGATTTGAAAACTTGTTCCTAAACGTGATTAAAATGGACAATGAGAGTAATATGGGATGCTTGGTGAGTATTTCAGTGCTGAAACAGAATAAGACAGCAATTTGTAATTTTCGTTTGGTTATTTAATGTATTAGTCAGTAGTGGAATTCAATTTCTTTTACTACTGGTTCTATGGGCGTGGCTTGGCAGGCTTGGCAGGGGAAGGATACTGTAAAATCTCCAGTCAAAGGTGGTATTTGCTGGTTATCTGAACTACTCAAAATTTCTACTACCGGTTCTCCAGAACTGGTCAGAACCTGCTGAATACTATCTCTGTATTAGTAGATAAATGTATAGCTTGTGGTGATATTAGAAACGTAACAGCTGGCTGGCTAAGAACACAAAAGCATGTATATTTCAGTATGCATGATTTGCAGTATGATACAGTGAAGAATATGTATCTGAAAATGAATGAATTAAAGACCCAGGTAGTTGTATTTGACAGGGAAAATGGAATGAACGATTGTAGGTTATACATAAATAGCAAAAGTGATGACAAATAGATGAATGCTTGTACCTTGGTAGATTATTTTTCTAAGGACATGGAATGAAGAAATTTCACCACATGCAGCGCTGCTAGAAACATAGTAATCTGGAAGGAATTAAAGTTTAGTGAAAGAAATTCATTGTGCAAGGAATGTTGCTATAAGTCATAGCAGGGGTGTCAAACTGACAGCCCATGGGCCGAATGCGTCACACATAAGCCACGTCCACCCCAGCTTCTCAAATGGGAAAAACATTGCAAAATGTCATGTGATGGCAACGTGACATCCATGTCATAGAGTTAATATGAAGAGAACTTTTTTTAGTAATTACTAAACAATGAGCAGATGCGGTCTGGATTGGTGACGGGTGATTTAATCAGCCTTGTTGTTCTGGTAATAGTTCCCAACATATCTCCCACAACTTTCAATAGTTAAGCTGGAAAAAAAAGAGAGAGGAAATTCTTAAATATTATGGACATAAAGTAGGAAAACAGAGGGTGGGGAGAAAGTTTGTAGATTAGATTTCAACATAGTCCTACTTTGAACATCTGTTCATCCCCAGAATTATTTTTTAATAATTTAAAGTAAAGCCATATTAAAGTTTGGGGGACTGCACTAAATTGAAACTACAGTCGGTATAAGAAAGCATTGCACCCTCATGTTGACAGAGAGCATTCAACTGCTTTAAGTGCTTGTATTCTAGGATGCAATAAAAAGCGTTATCTAACTGTGCTGTTTCTGAGTAGCTTCTGTTGAGTTCAAACCAGGAAGTCTAATGGAGAAGATAGAAAGTATTATAATTGGTATTATTGTCCTATATTAACTTTCCATCTTTCTTAAGTTCTCAAGATGCCACATTTACCAATATAAAAAGCACCAAAGCAGGAATTCCTTTATGATCTTCTCTCAGATTCAGTGGGAACAGAAGATTGCAGTCCTGTTTTCTAAAAAGAGATGGAACAGGGCATTTACCTTTACTGATACATACTGATGGTATTTTTTTTGTCTTTCATCAAATTTAATGAGAACCAGTAGGTAAAAACAGAGGCTAATTTTTCTGCATGACACTAGCTCACAGGCACTCATTCCAGAATTTTACTGATACACTAATTTATATCTTTTTAAATTGATAGAACTCCACGTTTTAAGAAAGACAAGACTTCTCATTTTTCACCTTTGGAATTGGTGTATTGAGATGCTTACAGGTAAGAACAAAACGGCTGGTATACGTAATAACACATGGATATCAGGCTTTACTACATGTCACTAATAATGCAAATCACAAGTTAGGTTATTTCTAAGATGATACTAGGAGTGAAAACTATTCCATGGGAGAAAGATGGTTCTATTGATATGTATTGTGCTTGAATCTACTTGGAACAACTCTATTAATATCTAAGGGAATTAGACCCATATTAAATATACTTTAATTTCTAGTTGAAATCAGAAGAACCAGAAACCTTTTGAAAGGTAGTAGGTATAATGGGACAATCACCCAGGGCTCCATAAACGGAGGAAGTCTTCAAAATTAGTATTTGAATATATATTTCAATACTTCAAAATAGAGTATTTGAATATATCAGAAGAAACACTTTTCATTCAAATCAGCAACATTAAATAGTTAGAAGAAAATAGAGAGAATTATTTCATGAAATAGGGATTCTCACACATTACCAATTATAGGGCCATTGACTTAATGGCCCAGAAACAATACAGGAAAAATGAGATTGTTGTAAGGTGCTATGTGAGAGGAGTAGTCAAATAAATGCTCTGGTCTCAGAAGACTCTGAATCATAAAAAGCATGAATAGGACTTAAATATACTCAACTGTGCTCTGGAATTGTATTCAATTTGACATTAAACTTATTAGTTAAATTATATTTCATTATAGATCATTTTATTATTATGCTCAAGGTGACAATGGCATTTAACCAATTTAGGTACAGGAAAGAAATTCCAGTGGGATATGTATGGAATGAAATCTTTCCTATGATTTAACTTGTGAAATCTCATATATCACAATCTATTTCCTAGTCTTTAAAATTCCTTGGGACTGCTTTTGGGTGAGGGACATTTTTCAGAAAACAAATGTTTTGTAAAGGCAAATAATTCATTAAATTCTGAAGGAAGTCAAAGCCTTCTTCTCATTTCTTTTCATTTCTAAAATGAAAGTGTTATTTAACAATATCTAGCAGGAAACTTGCCTATTTTTTCTCTATCTGTAGGAGGGAAAAACTGAGAGAAAGAGAAGCATCTGCCAAGCTTTATATTCCTTCAAATGCTAAAATGAACTAATGTCAAATCAAATTTCTCCTATGAATGGAAACTTAGCTGGGAGTGTTATGTTGGCACAGTCCGTCTGCTACTGATTTTTTTTTCAATTCTGCACTTCTGTGTTCAGTTGGCATCCTTAGACTTAATTAGTGACAATTTTCTTCACACCAGATTGTGCAGGCATATGTTTGTGTGTGTAGCTGCATGTATTCAGGCATATTTGTGTACATTTTTCAGAAGCTTCCATATGCAGTTATTATCATGATTGTTCAAAACTCAGAGAGGAAAATAAGAGTGAGATAGGTGAGCTGAGCGATAACAGCATTTTACCTTGGATCTGTCCTTTTGATTTATTTGTGAATCACAAATAAGCTTCAAGAAAGATCTGGAAAGGAATGGGCTGAAAGCTTACCATAAAAGAAACTTGCCTTTTATATAATATTTGAATTTATTTCCTGTCTAGAAGTTACTATCCCCTGCTATGAAATCAACTGGAATTTTCTTTCGCTCAACTGTTACCAAATGTGCTAGATTTTATTCCCACATTGTTTAAAGAAGCAAATCCAATAAATGTCACCTCCATCACCACCTCCCATTTCTACAGCTTCAACTAATCTATAAAGTGATGTGCTTTATCTGCCTTACTAAACCAAAACCTGTGGAGCTGAAAACAACTAAGTCCAGATCAGTTTACTTCTGGACTTCAGAGATTAAGAGGAAAAGAGGGGAGGCTACAAAATGCTGGATAGTGCCCCGCTTTTGAAGATAAAACCAGCATCCATAGCTGTTGAGTCCAATCCTGGGTGTTCAACCCCATGCCTTCACTAAAGTAGTTACTGATTTTTTTTAATGTCCCTTGTTCAGATATAATTCCCTGCACATTCAGAGGATTACATACTGTTTATGCATCATGCAATCTCACTGAGTCCTGTTTCTTTACAGTACTTACTCCTGCTGCTAAAAGGAAAATAGGCTCTAACAATCTCTTTTGGTGCCAAAGCTGCTGTACTGAATGAACATATCCTGCCTGCAGTTGTCTGATTGATCCTTGTGATCCCTCTATCCAATATGAGTTCAAAAGCACGCTACAGCTCAAAGGGGCTAAAAATTGGTATTCATTTAAGATTTACTTGCAGACTAGGGCTTCCTTACATATCAGCAGATGCTATCTGGCCTTTCAAGAAGTAAACACAGAAGTAATTCAAACTTTTTATCCATTTTAAAAAACTGCCATCATTAAAAAGGAAAATGGGCATGTGCAGGCATATTTTGTGTCAAATTCCATCACTCTTCAAAAATACCCTTGAAAGTAGTGAAAAAAATGAACAAAAAAGAGCAAATGAGAGTCATGCCATACATCATATCAATTTAGATTCCAACTGTTAGATATTTACATACTTACCCATGATTGGTTGAACCGCGGAAGCGGGAAAACAAATGGCCATTACTGGCTGAAGCCGCAAACAGCTCCCCTATAAAAGAGTTGCTGCGGCTTGGGTTCTTCAGTTCCTGCTGATATAAAATAAAGAGTTTTACTGATCTGAGCATCCTGCGTCTTCACTCACTCCGCAAATCTAACACTGGTGATGAAGGTGGGATCCTGAAGCAACAAAGGACCAGATCAACCTGAAACCACGTGGCATCGGGGGCCATTACTCATGAACAGTGACCGGGACGATGTCGGGATCCAATATTCCCCCAGCACCCTTAAATCCAGCTATGGAAAACTGGGAATCATACATCAACTGGTTCCACATGTTCCTGGAAGGGAACAATCTCCTCAACATATCAGAACAGAGGAAAAGAGCCATTTTCTTCACGCAATGTGGACTCATGGTATTCAAAATGGCCAAGGAATTATCCTCATTCAACAAATTGAAGACAATGGCCTGGCCAGACCTGGAAAGAATCCTGAGAGCCCACTACATGCCCCAAGCATCGTGTTTAGTGAAGCGACACGAATTCTACTGGCAAGACCAGAAAGAAGAAGAGACCATCAATGACTTCATAGCAACCCCGTTAGAAATCACTGCTGGATAAAATATGAATAAGCCACCACCACAAAGAGAGATGGCTGCCATACACTACGAGGACATTGAATCAGGCTCTGACCTAGACGATGACAAGGAAATACATCAGCTATGATTGGAACAAGCACCAAAAACCAGGACAAGGGAAGAAAAAACTTCTGGTGTGTTGGGTGTGAAGGGAACCACCCAAGGTCAGAATGTCATTTCTATGATGCAATCTGCCAATATGAGTTCCTTAATGTGGACAAGGCAGTGAGGAACCGACTGGTCCTAGTTGTCCGGGATCTAAACCTCCAGAGCTGGCTGCTAGCAAACTCAAGATAATCTTCAAGGAAGCCCTGGAAGAAGCCTCTGCAACAGAAGCATCCCAGCAGTCAGCCGCCACCATGAAAAATATGAATAAGCCACCACCACAAAGAGAGATGGCTGCCATACACTACGAGGACATTGAATCAGGCTCTGACCTAGAAGATGACAAGGAAATATATCAGCTATGATTGGAACAAGCACCAAAAACCAGGACAAGGGAAGAAAAAACTTCTGGTGTGTTGGGTGTGAAGGGAACCACCCAAGGTCAGAATGTCATTTCTATGATGCAATCTGCCAGAGATGTGACCAAACAGGGCACATTACAAAAGCCTGCCAGGCCGCCCAGGCCAGCAGCCATTGACAGAGGCCGAGTACTCGCCCATGAAGCAGAGCAAACCAACCTGGAAACAGGCAAGGCACCTTTAGCTGGAGCCAAAGAAACAACAAGCCATCTACAAAGAGGAATGAGAGGCACCAAACAGTGACCGTGGGCCACTCCAGCATAACCAACATGAAAAAGGTACACGTCCAAGTAAAGATAGAAGAAAAACTGTGCCAGATGGAAGTGGATTCTGGGTTGTATCTGTCAATGGTCTTCTGGGGCACCATCAAGCAGTTGAGCTCTGGCATAACCAAAGCCAAGCTTAAACAACAGAGACTAACTCTGAGATACCAAGGGAACAGGATCCCAGTGATCGGGATCGGCAAGTTCCAAGTACACTTCAAAAAATTCTCGGGCTACCTATCCTTGACCATAGTAGATCAGAACAGACCAAGCCTGCTAGGGCTAGAATGGTTCCAACCTTTGGGAATTGAAATCACTGGGATAAACAGCATCACCAAGACTGAGTGGGAAGGCAGTCTGATGGAAAAGTTCTGGGACATGTTTGATGGATAATTGGGCAAGTATTCGGAGACCCCCATTTCATTTAATCTAGACCCAAATACTGCCCCCATCAGAATAAAGCCAAGATGAGTCCCCTTTGCACTATGGCCAAAGATTGACGAACAGTTAGATAAGCTCATCGCCCAGGGAATTTTGGAATCAACCGATCATGCAAAATGGGAGACCTCCATAGTCATGCCTATTAAGCCAGATGGGTCAGTGCGCATCTGTGCTGACTATAAGGCAACCCTGAACTGTGCCCTACAGCAGAGTGCATACCCGTCCCAGTGGTGCAACACCTTTTACACTTCATGGGGGCAGGGAAAAATCTTTGCGAAGCTTGACCTCTCCTAAGCCTACCAACAATTACCGGTAGACAAAGAGATAGCAAAGGCCCAAACAATCGTCACACATTGGGGGGGCATTCAGATGTAAATGCCTGCAATTCGGGGTCAGCGTAGCCCCCAGCTATTCCAGAGCCTAACGGAATGCCTCCTACAGGTACTAGAGGGACTACTTTGACAATGTCCTTATATCAGCCAAGGACAAGGGCCCTGTAATTACAAAAACGCCTAAGAACCATGTTAAGCCGTTTCCAGGGCTAAAAGTCAAAAAAGAGTGCCAACTAGCAGTAAGCAAGGTGGAGTTCCTAGGATACCTGATAGATAGCTCAGGAATATACCCCACTGAGAGCAAACTTAAAACAATTAAAGAAGCCCCCAAGCTAAAAAACAAATCTGACCTACAAGGTTTCTTGGGACTTCTTAACTTCTATAATATATTTTTACCACAGAAAGCAATGATTGCAGAACCTTTACACAGACTGCTTAACAAAAAAGCAGCCTGGACCTGGGGGCAGGAGGAAGAAATGGTGTTCAAAGGAATAAAAAACATTCCAACATCAGACATTGTATTGATACAATACAGCAAGACACTCCCATTAATCCTGACATGCAATACATCACCATTCGGGATAGGAGCTATAATCAGCAACAAATTCCCCAACAGAAAAGAAGCCCCTATAGCCTTCTACTCGAAAAAATTATCAAAGATTGAACAAAATTATAGCCAACTAGATAAGGAAGCATTGGCTGCAGTAACACAAATACACAAATACGTTTATGGGAGAAAGTTTACCCTGGTCACAGATCACAAGCCACTGCTGGGAATAATCGTGGGAAACCAGGCCACTCCAAACATTCTGTCACCCAGAATGACAAGATGGACAGAATTCCTCGCAGCATATGATTATGACTTGATATATTGATCCAGCAAGAACATAGACCACGCCGACGCACTCAGTCAATGCCCCCTGCCAGACCTAGATGAGGATCCAGCACCATCCACATCCATGCTGCTAATAGTGACTCTAGAAACCACCCCAGTGACAGCTACAGACATCATGAAAGCTACAGCAAAGGACCCTGGCATGAATCTTGAACTGTGTGTGGAGGGGTTGGCCAGAGACGGAGACAGCAGAGGACATCAAACCATTCAGAAACTGCCAAATGGAACTCTCAGGTCTGAAAGAGTGTTTGCTATGGAGAGACCGGATGATGATCCCAAAAGAACTAAGGAAAGGAACATTAGATATGCTGCATGCAGGGCATCCAGGAATAGTAAAAATGAAATCATTGGCAAGGAATTATGTGTGGTGGCCAGGTATAGACAGGGATATAGGTGATTGGGTGGCAACCTGCAAAGCCTGCCAAGACTCCCGGCCCACACACTCCGCAGCACCCACCCACAAATGGGAAACTCCGCGGGGACCATAGTCGAGGTTGCACATAGGTTGGGGGGGCCAGTGAAGGGACACATGTTTCTGGTAGTGGTGGATGCATAATCCAAATGGTTGGAGGTAAGCATTATGCAATCCACCACAACCAAAGCAGTAATTAGAATACTAAGAAAACTTTTTGTGATGCATGGGTTGCTGGACATGATAGCTTCTGACAATGGGCCACAGTTCACGGCCACCAAATTCGAGGGGTTGCTAGCAACACACAGGATAAGACACGACCTTTCTGCCCTGGGGCATCCCTTGACAAATGGCCAAGCAGAGACGATGGTTCGATCAATGAAGGAAACACTAACCAAGTTGGAACCAGGGGACACGCAAGCCAAAATAGATAAGTTACTAAGCATTCAACATAGCACGACAACAAACAAAAGTCCCACTGAACTATTGAAAGGAAGGAAACTAAGGTCGCAATTAGATAGACCACACCCTCAATACAACATTGACAACCCAGCAAATTCATCCAGCAAATGCCAGGCATTCCAGGTGGGCGACCCAGTATACACCAAAAACCTAATAGGTGAACCACTTTGGCCACCAGCGAAAATAACCCAAATAACAGGCCTCCAATCCTACCGGGTTGATGGCTGAAATTGGAGAAGACATATTGATCTGGGAGACACAGATAAGGGGAATACCAGAAATGCCAAACACTCCCAAAGGGGAAAGAGAGAACTTGCAAACAAATAGATCAGGCTCTGACAACTAACAAGGCAAACCCTCAACAATTAATGTCAAGCCCAAATAGAGAGGGTGATCACATACCAGCAGTCCAGCAATGGATCAGCAAGGCCAGAGAAGAGCAGGCCAGGTAGAGAAGCGAGAGGGCGGCCTTTAATGGAAACAAGATGGCTGCACTCACTGAGAGTTTCCAGGAAGTTCCAACAAGAGAGCCCAGAGAAACGATAGATCTGCCCAGAGAGGCTGAAAAGCCACCAACAACTGAGCTGCGCAGGTCTGGTCACACCCAGAAGACCCCCACCTACTTGTGGGACTACATACACTAAAGAGCACTGGATTGTTGAATCTAGACTAGTGGGGAGTGATATTAGATATTTACATACTTACTTATGAATCGCGGAAGCGGGAAAACAAATGGCCATCACTGGCTGAAGCTGCAGATAGCTCCCCTGTAAAAGGAGCTGCTATGGCTTGGGTTCTTCAGTTCCTGCTGAAACAAAATAAAGAGTTTTACCGATCTGAGCATCCTACATGTTCACTCACTCCACAAATCTAACACCAACAATTATAGCCATTGGACAGCCATTTGTCCAGAATGCTACAGAGTCTCCTACTTAATATTCGGCCTAGAGTAGAAGACCTCCAACTCTATTTTGATTTCTGTAGAACAAAGGAGTGCTGGTCTTGTAAAATGTCTATAAGACATGCTTGTGAGCAAGATAGATAAATGTGAGCTGGGGCCATGACAGTCTAGAACAGAGGGGTCAAACGTGTAGCCCCCAGTCTGGAGGCATCACATATTGGCCAGTCCCATGTCTGGTTTAGCGAAGGGGGAAAAAGTTGTGATACGTCATGTGATGATACTGTGATGATGCGAGTTGACATCCCTGGTTGAGGCTGAACAAGCATACCCAAAGGATACTCATAAAAGATTATGCATTGATGGTGTCTCCAAGTTCCCAGCTCTGTGAGAAAACATTACTCATGACTTGTGGAATGAAATCGAAGGAATGCCTACATGGCATCAAGCTTGGGAGATTAATCAAACTGGATGATTCTTAACTGTGATAAATATGCATTTAGTAGTTTTTTTTACAATAAAAAATAAAGGCACAGAACTAACCTGGTTTAGCGACACTGTCTGTAAGAAGGATGGTGCGGCCCCTCCTCAAGAAACCGTCCCTGGACCCAGTATTGTTATTAAATTACCGTCCCGTCTCCAACCTTCGCTTTGTTGCGAAGGTTGTAGAGAGTGTGGTGGCCCGTCAGTTTCCCCGATTCCTGGATGAAGCGAGTTATCTTGACCCCCTCCAATCGGGCTTCAGGCCCGGGCATAGCACGGAGACGGCGTTGGTCGCGTTGGTTGATGATCTCTGGAGGGCTCGGGACAGAGGTTGTTCCTCTGTCCTGGTGCTGTTAGATCTCTCGGCGGCTTTTGATACTGTCGACCACAGTATCTTATTGCAGCGGTTGGAGGGGTTGGGGGTTGGAGGCACCGTATTACGGTGGTTCTCCTCCTTCCTCTCCGACCGCTCGCAATTTGTGTTAACGGGGGGGCAGAGATCGTCCCCAAGGCCCCTGCTTTGTGGGGTGCCTCAGGGTCGATGCTCTCGCCCCTGCTGTTTAACATTTATGTAAAGCCGCTGGGTGAGATCATCCGTGGCTTTGGGGTGGAGTTCCATCAATACGCTGATGATACTCAGCTGTACATCTCCACCCCGGGCCACCCCAACGAAGCCGTCGAAGTGATGACCCGGTGCCTGGAGGCCGTGCGGGGTTGGATGGGTCGTAACAGGCTTCGTCTCAACCCGGCCAAAACCGAGTGGCTGTGGTTTCCTGCGCCCAGATACAGCCAGCTTATTCCTTCGCTGGCCGTGGGGGGAGAGGTTTTGACCCCCGTGGAAAGGGCGCGCAACTTGGGTGTCCTCCTGGATGTACGGCTGTCTTTGGAAGAACATATTGCAGCCGTCGCCAGGGGGGCTTTTCATCAGATTCGTTTGATTTACCAGTTGAGGCCCTTTCTGGATCTGGGCGCACTTCGCACAGTCACTTCCGCCCTCGTTATCTCCCGCTTGGATTATTACAACGCTCGCTACATGGGGCTCCCCTTGAAGAGTCTCCGGAGGTTGCAGTTAGTTCAGAATGCAGCCGCGCGGGTGATCATGGGCGCCCCTCGAGGCGCACACGTAACACCACTTCTCCGCAGGCTGCACTGGCTTCCTGTGGCCTACCGGATTTGATTCAAGGTGGTACTGATGGTATTTAAAGTGCTCCATGGCTCGGGACCTGGGTACTTACGGGACCGCCTGCTGCCATCAACAACCTCCCGCCGCCCAGTACGCTCCCACAGGGTGGCCCTACTTGGGGTGCCACCGCCTGACTGTTGTCGGCTGGCGGCCCCGAGAGTTCGGGCTTTCTCTGTGGGAGCTCCCTCCCTATGGAAGGATCTCCCCCTGGAGATACGGGCTATGACGGATATTCTGACCTTCCGGCGCGCAGTGAAAACCCTGCTTTTCAAACAGGCCGGCCTGGCCCAGTAACTATGTTTTTTGGTTTTAATTAATCTAAATTGGGGTTTTATTAGTTTTAATTTTTAACTTAAATTTTGAATAGACAGCCGGATCTAATTATTTAATTTATTTTTAATCGTATTTATTGTGTATTTATTGTATGCTTTTAGTAGGCTGTACACCGCCCCGAGTCCCTTTTTGGGAGAGGGAGCGGTATAAAAGTGTGATTAAATAAATAAATAAATAAATAAATAAATTTTTGTGCAAATGGATCACTGGGTAAAAAGACCAATGCAGTCCAGTACATCAACAAAAATAGGTTACCCAGATCAAAGGAAGTAATACTACTACCGAATTCTAAGATGGTAGATGACAATATAGATAATGTTTTTTTTTCCTTCAGATTATAAGATACTTATAGCAGTTTTTAAAATCTTCCACCCATTTTTTAAAATCAAAACAATAATAAAGACAGGCTTTATGTTCTTTTATACTACTGATGGCTAGGTGGTACTATGAAGGTATTGTGGGGAAATGACCTTAGAGTATTTTATCTGATTTAGGCACTACACTTTCAAAGGATCTGGAGAATTCAAAGTAAGCACAGTAAAGAGCTACCGGATGCTAATAAATCTAAAAACTAATTTATGGGTAGCTGGTCATAGTCATCTTGCAAAAAAGAGTACATGGTTTAAAATATTTAAAAGGCATGGACCTACTTGTATTGACACCAAAAGCAGAACAATTAAAATTAAAATAAAATTAAATATTGGACTGAATTTTTTGATGCTAAGACCTGTTAAGCAGTGGAGCAGGTTGCCAAGGAAAATGCTTGCAAATTCTTGCACAAAGCCAAGAGTTGGGTTAAAGGATAGGTAAAATGCTTTCTAAAACATTTATTACATGATAGTATTATCTGTTTAAATATGCAAACTTATAGTGTGTGAAAGTACATGCAAATAATACATCCATATCACTAATATATTAAACTTACAATAATCATGTTTTAAATTAGAAATGTTATTCATAGGAAAGGAATAAAATTGTAAGAAATGTTAAATTTTATTAAGATGCCTAAATCATTGAGCTTCTAGGTTATCTAAAATGAACTCTAATTCAAATACATTAGTCCCTAGGGAATTTATTTGAGGAAATCCATATGAATTTGTCAGAAAGACATATACAACTAGGTTATCTGATTTAGAGTTTATAAAGCTCTCTTCCTTAATGCTTCAATTGATCCAAGACTTGGACCATGAGTAAAATCTGGTTTCATATCTTGAAGTTTTCCTTGTACCATATGGTGACTTCAAAGGAAACATTTGTGTATAGAACTGAACTCTTCTGGCTGACATTTTACTTCTATTGGATTACTTTATTGTTGATTATTTTTCATATTGATTTTGTGTCCTCCTAAATGATGATGGTGGTGGTGACAACATTATGTCTTTGTTTGAATAAAGGTGTAAGCACTCAAACATTGAAAATGACTTGTGCAATCAATCCTATTCAGGGAGTCAAAGCACTGCTTCTTTTTTGTGTGCAGCATGTGGAGTGGAGTTTTTATTCACTATAATGATCACCATCTTAACTTTTTAAATCCTGCTTTATGGACATTCCTGACGTCAAATATTTGGCCAGTAAAACACAAGAAAAGAGGAAGAAAAATAGCATGTGTCACAAGGGCAAGGAAATACTATAAAAGCCACAGTGGAGATACAAGGCAATTCAAAGCTCGAACAGTTATATTATATAATTATAGTAATATTAATAATGGGATACTTACAAGCTCCAATATGCTGCCAACTCAAACGTTAATTAAGGGAGATATATGGGGCTAAATGCTTTGTTGTGTTATGGGTGCTTTGTTTTATTATGGTTTGATTTGTAACAAAAGAAGCTCAAACTAATAGTTTAGATAATAAGGATGAATCAAAGTTGATGCAGTGAAGATCACAAATGGGAGCTCAAAGGAAAAGCATTGGCTTTCTAAGTGTGTTTCTGTTGCATACAAACATATATACACTTATATACATAAACATGAAGATACAAGCCTTGAAATAATCTTAAAGTACAATTCTGAACATTTTCATAGATCATACAATTTTTTGATTTTGACTTAATAATTTTTCTGAAGCTAACCATTCTGGTTTGCAACTATTGATTTTAGTTTAGGATAATGTGTGAACTGAACTGTATGTGGCTGTCAACAAAGACAATCCAGCAAATCATAACATATGAATCTAATATTAACAAACTAGGTTTGGTAAGATTGTTTCAGTTAAAGAGGAGTTTTATTTATTTACCAATACATATACACACAAATACACACAGTGCCACATTGACAATTGCTCACTGTTATTCTGTTTTGAAATACTGTGAAGTGCCCAGAGTCATAGACAAGATGGGCAGCCATAACAATTCAATCAATAATTTAATCAATCGTTCAATCAATCAATGGTTCTGGACTTTTATCGCAATTAAAAATAGTTTGTTAATGTTATTTATGAATATGCTGGTCTATGAAATTTAAAGAAACACATTATGTAAACACCAATCTCTCTGGAAAAGTCTATATATATTATGTATATGTATTATGTACACAGAGAGACACACAGACACATGTGTTTGTGTATTTGTGCCTATATAGCTTCCAATTCATTTTATATACCATAAGTCTGGGTTCTTCATATGAATGATAATGATAATGATGATGATTGTTATTATATTTGTTGCTTGATCCTTACGATCTATATTGACTGTTTCCTAGTATGATTTGATTGCTTATTGTACCCTATGACTATCATTAAGTGTTGTACCTAATGATTCTTGACTCTTGATGAATGTATCTTTTCTTTTATGTATATTGAGAGTATTTGCACCAAGACAAATTCCTTGTGTGTCCAATCACACTTGGCCAATAAAGAATTCTATTCTATTCATATTGCGACTTGGCCATTTAAACTATGCAATTATGGATGAAACATGTGATACCCATTGTCATTGGGGCACTTGGTACCATGTCCAAGAATTTTATAAAATACAACAAGAAATTGCAGCTTCCTGCATTAATAGCAGTGGAACTGCAAAAAGCTGTGCTACACGGAACATTGTACATCTTAAGAAAATATTTGCTTGATAACTAGGATGCTGGAAGCAACTCATATTAACCATGAGAGCTAGTCAAAGATATTTGTGATAAATTTTTAAATGTTAGTTGACTGAACATTTCATGTTCATGATATGTTTCATGTTTAATGAATAAAAGACATAATAATAAACAAAAATAAAACCAACATCAAATTCCATTCACCTGTGACTCCACCACCAACTTCCAGTGTCCAATATAAGATTTGAGCTGATGATTAGGCAGGTGAAGGCTTGTCAGATCCCTATTTGGGGAGGGGAGGGTTCCATAGGGTAGGATGAAGGCATGCTGTCTAAGTCCTGCTAGGTGACGACATTTGAAAAAATGGCCTGAAGAAGACATTTTATTTAGCCTGCTAAGTGCAAAGACACTGTCAGGGAAAGTTGGTCCTGCAGAAAATCTTGTCCCATGTTATGAAGGGTTAAGAAAATAACAAACATCTATACCCAGGAAGAAACAGGAAGCTATTGCAACTACTACATAATAGTGCTATAATATGGGCAAACCAAAGGACAATATATTATTTTAATCTTGGAATTAAGCTGTGGAAGACTGCAAATAAGAATAATCCTACCTCCTACATCTGAGGAAATTATATCCCTAAACAAATAGGCAGATTGACCAAGTATAATAGCCTAATTAAACAATTGATTCAAATTATGGTACATTTTCTCCCCAAAATTGACTCTAGAACTTACAATAGCCACCAATATATTTTGCAGTTTCACACCTAACGTCTTAACATTTTTATGTAAATTGTGAAATGCTGTAAACAGTATCTTCGTGTTTAGGATTGATTCAATCAGTTTTATTATCCATATCCAGTACTTTGCATAAAACACATATTCTGATGGCAACAACAAAAAAGAAACTATCTGGCTTACTGCATTTGCAATTAATTTTGCAAGATAAACTTGGAACTAGCATATTTCTTATTTTATTATGCTGGTTCTCCAACCCACTGTTTTCTGTAAATTTGGTTATGTTAACAAAACAGCTGTCACATATACCATAATACTCTGAAATACTGACATCTTGTGGACTGTAAAATACCAGTAGAAAAATGACAGAAATTATTTTTCTGTACAAATCTTTCATTTTCTCAAAATAGTGAATTAAAATTTATATAACCAATTTACATGTGGTAAACAACAAATCTATAACAAAATTCACCCTTTATTTTAATTCATCAGTTTGGCAGTAAATATTATTAAATCATGTTAAAATATTTTCCAAACTAGGTGTTATGTTTCAAATATGTAATAAAAGCATCCCGAAAAACCCATGTAATCCATAAGTAAGCAAACATGAAAAATTGTGTTAGATTCTATTGAAATAGAAATAGAAGAAATATCAGTAATAAAGACAGCGTGCTTCAGAAATAGGATTCAGGATAGATCTCTAATCTGATGTCATGAAATTGTAATTGTTTTAATCTGGAATATATGTGAAATAATTCACAAATATATGTTTCATTAGGAACTGCTAAGGTGGCTCAGTGATTAAGACATTGGGCTTGTTGGTGGGAAAACTCAGGTTCAAGATCCGAGCACCTTGTTAGAGGGTGAACTCCCATCCTCGTCTCAGGTCCAGCCTACTTACTAATTCAAAAACATGCAAATGCAAGTAGATAAACAGGTACCATTTGGGGAGAAAGGTAACATTGCTTTGTTGATATCATGCTGGCCACATGATCAGGGAACTGTCTTCAGACAAGGCTAAGTGGTCTTGATACCAAGATGAGTTCTACCCCCTATAGTCTATAAAAGTATAGAAGTAGGGTTGGGTGATGTTTCCATTTCTTTCCATTTGATCTGATGTGCACATTCAAAGCTTATTTAAGTACAGTCAGATGTAAGACATGTCGACCTGTTGAATTAAAAGATGTTTAATTTTGTAATTTTATTCTTTGAAATCAGCATAATAACCATTTAATACAGAAATAATACAGAGGACAAAAACATTTATTTTCCAGCTTCTCCACAAAACAGAATGTAGAGTGGTTGGAAATATGTCAAATATCTGTCCCCCAGATTTTAAGGAATTCTGTTTTTGACTAAAACATACAATTTTCCCCTTTTTCTTCCAATTCTCTTTTCCTTGTTGTAGTAAAAGAATAATTTGTAGATCTTAGAACTTTGTTTTTATCAGTATTTTGAATAATCAGTGCTACAGTTTCTTCACTTGGTCTAGCATATCATTGATTTATATCCAGGAACCAATGGAAGGTGGAAAAATTCAATATTCTATTAACAAAAAAAGAAGAACAGTGAATCTGATTCCCAACTGAATTTGCAAAATAGTAAGGCATAGAAATGAAAAGGTCACAGTCAAATAGGAATATCTAGTAACTTAGTAGCTTCTGTGCATGAAGATATTTACTATTTATTCAAAGCCAGTTTTCTCAATATTCAAAAAATATTCATGTCTTGGAGGGAAAGAAGAGAAATGTCTTTGACTGACTGAGACTTCTATATAAGTATCAGTGTGCGATCTATCCTGCTGAGATAGTGTGGAATTTATCTCAGGATCTATAGAGAATTACAAGATGCAGTTAATATCATAGCCATCTGTATTTTTCAGAACAAGTAGATTAGTAACAGATTAGGTATGATGGATAGGAAATATGGAACTTCATTCTCTCAGAATGAACTGGCATACCTTTCCTTATAATCTTTAAAAAGGGCCTGAAAATTTGGCTTGGCCATTGAGTAAGCATGTGAGTCTACATTGAATGCAAGTATGATTTATATTCACTGGCTGTCAGTGATTCTGTTTAATACAGAATTAATGTCAAACTCACGTCATTGTGGTAGCATCACATGATGTATTGGGACTTTTTTCCCCTTCACTAAACTGGGCAGGGGCATGGCCAGTGCATGACACATCTGGGCTCCAGGCTGTGAGTTTGATAACCCTGATTTAACAGAATGTTTAATGTTTTAGAATAGTAAAAGATACTGAGAGATAGGTAGATAGGTATGTAGATAGATAAATAGATGAATGAGAGACAGATAAATAGACCATAGGAAATTTTATGATTAAATATTTCCAAAGATGTAGGATCCAAAATACATTAACTATGTAAAGTATGAAATCCTGATATGTGTCTAATTTCAGTATACTAATGCATTTTTGATCATATATCCAAAATATTATTATATACATTATAATATAGTATTAGTGTTTTAGCATTATATACATATTAGTATTATATATATTATATACATATAATGTGTGTGTATTATATTTCAAATATACATATATACTGCAGACATACATAAATGTATGTATTACTAGAAATTTTTATAAAATTGTGCACATTAAATTGGATATTACTGTTAAAACTTTGTAAAAAGTATATATATGAAAATGTATACTTTTGAAAAAATGCATATATATGAATTTTCATCAGGGCTTGCAGGGGCCAGATTTATTCATTGGACTTTTGCTCTGATTTAATTATATAGTTAAAATTTCAGTTTATAAAATCGCAGTGCTCTATAACATAGAAATGAAATGATTGCCCACAATCTAGGAAAGGGACAAAGTAAACAGAATAGAATGGGTTAAAATACTAGGAGAATCCCCCTCCTCCTTTTCCTTTCAGCTGAAAAAAAAAAAAAGATTGGCTATATGGATATCCTATGTCATGTCAAGCAAGCATCCCTGATATTGAAAAATACTTGCTTAAAAGATTAATGAAGGGTCAAATCTAAAAGAATTCATCATAGTTTCCCCTGTGATGTAATTTCTACTAAGTGGCCTTTTCCAACAGGTGTAAGCTCTTAGTACAGAGTAGTCTTTTGCTCCCATCTAATCCTTTCAAAGTGGTGGGATAATGTGTCACTTATCAAATTTACATTAAAAGTGAAAAAATTGTTTTGCAAAGTGCATCACAGTGTGAAGTCCTCTCTGGTTCAGCTTTGAATTCTGAAATGCCACAGTCCGTAAAAATAGTATGCAGTTGGGGACAATTGGTAAGTCATACACCTACATACAAAACACACAAAAGAAACTGAGAGGGAGGAAGGATCCTATATACACAGCAACAAGCTTTGCCAGAAAGCAACTAAAACATATTCACAATGGGCACAATCTTATTCTTAATGGAAACATTATATTGTATAAAGATTAAAACAATCTATTTTAAATTTTAACTTTTAAAAATATTTTGTTTCCTTCCATTTTTAAGATATTGTTTTAATTATTCTTGATTGTTATTTTAACTATTTCTAAGTAGACTATTAAGAATTTAAGTCCATCAGTCAGGAAATGTACTTTGAAATATGATCAACATCTTCCAATTACCCACCACAGAACATGAAGTCCTCAGTGAAAAAGAAATATAGAAGCACCCTATCAGCTATTTGATAGCAGACAAGAAGGGAAAAATTGATGATAGGAACAATATATCATTGCAATGGAAGACTTTTTTTGTGTGAATCCCAAAAGCATGTCACATAATATAATGGTATTTTTGTCATTCTGGAAAAAGTAGTGAGTCTCTGTGTGGATGGCATTGCACTGTGTCTTGGGCTGTGATGATATAGAGAAAATGGTAACCTCTCTAGACTTTCACAAAATTAAACTTTGTATGCAATCATGAAAATTGAAAAGAAAAAGGTTCTTTTTTCCCCCTTACAAATACTGTCCAGCTCAGTAGCAAGCCTTTGGAAGAAGAGATAACTTTTACCTCAATGCTGGATTGATGCAAATCATTTTTCTACATAGAATATAGAAAGTGTGTTACTTAAAGTTTTTATAAAATAAATTAATACATGACTGTCTTCATACCGAAATACATACATTCCATGCTTGCTTAAAACATGTAACTTTTAGAGCACTGTGAAGCTGGTATTCATGGTCTGTTAAACAGGCATACCATACTTAAGGGAGAAAATAACTATTGTCTTATGATAGCTTCCTGAAAGAGGGAATAGGAAATAGTCTTAAATGCAATTTCAAGAAACATAAGCATACAAAGCATAACTTTATCTGTTTTCCTCTTTTCCAGGGTCCAAATTATACATATCTTCAGGTGGAAGAGGAACTAAATATTGAGGCAAGGAATTGAACAGAAGGAAGTAATTATTCCTTTCAGCCTGCTAGCTATTTTCTCTATTTTATCCCCTAGAGATGTTGCAATATTAAGAAATGAACAAAATTAGTTTTTAAAAATAAGTGTTCTGTATCTCTTTTAAGCTGTTTATGCAAATGTGATGTTCCAATTATCATTATAATCATTTGTAGCAAATATGTCACTTTTTATATTCTGGTTAGTATTGTGACAGTACATTTAAAAACACAATTGTCTGATAATCTTTCTTCTGTATAGTTGGGAAGTAGTTGACCCTTACAGAAAGATACAACTTTGTATCAGTCGGCATATAAAACTCTATGGCTTCTAGCTTGTCTTTATACTTAAATTCATGTCATCTTTGGCCTAATATGAAAACCCTTCCACAAGTGAAAAGTGTCATCTGCTCATTCGCTGTTGTTAGTTATGAAATTGTGTCCAATCCATTGTGATCCCATAGACAACGTTCCTCCAGGCCTTCCTGTCCTCTTCCATCTTCTGGAGTCCATTTAAGCTCATGCCTACTGCTTCAGTGATTCCATCCAGCCATCTCATTTTCTGTTGTCCCCTTCTATTGCCCTCAATCTTTCCCAGGATTAGGCTCTTCTCCAGTGAGTCCTTCCTTCCCATTAGGTGGCCAAAGTATTTGAGTTTCATCTTCAGGATCTGGCCTTCACTACTGGGCCTATTCAAAAAGAAAAAAGAAAAAGGGAAAGGAAAGTCAGAAATAATTAATGGAAAGTAGGAAAGAAGAGAAAGAAAAGTTAATGCCATAGAATGTTGGTTTTGGACTTAGTTGCCAAAAATAAACATCACACATATTTATGCATTTATGTATTGCTTTTACAGGAATATTCTTCTGTCATTCCCACTAAGTAAACCAGACCAAATAATCAATTCCATAGAAAGAATAAAACTACTTTTATTAAAATCAAATATATTGTATTAAAGGAATTTTCCAAATGTGATTTAGATGTATCTTTCTTATACTCATGTATATCAGAATGTCTGCCTAAATCTCTTATATTTAATTTCTGACTGTTGTGGTTGTAGGATATGCTTCACCCCTCATTACTTTGATACATATCCCTATCAAGGTCATATTCTTTATTTTTTACATCTGCCTTTTCTCGTAGAGCTCAAAACAGCTGGCACGGAGAGAGGTTCACTAATTTTACAGTATACCCACAGCAAGAACTCTGTAAAGATGCTTGCATTTAGAGATAATTGCTCCAAAGCCATCTAGTAAACTCTGTGATTAAGCCTCCCAAGCCCTCATTTAACACATCAACCACTATACTACATAGTCTCTCAGAGAAAATTCCTGATCTCTGGCTGTAAACAATTTAGGCCCTTCCCCCCAAAGATTTCTTCTGGTACATTCCCACTGCTTCTCACCATTTAAAAAAAACTAGCTAATCATGAGCAAAATAGTGAGCAAAATATCTTCTTTAATTTTCTCTTCCTCAGTGCCAATACTTGTCCATAACAAAGCCTTGCTGTATCATCAGATAAATAGACGAGATTCAGCTTCTCTGTCCCATGGATCAACCTTATCAGAACCAATGCCTGTGGCACAAACTATATGCACAATATAATTTGAAGGATAAGATTTAAAAATTGTGTCCTGGAATAATTTTGCTTTCATATTATCTTGAGGTGCTTTAATCTGCAGTACTACTACAATAGTAACATTTTTTTCCTGCCTGAACAAAGGGCTGAACATATGATTGCACAATGATTGAAAAACAATATTGATACAATACAAATACTCCAATTTCAGCTATTCACTACTCTTAGAACACATATTAGATCTCCCTTAATTTTAGGAATGGATGAAGTTCATATTCTAACAAGTTTATCCTTTGTATGTGAGCATGTCTTTCTTACAGGAAAAACTGCCTGTCATGACCTCAACTCCTTCCTATTAACTAATGCAGTCTAGTTTTTTTAAAAAAATTCGCAAATTTTTTCTTTGCACACAACTTCCTCAGTATTTGCTAGAATAGCACCATTCATAGTTTGTTAATATAAAATTAGTACAAACTATAAAATATTTTTTTATAAAATGGTATTAAAAATAGTATTTTTGTAATTACCTCATAACGTTCTGTTGGGATTAATATTTTGCAAAGCATAACATAGATGTCTCCAAATGCATGGGGCTTGATGGAATTTTATGCCTCTTTTTATATTAATTTACAGAGCATGGGTGGCTTTGGGACATTACAGTCAGCAATTGTCCTATTTTAAGTAGAAAGAATAAGCACTGATTGACTGCATGTTCAGACTCAGCAGTGATTGGCTGAAGGTACTCTCTAAGAGTTCCAGATTTTCAAGTATATAGACAACACAATACTGAAAGTGCATAAAATTAACAGATGGTGAGGATAATGTGGAGAAATTGTGGGTTGCTTTTAAAGTACGCTGGGAGTCATTAGCAAATAGAAAGGCTGATGGTGTGGCAGACCTCACTACAATTTCATTTGCCACATTTTACTATCTTTTGCAATGATCCAGGAAGTCATATCACATCTCATTTAATTCTTTCTGGTGGCAGCTTCTTAATTCATGGCACATTTTTCCATGGACTAGTTTTTTTTTAATGCAAGAACAAGAAACTCAGAAACTGAAAACAATAAGTTTCAAAAGAATTGTTCATCAATATGTTAAAGTGGGGGTAAATAGGCATAAAAATATAATAAAGGCTGATGATTTAGATACTTGCGAAAGGTCAAAGAAACATGCACATTAAAAATGCTGATCATATTGCTGCGTATTACTGCTTTCCCGTTGTACTTGAAGAAATGTTTAAAATAACATGACAGTAGTTATTTACTACTATACTATAGTACAGTATAACATGTAGTTAATAATGTAAAATACAATAAAATAAGTGATTCACTCAATTTGAATATTTCCAAACCAGTTAAAACAATGCAAATACACTTAAAGGTGAAAAAAACTAATCTCTCTACGGTTAAACTAAAAATGCTTATTTCTTTTCCAGGTCCTGGATTCATGTTCAACCATGGCTAAGAAACCCATCTTATAGTGAGGAAACTGTTGTGTATTGACTTGAGTCTTCACTCAGGTCCGTACTTTAAGCGGGAAGCACAGACCTCTCCCATTGGCTGTTGCCTTTTGACAGCCGGCTATAAAAGGCAGCTGTCAAACGGCATCAGCTGTTGCCGCTCCAGCTGGCTGCCGTGTTAGCGCGGCAGTAGCGGTAACCCTTTATTCATTGTAATAAAGTTTGAGCTGAAGCCTTGCCCTGGTCTCTGCCTGAGTATTTCCATCACTCTACAACACTCGCGACGAGGACGGGATACTAAATAAAGGCAAGCCAGGCAAGGAAGAGAGAAAGAGCGAAATCACTAGCCGAGAGCTGAAATCGCTACAGAGTTGCTGTCACTGTTCGCAAAGCGCCGTCTCTAACTCGCCTCAAGAGAAGCAGCACAGCTGACAGAAAAGATGACTTCGAATCCTGCATTCCCGCCTTTCAGACCGACAGCAGAGACATGGGAATCATACAGGAACCGGTTTGACTGTTTTTTAGACGCTATAGACCTGTTAGAAATTTCTGAGCATAGGAAAAAATCTTACTTCCTAAGCTTTTGCGGAGCCACGGTATTTGACACCGCAACAGCATTACTGGCCCCACGATCTATTAAGACTATTCCCTGGGAGGAACTGCAAGAAATTCTCTCAAATCATTACTCCCCTAAGCCTTCCAGAATTGCTAGGCGCCATGCTTTCAGAATGCGTATTCAGTCAGAGGGAGAAACAATTAGTGACTATATGGCAGCACTGAGAACAGCTGCCTTACATTGCGGGTTCAGAGATTACCTCGATAATATGCTGTTAGATCAGCTGGTATGTGGCGTTAGAGATCCCAAATTACAAAGACGTTTATTAGCTAAAGGGGATCTAGCCTTAAAGCAAGCCATAGAAGAATCCCAGGCTGCTGAGCTATCAGCACTCTCAGCAGCTGAAATACAGGGAAACCCCAGCAGACTAGAAAATCCAACAGTATATTTTGATGAAGCCTCCACAGAGAATGGTTTAGAAGAGGCTACTGAGGTAAACCGCCTCAGACAGCCCAACGCAAATCAAAAAGAGCTCAGGCAAAGTATAAGCCAAACCCCACGTTTACAAACTACCTGTTTAAGCTGTGGGGGCAACCATCTCAGGGCATCCTGCAGATTCAGAAATGCCATATGCTTAAGATGTCAAAAGAAGGGCCATTTGGCCAAAATATGTCAGGCAGGAAAAACCTTTAATCAGCCACAAAGGCCCCAGAAACTCATTCAATATCCAAGGAAAATTTAGGACTGTTTCACATGCTACCAATCTAAGATACAAAAAAACAAATCTAACAAAATTAGTGTCACTGTTTCTATAGAAGGTAAACCCTGCAGAATGGAAGTAGACACCGGCTCTGCATTATCCATCATCTCGTGGGACACTTTGAAGAAACTACTCCCCAGGATAACAAGACAGAAGATTCCAGCCTGCAATCTAACGCTTGGGAATACCAAGGCAGAACCATTCCTGTCATCGGAAAAGGCAAGTTTCTAGCTCATTTTCAAGATTTTAAGGGTCACTTGCCTCTAGTGATAGTGGATGGCATCCTCCCAAGCCTATTGGGACTAGACTGGTTCCCGGCCCTGGGCCTCCACATAGGGGAATCCACGCCATTGCAAGTTCAGAAGTTGAATCCCTGTTCAAGGACTATGCTGACGTATTCAGCGAAGGCCTAGGCTGCTGCGTGGGAACCCCAATATCCTTCAGGGTAGACTCCCAGGCAGTACCAATACGCTTGAAGCCCCGCAGAGTTCCTTTTGCAATTCGTCCTAAACTTGACAAGGAACTTGACAAATTAATTAAGCAGGGCATACTGCAACCTACAGACTTCTCAAAATGGGAAACCCCTATAGTGACACCTCTAAAAAAGGACGGAAATTTGAGAATCTGCTCTGATTATAAATCTTCGATTTATAAACAAATCTTCGATTATAAACAAATATTTACAAGTCAGCGCGTACCCAGTCCCTGTGGTACAACATCTACTCCATTCCCTTGAGCCTGGCTCCATTTTTGCAAAGTTGGACATGTCCCAGGCATATCAACAGTTCGCTGTTGATGATGAAACTGCTGAACTGCAAACAATAGTAACTCACAGAGGGGCTTTCAAATGCACACGCCTACAATTCGGAGTTAGTGTGGCCTCTGGAATTTTCCAGTCCCTTATGGAAAGAATTTTGCAAGGGTTGCCGGGCATCGTGCCATACTTTGATGATATTCTGGTATCTGCCACCAATCAACAGCAATTACTACAAAGGGTCAGAAGTGTACTTGACCGTTTTAGACAATCTGGTCTTAAACTAAAAAGGGAGAAATGCATCATAGCCACTCCACAAGTGAAATTCTTAGGTTACAAGACTGATGCCAAAGGTATTCACCCAATTGAGTCAAAGGTCAAGGCCATTCATGATGCGCCTACTCCTACTAACAAAACTGAGCTTCAAGCTTTCCTGGGCCTCTTGAATTTCTATGCTTCATTCCTACCTCATAAAGCTTCTATTGCCGAGCCCCTTCATAGGCTTTTAGACAAGAACTCACCATGGCACTGGGGACCAAGGGAGACTATTGCTTTCCAAGGAGTCAAGTCATTGTTAACGTCAAAAGCCGTCTTAATCCAATTCAATAAAGACTTACCACTAATTCTAGCAGCCAATGCTTCTCCTTTCGGAATTGGGGCCATTCTGAGCCACAGACTGCCTAATGGTGCAGAAGCACTTATAGCTTTCTTTTCCAGGACACTATCCTCCACTGAACGCAACTATAGCCAGATTGACAAGGAGGCCTTGGCTGCAGTGGCTTCAGTGAAGAAGTTCCATGAATTTCTCTACGGGCATCATTTCGAACTCATAACTGACCACAAGCCACTGTTAGGTATTTTATCCGGCACTAAACAAACTCCCCAGATTTTGTCCCCAAGGATGACCAGATGGACGGTTTTCCTGGCTGCGTATTCCTACACTCTAATCCATCGATCCGGGAAAAGCCTTTGCCATGCTGATGCACTCAGCCGCTGTCCCCTGCCAATGCCAGTCGTGGACCCAGCACCTGCAACCACAGTCTTTCTTATCAACGAACTCAAGCTTCCAGTCACCGCTGCTGACATCGTTGCCCATTCAGCCAAGGACCAAGTAATATCCCAAGTCCTAGACTGGGTAGGGAGGGGGTGGCCTACGGCCCCTTATCCTTCAGACTTCCTACCCTACAAATTACGCCAGCAGGAACTTTCCTCCTTGCAAGGCTGTTTACTATGGGGAACCAGAGTAGTCATTCCCCACAAATTGCAAACCTCGATTCTGAACGTGCTGCATGAGGGCCACCCAGGGATTGTGAGAATGAAGGCCCTAGCTCGCAGCTACGTATGGTGGCCAGGCATGGATGCCCAAATCTCTAAATGGGTAAATTCTTGCCAGGCGTGCCAGGCCACCAGGGCATTACCACCAGCAACCACCCCTAGGACCTGGGAGGAAGCAGGCAGCCCCTGGTCCGGAATACACATAGACTTAGCAGGCCCCTTCCATGGGCGTACTTTCCTGGTGGTAGTAGATTCATATTCAAAATGGGTGGAATTAACTCTAATGCACTCCACCACTACGGAAGCAGTCAGCAAAGCACTGACTAGGATGTTTGCCACTCATGGCCTTCCTGATTCTGTCGTATCCGACAATGGCCCCCAATTCACCTCCTGTGAATTTGAGATGTTTCTAGCAAGTTTGGGCATCAGGCACATATTAGTTGCCCCTTTTCATCCTGCCAGCAATGGGCTGGCTGAGAGGGCAGTTAGATCTGCCAAAGAAGTGCTACAAAGATTGGGTCCAATCAACTGGCATGCCAGGCTAGCCCAATACCTATTGAGCCAACATACTACACCCTGTGCCTCAACTAATAGGTCACCAGCCGAAATATTAATGGGACGCCGGCTGAGGACCACTTTGGACAGGCTGCACCCAAATTATGCCCCTTTGCTTCCCCTTGGGTCAAACAGCCAAGATAGAGGGTTCCTGATAAATGACAAGGTGTTTGTCAGAAATTTTGCTGGGCAACCACTATGGTTACCAGGGCTTGTGATAGCATTAACTGGTCCCAAGTCTTATAGAGTCCAGTTACGTGATGGACGGACCTGGCGGCGTCACGTGGACCACCTGAGGAAGCGTTGGAGCACCGCACCCAGAGGTCATCCAGACGAGCCCCTGCAGAAGCAACCACACCATTCGACGAAACCAGTTTCCAACCCACCGGGAACGATGACCTACCAGATGGGGAAGCTAACCAAGGTGCAGACCCAGCTCCAGACAGCCCGGCAGCCTCTCCGTCGCCCAAAGACACGCAGAAGGCACCAGACTGCAACCCGACGCCATTTTTGACGGAGCCTAGAAGATCCGGATGAATTCGCAGGCGTCCAGCATATCTGAAGGACTACGCATGCTCCTCACTGGGAGAGAGGAGTGTTGTGTATGGACTGAGTCTTCACTCAGGTCCGTGCTTCCCGCTTGGCTGGAGCCATTTGACAGCCGGCTATAAAAGGCGGCTGTCAAACGGCATCAGCTGTTGCCGCTCCAGCTGGCTGCTGTGTTAGCGCGGCAGTAGCGGTAACCCTCTTTGCCTGTAAATAAAGAGTTAAGCTGAAAGCCTTGACCTGGTCTCTGCCTGAGTTATTCCGTCGCTCCACAACACCAGGCCACCAGGGCATTACCACCAGCAGCCACCCCTAGGACCTGGGAGGAAGCAGGCAGCCCCTGGTCCAGAATACACATAGACTTGGCAGGCTCCTTCCATGGGCGCACTTTCCTGGTGGTAGTAGACTCATTTTCAAAATGGGTGGAATTGACCTTAATGCATTCCACCACTACGGAAGCAGTCAGCAAGGCACTGATTAGGATGTTCGCCACACATGGCCTTCCTGATTCCATTATATTTGACAATGGCCCCCAATTTACCTCCTGTGAGTTTGAGATGTTTCTAGCAAGCTTAGGCATCAGACACATATTAGTAGCCCCTTTTCATCCTGCCAGCAATGGGCTAGCTGAGAGGGCAGTCAGATCTGCCAAGGAGGTGCTACAGAGATTGGGTTCCATAAACTGGCATGCCAAGCTGGCCCAATACCTGTTGAGCCAACATACTACACCCTGTGCCTCCACAAATAGGTCACCAGCTGAAGTATTAATGGGACGCCGGCTGAGGACCACTCTGGACAGGCTGCACCCAAATTATGCCCCATTGCTTCCCCTTGGATCAAACAGCCAAGACAGAGGGTTCCTAGTAAATGACAAAGTGTTTGTCAGGAATTTTGCTGGGCAACCACTATGGTTACCAGGGCGTGTGATAGCAGTAACTGGTCCTAAGTCTTATAGAGTCCAGTTACCTGATGGACGTATCTGGCGGCGCCACGTAGATCACTTGAGGAAGTGTTGGAGCACGGCACCCAGAGGTCATCTAGACGGGCCCCATATAGGAACAACCCCACTATCCGACGAAACCAGTTTCCAGCCCACCAGGAACGACAGCCTACCTGATAAAGAAGCTGACCAAGGTGCTGACCTGGCTCCAGACAGTCCAGCAGCCTCACCATCGTTAGAAAACACACAGAAGGCACAAGACAGCAACCCGGAGCCATTTTTGACCAAGCCGAGAAGATCAGGACGAGTACGCAGGCGCCCAACTTACTTGAAAGACTACGCATGCTCCTCACTGGGAGAGAGGAGTGTTGTGTATTGACTTGAGTCTTCACTCAGGTCCGTACTTTAAGCGGGAAGCACGGACCTCTCCTATTGGCTGTTGCCGTTTGACAGCCGGCTATAAAAGGCGGCTGTCAAACGGCATCAGCTGTTGCCGCTCCAGCTGGCTGCCGTGTTAGCGCGGCAGTAGCGGTAACCCTTTATTCATTGTAATAAAGTTTGAGCTGAAGCCTTGCCCTGGTCTCTGCCTGAGTATTTCCGTCGCTCTACAACAGAAACAATAATGATGTGGTATTATTAGGAAGTTATCAGAACGGTAACCTCACATTCATTATAATGTAATGACACATTTACATTCATTGAAATAATCAAGACAGCATAACTCTGTATATGTTATCTTTATAACAATTCTATTAATCACTGTTGACAGAGATCTTGAGAGAACTATTAGAATAATTCTGAAAATGTGATATAAAATTTGTAAAATAAAATCCAGAAAGTGCTGTGGCACAGAGAAGTAGCAGCCATGTTGAATGCTGTTTCTCTCAGCCACAGTGCTTTTCGGATGGGACTTAGAGGAAAGCGGCAGGTCACAGCTGCTAAATTGTACAAGATGTTCTCCCAGCAAGAGAAGCAGTGGAGAGAAGCAGCTGCTGACCCGGAAAGCACATGGAGTGTCTTTGCGAGCAAGTGAGGCATGGCACGGGATAGAAGAAGTGGCTTCAAGATCTCCAGTACAGCGCTTTCCAGATGGGACTTTTTACAGGTATGCTTTGGTTCTCCTGTGCCCATGCCACTCACTCACAGCCTTTCAGCCTAGCCTGGCAGCCTGCAGGCCGAATATTGCTTTGGCCCAGAAGGCTGCAGTTTGAGGCCAGAGGAGAGCGGCAGCATACAAGCAGAGGCCCAGGGCAAGGCCAGAGCAGGGGAATGGCACATTCTCCGGCCCAGCTGAGGCGAATGGCGAGCAGGCAGAGGCTTTTGGACAAAGATAGGGCCAGGCAATGGCATATTCTCAGACCTGGCCAAGGCAGGCAGAGACTCTGGGATAAGGCTGGAGTAGGGGAAATGGCAGGTGGAGACTTAGGGCAAGATTGGAGCTGGGGAATAGTGTGTTGTTAGGCCCTGATTCAAGGTGAAGGATGAGCGGGCAGCATGCTTACCTTTGGTGAGCAGAGATGGCGAGGTGTGGATGCACAGCACGGAGGTTAGATGGCGAAGGCGGGCTGGGGTAGGGTGGGGTGGAGTGGAGCCAGCTGGTGGATTTGCCAATTGTCCAAATTGCACAGAATCGTTACTACTGGTTTGGTAGAGCTGGTCCAAAGCAGCTGAATACCAACTCTGCAAAGATCACAACTGTTTTTTTATATATTAATAACTTAATAAATATTGAACATTCTGCATCTTCCCTCTAATTCATTGCCTAAATAAAAGTTCTGAATATTATACAGCTTATGTATTCTTCATTTTCTCTTAATGAAGCCATTGCCCCACAATATTTGGATTTTTCTTTTTTTATGCTACAATGACATATTTGTTCTTGATCTATTGAATTTATTTATTTCCATTTATATGCAACCCATCTCACTATCTGAAATAATTCTGAATATCATATTGGGATACAATATTTTTTTTCATATTTCCATTCAAATATTGCATTTGATGATGGCCAAAACAACAAGCATACCATTGTTAGTTTACTTATTTATATTCCACAGTATCATTTAAGCAGTAAAGTGGTCCCTGAGCACAGTGAATGCCCAACACAAGAACATAAGTTTTGTCCTGGCAGCAGAGGAGAGATTTCATTATCTCTTATATAGAGCTGATGTATTTTTAGTCTGAAAACACTGAAATATTGGTTGTAGGAATAAATTCACCTATGAAGGCAATTGGTTGGACTGTAATTGGAATATGCAACAAATTCTTGTATTTGAAAATGCTGTACAGAGTTACTTGCAAAAAGAGGCTTATTGGCCTACTGATATGGCAATGAAATATATCCTAATATACTATAATACCTAACTTTCTAAATATTTAGTTTAGTTCAGGAATTTTTAAAATTTATTTCTAAATTTATTTGCCCATTCCAAATAATAATACAAAACAAGAATTTTCATAAAGAAAAACATATTTCCAGATCCAGAACATTGTTTCTTGTGTCTCTTTCTGAAATTACTGACTATAACAGCCAATATTTAGTCAATGATCCTTTACATATGTATATTATTAACATATTAAGTAATCATAACCAGAACTCTAATGATAGATGAGTCTGTTTGTTAACAACACAACTCTATGTATGTGCACGTGTGTGTCTGTATTCATACCAAATGAACAAACGTTATGCTGAGTGTCCCAAAGGTCCTTCTTCAAAAGGCAACTAGACTTTGTTTTTCTTTGAAGACATTTTATTTTTCATTCAATAAGTTTTTTCAGTTCTGACTGAATGGTGAGAATGGAAGGATTTGTATTCCTTGCAGTTATCTGGTCATTAGCCCTCTTTCTGAGAGTTGTTGATGCTATCTGGTCACCACAATTTAAAATAAATGTCTAGAAAGAATGCAGAGAAGATTAACAAAAATGATTAGGGGACTGGAGGCTAAAACATATGAAGAATGTTTGCAGGAACTGGGTATGGCTAGTTTCATGAAAAGAAGGACTAGGGGAGACATGATAGTAGTGTTCCAATATCTCAGGGGCTGCCACAAAGAAGAGGGAGTCAAGCTATTATCCAAAATACTTGAGCAATGGATGGAAAGTAATCAAGCAGAGAAGCAACTTAGAATTAAGGAGAAATTTCCTGATTAATTGTTAAAATAATCAGTGGAACAACTTGTAGATGTTGTGAATATTCCAACATTGGACATTTTTAAAAAGATGTTGGATAACCATTTGTCTGAGTGTATTTTTGTGGTTAAAGTGTGTATGTGTGTTGTGTTGGTTGAAAATCCTCCTGAACTTTTTAGATATTCCTGCAATGTATGGAATGACAATGTTGTTATGTTTGTTGTTTGCTTCTTTGTCTGTTATGGAGAAGCTCCTACTAAATTTTTTAAAATTTATTTATTTCATGAAAGCCCAGTTGGTATAACCATGAGTTCTGAAGCCTTCCTTGAAGTGTTTTAGATTTTCTTTTCTCCATCTTTTCTTGGATGAGAAGTGAAATGTCTCCAAGGAAAAATGTTCTGCTGCCTCTTGAAAATGTACCTTTGGAACAACCGTGACCTGGATGACTGAGAATTTCCATAGACATAATACTGAGCTGTGAAAGAAATGTCTATTTTGAACTTCTTAACATTTTCTGAGATCCATTCATACACATGACCGGACATTTTAAGAATATTTCTGAAACTGTATCACTGTTTAGTTTGGTGATAGCAGTGTCTCAGATAGAAGGTCTATACAGAGAGTGGTAAGGACAACTGAGATTATTACAGGAAGCTTGCTTCCCACTATTCAGGATACTGCTTATAAACACAATATGCTTAGAGCTTGGGGATTGTTAGATACCCCCACACCCACTTCACAGTCTGTTTCTGTTGCTCCCCTTGGGAGGAAGGTTCGAAGTAAGACTACTACATTCTGTATCAGCTTTCATCCTTATGCCATCCATTTTGTAAATTCACAGTATTCTTATTTTTTGCCGTGTGTGTGTGTGCGTGTGTGTGTGTGTGTGTGTGTGTGTGTGTGTGCGTGTGTGTGTGTGTTCAAACTAGACTATGATGTTTTGCTGTGACATATATGTGTGGGTATGTCGGTATATGCAAAATTGGGGGTTCTTTGGTAACTGAATGCAACAAAATTTCATTTTAATATATACTCTTAACTGTACATTTACAGTGACAATAGTTTCTATTCTATTCTTTCTAATATGACCTAGACATATAAAATGGAGGTTTAACCAAGATGTGAAAATATATAACTTTTTATTTGTCTCTGGTTTACAGGAATCACAAGATAAACAACAGAGACACTTTTGTTGGGAAAAGAAAAGGCTTTTGCGGCTGTTAGCACTACCATTCAGTGGCATGAAAAGGAAGTTGCAGCTTGCACAAGTGCCAATTAGAGTTAATTAGAAGTTGATGTCCTGCCTTGGCACAAACATGCTTATAAGAGCTCCCTTTGATTTTGTCAGAGGAAAAAGAATGTTGCTCTTCTCATTTGCTTTACACCAACCCTGGAGAGGGAGAAGTTCAAAGAGCCAGAGCTGGAAACCTAAGCAGAATAACATTACTCTGCTTCCGCCAGATTGCAATGGGGCAAACTATTTCCTTTTAATTAACCACCGTCAGGCGTATTCATTAATGCACCATATGTATCAGAATATCCCATCATCCCATTGTGTTTCATGCCCTTCATGAAACATGTTTCATGTTTCAAACATGTCCCTTGTTTGAATCAAAACTCTCTTCATTATTGAAATCTCACTTGACCCTTTGTTCCATTGTAGTCTCTCTGTTTTTTCTTCTTTTTTCTTTTTCCTTGTGGTGAATGTTGTGGAATTTCTGCTGTTTTGTAGGAGCATAGTAAGTTATCTTCCAGCAGTCAAGCAATGGTTATCATTATGGTTATCATTATGTCCTGAAGCTGGCCATGATTCTATCAAGGGCCACATAAACAAACAAACAACAAACATCCTACTATTAGAAATATAACCCACTGGAGTAGAGTTCTTTAGTTCAGGAGTAAATTGAAGAACATTTACATAATATCAGATTTCACTTACTGGACTTCAATGCCATAAGCAGCCTGGAGTGATGATAATATAAGGCTAAATTCCTATTTCAATTTATCTCTTTTGTCTGATGGCATTCTTGCAATTCTTCACTAAAAGAGATTGATCTTTTTCATGCTAGCACCCTGGCTCAAGAGCTGTCTTCTTTAAGCTAGATATTTGGCCAACTTACTAGCCTTTTTTAAAAAAGAATACATGAAAAGCAGTCTTGCTACAGTGAGCTTTTATTTCTTACATGAATGCACTCAGGATTGGTGTTTTTTATTATGTGCTTTCTGCTTTGTGTTGTGCTAATTAATTATCTGCTCTTTTGTTCAATTTTAATACATGCTCATTGTTAATTATTTTCTTTGTATCCCCTTGAAGAGAAAAGTAGGATACAAATGTTATAATTAATGAATCAGGCAAAGTTTCTTTCCTCGCTATTGTTTTGTTCCCACTGAGAACTAGATAAACATATTATCTAGGCTGTACCATTTCCAGTGTGAATTCATATGGTGGAACTAAAGATGTTCCAGCATTTACTTCATTTTTATTTAACTAGAAGGATCTGCAATTTCATATACTAATACAAATATAGTGAAGACATATAGTAAAGGTCTTTGAGCTTATTGGTATAGGGAGTTTCCTTTCTTATTCTTTATACTTTCCAGAGAGCAGATCATATGATTGAATACCACCATATTTGTGCCGCAAAATATAAAGTGTCACTAGATGGCAGCAAATTCCTCTAATAGGAATCGTGGTGAAAGCAATGTGGAGAAAAAAGGAGAGCAAGCAAGGGGAGGCCTGTGGCTGTTGGTGATACTACTCTCTCCTCTGACTTTGTAATTCTTGGATCAAATATGGCAACAGCAAATGGCTCAGTATTTTTCCTAGCAATTTAACTCTTTTCTTCTTCTTCTCTCTCTTCCCATAACCGTACCATAATTGGATGCAAATATTCAGATGACCATTAGATGGCAGCACCGAAAAATCACAGAAAATTGCTTTGCTTCTTTCTTATGGCTGTCTTTAAATATAGAGCTAAGGGGTTGTTGTTGTTTTTTTCAAAATTGTTTACAAAACAAACAACATTGAAAATATAGAAAGGGAAAAGAGAAAAGTGGACATGGTTATTTAGTGGTTGTCCTGAATCGTGTAGCCCAGTTATAAATAGAATTAACAGAAAGAATTTATGGCATAAAGATGTTATGAAAGCAGAACGGAGAAGAAATTCTTTAGATGGTTAAGCTGGCTTGCGTTCATGGAAATAAGATATAGTCAGTTGTCCTTTCGATTTTTTAAAACAGGATGGTCTCATTTTAAAGATTTGCCTTGGAGCTCAGAATCCTATATCTAGACTCCTGATTTCAGGACTAATTCTTATTTGATTTAGCTTAAAACAGATGCAGAATTGAATTCAATTTTATATTGTACATTAAAACGCAGGTATGTTCTACAGGTTTTTTAAAATTCACTTATGGTCCTTCACCAGTATTTTGATTAGCACGTGTTACAAAGAGCAACATAGGAAAAACAACAATAACAACAACAATATAAGAAGAGTTCAGTTATTGTTATATATTTAAATATTCTAAAGTTTCATCTAAACCAATGTTTTTCAACTTTGGCAGATTCTAAGTGAATGAATGATAGGTTTATCACGATCAAACAATATGGCAGTTTCTAAGTGAATGAATGATAGTTTATCATAATCAAACGATCTAAGAACAAGCATCATAATAAAGCAAGAAAATAGCATACATTTTGGCTTTTCACAGGAAATACACCATTCAGAAAATAGTTTCTTCCTACATTTAATTAATGCAGCCAAAAATTTGGTTATTACCAGAAGGACATTGGGCCAAAACAATTTGGATTTTTAACTCCCAGAATTCTAACCATGTCTATGTAATTCTGGGTATTGAAATTCACACATCTGGATGCTCAGGTTGGGAACTACCAACCTAAATCAAAAAGAAAGGGATTGAAGTCCTAACCTATATCAGGAATGAGTTCGGTATTGTTAAAAATAAAGTGTGATCCATTGGTAATCAGTGGTGGGATCCAGTGGTGGGATTCAAGTTTTTTTACTATTGGTTCTATGGGCGTGGCTTGGTGGACGTGGCAAGGGAAGGATACTGTAAAATCTCCAGTCAGAGGTGGTATTTGCCGGTTCTCCGAAGTACTCAAATTTCGCTAATGGTTCTCCAGAACTAGTCCGAATCTGCTGAATACCGCCTCTGAGGTAATCTTTGGTTAGCAGTGGTATTTGAGACAAACTGGAAACTCTGTTGCTAAATAAACATGGTGCTGTGATGTCATGCAACTGTGTTAGGCAAATCCGCATATTTGTTAGATATGTCATCAAATGATCACTATTTGAAATAATGGAAGGCCCTGTTTGCTGACTTTCCCAATGATTTTGCTTTTCAGAAACTGGTAGTGAAGGTCACAATGGGCAATCCCATAACTGTGGGATAGATAACTGCAAAGTTATAATTACAAACCTATGCAGGGAAATTCTGATGACAGTATGATAAGGACCCATTATGAATTCAGCTTGTTTAGTTCAAATGATCATTGAATGAGTGGTCACTGAATGAAGACTATCTGTATGAGAAATTCCAGCAATCTGAAAGATTAGCCAATGTTTCTGAATGAAACATCAACTACTTAGAATACTGACTGCCATCTCAATTCATATGAACATTATTGTAAAAATTAAAGTTATGTGAAAGCACCAACATGAAAGAATTATAACTTTATAAGATCTATTATAAAATGAGGTTATTAATGCATTCAGACATCATCAAATTGACATAAACCTCATTTGTTTTCAGAAAACCATCTGCAATGATAGTGCATTATAGTGATGGCCATATTTAGATATCCCTTTAACTACTTGCCATCCTCCCTGCATGTGATCACAACCCAGGTTAGATGGCAGATCCTAGCTAATCACAGCTAATCTTCAAAAACGAAGCAAAATCACATATGAATAGTTCTTGGTTGAGAGAGAGCTAGATTTAAAAACTGGAAAAAAAAATCTCAGAAGAAGGCACTGATAGAAAGAATGCCATTTTTTAAATTCTTGCTAAAAAAAATTAAATGAATAAGCCCAATAAGCATATTCAAATAAGACAAATACACTTTTTGATGGGTTGCCATTGTCTTTAAAATGGAAAGAAATTCATTCCTCGGTCTAGATATTTCATTATATTCTATTTCAGAACAAATACAGTTTGTCTGTTCTTTTTATATAAAATTAGAATATAACAAAATAACATAGTTATTGGAGATGTTCTAATCCAACCCCCTGACCAAACAGGAAATCCTATGCAGTTGTAAATACAACTGTACCATGTACAAATGGTTGTCCAATCTCTTCTTAAATAACTCCAAGTAATGGATCACCCACAATTTCTGAAGCAAACTGTTCCACTGATTAATTGTTTTCACTATCAGGAAGTTTCTCCTTAGTTCTAGCTTGGTTCTCTCCTTGATTAGTTTCAATTAACTTTCAATTAATGTGATTAAATGAATGTTCTTTAAAAGTCTCTCCACTATTTTCTATTAATTTAGTATGTTTCAGCTCTTCACAGCAATTTAGCTTTTTTTGTGTAAATTTTATTCTTTTCTGTTAAAAAGTGAAAAGGATATACAAAGCTGGACATTTACATAAGAAGAGTTGTAACAAAAGTGTTTCAGAAGCCTTCCTATGTATTGGTGGTTCTCCACTGGTTGATAGCACATTTGTTCTGGTGAAAAGGCATTTTTTCCCAGTACCAAATCCTCACTTTTTTGGCTTATCCCAAAAAAGTTAAGCAGGATCAGATTTGATTAATATTTGGTGCTATTAGTAATTCAGAGCTGTCATTCGTGTTTCACAACACTGTCTGGTCATTTCCCAAGTACTTTCTCATTTTAGATCTTTACCTGTGCAGGAGATAGTCTTTTCCCTAAATACATGAGCTCCTGCCTTCCTTGCCATTATTAATTTAAGATTGTTCATTTAGTAGTGCTTCTTTGCATGAATCCCAAGGGAAAATTTTGTCATGATAAATTAAAAAGAATTCAGCTTCTAATTAAGTAGACAATATATCCGTTGCATAGTCCTTCCTAGACATTATTTATCTGAATAACATACTTCACAGAAATACAAGTTGCTTCACTTTCAGCGCTGCACTTGAAAGAGGATACATTTGTAAGGACTGTTAACTGTGGACAACCCTTGAAGCAATTTCTCCTGACAGACCAGAGGTAATTAGGCATAACTTGTGGATATGTCACTCCTTTACTTATTGGTCCTGTTTGTATGACACACTTAAGCTCAATAACTGACAAGAACTGGGTCAGAATCAGGGCCTCATTAACTCCAGAGCTGCCAGTTAATTGCAGAGTTATTTATCTAACTTTGCTAACATGAGCCTGCAAATCTAAACGGAACTGTAATTCTTTAAGCATCTTATAATATAATGCCACAGAATTATAGCAAACCTCGAGACTGAGTTTATTTTATTTATTTATTTATTGATCGTATTTCTATACCGCTCCCTCTCCGAAAAGGGACTCGGGGCGGTGTACAGCCTAATAAATACATAAAATACAAGAATACAAAATTAAATCGAGTTTAAAACCGAATTTAAACATAAATATGAGTCGAGTTTGACTGATTGTCTGTCTTTTTTAAACTTGTGTCTTCAAATCAGGTTTTTTAACTCCTGGCTACTTCTTAAATATATTCCTGTAGTTTTATTGGCAAAGTTGTTAGAAATGGTGTACCATTATCTTTTTAAATCTAAGAGAAGTGACTGACACGAGAGATCACCCAGTCTTTGTGCCTAAGATAGGACTAGAATTTATAGTCGACCCAGTTTCTAGCCTGGTGCCTTAGCAATTACACCAAATAGGTTCTCCTGTTGTTTTTATCTGTTATCTTGACCAGAGAAGGTAAGTGAACACCAGACTGTGCTTCCTTAAAATGGATGGGCCATCTTTTAGTGGCTAGCGGTTTGCATTCTTCATTTGGGAAAAGACAAAGAGTCTCCCATGATGGGGGATTTGTTATAAATATAGGCAAAGCCAAGTTCTTTTGTTTCTTGGCTGAAGACAATGTTTTGGTTTGAAAACTATTCTACAGTTTGAAGCACTGTCAAGTTACAACAAGAGAAGCCAGAGAGAAAACCTAGTGCACAAAAAAAACCTTTAATATTTAGCATTTATTTATTTACTTTGGGATAACTGCAGCAGGACATTAATCAAAGTACAACTTGAACAATAGAATTTAAAATACAAAATTAAGTATTAAGAATATCATAGTATCATAATATCATCCTCCTCCCAGGCTGCAGCCTTCTTGAAAACTCAGGTAGCAATTCCTTGCTCCGTGTTTATTTTCTTTTTTAAAATAATTTCCTCCAACCCATCCTAATGGATTCTTTGAGTTTGCAGTACGTTGAAGCGTTGCAACTGACAACCTCAGCGAACTCAAGGATTCCACAGTTAAGCACTATGTTAACCACTCCGCTCAAGCATTGTCCAAAAGTAAGGAGAGAGAAGTAGACAAGAAAGATTTGGACAAATCAAGGGAAAGATCCCGAGAGAGAGAAAAGAAAGATGAAAAGGAAAAGAAAGACCGAAAAAGAGATTATTCGAACAATGACCACGAAGTCCCCCAAGATTCAACCAAGCATTGGAAAGAGGAAAACGGAACAACTGGTTCCTTCAAATATAGTAAGAGTGAAAGTCCTTCCAACTCTCCCCCTCGTTCAAATAAGAAGGAGAAAGAGAAGAACAAGTCAAAATCTTCAAGCAAGGAGAAAGGTGATTCCACCAAAGTGGAAAAGATGGAGAAAAGCCCTTTTGGAAGCAAAAAGGAATCCAGGCATGATAAAGAAAAAGAGAGAAGAAAGAAAAAGGGGATAGAACTGAGAACAAAGAAGAAAAGAAACACCATAAATCTTCAGACAAACACAGATAATGAGCACTGTTCTGACCAAGGTGAAATTCGGACAAGAAGATGGCGAGCTGTGACCAGACATAAATTTTAATTGTACAGAAGATTGTGAACAAAGCGGACCTGTCTCCATCTCCTTAACTTATTCACCTCTCTGCTTTATTTCTCTTCTGTTGCTGAATATGTTGATGGTTGAGTTGTACATTACTGTAATTTTAACTCATCGTTTAAGTTTCTTAAAACATTTATTTTCAGTACTGGCAAAAAAAAAAAAAAAGAATATCATAGTAAATCTTACTAGGATAGAACTATTGGACAGTTTGTCTCTGAAATATCCATATGTTTTCTGTAGGATTTCATTTATAAACTCAGAATGATAATAAGAATGGGTAATGACAGTAAAAATGGGAAGTTTATACATTTAATAAACAAATAAAAGTAAATAAAAGTACAATATTATTTATTAGACTAAGATAATTTCCAAAAGACCTAATAACAATTTCATTTATTTATTTATTTAAAATTACAAAATTACAGAAAACCAATGCCATAAAGGAGATAGATAATAAAATACTAAAATTAAACATAATGAACTAAATTGCTGTAATAAAAGGAAAGTAAAACTGCTATATTATATCAACCTGAAGTAAAACTTGGTGTCACCTTAATTGTAACAGTTGTTTACATTCAGTTGTAACATATGCAAAACCTAAACATGCCATCTAAAACCTTTATTCCTAGTCAGCTGTTGCAGGTTGGATGTTTGGCCTGCATCCTGCCTCAATATCAAGTTGTGAACATTTATATTAAAAAGGGCAACAAAGTAACAAATTTCCAATGTTTATATTTCCCTCTTATCTTTTACCAAAGATTTTGAGGAAATTAAAACAATGGTGATTGGGAAAAAGTTCTATTAAAATGATTGAAATTTAATTCTACATATATTCTGGCAGTAGTAACCTAAAATGAATTATTTTATGCTATGTATAAACATACCTGTGCTATTTGGTGAAAATAATACACCACACTACATGGACTTTATGTCAGCCATTGGGTTCCTGTTTCAATTTCCTTGTTTTCTTGTATGTCAGCTTCTAAAACAGCAATTTGATATGAAACTCACTCAGTTCCACTCCCACCCACCACTTCCACTGTGTGCTACTTTAGCTCTCTCTAGAGAAATAAAGGAGTTGTTTTGCACATTTCTCATTATAGGAATCTAATGAGAATGCTAATTAGCCTCATGAATTTGTAGTTCTCAAACTTTACAGTTGTTCCAGCACTTCTCAGTCACATTTTTGGAGAGAAAGATAGAGAGGGAGTGGGGTGGGGGAGGGAGAGAGGGACAGAAAGGAATTTTATAAAGGGCTGGTTCAATTTGGCTTTGAATCTATTTATTCCAACACAATATAATTTAAGATGAAGACTGGCTATACTTTTATTGTGGCCCTGTATACATGTTGCCAAAGAATACACAGCAAAATATTTCATGATTCTATAACTATATTCAGGTAGGAGAGACTGTGCTGGACAGGTGCAACCATTTTTCTATGTACACTGCATTTATATTCTGCTGCAATGAATTCAAATGTTGTGTAATGGAATACATTCTGTGATCTTAAAAGAATGTATTTTATACATTGTAAAATGTGTAAAATCGTGCTTTTTTTGGATTTAGAATGTCTTTGCTCAATCTCTCAAAATGGCACAGGGCAAAAAGAAATTAGGTGAAGACTGTATTCTGAGTCTTCAATGTTCTTAAAATGTTTAGGATGTGTTAAACATCATGCTATTTTTTTTAGTATAAAAAGTAAAGGAGTCCCTGAGGATTTTATTCTGCTACTCATTACTGACTATAGGGGGCAGTGCTTATTTCCATTTAAAAGCCAGGGAGCCAGCATTGATGGAAGACATTTCCATGTGGTCAGCAAGACATCACAAAGAGCTGTTACTTTCTCACCTAATATCTATTTATTTATCTATTTATTTATTTTTATTTTTCATGTATCCTGGGGGAATTCAGTGCTCATAGTGACTCAGTTTTGGAAATTTGGGGTGTCATGTGGAATCCAATGTGAGGGTAGCTAATTCACTTTACTTCCTTAATATTTTAATATATTAAAAAATAGCATTTGTCTCTGTTAATTTTCAGCACATCTCTCTAATATACATGAACATGTCAAATAATATTTTTAAGCAGTATTTTGGAAGCCATATCTTTCTTAAGACATATGAAGTGACTTAAAATAGAGGAGTTGGGTTCAGCTTAGAGATATTATTAGTCTTTGGTTTATGACCACAACTGAACCCAAAGTTTCTTTTGCTAAGGCAATTTAACTCTCATTTCATGACTTTTCTCACTACAGTTGTTAAATGAATCACTGCAGTTATTAAATGAATAATTGTTGAATGAATCTAGCTTCACCATTGATTTTGCTTGTCAGAAGGTCACAAAATATAATCATATGACCCTAAGAGAACACTGCAACAATCATAAATATAAGTCAATTGCCAAGCAACTTAATTTTAATAATATGATCATGTGGATACTGCAATGGTAAATGTGAAAACAGTCATGTCACCTGTTTGGTGCCATTGTAACTTCAAATAGTTGAGGACTACCTGTATTTCATCTTAACATGAAATAATTAATAGAGAATTATTATATACTGTACACCAAAAACAACACTTAAAGGCAAAACAATTGCACAAACATCTGATTGATACTAATACAATTGATATTTTTGACATGTGCTGCTGTGTTTTTTGTATGATTTCTAATCATTTTCAAACAAACTATAACATTTTGAAAAGAAATTTTTACAGAGACTAGTGTGGAATAATTGGTGAAGAAACTTCATAGTTGAACTTTGTAAATTATCTGGATTAATAAAAGTAATTGAACTAAATGAACAGTTAGACTGTAAAATAATGTCTTATAGCCATTTCAATAATAATCTGTGATAGCTAGTCATACAGTCATTAAAATATAATGATTGCTGAAATAAAAAAGAAATAAGTCAGAAAGTATGAAAAACCCAATGAATAGTCAAACTTAAGCCACTAGATTTAAAAAAATCAGAACAGGGAAAAAAGAAATCAACATAATAAAGCAGAACCTTCACTCTCGTCCAAATTAATATAAAGCAAAGGCAACTATAAAGAAAACTTTAAATTATTTTTGACATAAATTACTTCTTTCTTTTCAAAATATGCATTTTGGTATTGGAAAAAAAAAATCATATTGAATAAATGGCTAAACAGACTGTTGATGGATTTATCTGTATTTAAATTGCACAGCAGGTGACATATTTAAGATTGCAGCTGAGAAATGCACCTGTTCCTCAGTCTGCAAATATGCAGTTAATTCAAAGGCAACAAAAACAGACTGGTTGCTCTTTTGTCAACATGAAAATGAACCTGCTATCTTCCTTTGGCAGGTACAAGATATCCATTATCCTTTTCTTGGTCTCCTTCTCTCTTTCTGGAATAGAAGATGAGTAGCACTGGTATTAGCAATGTTCTTTCCTTCAGATACTCACATCAATACCACTCCAATTTTGGCCAACCAGTATATGCTAAAACAATTATCTTCATGTAATCTACTTTATAACTGTCACCTTCCTAATTCCTGGATTATCATTGGCAATATTGCTTTACTAGTTCTTTAGTCTCTTTATTTTTTAAAAAAAGTGACACAAATTTATGTCATAGATTTGTTTTATTCACCCATTCTATTTTTTTCCAGGAAGAGGTCCTTATGGACTTTCATTTTCATGTAGTAAAGAGACCTGTGACCCCCAATCTTCTGAAAAATAGTGATTGTATTTTTATAATGCATATGGATTGTAACTTTCATCATGGGCTATTAGGTTTAAGTTATTAAGTTTATTAAGAATAAAATTGAACGCAACGGAAAGCAAAATTTTGCCATAAAGGATATGTATTTCTCTGTGTTGGAAGAAATATCCATCTGATTCAGTTCTAAGCCAGAGGAAAGGCACTGGAGACAAAATGGAGGCTGGAGGCTATTAGAAAGATTGTTTAATGAGGAAGCAGAAGCACATGGGTGGTTCTGGTGCAGCTAATCACATGGAGTTGAGAGTGGTGGCTATTTATACTTTCTGTTGGACTTTGCATTTGAACTTTCTGTTTAAGAACATGAATTGTATTGGCTGTTGTCAGACTCCCATGGGGCCATGTACAAATCCTAGGAGTTTGTCTGAACTAAATTTGGTTGAAATTTGCTGCTGGTGCAATGAACGAGTGTTGCACAATTCCTATTGTGGCTGAAGACTAATCCCACCTTTGCTGGATCTTGGGTGAGGGCATTTGCTTATGAATCTTTATCTCTTAAGCACTGACATCATTTGAGGGCTATTAAGAAAGGTGGGGATTGCTTTCCAAAAGCATATTTCTCCATTCCTCATCCAAGAAAATATAATATTCTGCCTTTTCAAAATATTTCATTTTTCTAGGAGAGTTTGGATGCTAACTTTCTACATGTGTTTATTTGAAAATAAATATGAATATACAACCAAGCTCACAAAATATATTAGGATATAGTGTTGAAAATTATGCTAGTTGTACATCTTCAAGACTGATATTGAGGCAATGATTCAAACACATTCTTTTGTATAGCCATAATAATTATAAAACTACAATACTATAAATAATAATACCCCATTTACCAACTGTCTATAAGAAAGACCCAAAAGGTTTAGATAGGACCTGGAGGTAGCAGAATAGAAGAGAAAGAACTGGACAAGATAATAAAATACAAATACCTGCAAATAAAAATAGAATGATTGTGGCAAACAAAGCAAAGGTAATACCAATAGTAATGGAAGCCTTGGTGCAATCCCAAAATAACTGGAGCACTACTTCAATATCATTGGCATTGACAAATTCACCATCAGTTAGTTGTGAAAGGCAGCTTTCATGGAACACCTTACACCTTTTGATGACACTTCTAACACCATCAAATATTAACATCTCCCTATCTCAGCTTCTTGGAAGGACTTGATAGATGGCTAAAAATGAACAATTGGGCTGACTGTGAGTCTAGTTATAATAGTCATAAGTTTTATCCTAAACCAACCTTTATTTGAGAGGGGAAGAACAAGGCTACTATATTTGTCTTCATAGGAAGAAAAAAAGTCAATGTATTTTGCTATAGAAATCAGTCCAGAAGTGTGTGACTGATTGATTGCCTTTGTTTTACTTGGATGGGATTTAAATCATCAGCCTTTTACTGATAAGCAAGAAAACATAGAACTCACACCTAATCTCAAATGAGCAAACTTTTTCAGTCCTTGGAAGGTTAGCTTACTTGTCAAAATCTCTAGAATATACATCAACCATTTCCAACCAGGTGTACTTCAGAAATGTTGGATTACATCTTTTGCAGCTACAGTAGTACAGAGATGTATTTGAAGAGATGTGTTTCAAAGTCATGAATGTATAATCAGTGGATTAAAGGAAATAGGAAAACAATCATTCTGTAAATAGATGAGAACCTGCATTTGTATATATTCCAGCCCTACTCATGTTAGGGAAATAAAACCTTCATAGTTTCAAGTCAATGATTTCTTTAAAATTATATATCTTAAAATGCATGTTTTTTATTAAATATTATATAATCATATTCAATAGGAGAAACAATCTACATGAATGATCTTTCTTTCTTCAATAATAAATTGCATCAGAAAGTTGCCTTGTTGTTCATTTTTAAAACTTTGCTTTTTTACTTTAGATGTTTTAGGAAAAGGCATGTGAAATTACAGACTGCATTTTCTGATTAATACCATTTGGACTTTTGGAAAGTTACTTAAGAAACATTAAATATCAGAATGCTGGAGTGCTGTTGCTAATTCTCTGTAGAATACTCTTGCTATAGCAACCAAGAGAGATAAAGATGAAAGGAATCACCTATTTCTTGCTTTCTACACTTTTGCCCTATAGGCAGATGACTTTTATCCAGTTTCAACTGAAGTGCTTTGGCAGTTATTTGAAAACCTTAGCTAAAATAACACTTGATGAAAGCAGACATGTTTGCTTAACCTGAGCCTTACCACTTTTGTATATAAAGTAGAGGCAGAACCTTACATTAAAAACAAATGTGGCCCAGTGAGATCTTTTCAGAGCAGCTCATGTATAAAACCAGTTGTCTTTAATCTGATATATTTCTTTTTACAGGCATATTACACTATAATTTCACAATAATACATCTAAATGCATTTGAATTTTAAGTTCCATTGTATCACACATACACATCATATATGATGATAAGAGAGAGTGTCCAGTGCTTCAGGAGAACACCAACTGAATTGACTACTGTATCATGCTGAGTCCTGATGGGTTTCTATGGATTTAGGTTTAGGGTGACAAACTATGGCTTGACATGCTTTATTATTCACTATCAATTGCAATGATGACTTAGCATGATGGGATAAACAATAGTATGCAGAAGAGAGAAAAGGAATAACAAAGAAAAGTAATTAAAGACATAGTCTAAGATAAGAAAGGGACATCAAGTTAAATGTAGTTACAAGCAATATAACTTCCTTTAATTTTCCAGACCATTCTTTTTTCCATTATATCCATACATTGATTTATCTATGGTGTCATTTGTTCTTTAACAATACTTTTGGAAACTGATAAAAAATATTGCCACCTATAATACATTGCATTTATTTCCTTTGTAATAAACTGATTGACCTCCAGTGACATGACCACGAGGATTTAAACAAACCCATAAATTCAAAAAGTGCAGCTAGCAATAGTAATTCTTCTCTACCCTGGAAGAACTGGAGGAGGTGGTTCTGAGGTTTTTTCAACAGAACAAAATTACTTATGAGGCTCAAATAACCATGTCTTGCTTGTTTCAGTAGAGAAGATGGTGAAAAATCAGTATATATGTTGAAACAGTAACTGCCATTATGATAGGATGGGACAGGCACATTGGAAGATTCAGAATTAATGTCATTGATGGTGGACACTTCAGCTGAGTATTTAAAAGATTATATAGGTCATCCTTGACTTATGATTACAACTGAGCCCAAAATTTCCATTGCTAAGCAACAGTTATTAAATGAGTTTTTGCTCCATTTTACAACCTTTCTTTCACAGGTTGCTAAAGTGAATCATTGCAGTTATTAAGTTAGTAACATGGACATTAAGTGAATGTGACTTCCACATTGACTTTGCTTATCAGAAGTCTGCAAAAGGTGATTACATGATCCCGAGACACTCATAAATACAGGCCAGTTTCTAAGAGTCCAAATGTAGATCATGTAACCATGGCTGCTGCAACAATCTTAAGTGTTTTTCAGTGCTGTCGTAACTTCAAATAGTCATTAAATGAATGGGGGTAAGTTGAGGACTACCTGCATATCAATATCAAATCTTTGCTGATGACACTCATTTTTCTCTATAAAGTTCTGGACATAATGGAAATTCTGGAAAATAAAATGAAAGGTAGCAGTAGTAGCCTCTGTTTCCTTTGTCCTGCAAATTAGCAAAATTTTGCAAGATCAAGGTATGGGGTAAATGGCAGACATTAGGAAATGTCCTGCCAGCAATGCAGGAGGTAAATATTGTTCCGTGTTAAGAAACAACATAACTCTTGTCACCATCAAAGGTAAGAGAACTGTTTTGGATGAAAAATTCCATTCCCATAAGCCAATTGCTTCCTGATTCCAAGGCAAAAGGTCTTACACTGTATATGTGATTGCCTTCTGTAAACTGACTTCAACCTTGGCAGTTGAATTATACTTTGTGATTGCCCTAGTGACAGGAAGTACAAGATCACAAGAAAAAAAAAAGAACAGATAACAAGTCCTCTCCTTCTCATTTTTATGTTCAGAAGTTATCTTTAACTGGTCAAGAATTTGCACTGTATCAATGGGCAGGAAATACATAACATTGTCTTTTTAACAATAGGCTGCATATTATTTCACCTAACAGTATAGCCTATTACTGAGGAATGGTGATTCCTGAAAATGGGTTAGATTATTATTCTAAACTTACTCACTTTTTACCAGCAGTTTGTCTCCTATTGTGTCTAGTAAAAAAAGAAAACACTGATACTTATTTATAAAGGACTAAAAACAGAAGCCATGCATTGGCATGCAGGTATTTAAATGGTCCTGCAGATACTGTTCTAAATGCCTCACCATTGGTCCTGTTGGGATTTATGGGGCAGATAGCCTAATAAAACCAGGGCAACTTTAAATTCCTTTGCTGTAGTTTAAGAGACAGATTATTTTGTAGGCTAGTTTTAATTTAGCACCTCTTTTACATGTGAAGTAAATGTTGGGTGACAAATACAGAACAACACTATTTATGAAATTAAGATCAAAGAGATTGTTTGATGATATTGGACAAAAACTGCATTTTATCTTTGTCTGCTTACTGCAACTCTTTTTTATTCCTTTAAATTGCATCCCACATTATCTTTCTATATTACACAATGGGGCTTCAGCACTCAGTTGGAAAGCTGACAGCCTGGGTTCAAGACCCAAGCACTGTGTGACCCTAGAGTGAGCTCCTATTACTTGCCCAAGTCCTGTCCACCTAGCAGTCTGAAAGCAAGCAAATGCATGTAGATAAATAGGTAGCACTTTGGTGGGAAGGTAACAACATTCCATGTACCTACAAGAAACAGAAATAAGTACCACTTCCAAGTCACACACAACCGGCAGGAAAAACCTTTATCTTTTCCACTACCATACACTCAATATCTATTTCATATACAGCCTCTTGTCATTGGCATATTTACTTTGTATATTTTGGAAGAGAATATTTATACATAGAAACAATTCGGGCTTGTAAAAGCACATATCAGAATCATTTTGCACCTTTTCTGTCATGATTTTTTCCATGCGTTAGTACTTTAGTGTTTAGCAAGCTGGTTACAATAGCAAAGTGTTAATTGGTTCCTTGGCATGCCAAGATGGACCCTGATTAATTAAATGTAGTAGCACCAATCCCAAAGTAGGAAGACTTGCACATAAGTGTTGATGTCTTCAGGTTTAGCATATAATGAGACTTCTCGCTGCAGGCGAAAGGGAACTGGCATACTCCCTTTGTCTCTGGCATAGAGCAGAATTAAGCCTGAACTCTGTAGCAGACCCCTGCTTATCAGCAACCTTGCTATTACTCTGTCGACCCTGATGTGCATAAGCAATATTTTCATCCACTTCCCAGGAGAATTATCTAGCTGTTGAAGTAGAAAATGAATATTTTACAGTTCACTTGTCTGATCAATTACCTACAAGCTGCTGCTGTATTTTATAGCCAGTGGGAGAGCTGTGTAGGTGATGATAGGGAAATCTGGAGGGAATCTCGACCAACTATTTTTTTAAAAATGAAAGGGGATAAAACCGTGAATGAAACCACCAATAACATTCCTTTGTTCGTAAGGGTCTAGCCAAAAATTACAGTCTAACCAAGCTTATACATGGTCACCAGACAAATGTGAATTTCAGAGATGAAGAAACTTGATTTGATTGGAGGGGTAATGAAATGAATAACAGTTCAAAGCTAGCTTCTTCTCAATAAAACATTTCCTTTGGGGCTTTATTTTATTTGGTAGATTTTTAAGATCTGAGAAATAATCTCTATTATTAATACTACAGAGGTTAAATTTAATTTGTAGATGCTTGATGCAGGGACTTGTTTGACATAATAGAGAAACTCAATGAATTCAAATCATTGGGAATTTATGTGTGTAATGTTTGCTATGCTATTTTAAGAAAATGCATAATTCATTTTGATGTACAGCAAAATAGTTGGCATTTGATTTGATATTATTTATACTTCATATGTAGCCTGAACCTATGTATGTTTATTTGGCACAACATAGCAAAATGTTCTTTCAGGGGTGAAATAATTATTTCCATGTCATTATGTCTTGGACTGCAGGCTCAGCACTTGTTAAATAAAGGGGGGAAAAGATTTTCTGCATGAAAATTAAAGCCTAAAGTAATCTGCATTAACTTTTGCTTCAAATAATGCTAAATATATATACAGAAAGCTTAAACAGAGAGCATGTTTAATCTTCTGGATTCATCACTTTACTTTTTAATGCAAAATTTTTATTTGGTAAGGCTCAGAAATTAATTTCATAGTTTCTAATAGCACTCTGGAATTTGAAAGAGATCTGACCCAGGTTTCTTTTTTCTCTGCCTAACATAGGCTAGAAAGATTCACAGCAGTCTTTACAAAACAATAGTTTGTACAAATAATATTTTGCTAATAATCAACTTTGAGTATGGACAGTTGCCTGCATTTTCTTGAGTCTACATAGTAGATACTCCCACTTATGTTTGAACAAATTATAATTCTTAATAAAAGTATTAACCTGTGAAACATTAAGAATATTATCCTACACTTTTTCTATCAACATTGTTCAGTTTGATGCAGGAGAATTTTCCTTGTAATTTTTTCCCTTCAGAACAGGATTTTCATGAAACGTTCATGAGTAGGGTTCTGGCATTTATTTAATAAAAGGTTTCCCATGATTTCCATTGGTTTGCCACTTCCCTGGCTTCTCTCTAAGGGCTGAGGTGAACAGGGAGACATAAAAAGATTCAATATAGTGGCTGTAACTACCATGTTGCCTTTATAAAGTCTTCTGCAAATGCTACAGCTTGCTGTGCTGTTTTAAATCTCAAAGGAAAACATTACCACCAAAAACAAAAATAAAATCTTTCACATGGATTAGAATCGGTTCTAATTAGAAGTGCTTCTCTTGAGTAAATATTGGACAATTTGTTGATCTTCTAGAAAAATGTAAAGGAATAATTAACCCAATTTCTCAGTTTTCAATTTGGGTGGATAATCTTACTAATTTCTATACATTCATCTATCAAATCTTTCTTTTCAGTGACAGAAAGTGGATGTAGATAGCACCACCACTAGATGGACTCGCAATTGGCTGGCAAACCGTACTCAATGAGTAGTCCTTAATGAGTCTAAGTCTACATGGAGTGGGGTGCCACAAGGTTCCGTCTTAGGCCCAGTACTCTTCAATTTCTTCATTAATGACTTAGATGAGGGAATATAAGGGGAACTTACCAAATTTTCAGACGATACTAAGCTGGCAGGAATAGCTAACACCCAAGAAGATAGGCTTAAGATCCAGATGGATCTTGACAGACTAGAACACTGGGCCATATCTAACAAAATTAAATTCAATGTAGAGAAAAGTAAAGTCCTACACTTGAGCAAGAAAAACCAAAAGTACACATATAGACTGGGTGAAACCAGGCTCAATAGCAGTAACTGTGAGAGGGATCTTGGAATCTTAGTGGACAGCCAGCTAAATATGAGTCAGCAGTATGCAGCAGCAGCCAAAAAAAGCTAATGCAATCCTAAATTGTATTAGCAGATGGATACAATCGATATCACGTGAGGTACTAATACCACTCTATAAAGCCTTAGTAAGACCACACCTAGAGTACTGCATCCAGTTTTGGTCACCATATTATAAAAAAGATGTTGAGACTCTAGAAAAAAGTACAGAGAAGAGCAACCAGGATGATTAGGGGAGGCTAAAACATACAATAAACAGTTGCAGGAATTGGGCTTGGCTAGTCTTGTAAAGAGAAGGACCAGTGGAGACACACGATAGTTTTGAGGGGCTGCCACAGGGAGGAAGGGGTCAAGCTATTTCTAAAGTGCCTGTAGGCCAGACAAGGAATAATGGATGGAACAAGGAGAGATTTAACCCGGAAATAAGGACAAACTTTCTGACAGTGAGAACAATCAACCAATGGAACAGAAGTTGCCCTCGGAAATTGTGGGAGTGCCATCACTTGAGACTTTCAGGAAGAGATTGGATTGCCATTTGTCAGAAATGATGTAGGGTCTCCCGCTTGGGTGGGGGGTTAGACTAGGTGACCTACAAGGTCCCTTCCAACTCTGATTATCTGTTATATATTAATTAAATAAGACCACATCATTGTTATAGTTATCACCTTTAAGATCCTACATAGCATATTTTTGCCTCTTTGTGAGGTATCTGTCTTCCCCACCAGATTGGGTAGAGTGGACCTGTTCCAGATTCCTGCTCTTAAATGCTGCCACCCAGTAGAACCTAGCAAAGTAAGACTTTTTATAGCAAATCCTTCCTGTTAAACCATTATTTCTAAGGGTATCTGGCAGGCCCCAATCTTTTGATCTTTTAGGAGATTGATAAGAGATGGCTCTTCTCTGAGGTACTGCCATAGAATAAGGTGGGAGCCTGTCACTGGTTTTGTTATAAGGAATCAAGTTTTTATCTCAGTGAGTTTAATATTTCTTGCTATGATGAGCTGTCCAGAGTTATGCCCAAAAGCAAGCAGCCATGCAAATAAGGATAACAGATCAAAAGTTGGAAGGGACCTTGTAGGTAATCTAGTCCAACCTCCTGCCCAAGCAGGAGACCCTACACCATTTCTTACAATGGGAGTTCAATCTCTTCTTGAAAGTCTCAAATGATGGTGCTCCCACAACTTCCAGGGGCAAGCTGTTCCATTGGTTAATTGTTCTCACTGTCAGAAAGTTTCTCTTTATTTCCAGGTTAAATCTCTCTTTGTTCAGTTTCCATCCATTATTCCTTGTCTGGCCTTCAGGTGCTTTAGAAAATAGCATGACTCCTTCCTCTCTGTGGCTGCCCCTCAAATATCGGAACACTGCTATCATGTCTCCCCTGGTCCTTCTCTTCATTAGACTAGCCATGCCCAGTTTCTATAACCGTTCTTCATATATTTTAGTCTCCAGTCCTCTAATCATCCTGGTTGCTTTTCTCTGTGTTTTCTCTAGAGTCTCAACATCTTTTTTATAGTGTAGTGACCAAAACTGGATGCAATACTCCAGGTATGGTCTTACTAAGGCTTTATAGAGTGGTATTAGTATCTCACTTGATCTTGATTGTATCCCTCTGTTAATGCAACTCAGGATTGCATTAGCATTTTTTTTATGAGCTCCACACTGCTGGCCCATATTTAGCTGGTTATCCACTAAGACTCCAAGATCCTTCTCACAGTTACTGCTGTTAAGCCTGGTTTCACCCAGTTTATATTTGTACTTTTGGTTTTTCTTGCTTAAGTGTAGGACTTTACTTTTCTCTACATTGAATTTCATTTTGTTAAATATGGCCCAGTGTTTTAGTTTGTCAAGATCCATTTAGATCTTTAACCTATCTTCTTGATACTTTGCATGAATAATTAAATAAATAATGACTTTTTAAAATCACATGCTCAGCCATAGTTGGGCTATCAACATGTCTTCCTGATTTTAATTTCTAGTGCCTTCTATTTAAAATTCTGTCTAACCATGCAAATTAAACATGAAGAATACTTTGTAAAATTCTATTAAATTTGCTTAGTAACAATTAGCATTTGGAGACCACACACACACACGAACACACAAACACACACATACACATGTATATATTTTATGAAATATATTTTATTCTTAATTTGACTGAACAAGTTATGGCTAAACTTGCTTGTAATTATCACATTCATATTGTATTTTAGGCTATACCATTTTTTGCCTTTTTCAGACATGCATTAGCACCATAACGCAGCCTTTATTAAAAGAAGGGGAAAATTCGGTGTCTCACCTAAAAGTGCTAAAATGATAAAAGTCAGCAATTGCATCTTGGATAGTTGGGTCATGGCTGGGCCACTTCTTATTCATTGCAACTACCCAGAACTCTGCATGAGGCTTAACGTAAGTTTCCTGGGCAATTCAACTGGAGTGATAAACATTGCTCTCGCTAATCTAATTCCAGTTATGCTGTTTACCTCCTCGCCATTTACTTTCTTACCACTCCCCAGAGCCTCATCTCCACAGTAGAAAGCATTGCATGAAGACTGTAATAATTATCTTTAAGCTTCTGGCATTCAGACAATGGAGGATGGAGGAAAACAGTGGAAAAAACAAGTTCCTTTTATCTTCTGCCTTAGGAAAGAACAACAATTGAATATCCACATCTCGGCTTTTAGCAGTGATTGTGATTCAAGATCCTTTTCAGCAGCTGCAGTGTATGTGAAATGTAGCTTTTTTTCTACAAATTCCTATGTAATGTTTTTTTTTTTCTAAACAACACTGGAATAAATCAGAGAAATATCAGTATGGTATCAGAGTAGTTAGTGACAGATGCTCTCTAGAAATACAAGGAACTTTGGCTTGATGCTTCAAATTCCAAAATTGATCTTGTCACACCATGTTAAGCATTACAGCTGGCCACATGGCAAAGCCATTATCTGGTTGCTCCAAGCTCCCAGCAAAATCAATTTTCAGTATATGATGCAGTAAACAAAAAAGCAATGAATCTATATGCCAAGCATTCAACTGAGAAGTCAGGAAGACTGATATCTTACATATGGGTATCAAATTTGTTTCAAGTATGGATCCTTAATTAGCTGAAACCACATCAGATACACATAATAGTAAGATATTAGTGAGATACAAAATAAATCTTTACAGAGGGAAAAAACCTTATTGGGGAGAAACTATATAAATATTCAACTTAAGATTCAAAGCTATGCATCTTACAGAAAAAGAATACAAAATAAAAAGGCAAAAGATTAGAGAAGAAATCTAATTATAATTTGTAGAACTATCATTTATTAAACCTCTTCTTACTTTGCCAACTTTCCTTTCTTCTACTACATACATTCCCTGTTTTTGTCCTAAAAATTATTGCTTCTCTTCTTTTGAGAATTTCATCAACTCCAGTCTTTTGAGCTTCCCCTTCTTCTTAATTCATTCATTGTTCCTTCCCTGATTCTTTTGCAATTTTATCTTCTTTCCTTTATTCTTTTATAAGTATACTATCACTATTTGTTCGTATAAGCAACCACTGTTGTATTCATTCACAACAATTTATTCTTGGCCTTACATGTTTTACCACAAACACTTAATTTAATTAATAATTTAATTTAATTAATTTAACAACTAGAAGTTGTGGATCCTTAAGACAAGATTTGTTCAGAATGGAGGTTGGACTAGAAGACCTCCAAGGTCCCTTTCAATTCTGTTATTCTGTGATGTCTACTTCTTCCATTCCCACTGCATTCAACTGATTTTGATTCTTCTTGGGGCCTAGCAAATCCCAATTTCATATAATAACATGGAGAAAAGCAAACCCTTATACATAGCCAGCTTTACTTATTTCAACAAAGATTCATTCCTTGCATTAGATCACTCACTTCGTATTACTTTTCTACCACTATTGATACGTACTGAAATGTCTCCATCCTTTTTCCCATCTTAAAAATGTTCTACCTAGGTGTATAAGTTCATATACCTGCTTGTCACCATTTGTATATAGCTTGCAATCACTCACCCAAATGCAAATAGCAAGACTTGTTTCAGGAGAAGATGGAAAACGCCCTTCAGCTTTGCTTCAGGAAAGAAGAAAAGAAAAATGTTAGCTGGGCCAGGCCATGGGCGAAGATGAGATGAAGGCTTCATCATGGAGAGGTGCCTTTCAAGAATGGTTAGCCACCAAAATTTAGGGTAAAGTGTGAGTCAGAATTCTGCTACATACCTCCCTAGGTTAACAAACTGATCCTCTGCAATTTTCACTTTTTACATTTATAGCCTTTTTCTTGTACATTCTTCCAATTATTAAATAAATCACACAGCCTCTCCATAAACCAACCATATCCATATTTTAACATTTCTTCAGTTATCTACATTTGCAGCTTTACCATTTTAAAAATATTTTCACAGATTTATGAGTTCTTCACTCATTTTTTTTCTTGGATGCTAATATTTATAGCATTAATTTCAATTCTGCTCTTCTTCCTATAGCTGTCATTCCTATACAAATGTCTGAAACATTCAATGCAGCATTCCATCATTTCAGTTTCATGTTATAATGTTTATGCTTAATTCACTTGATTGAAGGCTTCTTGCCTACTTTTAGAATAAATGTTCCACCCATTTTCACCAAAGCGTTCTCTATTTTGTTTAGCTCTTTCAGTCTTAACCATTCTTTGCTCTATTTAGTTATATTCTTTACAACAACGCAGTTCTGGACACATGATACCAGGCTCAACATTCCTTGCAATGATTATTCTTTCATATACATTTTTCTCAAATACAAGTAGTCCTTGATTTACAACAGTTCATTTAATGACCATCTGAAGTTACAACACTGAAAAAGTGACTTATGACCATATTCACACTTATGACCGTTGCTGCATCCCCATGGTTAAATGATCAAAATCCAGATGCTTGACAACTGTCTCGCATTTATGCTATTTGCAGTGTCCTGGAGTCATATGATCCCCTTTTGTGATTTTCTAATAAGCAAAATCAGTGGGGAAACCAGATTCACTTAACAATCTAATTTTAGAACTGTTAATAATTTAAGAACTGCAGTGATTTACTTAACAAATCTGGTGAGAAAAGTTGTAAAATGGAACAAAACTCATTTAACAAATTCCTCACTTAACAACATACATTTGGGGTCAATTATCATACGTTTGAGGATTACCTGTATAGATAGTTCTTGTTTAGTGAACACTTTTGACACTGGCAACTGCATCACTAAGTAAAACATCATGTGACTGTGATAGGTTTATGCCTTCACTTCCTCATTAATCATTGAGCAAAGCTTAACATTTATTTATTTTATTTTATTTTATTTGCATTTATATGCCGCCCTTCTCCGGAGACTCAGGGCAGCTTACAGTCTATGGAGCACCATGCTAAGTGCTCAGCAATAGCCTTCATTCCATTGTATATGCCTGCTTATTACTAGGGCTTTTTTTTGGCCCCCCCCAAGCGGCATTTTTACAAAGTCAGCTTATTGCCCCCAACAATCTTGGGTCCTCAACATGATTCTGACTTACGGTTTTACTTCTGCCTTCCCTATTCTTGTTGTAAGGAATTGCAAAGCACACAAATATCAGTTGTGTGACGCCAAGATGCTGTAGCAGTCATAAATATATACTAATTGCAAAGTGCTTGAATGATGATCACAGAACTACAAGATACTGCAATGGTCATAATTATAACAACTCCCCACAAAGGTAGGTTTTTTTTACACCATCATGAATATGAATGGTCATCAAGACAGTTGATAAGCAAAGATTAAATGTACAGTTTATTTTATTTCATCATTCCACCAACCATCTTTTTTTTATTCTTACTATTTAAGTTCTTACAAGGCACCCAGCAAAATAATTTTTTCACTTAGTTCCAAGCAGCTTCTACAGCATATTTTCTTATATAATTTATTGCCAGATTAGTCTTCCTTCAAATGCTTTTTTTTAAATTCCAAACTCATGTTTTATCATCTTGCAGTCAATTTATTCTCATTCTAATTTCTACTTACTATTTTTCCTTTCTTTTCCCAAAGGAAAAGTCTACTCCAAATTCAGAATCTCTTATAAATCCTTCTATCTTCCACTGATTATCTCAGTCATTATATGCAAAACAATCATGTTTTTATTGAGAGTTGGATGGTTTAGAAGATTAGTACATTATTATTCATTCAAATATGCTTAAACTATATATTCTAAACAAGCAAGCCTTTTTAAAAATCAGATAGTCACCAAACAATAACTACTCATATTCATTCCTGAATAAGTCAAATATTTATCTGTACTTTCTCATCTTGCTTCCACCTATTCATTCATGTCTGTAGCAAAATAATTTCTAGAGCATTCATTCATCCTTAATCCTTTCAGTATTAGCATTCACTGGAGAGCATAGACAATGTGAATAATCTATGGATTCCTCCTTTTTATATTCAAACACTGTTTAGCCTTTCTCTGCATAATTCAGTCTTTATGCATGTTTTTATCAACTTCAGGTCACATTTATTCAGATTTATTACATTTCCCTTTTTCTCTTGCTTTCATCAGAATACAACATATCTATTTTTCAATTAATTTCATTAATTAGCAGAATAACAGAGTTGGAAGGGACCTTCTAGTACAATTCTCTTTCCAAGCAGTAGATCCTACACCCTTCTGGACACATGGCTTTTCTTTAAAAACTTTTCTTTAAAAACTCCAGTGATGGAGAACCTACAGCTTCTGAAGGCAACCCATTCAATGGGTTAATTATTCTTAATGTCAGAAAATTTCTCCTTAGTTCTAAGTTGCTTCTCTCCTTGGTTAGTTTCTATCCATTTCTTCTTGTTTTGCCACTGGTATTTTGGAAAATAGGTTTACCACCTCTTCTTTGTGGAAGCCTCTCAAATCTTACTATCATTGAATTCTATTGTATACTGTTATATTAATGCAACATCAGATTTTCAATTCAATTGTATAGAACGTGAAGAATGTGTGTTTGTGTTTTATTTTTATAATTATAATGTACACTGAAGATGCCATTTAATTTTGTGGTATACGGTGCAATGACAATAAAGTAAACTAAACTAAACTAATCATGTCACCCCAATCCTTATTTTCACTAGGCTAGATATACCCATCTTCTGCATCTGTTCTTTATGTTTTAGCCTACAGCTCCCTAATAATCTTTGCTGTTCTTCTCTGAACTTTTTCTACAGTTTCAACATCTGTTTTATATTGTGGCGATGAAAACTATATGTAATATTCCAAGGGTGGTCTTACCAAGGCATTATAAAGCGGTATAACACTTCACTTGATCTTGATTCTGTCCCTCTGTTAATGTAACCTAGCATTGCATTGGCTTTTTTTGACTCCAAGATCCCTCTTGCAGTTACTACTATTGAGCCAGGTTCCACCTATTTTATATCTGTTTATTTGGTTTTTCTTGCCTAAGTGTAAAATCTTATTTCTCTCAACATTCAATTTCATTTTGTTAGGTAGGGCCCAGTTTTTAAGTCTGTCAAGAGCCTTCAGAATTTTGAACCTATCTTTCGGGGTTTTGGCAATTCCTGACAGGTTGGTGTCATCTGCAAACTTGATGATTTCCTACTCTATTCCCTCATCTAAGTATTTATGAAGATATTTAAGAGAACTGGACCAAGACAGAACCTTGAGGTACCCCACTGATTATTTCACTCCATGTAGATAAGGGATGTCAAACTGGCAGCCTGTGGGCCAAATATGTCATGCATAGGCCATGCCCACTCCAGCTCCATGAATGGGAAAAAGTCCTGAAACGTCACATGATGGCAATGTGACATAGTGAATTTAACACCTGTGATGTAGATGTAGTTCATTAAGAAATACACATTGAGTGTCATTTGTCAGCCAGTTATGAATCCATCTGACAGTGATGCTGTCTATGCCACATGTCTTCAGTTTACTAAGAAATAGGTTGTGATCTGCTTTGTCAAATGTCTTACTGAAATTCAAGTATACTATGTCCACAGCATTTTGCTGGTCTACTAATTAAGTCACCTTATCAAAGAATAGAATAAAATTTGCTTGGCATGATCTGTTTTTGACCCAACTTGGCTTTTGGTTACAATTTTGCTTGCTTTTAGGTGTTTGCAAATTTGTTCCTTAATTATCTTTTCCTGGATCTTCCCGGGATGATGTCTGGCTGATTGGTCTATAGTTTAATGCATTTTCCCCTTTTTTGAAATGGGAACCATAGTAGTACACAACAAACTACTCCTAAAATTAAAATATTATGGTATCTCTGGATACCTTCAGAAGCATTCCTGTCAAACAGACAACAAATGGTCAAAATTGGGAGTGTCCTATCAAATTCTGTATCTGTCAATAGTGGTGTCCCCCAAGGCAGTGTTCTAGGACCAACTCTCTTCATACTCTACATAGATGACCTCTGTGATCGTATTAAGAGCAACTGCTCTTAATATCTTAATATCACACTATTAACTAGAGCATACAAAATATTTGCTAGACCAATACTCGAATATAGCTTATCAGACTGGAACACACATTATGTATCTGATGCTAGCACAGTTGCGAAAGCCCAGAAATATTTCACAAGAAGAGTTCTCCACTCCTCTACTCGTTATAGAATACCTTATGCCACCAGACTTGAAATTCTAGACCTAGAAACCTTGAATTATGCCGTCTTCAGTCTGATATAAGTATGGTATATAAAATCATACATTGCAATGATTTACCTGTCAATGAATACTTCATCTTCAATCATAACAACGCAAGAGCACACAATAGATATAAACTCAAGGTTAACCACACCAAACTTGATTCCAGGAAATACAACTTCAGCAACAGAGTCGTCAATGTCTGGAATACTCTATCTGACTCTGTGAATTCTTCCCCAAACCCAAAAATTTTAATCTTAGACTGTCTATTCACCCCTTTCCTAAGAGGTCTGTAGGGGGCATGCATAAGTGCACCAACGTGCCTACCGTCTCTGTCCTATTGTTTATTTTATTTTTCTTATATGTACCCATTTCATGTATTCATAACTATGTATATACTTACACCTATTATCTTGTAAGCGATTGACAAATCAAATAAATAAATTAAATAAAAAATAAAAATAAATAAAATTCAGCAAAACCCCTGCATGCTCACTAGACAGAGGAAGTTTCTGATGGTTGGGAAGGGACTAAAAGGTGAGGAAGAATGAAAGAGAATATTCTGAAAAAGATATGGCTGGCTTTTGGCTGGAATTTCAAATTTACCAGATAATATAGGAATATTAATTATTAATGGTGTTGAAATTGCTGAAAATCATATTTACCTATCAAATAATCTCCTGTCTTGGTTTCAATATATTCTGGGCCGGGGATGGGATCCGACTGGTATAACTACTGGTTCTGTCTATTAGCTTTGTGTGCGCATGCACAAGTTGCGCAAGTGCAATTTGCAATCTGCTGAGCTTCCTGGACAGCTGAGCAGCGCTGCGTACAGGTGCGCAGCAGTTGGAAAAGCCCTTTTTTCCTGCTTTTTCAACTGCAGCTGTGTCGCACAAACTAGCTATTTTTTAAGCCAGAGATTAATTCATATACAGACTAAACAATCTCGTTTCCATTTATAGCGTAGACTTTTATTGAACCTTACTTGCTATTATATTATGATTTTTATTCTTCCATTTCTTTGCCAAGATCCCATGGGCTCCTTCTGGGAAACAACAGCAGAAAATATGGCCATAGATTGAGAGACATAGGTAACTGACTGCTCAATATTTGTCTTCTTTTATTGGAATGTTCCGGCTGGCTGGCTCCAGCAATTCTTTTAAAAAATCATATAAAGTCTCAAATTTTAAATTTTGTTCATAATGTCTTACTACGTTAGTGAATGTTGCAGACTCTACTTTCAATTGATACATGGGGTGGTTATTATAATGTTGGACTGTATTTGTTGGACAATGAAATATTTATGGAGTTATGGAGATGAATAACAGAGTTGTAGTTTCTTCCCATCCCAATATATATGTCTGAAATGTAGCTATGTTACAGTATAAATGGAAATTTCACTTGATTTTATTTGCAGCTGCTGGGTGCAGAATTGCATGAGGGTTTATTTTTAGATATTGTTTTTAGCCAATGCTCATAGGTGTTCATATACATTTATAACTTCTAAGGAGGAGCTGTGAATTGAAAAATGAAGATATTCAATACATCCAAGCATTTTATTTTTTTTACAAGGATAAATTTATAAGCATCTATTTATTCCTAGCACTATTTATTAATGTTAGAAAGTTTATGAGAGCCTTAAAATTTTGAATCAACATTAGATTGGTGAAGGATTTTGGGGTTTTCTTAGACAATAATATTTACCTAGTACAGTAAAGATTTCATGCTGTGTGTTTACTTTATTGAAAATTCAGTATCATTGACTTTGGTAAAAATAAAATTCATTAAAATGTTGATAGTGGAAAATAACAAAAACAGATAATCATACAATCATAATTCAAAGATGAATGCCATTTATGACATGATAGCCATAGTAATATTCTCTGAGTATGTAATGTTTTGATTCTTCTGCAATTTGATTCTTTGTGAGCTCTACCAACCATATGTTTATAGTGATTCCTTCTTTTTAAATAAATTATTTTGAACCTGGATGAAACAGAAAGAGTCTATATTTAATTAATGGAAGATTGTATAATCTGATTAACACAGTCAACATACAACACCAAAGAACCAATCAAATCATAATGATGATGATATACGTATTCATTAACTGCATACATTTATTGCATTCACACAGGGACCGTGGTCTAGGGCAGTCAAATGATAATCTCCAAACAAATTATTTGTTTTGGAATAAGAAAAAGAATGGTGGTAGGTGACAGTAGTCTAATGTGTGGTCCTTCTTCCAAAAGACTATCTATAATATACATCCATAATCCACCAGGGCAAATAGATGCTGGAATATTATTGATTTTAATTATTTTCTAATATCTGAGCTGGTTCCATCTCTTTGGGAAGGGTGTTCCACAACATCAAATAATATTAGGACTTTTAAAACTCAAAAAAAAAAAAAAAGAAGAAGAAGAAGAAGAAGAAGAAGAAGAAGAAGAAGAAGAAGAAGAAGAAGAAGAAGAAGAAGAAGAAGAAGAAGAAACCAGTATGAGAGCCATTTTAGATGTATATGAAAAACAAATATTTTCAAGGCACTGAACATTGTAGCTGGTTTCCTTTTTCTCTTTTCTCTTTACTATTTTGAAGTTGACATTTCAAGAAAATTCACAGGTGGTTAAGAAATACCATAAACATTCAGGAGATTGTTACAAAAAGAAACAAAATTGAATAGCCGAAGTCCATAGGCTACCAGAACACAGATATTGTGCCTAGCATTAAAAATAGCTTTCAACTTCTGAAGGAAATTCAGAATATAAATCTAGTCAATAAATGAAGTAGTCTTACAATTTAGTTCTTTTTTTCTTTTATATTAATGCAGCATTTATTATGAAATTAATAAAGAATGTTACTTTTTTGACTTGGAAGAAATGGGTTATAAATGCAAAGAGTAACTTTAATTTAACCTACCAACTTTCTAAATTGTGGGAGATATGATTGTATTACTATGTTATACTATTTTCTTTTAATGTTGCATTTCAAGATTATTATTGATTTTTATGGGATCTTTTCAAGTTAAGTTATTATAAGAAGCAATATTAAAACCAGTGAGAAAATTGGACCACTGAGACTACATTTAAAATCTCATTAAATCGGTCATAGTTTCAGCCATCTTAATTTACTTATAAATATCTAAGAAATGCTTTGATAGACAGGAAATAATTAAATTACTAAATGCATGAAATGTATTACAGTCTATTCAAATAAAAATACAATTCATGTTCGGGTACATATGGCCTTGATAAAACTTTATAAGACAGGTAGTCTTCCACTTACAACAGTTTATTTAGAGACTGTTTGCAGTTACAATGACACTAAAAAAGTGATTATTATTACTGCTTTTTCAGATATATTTTCACATATTTGTATACCATTATAGCCGTGATGGCAACCTGTTGCATGTATGCCAGAAGTAGCTTACAGAGCCATTTTTGCTGGCACACGAGAGGTCACTCAGAAGACCCCCACTGTACATGCATGTGTGCCCCCGCCAGTCAGCTGATTGTTAGGTATCTGCCACGCATGCCTGGGGAAGACACATGCATGGGAGATGTACATGCATATGCAAGGAGTGGGGCATTCAGGGAGGTCTCACACACACATGTGGAGAGGTGTACAGTGTGGCGGGTCATGTGCACAGAGGATTGCATGTGCATGCGCAGGGGGCAGGGGAGTCATTCGTGCATTGCATCATGGGCACAGGCACACACGATGTGGAAAAATTAGCCATCACTGCATTACAGCATTCTCATGGTAATGTAATCAAAATTCAGATGTTTGGCAACTGACTCATATTTATGATAGTTGCAGCGTCAAGGGTCACTTAACCCCCTTTTTTGCAATCTTCTGCAGTGATTCACTTAACTAGGACAAGAAAGGTAATAAAATTGGGCAAAATTCACTTAACAACTACCTTGCTTAGCAACATAAATTTTGGGCTCAATTGATCATAAGTCGAGGCCTACCTTTAATAGTTCTTTTGTTACCCTCCTTTTGGCAGTCCTTACATTTCTGGAAAGGACGTTATATAGAAGCTCTAACTGTCCTTGCACATCCAGATAAAAGACTCAAAGTCCATCCCACTCCTGAAAGGACCTAATGGTAAAGACTGCAACAATTACATCATTAAAGCCAACCTCTTTAACACATTCTTTGACTCAGTACTTGTAAACAGCAATGGATCATGCTCAGTATTTCCTAGTCGAACCACAGACAACTACAATGATCTAATACGTATTTATTTTACAGAAGACAATGTTGAAAAAGCACTATGCAATCTAAAACCATCTCTATCTATTGGACTGGACGGAATATGTGCCTACTTCTTAAAAAAGCTATTTGCTGCCATAGCCGAACCTCTAAGCATTATCTTTGAAAAATCTTTCAGGATCAGCTCCTTGCCAAAACTCTGGTCACAAGCCATGGTTATCCCCATCTTCAAAAAGGGACACCCCAGCCTAGTTGAAAATTACAGACCAATCTCTTTATGCTGCATCACCTGAAAAGTCATGGAATCAATTATTAACCAATCCATTATCCTCCACTTAGAGAAAAACAACCTATTCTCTAATAAACAATTTGGTTTCAGAAAAAAACTATCCTGTAATCTGTAATTCATACTGCAAAAACATATGGACTGCACAACTTGATCAGGGCAAGACTTCTACAAAGCCTTTGATTCAATGGTACACAACAAACTACTACTAAAACTAAAATCTTATGGTATCTCTGGACACCTGCATAACTGGATGGTCAAAATTAGGAGTGTCCTATCAAATTCTATACCTGTCAATAGTGGTGTTCCCCAAGGCAGTGTTCTAGGACCAATTCTCTTCATACTATACGTAAATGACCCCTGATCATATTAAGAGCAATTGCGTTCTCTTCGCTGATGATGTAAAGCTATTAAACACCACAGACAATACTGCTACACTTCAAAAAGATCTTGACTTTGTATCAGAATGGTCAAACAAATGGCAACTTCAAATCTCAACAAATAAAGGCTCTGTCTTACATATTGGCAAAAAAAAAAACCCAGAAAATAAAATACAAGCTGAATAGTCAAGACCTTGTTGATGATCCAAACTCTGTCAAGGACCTTGGAGTACTCATCTCTAATGATCTAAGTGGTAGAGCCCACTCTAACTACATAGCCAAAAATGCATTAAGAGTTGTTAACATAATCCTATGTAGCTTTTTCTCTGGTAATATCACATTACTAACTAGAGCAGAGGTCTTCAACCTTGGCAACTTTAAGACTTGTGGACTTAGCTTTGTTGACTGAGGGACTCTGGGAGTTGAAGTCCACAAGCCTTAAAGTTGCCAAGGTTGGAGACCCCTGAACTAGAGCATACAAAACATTTGCTAGACTAATACTCGAATACAACTCATCAGTCTGGAACCCACATTACCTTTTTTATATTAATACAGTTGAGAAAGTCCAGAAATATTTCACAAGAAGAGTTCTCCACTCCTCTACTCATTGCAGAATACCTTATGCCACCAGACTTGAAATTCTAGACCTAGAAAACCTAAACTACGCCGCCTTCGGTCCTATCTAAGTATATTACATAAAATCATACATTGCAATGTCCTAACTGTCATACTTCAGCTTCAACCATAACAATACAAGAGCAAACAATAGATACAAACTCATGGTTAATCGCACCAAACTTGATTGCAGGAAATACGACTTTAGCAACAGAGTGGTCAATATCTGGAATACTCTACCTGACTCTGTGGTTTCTTCCCCAAACCCCAAAAACTTTAGACTGTCTACTATTGACCTCACCCCTTTCGTAAGAGGTCTATAAGGGGCGTGCATAAGCGCACCAACGTGCCTACCGTCCCTGTTCTATTGATTCTTTTTATTTTTCTTATATGTATCCATTTCATGTATTCATAACTATGTTTATACTTATACTTATTATCTTGTAAGCAATTGACAAATCAAATCAAATAAATAAATAAAATTGTTCGCAATTTGTTTGGTTCCTTGTAGATTCCTTTACATTTACTGGCAAAGGAAGAAAGAGACTCAAACTGTGCAAATGATATGCCCATTATTGTAAATACACCTATATGTTTCATATGAGCTTAATGCAATAACCTCAAGTTTCAATTTAATTTAACAGATGATGCTGTTTGGGTTATAGCCTTTGCAATTTGTATACTGCCTGAAAGTATTAAAATAGTATTCAACATAAAGAGGAATATTTAGTATGGCAAATCCTAACCATAGGATTCCTAATCATGTGCTTTAAGTAGAGCCAGCCTAAACTGAGTAATAAATGTGTAATGGTTAGGTTAGATTAGGTTACCCTTTTATATAGTTTGAGCTTGCCAATATGAAATGTTTTGCATCAACAGAGTATGTGTAATATTAAAAAAGAATCATTGTTAGGACCTGGGAGACATACTATATATCCTCTGCTATTGCATCTTTCCTCTGGAATAGATTTCCCTACACTAATGATGACTCCCAAACGAATGATGTTTTGTAAGACTCTGAATATTTGGCTATTTCCTAGGCTTGAGACAAGCAGCTGAATAAACTCTATGAGATTTTGTTTGATATGTTTTATTTCTGTTTTATATGTTTTAAACACCTAATTTTAATTATTCTGGTTTTTATTATCATTTAGTGTTATCTGAATTGATGTTTTAAATCTATGTAAATCAATAAATCATCCAAAGCACTTTTACCATCATATTTGTCCACTGATTCTCATAGAAAGTCCAGAAGCTGGATATGAATATCATAGAATTTGCCGTCCCTATAGTCTCATATTGCGTAATGGAAGAAATACCTAATCATCTGGATTAAAAGCTTTTCCCTCCACCATCCAGTCTAATTAATAAACTGTCTAAGTTAATTGCCATCAATTTTCTTGCTTTTATTTATAAATTCTGAGTCTGCTACTGCCAGTCATAGTATATTTAAGAATGAATCTGATCATTTTGTTTACTCCATAGCATTTTTTATTGTTAACCAAAATATATATTTTCCTGCCCCTTGCATAATTTTACTGCGGTGATCATATCTATTGTTTCTATTAGTACAACTTTCTGTACTACTCATTTTAAATTTATTTCAAAACTATAAATATTGGAATTTCAAATTAGTGTGAAATATATAATATGTAAAAATTATATTTTTAATCATGTAAAATTACATACATCTGATGCAGTTTGGCTATTTGTGTGCAGTGAATGATTAATCAGTTGTGCTATAACATCACTATGTCACTTTTAGTATCTGCAGAAAACATCAAATAACTATTATTTAACTAGATGTAAGAAATAGCTGGAAAGGATTCCTATTATCTAGATGACAGGAGAGAAGGAGACATCTGAGAGAGGCTTGTTTAGACCTTTCCTTTCATGTCCAGTCTTTATGGTTCTTTATCTCTCACTCTATCATGTCTGGCAGGAAAATGATGATGAAAAAATGTTACACAATAGAGTGTAATTTCTCTATGTGTCAGACAAACAAAGTTTGCCTTCTGGCTCAGATATCTCAATTACTTATGGGCATCCCATATAGATACATATTTTTGAAAAGATGCTGATGTTTCATTACATTGGTTTGTTAATGTATTTTGAGTCTTTTAAGTAGGTGAGTGAAATTGGATGAATTTTGTCTTCATTTCTTACAAAATCTGAATTTCTAGTTCTGTCTTATTGCATTACATTTTTCCATGTGCAGTTGAAGCAAAATCATATAGTTTCTTTTGGTTCACTGCTTTTTTGTCTCTTTCTCTCTTTGGTGATTCAAATAACGGGATGGAGGTTGCACATTCTCTTTTATTTTATTCTTTCAGTAACATTTATGTTTTTATTAATTTTATTGAACATTTTTTGTGAAATAAAAACAATACAGATTTAATTATTGTATAAACAACAATAGCAATAGCATAACAACAATAATAATAAAATAAAAATCAGCTAAAATATAAATAAGAAAAGAAAGTAGAGATATAAAGAAGCAGCTTTTAATCTTCTTTATAGAAGTTATACATGCATTTCTACCCTTCTAATGTTCAACTTCCTAAATCACAATTCATTTTTCCTTTGTTGCAAAATAGAAGCCCTGTCACTAACAGACTTGCACACACACATATACAAATACACACACACCAGTGAAGTCACACATCAACTTCAAGCACATCTGATTTACTGGCAACCTCAAATAAATGTATAAAGAAACCATTTAACTTTTTCTATGTGCATTGACTTTTGGACTGCAATTGATTAATAAGCAGGTTTTTCCTGAAAGTCAGCCAACAGCAACGAACAAATATGAAACACAATCTCTTCAATATAAGGACATTTTTAATCACAATACTTCACTCAGATGCCAGATCCCTCATAAAATTCTACATACAGGAAAAGATCTATATATCTACAAATCAGAAGAAACAACTTTCCTTTCCAGACTTCACATGCCCCCAGGGCTGGAACACCTCAACTTACACATTTAACTTGCCTCATGATCAAAGTCCACTATTATTATCAGTACTACCATGGAGCATAGTGGTTCATGAGAATGCTGGGCTGACATCGGCAGACTTGCTGCCACAGGGTATGGTAAGTTCCCACCACATGCTTCAACTCCTACCAACCCAGCAGTTTGAATAGTGGAGATTGCATGTAAAGTAATGGGTACTCTCAGCCGTTTGTCTGGATATTCATAGATAAGAAACATGAGTCAGCAAACCAGAAGGTTTGAAGTACTTTTATTCTTCTACACACATAGAATTCAACAAGAATGGTTTAATTCTGATCCAGGTTAGAGCTGGGAGCATTTGCCTTCCAGTGCAATTTATTCTATTACCCCATGCACCTAATTGCCTCTAACTCGGCCCTACACTTATTTCCCAATCACCTTTCCTATTATTATTATGCCTAGCTTTCTTTAAACCTTACATCCTAATGTGCCCGTTCTCCTACCACTGATCCCCACCTAATCCCCCCTGTTTCCCAGCCTTCAGTATACCCAAGAGGACTCCCCCACTCCAGGAATCCAAGCTGACAACAAAGCTTATCAGTGATTCATGTCTGACAGGGATTCCCCCTCCCCAGCCATTGCCTCCCAGTCGGGTCTTTCAGCATACTCGTAGGTAGCGTCAGGGATTCCCCCCCCCCCCAGCTGCCGCTATTCAGCTGAATCTCACAATGTCTCGCAATGTCTCAGGTTGTCCTTCCGGGATCTGAAACACTGCGGCTGTTGGGTATCGAGGCATATGGAGCCTGACAGGCTGGCCCCTCTACCAAAAGTCTGAGAAATAGAAATGCAGGTGTGACTATTACAGTTATATTAAGTAACTCCTATCCTCTTTCACAGGATATTTCCAATGGAACTGATTATACAATAGGGGAACATGTATGTCAGTATGAACCACCCATGAAGTATCTGAAAGACGATACCCCTTCCATTGTACCAAATATTGTAACACCCACCTATGCATCCAATATTCTCCTTCATATTGCTCATCTCATATTGGCCCAGGCAGTGTCATGAAACCATTTGTTCTGTATTAGCAGGTTTCAGTAAACTAATATGGAAAATATTTAAACCATGATGGAAATTTTAACTGCATGATGATAGGGTTAATAATTTTCACTGTAGGGAACTCTGGACCCAATTTCTCTGGACCCAATTCCTCGCATGGTAATCCCATATTTAAATACTTTATTGAAAGATACATAAGATCTCTGATTTTAAATGAATTAGGTTTGGCCCTCCATTTGTCAGCTTGGGTTTTATATGCAATAGAGGCGTTATGTAAGGCTTCCTGTACTGATGTCCATGTATTTTTTATTCTATCAGACCATTGAGCAGATGTTATAGTTTCCTGATTATTATGTGGCCTCTCTGGAATAGGTACAAAATCTGCACCATATACTATCCAAAATAGAGTTTGTCCTCTACTTTTACGTATAGTATTATTGTATGTTACCTCAGCAAATGGTAGTAAGTCCATTGATAGGGGACATAACAACTAAGTATCTTTTGATGCTGCATTAGCTCATTCAATAGCCCCATTTGTACTTGGGCAATAAGCAGTACTTAAACACTATGTTGAACCAATCATATTAATGAATTTCCGCCAAAATCTAGCAGTAAATTGCACTCTTCAATCTGAAATGATTCTCTATGGCACCCCATATAATCGATATACATTTTAAATAAATAAAGTAGCTATTTACATGCAGATGGTAACCCCTTGCAGGGTATAAAGTGCATCTGTTTCAAAAAAAGATTGATGACCCTCCATATTATCATAAAGCCACGACTATTTGGTAGTTCCACTATAAAATCTATGGCAATATCCTGCCATGGTTTTGTAGGATTGGACACCATCTGTAATGTTTTGTCAGAACATGTCATAACAGGGGTACATGCCGTTCCATAGTTTCCATATATATCAATATATCATCAAGATATACCAACACACTTCTATACAGATGTTCATATAGGACTCTATTTATTAACTGCATAAAAACAGTTGGGGCTCCCTGCAGAATGGCATGACCCCAAATTGATAACTACCCAGAGGACAATTAAAAATCATTTTCCATTTGTCCCCAGGGCACAATCTATAATAAGCCTCTCGAAGGTCTTATTTTGTGAAAATCCAGCCATTTGCTATGGTAGCTAATAAATCCTGCCACTTTAGAGAGCAACTTCATGGGAACACCAAAGGAGCACCTAAATGATTATCCCTGGACAATGGTGATATTACCAGCAAATCCTTTCATCACAGAAACACTTTGCTTCTAACATGGAAGTTTTCTTTAAACACCAGTTTTAAACTTTATTTATCTGGCCATAGAATGCATCATGAATTTTCTTTAAACACCATTTTCAGCAAAAAGTTAAGTTTCCATCTTTTCTTTTATCAATCAAATAAATTATCTGCAAGTTCTGTCATCTTCACCAACCATTCCTTTATTGCATATGTTGCAAAACCTTTGTACATATAATAATCTTCTTGTAATTACTATGTTCAAGACAAATTTCCATATGTTTTTTTCTAATCCCTCATAAACTTTCCTTATTATAATAAGTCCATTTATCATTTGTTTCTGTTTTTCCATGATGTTTGGTATGTTTTTTTAAGTTTCCATCAACTTTTGTAAAAAAAAATTTTTCATTATACAAGTAATAATATTGATCATATTCTTACTTATTTGCATTTGATGTTATCATGGTCTTTCATTTTGTAATTTTAATGTTTTTTCTCTTTTTCTTTTCATAATTTTATGTCAACTATTTTCCAGCTTTGTTAAAAGTAATACAACTTATTCGGAAATACTTGAATTTTTTTGGTATAGTCTATGAGTGAACAATCGTAGTCTCAGAACAATAATTTTCTATGTATACTAAAATTGTATCTTATATACAGATTCCAGATTACTTATCTAGAAAGAATATTTTCATTACATTGAATAATAAGTTTCAAATGTGTCATAAAATAACCATGGTAAATGTCTTTTTTTCCCCACCATAAATTGAAGAAGTGGAAAATGCTTTTCTTTTGAAAGTGGACCTTAGTAGTAGTGCATACTGTTGCAAATAAATCCAAATATGTAAGAAGATTTATAAAAATTTGGTTCCCCACTAAAGGTGTAGCCAACCTAAAAATACTTCAACAGAACATAGATGCACTTATTGTGAAAATGCCTTGTTCAGAATAGTGGGTTTGAATTTTTCATTCACTAAACTGCCTGACAGATCAATGTCCTTTGGTAAGCCACAGGAAATCTATGGAGTGTCAAACATTATTTCATGCACATATTTTTAAAAGACTCTGTCATATGAAAGGATTTCAGAGATACTGTGTTTGGGTTGCAGGGTTTACAGGAAAATGTAAAAAGACTGGAATTATGTAAGTTCACAACTGTGTGAAAAAGAGCAAAAAAGATGTAACAAAAATAAAGAAAAAGAAATATAATGCATTTTGAAATTTAGATTTGTTATTTATATCTGTTCCTATAGGAGAGATTCACAAGCACTTTCATGTGGCTAAAATATGAAGGTTGGAATGACTCCTTTGCAAAAAAAGGTCACAGACATACATAAACAGGGCATTAGCTTGGCTTGTTCAAAAAGTTGGACTTGCACTGTTGAATGTACATTCAAGGACATTTTCTTACTCTCTTTTAGACTTCCTAGAAGACAAAGATGGAATGTGAGGGAATTATATAGTTGAGCAATTTCAGGAAAACAGAAGAGAACTTTAGGCAGTATTTCCACTGGCATCTTTTATTATTTATTATTATTATTATTATTATTAATTACATTTATATACCGCCCTTCTCCCAAGGGACTCAGGGCGGTGAACAGCTCATCTAAAAACCCCACAAAAATACAAAAGTTAAAAAGTAATTAAATATTTAAATCATATTTAAACCCCCCCCACCCTTAAAAACCCAATTTAAAGTTAAAAATGGAGATCAAATTTAAAATCATTATCTCAGCCCAGGCCGGCCTGCTCAAAGAGCCAGGTCTTTAACGCGCGCCTGAAGGCCCTCAGGTCCGTGCCGGTACGAAGTTCCGGTGGCAGAGTATTCCAGAGGGCGGGGGCACCCACAGAGAAGGCCCTACTCCTTGGCGCCGCCAGACGACACATAGCGGCCGACGGCACCCGGAGCAGACCCTCCCTGTGGGAACGCACCGGCCTGTTGGAGAACGTTGGCAGAATGCGGTCCTGAAGGTAACCTGGTCCCATGCCATGGGTCGCCCTAAAGGTCAAAACTAGAACCTTAAAGCGAACCCGGAGAGCCATCGGCAACCAATGCAGCTCGCGCAGGAGAGGCGTCACATGGGCGCTACGCGATGCCCCCATAATCACCCTCGCGGCTGCATTTAATCTAATCACAATATAGTCACATATTGGCATATGATATTTCCTTGCTGTCAGTTCAACTAGATAGACCATAGTATGAAATCAACTCAAAAAGGAATGCTTAATGTACTCTTCAAGATTGAATATAATAGCAGATTCAGTTAGTTTGAAGGTACTGTACCAATTCTTTAGTTTTCTTATGAATTAAGTGAATTTAGGAAGGTGTCTCACTGAGCTACTTCTCAATGTTATCAAGATGTTTTGGACAAAAAAATGTTTTAGTCATTTTTATTTAGATTATAGCTTCTATCCAGACTATTTTCCCTATTCCCTATATCTCATGATCTTCATAACGTTGTCCTTATCATAGCTGCATCCTATAAATTAGAGATATATAAGTTTTGCTAATTTTACTGAGATTAAAACAAAAATTTCTCTAGTATTTTAGTAACATTCTAAGGCATCTGTTGTTATCCCTTATTTTCAAAGAAGTCAGAAGTAATTAGCAGTGACTAGAGGTAATAAAATAATATCAGGTTTGGTAACAAAGACAACAAATATTATCTTACTGTTGTTTTTGCTGTTTCAAGGATGTGTAGAGAGGGATGAAATCAGTAGAAAGGCCTAAAGTTTATTACACAGTCACATCTGGTCACCAGGACCTAATGGATTACTTCTCAGAGTTCCAAAGTAGCTGGCAGATGTTATTTCAGAACCATTGTACCACATATTTCAAAGAGCACTGGTGAATGACAAGAAGAATAGGAAAAGAGCTGATGGGATCTCAATTTTTGAAAAAGGGAAAAAACAATCCAGGAAACTAGACCTGACATCAATATTTGGGGATATCGAGGAAAAGATAATGATTTGCAAGCACCTAGAAACAAAACAAGTTATAACCAAAACTAATTAAATCTTATTTCATTCTTTGATAAAGTGACCAAACTAGTGAACCAGCAAAATGCTATTGACATAATATACCTAGGTTTTAGTAAGGCATTTGATAAAGTATACAACACTTACTACTTCTTAGTACGTTAGAAAAATGTGAGACAGCATCACCACCAGATGAATTCATAACAAATGTTGACAAATCACACTCAATGTGTAGTCCCTAATGAAGCATGGAAGGTAAGAAGTGATGAGGTGCCCCAAGGATCTGTTTTAGACCCAGGATTCTTTAATATCTTCATCAATGATTTAGATAAGGAAGTGGAAGGAAAACTCATCAAATTTGTAGATAATTTGCCAAACTAAAATAGTTTCAAGAGCCAGATTTTATTTCCATCACCACAATATAAAAAAGGTGTTGAGACTCTGGAAAGAGGAAAAAGAAGAATGACAAAGATGATTGGGGAAGGGGAGATTAAAGATTAAAACATATGAAGATTGGTTGCAGGAATTGGGCATATAAAGAAGAACTAAAGATGACATGATAGCAGTGTTTGAAATATTTGAGGGATTGCCACAAAGAAGAAAGGAGTCAACTTATTTTCCAACTCACCAAAAGGCAAGACAAGAAGCAATGGATTGAAACTGAACAAAGAAAGAGGCAACCTAGAACTAAGGACAAATTTTCTGACAGTAAGAACAATCAACCAGTGAAACAGCTTGCCTTCAGAAGTTGTGGGTGCACCAATATTGTAGTCTTTTAAGAAGAAACCTAGACAATAATTTGTTTAAAATTGTATAGGGTTTCCTGCTTCAGCAGAGGATTAGACTAAAAGATCTCCAAGAACCTTACAATAAGATATAAATGAAAAAAAAAAAAAACCCAGCAGAAATGTGAATGAATTACATAGTTACATATGACACCATAGGAGCTCACAAATGTTTTCTTTTAATTATTTTCCTTCATTGATCTAATACACCTAGATAGAGGGAAAAAAACACTAAAATATATGAATAGAATGTTTTAAAAGAATAAATTGGCCCTTGACACAGAAAATAATATTATCCAGGCTTTCCTTTATGCTAAGATCCAGTAAAAGGCGAAGGGATTAGCCTCACGATGGCAAACCTATGACACACATGCCACAAGTGGCATAAAGAGCTATTTGTGCGGGCACACAAGCCTCAGCCAAAATTACCTGCGCTGCGCATGTGTGCACCTGTCCAGATGATTTACAGCCCAATTGAGGCCATTTTCGCCCTCCCGGAGGCTTGCGGGAAGCCTCTGCAGACTTGGGAGGCCAAAAAACGGGCCTTCTGGAAACACCAGAATACCGAAACAGGCTTGTTTTCAGCCTCCTGAGTCTGCAGAAGCTTTCCTCGAGTCTCTGGGAGGGCGAAAACAGCCTCAAACAGAACGAAAATCAGCTGGGAGGCGTGCGCATGTGCAGAGCAGGTAAGGGGGTGGGGCAGGATGTTGCATGTGCATGCACGGGGAACACATTGCATTGTGGGTGTCAGAATGTGAGCACACTTTTGGCATACTACAACAAAAATCGCTATCACTGAATTAGCCCATTTCATGAAATTAATCTTTCTTATCTGGAAAACAGAATTAATCTAACCTTTAATCCAACCTTTATTATCTGGATAAAGAAATAATTCAAGAAACACAGGATTAATTTTAAACAACTGTCTAAGCAAAGTAAATGCAAAGTTCTTTATAAATAGGCATTATCATATTTAAATCTTAATTTTCTTCCTGGACACAGATTCCCTTTTGTAAAACAAGGTGATAACCCAAGCATCTACATAAACTTTCGTCCCAATATTTTGCTCCTCAAACATAAGAAAGAAAATCTTTAACCATGTTTGTCTTGGATAATTTATTTCCATACACCAAATTATTTGCCTTGTGATTCAAAATAGAGAAGAAATCATCTGGAGCCCTATTTTCATTTCTATTCTGTGATAGATACATAAATGGATTACAGCCACTCCTCTTGATGGGCTTCATGCTAATTAACTACATATTGTTTTCAGGTGTTCTGCAAAATTCTGTATCATTTTCTACATAATATAAGTCCTGTGCTGTTAATCATGTTTCTTTCCATGTTTTTCTTATTTTTGATGTTTTGTGGGTGAATTAAGTATATTTGGATATCATAAGATATCAAAGATATATTTGTCATTTTTAAATCACAAAACTACTGATATTTATAAAATCAGAAATCACAAATGTTCTGTTCTTCAGTACTATTTATATTTATTTTAGTAATACTTTAACTGTTTAATAAATTTGAATTTCAACCCTGACATATCATTCTGGTACATAAAAACTTAGGGGTTCAGACCAAATAACATAATAAATGCTTTAATTTAGGTAGTTTCAGCAAATTATATTCTTTTTAACCTTTTCTTAACCTTTCAAAAGATAGATTATAATTAACTGATTGAGGGTAACCATTTCATTTTCAGGTCATACTTTTAACACTATTTTTAAAAATGCAAAGTAATAAAAAAATTAAGTTCTCACTCAATATTATACAAATCTAGCTGACAATATGCAATGCATATCACAATACCATAGTGACCTTAATTTATATTGCACTTAGAATGAAGTATTTGCCAAGATTTCAGATAATAGTTCTCCAGTTGAATCCAGTGTATGAATGAATCCAGTTGAATCCTAATTAATTTTGATTCAAGTGCTGGCAGCAGTTTATATAGACACCTTACAATATAATTAAAATCTGAAAAATTAAAACTCCAACTTTCAAATAAAAACCTAAACTTTTAAAAGGACATCCTTAAAATTTGACTAGCCATACAAAATGAATAATCAATTATTTTTAAAAAATCTTTGTACAATTAAAATAAGAATCCTTCTTAAATCAATTATGAATCTTAGGATAACGGTTAGTTTCAGAACAGTTGTTTTCCTTCATCAGTTCACAGATATTTTCAGCTGAGTACCATCATTATAGAATTTGAAAGATACATTTATCAAAAAAGCTATTTTCTTAGGAATAATTATCTCCCATTGTTTAAAATACTTTAAACAAAAAGAAAAGTATATTTTTATGTTTTCATAGAAATCTTGAATCTTTTCTTCAAAATGTTTGATGTTTTATATTTTTATATTATTATTTAGATAATATTATTTGGATATTAATCTAAATATATACAATATTGCTAAAGAATCTATATAAATAGATTACCTACATCATACACATATGCATACAGAACATTGATAATTGTTGAAAAGGGCCAAATACAATTTATCAATAGTAATAATTAATATTCAATCAGAAGCCTATCTAATAAGGCGAGCCAATCTAGTAATAGAATAATGTTTTTTAAATAAAATAAATAAATTGAATCAAAACTTCTTTTTATCATAATGTTAAAAATTTTTTATCTCTACTACATCAAAGGTGCCGTTAATTAATTTAGAATTTAATTTAAAATTTAAGAGTTTATCGATAAAAATTCAGTTTTACGTGATTGGACAGATACCTCTTCTGACTGGTAGACATGTTTACATTAGTCATTAGCAAAAAATTTTACATATTAGTGAGGATGAAGTTTTAATTACTTCTGGCAATTAAATCTAAGTTAAAAGTAGTAAATATTTATGGGGAAGTTTGTTATCTCACAACTTATGAAAAGAATAACCAGGTACAGCTAATTCATCTAAGCAACCTCTCTTACAGCTATTAATTAAAATTTATTTATCTGTAAATTCTAATCCTTACCTACAGTTGATGACTTTAGGCAAATAACAGAAACATTTGTTCTGGCAGCCTCAATAATGCAGCAACATTTATCATGAAATTGTGATTTCTTTTTCTCAGTCAGCATTTAATATTTTGACACCTATTGTTATATTAGTTTATATTCAAGATACAATTCAGGAAAATTGCTTAATTTTTTCAACAAAGGCTCCACTTTTTAAGCATCTACTCCATAAATCATACTTAAGAGTTTTATTTGTACATCATCAGAATAAATTTTCAAAATCAAGCTAGCTGAAATGAGTAGTCTTGAGTGGGAATAATCACTTAACACAAAAAGACTGAACAAAACAGTGATCACATAAACTGTTTATAATTCTAAGAACATAATAATGTGCTAGTAAAGTAGCTGTAGCAAAAAAAAAACATTTATTTTAAGATGATAGTAAAAATAGTAAGAATGTAAAGATCCTAATGTGGAGACCAGAAATAGGAAATCAATGGTCTTCCAGATTTTCTTATTATCACTTCCCATCTTACTTGGAAGGAACAACTGTTAATGATTGAAGGAGATTAGATCCATTTCTGAAAATAAACTAATCATGTTGGCTAATGAAAAAATATGAAGGGCCTTCGTTTTGAATCTATGGGCTCTAATGCCACAATTTTGCCAACAGTAGTATAGGCTAGAAATAACCACGAATCATGTTTTGTGGCATGGCAAAAATATGTATTTGGGAATTTTGATAACAGAGTGAAAGATCAGGACATACATAAATAGGACCAAGGTTTGGGAGGTTTTGGAGATATTAGGCCTTTTAAAAGTTTTTACTGGTTTTCCTGTGTAGCTTTTCAAAATCTAAAGTAATACTTGAGAAATATGTAGTTTTTACTGAGCCATAGAATTTTCAATGCTGCTTCTCTTGTTAAAATGAATCACCTGTAGCATTTCCAGGACAGTATAATCAATACCCTACCTATTGAATTTACTATAAACCAATCACTAAGCCTATATTGAAAGATAGAAAAATTGCAATAGTGGTCTACAAAAAAGAAAAATCATATTTTTCAAGTGGGAAGAAAAGAACAGAAAGGAAGAAAATGTTCTCTTAATAATGCTGAGAGGAACACTGTTAAAACAGAAGTTTCTCAAAGGAATAATGTCATGTAAAACTGTATCTTTATGTATGCAGATGTAGAAATAAAATTTACCAGTCACATTTTACTATAATATGTAATTAGATTTTAAACTTATTTAGTAAGGAAAATGTAAGTTTTAGCTCTCCTTCCTTCCTTCCTTCCTTCCTTCCTTCCTTCCTTCCTTCCTTCCTTCCTTCCTTCCTTCCTTCCTTCCTTCTTTCTTTCTTAACTCAAAAGAAATTTCTGAGAAAGAGGTGTTAGAGACATGATAAAGAAGAAAAAATGGGAGAAAGAAGGAAAAGAAGACAAACCACTCCTCAAATCCTAATGTTTACATTATTTCACATGTTGTGATTGGGGATGCCAAGGTGCTCACTCCACCTCCCAATCAGATGTCCTATTGTTCTTCTACGAGAAAAAGTGACACACTAAAATAATGCTTTAATATACTAAAATGCTATTAATACATTTTTAAATATACATTGTGTCCATAGTGCCTATGCAAAACTAAGTACGTTGATTTGAACCTTTTCCCGAAAATCAGTTTTCAATCAAATCAAATACTTTATATGGATTCCTACCAAATTGCCCTTTGAAATGCTTTTAACAGATCCAGTATGTAAAGCATTTTCTTTGAGGATGGTCATGTCTACTTTTTAAAAGATTATCCAGCCCAAATCCAGTTGAAAGATAAAGAACCATCAGAAATAAAAACAGGATCATGGGAGTTTAAAACTGCATATTTTTCCTCACTATGGTGAGGTCCATTTTATTTCTGTTTAAATTAAGGTAATTATTTCTATATTTGCATACAGAGAGAGAGGGAGAGACAAGCATATGCCAATTTTGTATAAAGATGTACTTATTTTTGGTGATACTTTCATGGTTGCATTAATTTAATCTCAAACAGCATAATAAATACTTGCTCAAATTGGATGTCTTTCAAATTGTACTTGATGCTTTGGATCTGTTACTTAACATTTATGAAGAAGTTGAAGGTTTCAAATAGACTTGGTTTCCTTATAGTAGTTTTGTACTTTTAAACAGCATTGGAAGCCACATGCCAACCTGGAAATTCAGATTATCTATTCCTAATCTAGTGAAATGAACAGAAAACTATGAATATTGCAGAAGAAAATTCTTATCACACACACACACACACACACACACACACACACACACACACACACCCCAATTCAAAACATTATCTATCTATCTATCTATCTATCTATCTATCTATCTACCTACCTACCTACCTACCTACCTATCTATCTATCTATCTATCTATCTATCTATCTATCTATCTATCTATCTATCTATCTATCTATCTATCTATCTATCTATCTTTCTATCTAATTTGATTCAGCATCAATTCAAAACTCTACCTGAACAAGGACTGCAGGGATTAAATAAAGTGGCATATTGAAACTGAAAAATTAACTTTTTGGTCAGAACTTTTATCAGGGAAATGATAACATCAACCAAAGACTGCACAGCTAAGGTGCGATGTTACTTATGCAAAAGCAACAAGCACCCAGGCACCTTGCAATTGCAGCAGACAACTCCTTACCCTCCCTCAACCAAGGAACCACAGCATGGTACCAAAACGCACCCAGAGATGGCAGTGAGTGTTCATTGCATGGCAGTGGTGACACACTATCCCCTCACTCATGTCATCAGATCTGTTTAGTCAGAGTCTATCCTGACAGTTGCCCAGAGGAAGCTATGAAGATGTATGTAATACTGGATCCATAGAGCAATCACTCATTGGCCAGGCTGCATTCTTCTACCTCTTTGACATTCAAAAGGAAGAAGTGCACTTCACAATATCAACATACACTGTACCACAGCACATGGTGGGGAGGAAGGCTACTGGATTCTACATAGAGTCATTAGATGGGAATTCACAGTTCCCACTGCCGCCATTGTTAGAATGGGATAGGCTACCAGATGACTACAGCCAGATTGCAACACCAGAGGTAGCAAGCAACATACCTCACCTGAGGCACATGGCTCATCACCTTCACACTCTAAATCTTGAAGCTGAAATCCTGCTCTTATTGGGAGTATCACCCTGATGCTTTAGCCTGCACTGAAGTAGTCAGAGGCTAAAGAGGCTCCCCATTTGCTTTCAAGACAGAATTGTGATGGGGAATGTCAGGAACAGTCTGCATCGATTGGCTGCAGGCTCCAACCTAGGCAAATGTGTTCGCAACATCCATTCTCAAGAATGGAAGAGTGTCCCATCTGACACCATGCCAGGAACACTTCATGCTTTCTACAGTCAAACCTGTTTTAGGAACGGCACTGTTCCAGATTAGCAAAGAAGACAATGACTTGGCCTTGTCGATAGAGGACAAAGGATTTCTACTGCTCATGGATAAGGAGTTTCAACAGGATGCCACAGGGAGCTGTATCGCTCCATTACCTTTCGCATACCCAGGCAGCGCCTGCCAAATAACCATGAACAAGCGCTCTCTCATCTCTTTATTCTGAGACGAATCATGAACCGGAAGCCAGAAATGAAAGCTCACCTGGTAGAGTTCATGGACAAGATGGTACAGAATGGACATGCTGAGCTTGCCTCACCCCTGGAGAAAGATGAAGAATGCTGGTACTTGCCATTCTTTGGAATATATCATCCTCAAAAACCAGGCCAAGTATGTGTGGTCTTTGATGCCAGTAGGCAGTTCCAAGGCTACTCTCTGAACAAGGTTCTTCTTACAGGACCTGATCTTACCAAGAGTCTGCTCGGGGTGCTTATCTGCTTCAGAAAGAAAGCCATAGCCATCATGGCTGACATCCAGCATATGTTCTATTCCTTCCTCATCAGGGAAGATCACCACAACTACCTCCATTTCTTGTGGTTCAGTGATAAACAGCACAGCCAACAGATAACAGAATAGAGAATGAGGGTGCGGGTGCGGGCCTTCTTTGTGGGAGCCCCCTCCCTGTGGAATGATCTCCCCCCGGAGATACGAGCCATGACGGACATCCTGACCTTCCGGTGCGCGGTTAAGACCCTATTTTTTAAATAGGCTGGCCTGGCCCAGTAAGGGTTTTTGGGGTTTTATACCTAATTTTGGGTTTTAGTTTTTAATCTTCCATTTTAAATTTTTATTAATCCCGGATTTTTAAATGTGTAATTGTAATTAGACGGGATGCAGCCGGTTTATCTATTTAATTCAGTTTTAAATTTATTTAAATTATATTTACTCTATGTATTTTTATTAGGCTGTACACCGCCCCGAGTCCCTTTTTTGGGAGAGGGAGCGGTATAGAAATATAAATATAAATAAATAAATAAATGTCTTTGGAAATTGCTCTTCCCCTGCAATTGCCAACTATGGTCTACAATGCATAGCTCGAGAGGGTGGAGACAAATATGGTACAGACGACATACACTTCATGGAACATGACTGCTACATAGATTACAGCCTGAAATCTGTACCCATCCCAGCAGAAGCCATAGACCTATTGAAGAAAACACACCAAATGCTAGCGACAGCCAACCTTAGGCTGCCCAAAATAGCATCCAACAGCAAGGAAGTGCTGAAGACCTTCAATCCTGAGGACCACACTAAGGGACTAAAAGACCTTGATTTTGGCAGCAATATCTCCCTTATCCAATGCAGTCTCAGCCTGTGTTGGGACTTGAAGAAGACATCTTCACCTTCAGAGCCCCAACCCAGAAAACTAACTTAACAAGGAGAGGAGTCCTGCCGAAAGTGAGCAGCCTGTTTATCCTCTAGGGTTTGCGGCACCAAAATAGGCTCCTTCTATGCATGCTCTCCCAAAACACCATGGATTGGAATGAGCCGCTTCCATTTGTACAGAAGCAAGAATGGGAGATGTGGCGTACCTCCCTAAATTGTCTCTAAGATGTTCATTTGCAGCACACATATGTTCCTATCTCACCTGCCACTGCACAGAAGAAAGAATTGCATGTTTTTTTAGATGCATCAACAAAGGCAGTAGCAGCCGTGGCATACATCAGGGTCTATGGTGGGGAGAGCAACATTTACATTGATTTCGTCATGGGAAAGGCGAAACTAGCACCACAACAAGGTCATACTGTGCCAAGGCTGGAACTCTGCAATGTCGTGCTGGCTGTGGAACTAGCAGATCTGATAATAAAAATGAGAGACCTTGAGCTAGAACCCACCACCTTCTACATGGACAACAAGGTGGTGCAGGGCTATATCCAAAATGAGAGCAGATACACCATTTTTTATGTGAGCAGCAGAGTGAATCGGATCAGAAGGTCTTCAAAACCTGAGCAGTGGTGGTATGTGCCAACAGACCAGAATCCAGCAGACCATGCTACAAGGTCTATTCATGCATCCCAGTTAGCAGAATCAATCTGGCTAAAAGGCCCTGAGTTCTTGTTGCATCCAGCCTGAAACCTGGGGGATCAGAACACCATGAGCTTCTAGATCCAGACCAAGATGCTGATATTCGACTTCTAGACAAGAATGTGAATGAATGCGGCCCCGGCGACGCCGAAGTGTTCCTGGAGGCCTCGGAGGCCTTGCCCGGCGGCCGGTGAGGCCAGACGAGGCCCTCGGCGATGGTAATCACGTCGGGGGCTGCGGGAGCTTCGGCGGCGGCGGCGGAGGTCGTGGCGATGGTCGCGACGACGATGGCGGCCTTGGCGACGGTGGCAGCGGCTGCGGCGGCGGTGGCGGCCTCGGAGGCCGCAGCGGAGGTGGTGGCGGCCTCGACGGTCACGGCCTCGGCGGTCGCGGCGGCGGCCTGGATGGCGGTCACGGCGGCGGCGGCCTCGATGGCGGTGGCGGCGGCCTCCGGAGGCGTTGTGGCGATATGGACGCTGGTGGACCCAGCGGTCTCCGGGGTGGGGAGACCACCGCGGTATGGCCCCGGCGGCCCCCTGGGGAGAGCGATGGCCCTGGATATTCTGGGGCGGCGCGGACCTGGGGGAGCCGCCTGGGGGGGCCTGGACTGGCCTCTGCGGCATTGTTGAGGCCGCAGAGGCCCTGGAACAGCTACCACGGCAACCCCGGAGTCCCGAGGGGTTATGAAGAGGTCTTGTTACCCCCAGCGAGGCACAACAGTGTGGCAGGCTCGGCGGCCTCGCTCGGGTCACGGCGATTTCAGGGGCCCCCGACCAGTGCGGGAGTGGCCCCGCTGTGGACATGGCGGGCCTGGACTGGATTCGGGGCCGCCCCTATGGCTGCGAGGACAACACAGAGACTGGGGGTTGGATGGTGTTGTGACCGTTCCCCTCCCCTCCTTGGGGTCCCCACCTGTGGCAGGGGCGGTGGGCCCGGGGGGGGAGGGGTTTACCCCAGTCTGCCTGGATTTTTCCATCACAAAGACCTTGGACGCCGCGAGACCGTCGGGGTGGGGTGGCCGGGGCCACGGATGTACTCCATGGCGGAGCTTTGGGCCTTGAGGGATGTCCCCCTCTCCCTTAAGTGGCCCTCAAAACTTTCGAAGACGTTCCGCTATGAGGGATCCTGGGATCTGGAGCGATGGTGGGGCCGTGGAAGCCGGAGGAATGGGAGGAAACGCGGGAAACCCGGGATTGGTAATTTTTTAATGGGGTTTTTTAATGGGTTAAAAGGATCCAGGGTGGGCAGGGGAGACAGCCCACATGGAGTTGGGGGCAGCCGGGCCGGCCCGCGTGCCTGGGGGGCCTCGGGGGTTTCCGTGTCGGGGTGGCAGACTGGGGGTGGGCTGCCGGGGGCAAATTTTATCAGCACAGTGACTGGGAGAGGCAGATATGCTGGGGGTAGAGGGCCATATCCAGTAAGGGGATCGCGCTCCCGATGTTTGCAAGCGGTAGCGCGCTCCGACCCTCCATACCCATCCTGCAGCCCTGGTTGTCTGGATTCTCAGGCCCTGAATACCCGGCTGCTGTTGTGCAATGCCAAGTCCATGGTTAACAAGGCTCCCCTGATCCATGATTTGGTTCAGGAGGAGGCCGCAGACCTGGTAGGTGTTACCGAAACCTGGTTGGGCCCAGAGGGCGGTGTCCCTCTGGTTGAGATGTGCCCACCAGGTTTCCTTGCATTTCACCAGCCTAGGGCTCAGGGAAGGGGTGGAGGGGTGGCGGTGCTTATAAAGGAAGCCCTTTATCCTAGGGAGGCCACTGTCCCTCAGACGGCTGGCTGTGAAACTCTATTTGTGAAGTGGTGGCAAGGGGTTCAGATGGGTCTTTTGATGGCGTACCTGGCTCCCTGCCACGTCTCATCGGCCCTGCCCGGACTCCTTGAGGTGATAGCTGGGCTGGCGGTTGAGACCCCCAGGCTTCTGGTCATGGGGGATTTCAACCTGCCATCATCCGGTGAAACCTCGGGGTTGGTTCGGGAGTTCTTGGCTTCCATGACGGCCATGGACCTGACCCAGTTAGTTTCTGCCCCCACTCACATTGGAGGACACATGCTGGACCTGATTTTTGTCTCTGGGCAGTGGTTGAACGACTGTAATTTTGGGGAGTTAGTTATTACACCCTTGTCATGGACAGATCATTCCCTCCTTAGGTTGGACTTCTGTTCCGCCACCCCCCACCGTAGGGAGGCGGAACCACTTAGATTGTTCCGCCCCAGGCGCCTGATGGACCCGGAGCGGTTCCAGAGGGAGCTTGGGCCGTTTCCTGAGTCTCTGGCTCACAGCTCGTCTGGAGACCTGGTGGCGACCTGGGATGGGTTGGCCGCCGGGGCTCTAGATCGAGTTGTGCCCCTGCGACCTCTGACCCGGCACAGATCCCATGTGGCTCCGTGGTATACGGAGGAGCTACGGGAGATGAAGTGCCGGAAAAGACGCCTAGAGGGCATTTGGAGGGCGAGCCGTTCTGAGTCTGACCGAACACAGGTGAGATCTCATATTAAGACTTACCTTGTGGCGATAGGGGCGGCGAAATCTTCGTATTTCTCCGCCCTTATTGCATCAGCAGAAAATCGGCCTGCCGCCCTGTTTAGAGTGACCCGCTCTCTACTTGAACCGAGAGCGCGGGATGACCTCTTGCAGGGTAGGGCGGAGGAGTTTTCCCGATTTCTGCATGATAAAATCGCTCAGATTCGGGAGGGGCTCGACTCCAATTGGATGGTCCCGGGGGAGGTGTCCGGGGCAGGTCTTGTGAGTGTTATCTGGGGGGAGTTCGACCCTGTGACCGCCGAGGGTGTGGACAGGTTGCTGGGGGGTCTGAATGCCACCACCTGTTTATTGGACCCATGCCCTTCCTGGCTGGTTTCGGCTGCCAGGGAGACGACATGAGGCTGGCTCCAGGGGATTGTCAACGCTTCCTTGAGAGAGGGGGTGCTCCCTACCGCCCTGTAGGCGACGGTGGTGCACCCCCTCCTCAAGAAGCCTTCCCTGGACCCAGCTATTTTAAACAACTATCGTCCAGGCTCCAACCTTCCCTTCGTGGTGAAGGTTGTTGAGAGTGTGGTGGCACGTCAGCTCCCCCTGTACCTGGAGGAAGCTACTTACCTCGATCCGTTCCAATCGGGCTTCAGGCCTGGACATAGCACTGAGACGGCATTGGTCGCGTTGGTTGATGATCTCTGGAGGGCTCGTGACAGAGGGTTCTCCTCTGTCCTGGTCCTATTAGATCTCTCGGTGGCTTTCGATACTATCGACCATAGTATCTTGTTGCGACGGTTGGGGGGGTTGGGGATTGGTGGAACTGTCCTTCGATGGTTCTCCTCCTTCCTCTCCGACCGTTTGCAATTCGTGTTGGCGGGGGGGGAGAGGTCCACCTCTAGGCCCCTGGTTTGTGGGGTGCCTCAGGGGTCGGTCCTCTCTCCCCTCTTGTTCAACATTTACATGAAGCCGCTGGGTGAGATCATCCGTGGTCTTGGAGTGAGGTGTCATCTGTATGCAGATGACACCCAGTTGTACATCTCCACTCCGGACCACCCCAACGATGCCATGGGGACTATGTCTAGGTGCCTGGAGGCCCTGCGGGACTGGATGGGCGGGAACAGGCTTCGGCTCAACCCATCCAAGACCGAGTGGCTGTGGTTTCCGGCGCCCCGATATAGCCAGCTGACACCTTCGCTGGCTATCGGGGGGGAAGTTCTGCCCCCCACAGAGAGGGCTCGCAACCTGGGAGTCCTCCTGGATGTACGGCTGTCGCTTGAACATTACATCGCGGCCGTCTCCAGGGGGGCGTTTCATCAGATCCGTCGGATCTACCGGTTGCGGCCCTTCCTGGATCGGGACACCTTGTGCACGGTCACTCAGGCCCTTGTCACCTCTTCCCTGGACTATTGTAATGCCCTCTACATGGGGCTCCCTGCAGGGAGCATCCGGAGACTCCAGCTGGTGCAAAATGCAGCCGCGCGGGTGATCATGGGGGCGTCACGTAGCGCCCATGTGACGCCTCTCCTGCGCGAGCTGCATTGTTTGCCGGTGGCTCTCCAGGTTCGCTTTAAGGTTCTAGTTTTGACCTTTAGGGCGACCCATGGCATGGGACCAGGTTACCTTCAGGACCGCATTCTGCCAGCGTTCTCCAACAGGCCGGTGCGTTCCCACAGGGAGGGTCTGCTCCGGGTGCCGTCGGCCGCTATGTGCCGTCTGGCGGCGCCGAGGAGTAGGGCCTTCTCTGTGGGTGCCCCTGCCCTCTGGAATACTCTGCCACCGGAGCTCCGTACCGGCACGGACCTGAGGGCCTTCAGGCGCGCGTTGAAGACCTGGCTCTTTGAGCAGGCCGGCCTTGGCTGAGATGGTTTTAATTTGGTCTCCATTTTATTAATTCTAAATTGGGTTTTAAGGGGTGGGGGTGGGGTTTTGTTAGTTTTATCAAGCAGCCGATTGAAATTTAATATTTTTTAACTTTTGTATTCTTTGTGGGGTTTTTAGATGGGCTGTTCACCGTCCTGGTAGATGGGTGGGACTGAGCTCTAGTAATAGAAAGAAACAAGCAATTGTTTTTTCTGCACTGCATTGAAAGTTGGATTAAAAAAAACAATCAAATGCATTTTTCAGTTTTAGTGGTCATTGAAAACAATGGATTAGGGTTTTGTAAATGTTTGTAATCTTGGACTGTTTCTTGGAAACTGAGACACATATCAGTTGATTCAGATTCTGTGTTTTTCTTGAATGATCTTAGCAAAAATTAGAAGTTTGCAACTTATTTCACATTGTAAGAAAATGGTTGCTGGAACAGTACAAGATAAGATAAATTTATGGCAGGGAGGCCACCAAAATAAAAACAGTGAATTACAGATATGCTATAGCTATGGAACTTTCCTCATTATATGATCTTCACTTACTTCTACAGGACCAATTTGTCATCTTAGAGTGTCTTAGTTTAAAAAGTGAAGTTATTTCTTTAGCTTTATTTTCATACATAAAATTTCAGTGAAATACTGCAATCCTATCCTATAATTTACCAAGTAATGAAAAATGGAACTCATAAAGCGATGTTAGAAAGAGTCAAAAAATTAATTTTTTATTTATTTATTTTTATTTATTTTATTTTATTTGTCAATCGTTTACAAGATAATAGGTATAAGTATAAACATGGAGCCAATAGAACAGGGACTGGAGGCACGATGGTGCACTTATGCACACCCTTTACAGACCTCTTAGGAATGGGATGAGATCAATAGTGGATAGTTTGAGGTTAAAAGAGTCGGGGTTTGAGGATGTAATAATAGAGTCAGGGAGTGTGTAACAGGAATTGACCTGTTTTCTGTTAACATTTTCATTGAAAATGTTTTCAATGCCACAGAATCAAATTGTGAGAGGGAAGTGGAAAGATGCATCAGTGCTCAGTGTATAACCTAATGCCACATAGGTTACAATGTGAAGTGAGTGTGCTTTAAGTCCTTTAGCTGCCCAGTTATTGAAGTTTCCACAAAGACCAAGAGGTGGCTCTATTGAATTATGTGTCCAAATTCTGAACTGTTCCTCTGAATTTAGAGCTAGAAATCTGATCTGTCCTATGAACTTCAGTTTCCAACTTTCACTTTTGTTATGTATAAAATAAAGTGTGCTATTTTCTAGGAAACAATTAACTCTAGATTCTTTAACTTTCCTTTAGTATAATGTTTGTATCTTACTTTTTTTAGACAGCATATAATGTTATCTTACCAGGAGGTAAGTTCCTTGTAAGAAGGAAAAGTATTCCACTCACCTCTCCAATTTTTTTCTTGACAGAATACAAATGTTACAATTACTGAATATCTCTCTATTCATACTTATCAGGAAGTGTGTTATTTGCAGCAGGATATCACGATGCTATTTTTAACATATCCATTACCTCAGACATCTTAATATTGTCTCCCAGCATGTAGAAAGGGGAGCTTGGGACTGCAGTTTCAGAAGGGATTAACTAAACAAGTTCCAGTTAGTTGAGAATATGGAAATAGATGTAGTAGCATATTTTTAGAGGAAGGGAATATATGATATCTAGAAAGCTAACCAGTTAAGTAGATAGGTAGATAGATGATAGACAAGTGGGCAGAAAACTTTATTATGATCACTGATTAGCAAAGAGAAGTAAAGAATTTGTTAAGTTAAAAGAAATATACCAAAGGCACAAGCAATCATCATAGTTTTAAATGCTGCTTAAGAAAAACAGTTTTTTCTTTTTCTTTGTATTAGATAATCCAATATAGAAAGGAAATCAGAATAATTTGATTGCTATGTTAATAAGCAAGTATAGAAATGCTAACAATCATGCCTGAAATAGTTGAAGATTATTTAAAAAGATTTTGGGAGTAGGATGAGACATTACTATAAAAGTGAAAATGGTAAGGCAGGACCAGCAGTTCTCATATGAAATATATCTACTATCACAATTGTACAAGATTCTGGAGCCAAATATCTGTCAATTTGCAGGAGCAGAAGCCTCAATTTGACACAAGGACAAAAGTTTGTCACATGGTCAATTGCACAATATAAATCTGAAAAGGATCAGCATATTGATGGTGTAATATTCAGAACTAATGACTGACTAATATGGGAAACTCTGTCAATATAAACATTAATTGAAAAAAAACCTATGGAATTCCACAAGGAAATAGCAATATTAATAACACTTAGACTTATATACACCCCATATGTTTTACAGCACTCTCTGAGTGGTTTACAAATGTCAGCATATTGCCCCCAACAATCTGGATGCTTATTATACTGACCTCAGAACAATCAAAGGCTGAGTCAATCTTGAACTGATCAGGATCGAACTCTGGTCTATGGGCATACTTAGCCTGCAATATTGCATTTTCACCACTGCCCACAGCTTGAAGATATCAAATTAGCCCTTTCCCTGCAATCACTGACTGGAATCATTCTCTGAGATAAGAAGGAAACCACTATAAAGCATTGCCTCCTATTCTTAATTCCAAGGGGAATCCATGACAATAGCATAGTTAATTATATCAAAAGCCACCAAGAGTCTAATAAAACAAAGAGAGACTCATTAACCCCATTAAAATCCTTCCACAGATCATTATGCATAAAAGACAATTCTCTTCTACCAGTCAGTCAACCATCAGTCAACCATCAATCTGCCCAAATGGTCCAAGGTGAAAACCATATGTGATATATCTTCACAGTTCACATCCTGCACACTTAGCAAATTTCAGTCAGGTTTATCCCAGATAGACTGTAACCCTACCTCCAAAACAATCAACCAGGTAGGCAGCATACAGAAACCATAAAGCTATCTTCTCACAGCTCTACAATGCTTTCTGCTACATGGTCTCATCTCAACTATCATTCTGCAGCCCATTAGTTTTCCCATTAGGCCCCCTTGTTTCCCTTCACAGTTAGGCAATCACATCATTGCCATCACAAAAGCTTTCTGCTCCTCTGTTTTTGAAAATTTTGGATCTCCAGCCTGCAACGGTAAACAACTTATAGTCAAACTAAGCCTAAATTACTGGCCCCAGTTCAGCTACTCAGATTCTATTGCTATTGAACCAACTCTTCCACTCCCAGGATTACACCTATATTTCAGGCAGTTTATGCTCAGCTTATCTTTCTGTTCTTTTATTCCTCTCTGACTTATCATTCATAAGGACTATACGTCTATTGCCATTTGTCACCAATGATAACAGTTATTGAAGAACTAGGTAGCAAAGATGGAGCTATGGGATCAAGTATCATTTTACTTGCAAGGGAGTACCAACAGGGAAATGAATCAAATGAAAAAGAGCAATAAAAAGCAATTCCCCCCTCCAAAAAAAAATCCAGAAGGAACAAGATAGACCACTGTTCAAAGAGAGAATTCAACACTGTGAAGCAAGTTAATTTTACAGAGTTTTTTCTTAACAATTTTATTGACCTGACTGAAAAGTATCTAGCAACAATGATGGAGTTCTTGGCATTTCCAAAGTATTTTTTTAACTGTATCACAAAACAAGATGAAATTGCACTGGTGCTTTGCCTAGCAAAAGGTCAGGCCTTTTTTTCAGACTTTTAATCTATTGTGTCAATTTAGATTGGTGCTGTAGACTGATTGTTTAAAGATATCCAATTGCTCAGCAGCTTTACTTGAGACAAATACTTTTTTTTTCTCAAAAAAGAAATTAAAAGGAAAGAAGTGATTATTTTCTGCTCTATAGTTTGGTATGGTTCAAATACAAACGCAATCATCTTGGGCTTGCATATGACAAATATTTATAATCACTATATCTAGCCATCAGTGATTTATTTTTGTATTCATAAAGGCTTACATGGTCACCAATAATATATTTAAAAAATCACAAGAAAATCAGTATAGTAGAAAAACAAGACTATGCTAACATTGATACTACATAATACTACGCCATATCACATGGTGCCATAATAAACAATTTCATACATACTTATTAGCTGTATTCTTATCATTAATCAGGGCCTTGTTTCTTTTCTGGTTCCATGACAAGCTCAAATATCAGCTGGCCGAGCAGTATATTTACAGTCATAAGTCACTCTAGATTATGGATTCACTTATTCAGTCATGGGTTAGAGATTTTGATTCTCTGTAAGGATGAAACTGATTTTTGCTATTGAGATCCTGTCCCTGTGCCTAGAGGATGTTTAGGCCTGGATGAGAAAGAACCAGTTGTAACTCAATCCTACCAAGACTTAGTAGCTATATGCATCAGTATCCTTGGATCTAGGATCCTTGGATCTCCCCCCCTCCCCTAAATTCATGGATGGGGGAACCCATTCAAAAGTGGTACACAATCTGAAAGTTTTCTTTGATCCACAGCTCCTGCTTAAGGATCTAGTGGCAGCTATGGCCCAGAGGCCTTGTGTATAGCTTCATGTTATGAACAAGTGGCGACTTTTTCTGAGTCTGAAGAGACCCAGTTTTAAGTAAACTGACCATCAAAACTCAGTTGCTAAGAATCACTCATTCTGTCAGCCAACCTGTCAGAAGGCTGTTATTATGGGATATCTTAAAATGAAAGCAGATGTAAACTGCCTTGAACTCCTGGAACAAATGCAAAATCCATTACCACAGTAAGAGATATCATGTTTACTGATCAGATTGTGAAATTCGTAGAGGAGGTTGCTATCTTCTATAAAAAGTCCCTACATCTAAAAAACATCCAAGTTACCCAGGAGCTTGCTCTTCCTGAGACCATCATCTGTGAACTATCCTTAAGTATCACATTTTGATTCTTACTATGTTATAGAGCCCCTGATTATGACATTGAACATGTAAACAAGCTAAATTCACTACTAACAAGGGCAACATCCTGCCCACACGCTTTTATCTTTCTTAGTAACTTCAATCTACCGCATATTAACTGGACCCTAAATGAATGTACAACTGAACCCATATATGCAACCTTCTACAATGCTGTTACAAATTTGGGACTGGAACAATTAGTAACCAACAATACTAGACTTAACAACTGCCTCGATCTCATCTTCTGCAATAGTTTGAATTTAATTTATGGAATACAAACTAAAGAATCCTTTTCCAACTGTGACCACAATATGATTGACTTTTATCTCAACATACACCCACACAAAAATCATCACAATGATGTAATCCCCAATTATAACTTCAAAAAAGGCAACTATGATCTTATAGACAACAATCTCTCATCCCTTGATTGGCAATCTCTATTCACTTGATGCAATACTGCTGAAGACTATTACAACATATTTTTACTTGAAGTCAAAAGAGTCATCAAACTATATGTACCAATAACAGCTACCCCCCCCCCCAAAAAAAACCCAGATTACTCATAACAATAAGGAAACTTCAATCCAAAAAGAGATCACTCTGATGGAAAAACAAATCTGGTCACATTGCCAACTTCAAAAGCCGATACAAAAATTTATGCCACCAGATGCACCAATGGTGTATGCACCAATTACACATTAAACAAGAGGAAAATTTTCTACACACCAATTCCACCCGCACTTTTTACAATTTTGTAAACAACAAACTAAAAGACTCAAGGTCCATCCCACCCCTGATAGGATCTAATGTCAAAGACTGCAATGACGACACCATTAAAGCCAACATCTTTAGCACATTCTTTGACTCAATATTTGTAAATAGCAATGGATCATGCCCAGTATTTCCTAGCGGAACCACAGAAAACTACAATGATCTAATACATATCGATTTTACAGAAGACAAAGTTGAAAAAGCACTATGCAATCTAAAACCATCTCTATCTATTGGACTGGACGGAATATGTGCCTACTTCTTAACAAAGCTATCCACTGCCATAGCAGAACCTCTAAGCATAATCTTTGAAAAATCTTTCAGGACCAGCTCCTTGCCTAACCTATGGTCACAAGCCACGGTCATCCCCATCTTCAAAAAGGGAGACCCCAGTCTAGTTGAAAATTACAGACCAATCTCCTTATGCCTGTAAAGTCATGGAATCAATTATTAACCAATCCATTATCCTCCACTTAGAGACAAACAACCTACTCTCTAATAAACAATTTGGTTTCAGAAAAAAACTATCCTGTAATCTGCAACTCTTACACTGCAAAAATATATGGACTACACAACTCGATCAGTGCAACTTCAAATCTCAACAAATAAAGGCTCTGTCTTACATATTGGCAAAAAAATCAGAAAATAAAATACAAGCTGAATAAGACCTTGGAATACTCATCTCTAATGATCTAAGTGCTAGAGCCCATTGTAACTACATAGCCAAAAAGGCATTAAGAGTTGTTAACCTAATCCTACATAGCTTTTTCTCTGGTAATATCACACTACTAATTAGAGCATACAAAACATTTGCTAGACCAATACTCGAATACAGCTTATCAGCCTGGAACCCACATTACGTATCTGATATTAGCACAGTTGAGAAAGTCCATAAATATTTCACAAAAAGTGTTCTCCACTCCTCTACTCATTGTAGAATACCTTATGCCACCAGACTTAAAATTCTAAACCTAGAAAACCTTGAATTACGCTATCTTCGGTCTGATCTAAGTATTGCATATAAAATCATACACTGCAATGACTTACCTGTCAATGAATACTTCAGTTTCAACCATAATAATACAAGAGCATACAATAGATACAAACTCAAAGTAAACCACACCAAAGTTGATTTCAGGAAATACGACTTCAGCAACAGAGTGATCAATGTCTGGAATACTCTACCTGACTCTGTGGTTTCTTCCCCAAACCCCAAAAACTTTAACCTTAAGACTGTTTACTATTGACCTCAGCCCTTTTCTAAGAGGTCTGTAGGGGGTGTGCATAAATGCACCAATGTGCCTACCATCCTTATCCTATTGTTTCTTTTATTTTTCTTATATGTACCCATTTCATGTATTCATAATTACATATATACTTATACCTATTATCTTGTAAGCAATTGACAAATCAAATAAATTCAAATTCAAAATATATATCTATCCCACAGGATCTACAAAAACGTGTATAAAGTGAAGGGAGTGGTTAAGACCTGGGAATCAGGCATCATATAAATTTAGTAAGTTGTTTTCTACAATCAAAGCGATATCCTATTGTAGATATATTGACATCTCTTCCATGTTCAAAAGGGTTGTATTTCAAATAAATAGTTATAACCACTATATTTTAAGATTCCATGTAGACACCTTTGAATCTACTAAATAAATAAAATGAATAAATAATAAATGATGTGGGTGATAATATAAATTGATTTTGATACTACTGAAGTCATAGAGACACACTTTTGTTCCTGTGGAAGAAAGAATGAAACTACAGGAGAATTCTTGAATTTCTTTGCTAATATTTGTTTAAAAATAAAGGCAAATGCTTAGAGAGCTATTTTTTGCTATAAATTTTAAAACAAGAGCTGAATAGCAAAATACTGAGGATGTTTCAGATCTGTACTTTCTATAGAGTAACACAAGATGGCCTACAAGTCTTCCTTCAGTAGTATTCAGAATATTACCTAAACAAATGAAAGTTAAAATTGAGTATGTCATGTGCACACCCTCCTCAAATGTCCTTGTGCCATTTCTTAGTGTCTACCAAGATAGCTTTTCTCCATAATGATTTATCCCTAATTTGATTCTTCAAGTCTTCCAACACTTGAGTACATAGAGTAGGCTCCTCTTTAGACCTTGGCAAGCTCAATGCAAAAGTTTGAAGATGAATTTTAAGTGCCTTCAACTAAATACATTTATAATCCCCCCTGCAGCTTGAATACCAATTAGCATGTTTCTTCATGCTGAATGTGAACATCTGTTCATCCATAGATATTGTGAGTGGCCCTTCTATGCTTTCACTATTGCCTACCTACTTTTCACCCTTATATAGTCCCAAAGGAAATTCTTACTGCTTCAGCTATTGGATTTTTTTATAAATCTGGCTTATTTCCAGAGCTGGGACAAATATTCCTGCCACTAGCCAATGTAATAATCCTATTAAAAAGTGTTAAGCTTCACTGTCAGCTTCTTAGGCTTTCTTTAGTATCTTTATGTGCTGCTCGTTTTCATTTTGTTTCAATGATGTGTGATTCCAAGATGTTTTTATGAGTAAATATTCCCTAGGAATGGTCACAGATCTGATTTATTTAGCAGAAAATATAAACGATATCAGAACTGCTGGGATTTCTGAAGTGAACTTTATAAAGAAACAGAAAAGCCCTTTCTTACTGGCTCCACTTTTGGCAGTAGAAACGGTTAAAATAATGTCAGACAAGCAGTCTTCTAATATTTCTCATTAGGAAAGGTCACCGTTCTGCTAGTTCATCACAATTTTTGAAGCCTATAAACAGAAAGGCTTGGTGAGAAGAATAAAAATATTACAATAGGCACAAGGAAAATTGCACAGCACAGGAAAGAAAGAGACAATTAATTTGGTGCTGTAGAAATCAGCTCAAGCTGACCAACTATATTTTGAGAGCAGTTTGTAACACATGAAACAAGTTTGAATTCTATTGCTCTAAATCCTGTCTAGTTTAGATCAATAATTGGGAAGTCAATAAAGATAATGCAGATTTATACCAATAAAAGAAAAAGCCATGCCTAGCCTTACATATTTTTTTTTCTGTCTTCTAGCAAATAAATCTTATCTTGGCACTTTTGTTTCTTTGTTTCTCCTTTGTTTAAATTTTCAAAGGACCCCGTTGCTATTTATACACAAGTAATTCTGGGTGGAAATTCATCTAGAACCAGAATAAAATAGAACTGGAAGAGACATTTATTCTGGAAGAACCAGAATAAAATAGAACTGGAAGAGACAGTGTCTACCAAGATAGCTTTTCTCCATAATGATTTATCCCTAATTTGATTCTTCAAGTCTTCCAACACTTGAGTACATAGAGTAGGCTCCTCTTTAGACCTTGGCAAGCTCAATGCAAAAGTTTGAAGATGAATTTTAAGTGCCTTCAACTAAATACATTTATAATCCCCCCTGCAGCTTCTAGTCCAGCCCCTGTTCAAGCAGGAGACCTATACCATTTCAGACAAGTGACTGTCCAATCTCTTCTTTAAAATCCTGCAGTGATGAAGCACCTATAACTTCTGGTGACAAGCAGTTCCACTGGTTAATTGTCCTCACTGTTAGGAAGTTTCTTTTTAATTCCAGGTTGTTTCTCTCCATGATTAGTTTCCATCCATTGTTTCTTGTCCTGCATTCTGGCATTTTGGAAGATGAATTGACTCTCTTCTCTTGGTGGCAGCCTCTCAAATACTGGAATATTCTCAAATATTGGAATATCCATAGTTCAGTGTTATATCTGATAAAAATAAATTAATGACTAAGGAATCATTAGGGGCTATAGAAAAAATATTTTGAAGATACATAGGGGCATAGTAGTGAATTTTACAGTTAGAATTTGGATTTAAAAAAGGACAGAATATGGCATTTTTATAAATCTTTAATTATAAAGTACAAAAGTATGTGAATATCCAAAACAGTTGATGGATGAAATATGGAGTGATGATCTAAACCTGTAAAAAATTTGATGGCCTTCTTTTACTTTTTAGCAAATGGCTTTTAAAAAGCACATCCTATATTACCCTATATTCATTTATCTCTGTATCATTGGCAACAGTTCTTAAGGTTTTATTTCGTAATTTCAAAAGTAATTTGGATATATCAAGGATTGAACTGAGATTTTCAGCATTAAAATATGTTAAAATACTTAAAATACTATCATTTTGTAAGGAAAAGATTTTGAAAGTCATTGGGAAATCAGTGGAATATTGTCTATAATCAATTCAGATTTGTATTAGTTAAAAACTAGAAAACATGCAAATTTAATAAAGAGAGTTTTTTTGGAGTATGAAAAGAATATATTTGAAAAGATGTTCTGATTCTACTGATGTTATGTTAGAAAGCCACTGTCCACATTGTACACTTATTTTCTTGTATACAAATACCAAAGAAAGACATCGCAACTATACGAATCTGATATTTCAATGAATGGATCAGGCAATGGTTGCACACAGTGAATCATGGCAGGCTGGAATAACATATACTGAACAGCACAATTAAGTAGCTGACATTGTGTACAGAAACATCTGTGCAGTGTATCAACTAGATCTTTCCAAATTTAGATGAGAACTAAGGTTGAGAATTAGATGAGTTTTGAGGCAACTTTTTACCTCCTGCCTAGTATGTTATTATGAGTTGATCAAATGTTTATATTTTCTTATGTAGATTTCTTATGAAGCCTCTTTTCCTTTGGTTCTGCCAGGTAGGAGATGAAATTAAAAATAATGGTTTTTTTAAGCTGAAAGCATCTCTTCCAGCTTCAGTGCTTTCTGTTGTATTAAAAGAAACTATGGATAAAATAAGCATTAATTGGAGTATCTACATGATCTGTGTTTGCTATGAGGATTCCATTGAGGGGAGTCAAAAGAGTTGAGATGGGGGTGATGACTTGATTGATGCACCATCTCTTTTAATGTACACTGTGTACAACACACATAAAAAGGGCAAGACCTTGATTGTGCCCTTGTGCCCACCATTTTGACATTTAAACAAAACACACGTACACACAAGTGTGTGTAAATGCTTCTCTTTCCTTCAATTTTTGATGGGTCTTAAAGTGAATACACACTTTTTTCTGGACTAAATGAAATGTTCCAAAATGGGATGGGATGCTCCAAAAACTAGGTTCAACTTTGAACAAAGAAAAGACAGGACTGAAAATAAAATTTTATGTCATGTTATCCATGTGATTTACATTAATATTTAATTAAATTTAAGCCAAAATTAAAATATTGCTTCATATAATCATCATCATCATCTCCTTTGACCATATTAATTATTAAAGAGATTCTCCCAACTCACAATTCCTGCTTAAGAAGCAGGTACAGTCAGGCCAGGAAAGGCTTTGCACAACTGCATCAACAACAAAGATAGCAGCCCATATGGTTTTGTGCAAGCTTACATTTGTACATGTATCATCTCACTTGTGGGAACTGCATTACTTCCATTACCATCAGCCTCTTTTCAACCCTCCTGAGGTGCCATGAATTTAGCTCCACCAACTTTGGATCCCTCCCCTGGCTCCAATCAGTGGCAGTTAATTTCCTGGATAGCATGAGTGGAATCTATCTCTGGTCACAGGAAACATAAAAATGTCCAGGGAAGGCATGTGGTGTTATCATTCTACTGGCAATGGTGGCAGCATTCTGAAATAAGACTCTGAACACAGAAGATAACAACTATCATAAAACTATAACAAGATATTCTTATCCAGCCTGACATTGTATTTGGGCCAGGCTTACATGGTTAATTCAAAGAGGCAGTTCCTGGTTTTCTTTTTTTGCCATTCCCTATGGTGCAAATCAAATGGTAAATTCAATGTGTAGCCATCCCTCCTGATATTAAATTTATTTTTAAAATCACTTTCCATTAGTTATTATTATAACTCAGAGTGTTGTCATTTTAGCCTGAGCCAGTGCAGAATTTAGGTCCTTTTCATCAGTATCCCACATGTTCACCAATTTATCCAGTTTAATGTTCTAGTAGTGAAAGTTGGAGGCAGCTGTTATATCCACAAAGCAATCTCTGAAATCCCTAGGAAATATAATTTTCTCAGGCTTATTCACCAAATTCCCTATATGTAGCTGTGGAGAAAAGGAAATGCCACTAAATTAGAAGATGTGAATTTTCTTGAGACTGTTTTAAAAGAAGGGTTGTAAAAACCACATAAACTTTGTGAATATTTTTCTTCTATCCTGATTTAGTCCCTTAGAAAGTAATGCCTATTCACATGACTGACTTTTTTTTCTTTCAAATTTTAGTTTCATGCCAGAGTTTATAATAATATGAGGGGCTCGGGAGATTACATCCTGGACCCCGATTCTTTATATAGACCAGAGAATAAAATATTTTATGTTCTTAAAATTGTGCAGCCCTCAGGATTATTTATAGAAGATCTCCTTTGATGAGGTGTATGAGAGTATCTCCTTCTGACCTAAGTATTATTTAAACTAAGATAAAAAGTTGCTGAAAATTGACTTCTTGACTTTTCAAGTTTTGTTTCCTTTGAAAATTACCTAAACTTGCTAAAATAGATCCTCGATAGCCTACCATTGGTCTGTAACCAAACTAAATGCCCTGCTAGCAGCTAGAATTCTGAAGAACTACAATTGGCGTTGAGTCCCAATATTATAACCCAATCTTATTTATTTATTTATTATTTATTTATTTATTTATTGGACTTTTATACTGCCCCCTCTCCCAACGGGACCGGGGCAGTCTGCAGCCAGATAAAATGCAATCTTTATTCCATCCATGAATATTGATATCTAAATCTGCTTTCTGAATTTTAGCCATTGGCAGCAAGGGTATGCCATTTGTAAATATGCCATATGGAAGTGTGAGATGAATCTTCTCAATCATTGCAGCCATTACAAATACCCTTATTTCTTTCAAATGAAAAATTCAACTAACAGAAATGGTATTATTTTGCCAGTGTTTGGCAAGTAAAAGAAATAAATCTGCCTGACTTTGACATTTATCTTATGATTTTAAAGAATTTGGTATTTTTTAAAGTTTTACAACATAGCTAAGCTGAACCAATATATTCTGGTCTATGTATTCATGAGAGATCCTTAAAACATCTAGTCACTGGCATAACAAGAACTTCAGAAAAAAATTGTCCATTCCTTATGCCTTCTTTTTCTTTTCAGCTTTTTTCTGTAGTTTAATTTCATTTTTATGCCTTCAAGTTAATGCTGACTCCTGGCAATTGCCTGGACAAGATTTCAGATTTTAAAATGATAGGCTAAATTAATCATGTGGAAAAAGTTGCTACACTGAAACCAGCAGATGACTTAATAATTAAAAGGGATTTACAGATGGCAAATCAAGAAAGTAGTCTGGATAATATTCCTACATTGGAGGCTTGTTAACATGAATCTTGTGCCAAGGGTCAAAGAAAAAATTGATTAGAAGGGTTTTTCTGTATTCTGTACAATGGTGGATTTGTAAGCTATACAGATGCAGATAGATAAACTCAACAAGACGTCCATAACAAAGTACATTTATTAGTTCATTGGGTATCCTCATAACTCACATTTGTGATGAAGTTCTTCTTTAATGTCCAATCCTTTGTATATCTGCCTTGTAGGTAAAAGATGGTTATCTCTTAACCCATCTTGTAGCGATAGAAATCAGCTGACATGAGTTAGGGAATTCAGGCAAAAGTGAGGAAAACTCCCCCAACCCATCAAGGGTCAAATTAGTGACCAATCGGGATTACAGATGTGGCCACGTGACATGAACTACATTTCCCAGGATACCTTTAACTACATTTACCATGATGCCTTCCCTTAAGGGGACAGCTCACAATTGCTACCTAACTATCCAATTCCCATACATTAGTTGGACAAGGGTTGTTTGAGCTCTTATATAGAAAAGCTATTTTATAAAATGCATTTATCATAGAATTTAATTTAATTTGGATACAAAATGGAGGTTTTTCTTTCACCTGCTTTCACTTTCTACTACTTTTCAAGTAACAAACTTTTCAAGGTTGGAAACCCAACTCTTTGTATAAATCTCTCTTTTCTTAGGGTGTGGTTTTACTATTCAGAAGAAACTTCTTAATTGAGTTTTCAGTAGGGATTGGTCAATTTGCGGCTTCCAGACCAAAACCTAAAAACAGTTCCAAAATCTCCTCTTTTCATATACAGTTTGCAATTGATAACTGTCTGCATGCAAATGAAAACAAGAAAAGTTTATCCAAATATCATACATATTTAAAAAAATGCTGAAACTACATTTGCACAATGCAAATTTGCCAGGAGAAAAAAGATATTCACATTAATAAAGGGATACAGAAAAATTACCTTTCAGAACTGCTCATAAAATCACCTCCAATTTTCTCATAGGCCTTTGTAAAAAATAATCTCAAATTTTGCAGAAACAGACAAAAACTAAAATTAAGGTTGCAAATGTAGGGATCAAACAATTCTAATCTTTTGTTTAGGGAAAAATAAACAGAAACTTTTGAAAATAGATAAAAACCTGAACAGTATTTTGGATCATTTTCTCTCAGCCCAACTATTATTTAAGAGTTCTTGTCAGAATAAAGAGAATGGATACTTCAGAATAAATCATTAAGTTAAATGTATATGTGCTTGGATAGAAAAGTAATATGAACCAAACCAATAAACAAACAAATCTATGGTGAAGACTACAGATACCATTTCCCAGATATAATGCTGACCAAACTCAGTGTATATTTTCAATTCTTCCTAATATTATAGTATAAAAAACAAACCCCAAAGACTTTTATGGTTTCAGTGCTAAAAGCTACTAGAAAGCTAAGAATTTGTCCATTTTATAATGTTCCCAGATGATATATTATTTGTTGTTTTATATTTATTTAAAGATTGTGTCTGCTAAATATCATTTATTTCCAATCACTAGGTTTTAGTTAGAAAAGTTTTCTTATTGCCATTTCCTGAATGCTAAATAGCTTACAGAATTTAAAAGTCAAAGAAGTCTTCTGTAGTGACACCAGAGATGATATTCTGCAGGTTCTCACCAGTTGTGAAGAACCGGTAACAGAAATTTTGAGTAGTTCAGAGAACCGGCAAATACACCTCTGACTGGAGATTTTATAGTATCCTTCCCCTGCCATGCCCACCAAGCATACCCACGGAACTGGTAGTAAAAAAATTTGAATCCCATTACTGAGTGACACTCATTCTTTTCATATAGGGAATGATCCATGCAATGATTCCCTTGATAAAGTAATCATTCAGACTGTATGACATAACCATTCAACCATTACAATTGTTTCAATGTTTGCTCTAATCATTACAATATCAGGAATGTATTTATTTTTCCTCCTGCTTTAAAGTAAATAAGGTAATTCTATTTTCTGCAGAACCTTGTACTATGTTCACCAACAATTAGATTTTTATAAAGTTTCGCATGCATGAAGTCAGTTCACGAACAAGACATTTATTTATATAATTAATAAAACTGCGAAACTATTGACCATCATTGTCCTCCAACATTTGCATATTAATTATAAGTAAATGGATTCTATAAATATAAAATTCTTAAGGTTTCTTCACATAATCAGAAATCCTGACAAGAAGAATTCTATATGAAAGACACCTCTCAGGCTTCTATTACCAGTATCGACTGAAGTTTTCTACTAGTTTGTAGCAAATAACATGTAATACAGCTTTCTTTGACCTGAGATGGTCCAGAAGTACGGATATCCTCTATTATAATTTTCAGCAATGGCCATGATGGTTTTGGGATGCTGGGAGATGAAATAACTACTTTGGGAAAGTACCCAACTATGGAAAGTGGTTCTTAATTATATTAAGTTTATATGTTCCATAAATTTAATATAATCACACCACTTAATAATCACAACTTAATAAACAATCACATGCCCAAATACATTATTTGGGAGTCACCTATTTGCTTCATTATTTTACTGTTCACTCTCTATAAGTGTAAAGTCTAGTCCCAGTCACCCAAATATTGCCTCTACAATGCTATATAAATATAGTTTATATCCCAAGTTCTCTATGCTAATATTAAATAAGTCAACAATCAAGAGGCATAAATTCCACTAACTTTTAAACAATAGCTGAATTAACCACTTATCACTTTGGATGCTCAAAAAGGAAATTGACAAGAAGACCTTTAAGTTCCCTTCTGCATGTAACTCTATAGTTCTGAGTACAGTGGAGTGGGCTCATTGCCTTGGAAAAATGTAGGAGATCATGGAGGGTAATAGCTTTTCAACAAAATTGGATTTACATTGAAGGGTTTCTGACCTGCTTTAGGTAAATACAATTTTCCCTCTGATAAATTATGCTTCTTTTGCCAGCACTGGAATTTACACTGGTATTTAAAGTAAGTAAAGTCAAACTGATTCTTGAGAAATTTTATTCTTTATATCTTTTCCTACTGACTTCTTACAGCTGTAATTTGGGCTTTTTTTTCATTTTGCATCCAGTGCCAACTGAAAATATTCTAAATATTCTAAAGTCAAAATAACTCCTAAGCACAAGCTATAGCTTTGACATGTTTGCTCTGTCCTTCTGATGACAACCATGTTTTGCATTTAAAAAGAACGTTTGGCACCCTGAAGAATAGCCAGAAATAAAAGACAAAAGCATTCCAAATTCAATTTGGAAAGAATACAAGTCAAAGTTTACTTATGCTTAGTGCAGCCCCAGTCAGTTAACTTCATTTTTTAAACACCCTGCATACAAACATATACAACTAAGCATATAGATAAATAACCTTGGTTATTTTAGAGGACACACAGAGATAGAAAACAAAAAAGGAGACAGGGGGAAGGAAAGAAAGAAGGAAAGAAAACTTCAATATTAAATTGGTTTTTGTAGAAGGAATATTTGTTAGGGAGCATGCATGGATTTTGGGGGTGTAATTGCTATATCATCTTAAATAAAATAAAGTGCTTGAAATTTCTCATATGGTTTGGAAAGAATATTAGAGAACATTAAAGAGGGGAAAGACTTTATTTTATGAAAAAAGGAAGATGGAAATAAAAACTGCTAAAACTATTTATGTAGAGTTAAAGAATACCTAGTGCAAATTAGCTACACCCATTTTTCTATACATAGAAATTTTACATAAAGATAAAGATTTTTGCTGCACAAGTGGGTTCCCAGAACAATAAACAAACTTTATTAACATCAAAAATCCCTGCTAACTCATGTCACAACCACCAAATCATGCTTAGTATGAGATTAGAGACATGGTATTGAATGTGTTTTTGTTTCTGTTAAACAAACAAGCAAACAATATAACACATTTTGGAAACTTTTTAGAAAGATATAGGTTTTCTCAAATGCATTTTCATATTCAGAAAGGGAAGGGACAAAATTTATGGCTTCTTTAAAGCTCCAATTCTCAACATAATGTTACAAGTTCTCATCTCCATTTCTGTTATCCATGAAATTAATTCACAACATTGTATAGCAATATTTATGCTACTCTTTGAAAGGTAGGGGGAGGATTATATCTTTATTTATTCCCTTCCCTCTTCAAAGATCAGTTCAAATTCTTTGAGCCAGATCCCGAGGCTATGTCCTTCTCCATTTTCACCTAATCAGACTGCTTGGATTACAAAAAGCTTGCCTGGTGTTTACTTCCCATAGATAAGGACTAAGAGGAAAGAGGATAGAGACCACTATATTTGCAGCTAGTCCTTGACATAGGACCATTCATTCATAGATTATTCAAAGTTTTGGTAGTGCTAAACAGATGATGGTTATGACTTCTCCTTGGAGTTCTTGTCATCCCAGCACACTGCATCATGACCTGGATGCTTGGCAACCTATTTATGCACAGTTGCCAAATAACATGTAATCAGTATTTGTAACCTACCTAATGGCTTTTCCTGAAGGTCAATGGGGAAGCAAGACTTCCCACCTGCATATTCTTCCCAAGCCATTTGCACATCCCCATGCACCATCCATGACTTTATCATGCATTTCTTGCACCCTCACCTACTACCAGGGGTGGGATTCTACAGATTCGCACCTATTCGCTAGAACCGATTGTTAACATTCTAAGCAATTCAGAGAACTGGTTATTAGAAAAAATTACTGGCCTAATCCTGTAAGGAAGGCAGGAAAGAAACATTCTAGTGTTGCTTACAGAAACTGCCTCTCCGCTAACCTTTATTACATTCTTGGCAGGACTAGACTTCCTGTCTCAGGAACTTCTCTGGAGTTTTTTCTCCTCTTTTGCTGGAACTTTGCTTGTGTGGAGTGACCATTCAAAGTTACAATGGCACTGAAAAAAGTGACTTATGACCATTTTTCACATTTACGATGTTGCAGCATCCCCACAGTCATGAGAGGCCAGGCAAAGAGATGCATGCCTCAATGTGAGTGATGTTGAGTTGACCACACCCAGCTAGTCACATGACCACTAAGCCTCGCCCACCAACTAAGCCATGCCCACAGAACTGGTTGTTAAAAAATTTTAATCCCATCCCTGCCCACTACCTCATATCCATGTGTTTCATCTCCAACACATGCCAAACCCTCAAAGACCTCCCTGCACCTATGTCACCCCTGTAGTGCATCCTCTACTTTTCACACTATGACTTTTGTAATCCCTCTTGCAGCCTCCATTGGCCCCAGGGTCTCTTTCACATTCTTCTGGATCTTCTTTGACTTTTGCCACATCTCTTATGCATTTTTACTCTTGTGTACCCTTACCCAACCTCTTGCACACTCTTACTCTACACTATGTATCCTCACCACTCCATTTCCCACCTAGTAGCAGCCACTACAGGCTTGTGGACTGGGATTTGTGACTTCCTGCCTTCTCCACTGACTTTGGTTGTAGGATGCCAGGAGAAAGTTGCCTTGCATAATGACAATGGTGGGATTCAGCCAATTCACACCACTTCAGGAGAATTTCTGAGCAATTTGGTGAACTGTTTGTTGGAAGAAATCATTAGGGCAGAGAATTGGTTTTTAAATTATTTGAATCCCACCACTGCATAATGACCATGAGATTCAGTTAATAACAGCAATTAAGAGTCCAGGGATTGCTGTGAGTAAGCATTGTGGTTGTACTTTATGATCACTTTGCTTAGCAACAGAATTCCAGTCCCAGTTGCCCTCATAAATTGAGGATTACGTTTTCTTCCCATAGCAGAGAATAGTGGGCAGATGGATACTGCCTCCTTGCTTATTTTCCAAGCTTTATTCAACCAGACTTTCTCTACAAATATTTAGTTGAATATGCACACATGCTCATCTTGCTCACACATTAAAGGAAATGAAGCAGGACAAGGGATTCCAGTGTATCAGCCTGTGATCCATCAGGACCTACATTTTCTGGAATTTGCCTATGAGTCCTAATAAATAAAGTGAAACATATTTACAGATGATAACAATAGCATAGATACATTGGCCCTGAACTAATTGCTTCTAAATCCACTAAAAAGAGGCTGTGTAGATGTTAATACTAGAAAGTATAGTAATACTAATGCTACTAATACATAGAAAATAGTATTGTATCTTCAATCACATTCAAGGGTAATGAACGATAAGTTATAAGAAAAATTCTTCAAAAGTGGGTTCTAAGGAAGACAAGAGACACCATTTCTATACATTTATTTTATCATAAAAGGAAAATGTAGACCATATATTCTTGTAAATCAGCTGAGAATTTTCAGATGCCAATAGGCAGCCCCAAAATTGTGTTTGCTTTATCCACAGATGCTCTTATCTGAGTATATACATAATAATATTCCTTTACATTCATGCATATAAGTATATGCTTGCATATAAACCCATTTGAAGATAAGCTGGCCCCTAATTTTTTAATCAAAATACCATGAAAAATGGATAATCCATGGATTACCCATAGGTAAACAAAAAAATTCAATGGTTGGCTTATCCACTGATTATTTATATACGAGCATATGCCGCAATCATTATTCAGAGATACTGTAAAATCCAAATTGTAAAATTTCCATAAATAGATAAACAAACAAACAGATAGAAAGCCAGACAGATGTAAATGTAATTATAGATGTAAATGTGGATGTGAATGTGGATGTGGATGTAGATGTAGATATAGACTGTACTTCTTGTATTTTAAAACTGGGTGACCAGGAATCCAAGATAGAAAGTGTTTCTTTTTTGTAATGCAGAGCCACTGAAAATGATATCAACATAAACTTAATTAAGATTTAGCAAAGAAAACCTGAAAATGTCTCTTTGAAAAACCAGAAAAATGAAAAATGCTTACCCCATTGGCAGCCAAATTATAATTCAAATTCCTTTCCTCTTTCTACACTGACCTTTTCCCTTCCCAAAAATTAAACATCATTCCCCCAGAGATTAAACTGGCCCCCACTCTGATTCTCTTCCAGAAGGCATTGAAGACCTGATTCTGCCAGCAGGCCTGGGGAACCCAGAGCAGGATGGAGCCCATAAAATGGCTCGTGTAATCTGTTATCATTGGGGAGGGAGGGAGGGGGTGATTTTACTATATTAATTTATTTGATTTTATGAGTTTTATTGTTTTAAATTGTGGTTTTATATGTTGAGTCGTCATGGCGAATAGGCGGCAATACAAATCTAATTAATTAATTAAATATCAATCACAAGAAAGTTTATCAATTCTTTTTATAAGCAAAACCAATATGCATCTCATTGATGCATATATATTCACCCACAAATGTCTCTGGATTGCAAAGGAGAATCAAAAGAGGGAGGAAATAGCAATCATAACCATGTCATTGAATTTGTTGTTCATTTTTATTTTGAATAATGCAGTTAAATGAGCCAGGCTTTGATCAAATAACTGTGGATGCCATATTGCTTTTTCTATCCTTCTGCAGCAAATGTTCCTGCTGGAATATATTAATATATTGTGATTTTTAATTAAGTATATTAAATGCATGAAAATCTGTAGCAGCTCTTCAGTAGTTCCATTTTAATAGTGGGACAGCAGCATATCCCAGCAGCATTAAAAAAAATTTTTTATTTTTTTGGAAAAAGCTCATTTGCAATTATTGTTTGGTGTTTAGTTGGGACCTTACTATTCTTTTGCCCCATTTAGAAAAGTCCAGTACAAATTCTTAAGGGCTCTAGTAAATGTTCTCTGTGTTCCTAGAGTAGTATTAAAGAATGAGAAAGACTTGACTAAACAGATACAGGGATTGTATTATTGCTTATAAATAGAAGGTATTGTTATTTTCAAGTCTGAGTTCTTTTCTCACTGCAGGCAATTATGAATTAATATAGAATAGAATAATTCTATTAAAAAATTCAATACTATAATTTTCTGGGAAGGCATTTTTAATAATACCCATAGCAATTATGCAATATGCCCCAAATGTGGAAGCTCAACTGAGTCAATCTCTCCTAGTCAGAAGTGTTTTCCTGAGCAGTCAGACCCCTTTCATTAAACCAGCAAGATATCTATAACATATAACAATCCCTAAACCATCTATACCATATAACCATCCTAGAGGATCCTAAACTTTAATGCTTATCCTATTGCCATTTAGAGGATAGACACAAATATTCCAAATGAACTAAGGTTGGGTCCAATTGGAAAAGGCTCCTTGATCTATCACCATTTATTTAATAACCATTTAGGCTTACAACAATGCTGAACATTTAAAACTTATTTCTACCTTATTATAATGCTATATTCTATCTCATTATAATGCTACATCTGAAAGTACAAACCTCCCAGTGGTGGGATTCAGCTGGTTCACATCAGTTCAGTAGAACCAGTAGCTAACTTTTTATTCTGTTCAGTGAACTAGCTGAAGCTTCGCCCCTACTTCATCTGGGCTCTCCTCACAGGGTGGCTTACCTGAGCTTACTAGATCTGCTTCATGCCATAACATCACCCTAGGAGAGGGAAGCAGGAGCAGGGAGGTTTGCTTGCACCCTTTCTCTATGCCTGCGCCATTTGGTCTTTTGCTTTTCGATGTCTGAGCTACATGACTACCACATGACACATATGGCCCATATGTGTATATACATATTACATATTATAGAGTGTGTATAGGCACATAAAAAGGTTCATTATGTACTATATATGCTGTATGTGTATGGAGAGAGAGAGGGAGAGAGAGAGACCTTAGAAACAGTGAAGGACTAGCCCATGATGACTTTGCCAGCAAAAATGGAGCTCAGGAGGGCTGTAAGCGACTCTCCCAAGCTCCATTTTCTCTGGCAGAGGGTTGCAGGAGGCCATTGCAGCCAAAACAGAGTTGGGAGCCCATTTTAGCTTGCAGACTGCTCAGGTCACCACAGGCTCCCCCAACACGAGTGACATTGAGTTGGCCACACCCACCCTGGCCCCAAGGTCAAATGCAACCCTGATGTGAACCTCTGTGAAATCGAGTTTGACACCCCTGCTATACACGTTCAACTTCACTTACTGCATTTCGAAAAGCACACCTCCAGTTTCTGCCACACATTTAACTATAACTTCTGTACATTAAAACATTACACACACCTTCATATTTACTTCCCAAGCCTGCATATGACCATTAGAACCAGGAGAGCTCATGGGCAATTCCAGGGAATTCTGGGCAACAAAGGGGTTGTCAGCCAGTGGCAGCAGTGGAAAACCATGGTTGGGACCTATACAGCCACCCTCCCCCTCACCTTAATAAAGCTGACATCCTTGGCTTACTAGCAGAAGGATTAGTGACACATAGTTGTGGATCAGTCCATGCCTGTTGAAGCACACATGCTTCCCAGTTCCCCTCATCCCAGAAGCACCAACCTCTCAGTCTCTCCACTCTGCTAGTGGCTGCCCCCTTCTCCCTTTCCCTCCTTAGTGCCAGGCAATCCCGTGTTCCCTGCTGCTTCAAGACCCAGTTGCAGAGGCTGGTGTGTGCCTGATGGCATTAGCGCTGGACATGGTAGAGACCAAAAAGAGGGAGTCAGGGAGGGTCAGAGACCTATCAGGAATGCAAGTCATGCCTGAACTTCCTAAGGTGACTCCAGAACAGCTGCTGGTGGCCAATGGAGGTAGTTGCATGGCTTGGATGCTGAAAAGGAAAAGGAAAGGCCAAACAGCCCAGGAGCAGAGAAAGGGAGTGAATGAGCCTCCCTGCTCCCCCTCCCCTCTCCTTGGGTGATGTCATGGCAGAAAGTAGTTCTAGTAAGCTCAGATGAGCCACCTGGTGAGAAGAGCCCAGGGAATACAAGGAGCTGCTGGGGGCGAAAATTCAGCCAGTTTGCTGAATTTTGCTGAACAAAAAGTTAGATACTGGTTCTACTGACTGTTGTGAACTAGCTGAATCCCATCACTGCATATGGCATATATACATAGGGTTAAATAGTGTATTTTGGATGTTCAGTAGTAGTAAATAAATAGAGAGGGGAATTGTATCTCGTTGAGGCCTTTGAAACAACGGGCCAGGCAAGGCAAGCAGCCCATTGAGGCAAGGCCGGACATGACAAGGCATGGTGGGGAGGGGCAGGATGGGGCTGGGCATGGCAAGGAGAGGCCAGGCAAGGCAAGCAACCCCTCGACATGAGTGATGTCAAGTTGGCTATGCCAACCCAGTCACCTGACCACTCAACCACACCTACCCAGCTGAGGATTAGGGCAGAGAACCAGTTGTTAAATTATTTGAATCCCACCACTGAATCCTCCCCATTATCTTTATAGTTCAAGAAACTAGGGAGGGTTTCTTCTGAGTCTCTTGTCCTGCCCACTATCCAACTGCAGGCTAAGCTGTCTATTATTTAATTGTTTCCTTAGCAATGTCTGCTGGCCATTTTCTTTCCCATATACCATTACAACCATATTGTTAACCTAATCCCATTTGGAGTGCTTGAATTTGCTTTTAAACATGAAACAAAAGTGTAATTACAGGCCTCCTCAATCAAATCTAGTTTTATTCTCCAACTGTACCAGACTTAATTGGAACTCATCTATTTTAAATTGTATTTGTTCATTGAACCATGACAATTTGGATATAAAAATTCAATGTTGGCTTGTATATGTAGCACCTTACCAATTTAAATAAGATTGCCTGAAATCAATTTAAATCAATTGGATTAATTGCCAGTATGTTAAGTGGATTATTGTCAATTAGTTGCACACAATGCATGTGTATAGACAACTAATCCCACTTACTCATCTATGGTAGTTTAGGTGTATGTTATGGAAATACATATCCAAATATATATGTAATGAAAGTATTTGCCACTTGCACCAGAAATTGTGCCATTTTAAGTAAACTGTGTTGATGTATTGTATTGTGATGTATGAAAAGTAGCCATGACTTTGGCCAAAGGCAACATTCTAAGCATATTAATAATATAACCTTTGAGGTAATATGATCACATTATCCAATAAAAATTTTCATAGCAACATAATATTCCATTTAACAATCATATTTCAAGAGAGGGAACAAATCTTTGAATCTGATACTTATTAATACTTATTTGGTGCCTCCTATACTAGGAGTTCAATGCCTCTGTTATCAATTTTGAGTGGTTAAGCAAGAGGTTAAGCTGGTGAATTCTTATGGCTTCTTAGGTAAAATGTCTTTAAATAGTAGATAAAAGAAAATTAAAGTAATCTATGTGTAAGCGAGAAAGATTTTCTAAGAACCCAAGGAGATGAAACAGCCAAACAGCTGTCTTTAGTGATATGAGTCAATGGGAATTGCTTCTGTGTTTCTGCTTCTATAACTGTGGAGCCTGAAACTATTTCAGAACATTTATAAGACTGTTTGGCAATGATTTTTCAATGCATTCAATACAGGACTTAATATATAAAATTGTACTTGCATTCTTGTGTAAAAATGTTTTACCTTACAAAATCTTCATCTTTTGTTCTGTGTAGGATTAAAAATGAAGTTGTGTGAAATTTGAAACATTATTTCCAGTATACATTTTTGCTATATTTTCCACATAGGTGATTATTTGGAAACTTTTATCTTCATAACTTAATTTAATTTATTATATTGGAAACAAAGGTATACAGTAGCAAAGAATCTACATAGCTGGTTCAAAAATCCAAGATGGCAATTGCAGCAATGCTTTTAAGGCTGATTCCTTTATGTTGTGAGTATGATACCACAGCCACAATTTTGACTTTTTCTGTCTGTACCCTGTGAACAGCATTGTGATATAGACAAACTAAGTATAGACTTAGCAAATGCTAACTTCATCTGGTATCTTTAGAATGTTTTTCATCAAACAGTATACATATATAATATCATTTATTATTATTTGTTCACAATAATATGAAATTGTAGTTGCCAATTCTTTAGCTGTGTTGGGCTTCATACGTATTGAGTTCTTCCTAAGAATCTAGGATGTTGTGATATATCGGCATAGTATATCTGCAAATCCAAGTAGTGTGGCCTTATGTAATTGACAGATAAAATTTTGTCACAGTGTATTTTATTAGTTTATCAAAATATAAAATACAATACAAAAATAAAATAAAATACAAAAAATGAAAATATGGGAAAAAATAAGGGAGGAAAAGGAAAAGAGACAAAAGTAAACTGAAAGAAAAGAAAAATAAAAGCATTAACTTCTGACTAGATTTTTTGGGTATGGCATCAAGTGTGCCTATAATTACTGGGGCCAACACAACTAGTTTATGGTTGTAATCTTTGTTTTGATTTTCAGATCTTGATACTTTGTAATTTCTCTAGTTCTACTATCCCCTGATACTACCACATCAATTATTCCAATTTTCTTCTATTCAACCACATTTAAATCTGGTGCTTTATGAGCAAGACTTTATCAGTCTGTATTTGGAATCCACAATATTTTAATCTTCTCATTTTCAATTAATTTTTCAACTATTTTTCCAACTTTATGTTCTCAACAGTGCATATGATTTTTTTTACAGATGTTCCAGTGAAATCATCTTTTTGTCATCTTTTGTCATCCAGTTGTGTCATCTTTTTATAATCAATTTGTGCAATATTCTTGCACAAGGTGAGTATATGAAGTATATGAAGCTGTTTATTCTACTACTTTGAATTATTTGATGATTTTTTTTCAATTCTGGCCTTAATTATATTAGTTTAAGGAGCTTGCTCTTGAAAATAAAAAAAAACCTTATGTTTCTTTTTTAAGGTACCAGATTTGAGTACCAGTTTAAAGGTATTGTCAGGTTATATCTTTATCCATTTCCCTTTGGTTTTTATGTAGAAATTCAGCATATAATTCTTTTCCTTGCCAGCATTTTGTTCTTATTTTTATAACAGTATTTTGATAGTCATGGTTTGTTTCCTGTGTATTCATTAAGTTCTTATTTTTAACTTGCATCAATGTTTCTAATCAGCCAATGCATGCTGTTCTCCAAGTGTGTTGAACCTGAAGTAAACTTCTACTTCTATTTCTGTGGGACAGGTCTAATCTATAAATAATACTATGGGTTTGTAATACATAGTGAATATTCATTAGCTTTCTTGATTTTTGGTCTGTCCAGTCTAATTGTTTCCAATTAATCATTCCAGCAGCATATCATTTTATTTATTTATTTATAACATTTATATACCGCCCTTCTCCCTAGGGACTCAGGGCAGTGTACAGCCGAATCAGACCCAAACAATACAAAAGTTAAAAAGAGATTAAATAATGGCTGTTTAAGCTAAAACAACCCTCCCCCAAGAATATTAAAACCCAGGTTAAAACCAAATTAAAGGAGACACTTAAAACTGTATCAGCCCAGGCCAGCCTGCTCAAAGAGTCAGGTTTTTAACGCGCGCCTGAAGGTCCTCAGGTCCGTGCTGGTGCGTATCTCAGGTGGCAGAGTATTCCAGAGGGCAGGGGCCCCCACAGAGAAGGCCCTACTCCTGGGGGCTGCCAGACGACACATAGAGGCCGACGGCACCCGGAGAAGGCCCTCCCTGTGGGAACGAACCGGTCTGCTGGAGATCACCGGCAGAATGCGGACCTGCAGATAACCTGGCCCAATGCCATGGATCGCCTTAAAGGTCAAAACTAGAACCTTAAAGCAAACCCGGAAAGCCACCGGCAACCAATGCAGCTCGCGCAGGAGAGGCGTCACATGGGAGCTACGCGACGCCCCCATAATCACCCGCGCGGCCGCATTCTGCACCAGTTGGAGTCTCCGGGTGCTCCCCACAGGGAGCCCCATGTAAAGAGCATTACAGTAATCCAGGCGAGAGGCGACAAGGGCGTGAGTGACTATGCGCAGGACGTCCCGATCCAGGAAGGGCCGCAACCGGTAGATCAGGCGAACCTGATAAAACGCCCCCCTGGAGACGGCCGCAATATGATGTTCTAAGGACAGCTGTACATCCAGGAGGACGCCCAGATTGCGAGCCCTCTCTGTGGGGGGCAAAATCTCTCCCCCAATAGCCAGCGAAGGTGTCGGCTGGCTATATCGGGGCGCCGGGAACCACAGCCACTCGGTCTTGGATGGGTTGAGCTGGAGCCTGTTCCCGCCCATCCAATTCCGCACGGCCTCCAGGCACCGGGACATAGCCTCTACAGCATCGTTGGGGTGGTCCGGGGTGGAGATGTATAGTTGGGTGTCATCTGCGTACAGGTGACACCGCACCCCAAGACCATGGATGATCTCGCCCAGCGGCTTCACATAAATGTTGAACAAGAGAGGGGAGAGGACTGACCCCTGAGGCACCCCACAAACAAGGGGCCTAGAGGTGGACCTCTCCCCTCCTGCCAACCCAAATTGTGAACGGTCGGAGAGGAAGGAGGAGAACCATCGCAGGACTGTTCCCCCAATCCCCAACTGCTCCAACCGCTGCAATAGGATACTATGGTCGATAGTATCAAAAGCCGCTGAGAGATCTAATAGGACCAGGACAGAGGAAAACCCTCTGTCACGGGCCCTCCAGAGATCATCGACCAACGCGACCAATGCTGTTTCGGTACTATGCCCAGGCCTGAAGCCCGATTGGAACGGATCGAGGTAAGTAGCTTCCTCCAGGTACTGAGGGAGCTGACGTGCCACCACACTCTCAACAACCTTCGCTATGAAAGGAAGGTTGGAGACTGGACGATAGTTGTTTAAAACAGCCTAAATATGACCTAGGTATTGATGATTTTGGTGGTTTCTGCCATTCAGTGTGGTCTCTAGCACTTTTCTAACTACTTAGTATTCTTTATTACATTTTTAACTTTTCCATACCTCTCTAGTCCATAACTTATGGCAAGGTTTCATATTTTTTTTGCCCAGGATATGCCTTTGCAGTTCTTTCAACTCTACTTTTGTGAATATTTTATTTCAAATTATAAATCAATATTGATATGCTAGTTTCTCTTATATTATTTATGGATTATAGATATTTTTCAGTACAAAATTGGTTCATTTTTTTTCAAGTATCCTCTTTTCATTCAACTTGATTTGTAAAAGCAAATAATTAATTTTATGACAGATAAACAACTTTTCTTTTAATAATCCTGCGGCTACTAGTTCAGGTTGCTCATTCAAAAGTCTTGAGTTCTACAGGCCAATTTTACAAAAGTGAGTTTACAAAATAGATGGCATAATCATTCCAGATATTCTTCTAGCTAAACTAAATCACTTAGCTGTGCCTGACCACATTTCTAAATGGATCATAAGCTTCCTAGCAGACAGGAAGCAACAGATGAAGCTAGGCAGAATCATATCAGATACCTATACAATTAGCACAGTGCCCCCCCTATGGCTGTGTGCTCTCTCTCCACTTTTCTTCTCTATATATACCAATGATTGCATCTCAAAGGATCCTTCTGTTAAAGTACTGAAGTTTGTGGATGGTACAACAGTGATCTGTCTCATTTTAGACAATGACGAATCTGCACACAGACAGAAGGTTGACAACTAGCCTTCTGGTGCAGCCAGAACAGTCTTGAACAGAACACACTTAAAATTGAAGAAATGACAGTAGATTTTAGGAGAAGCCTCCTACACTATCACCACTCACAATACTAGACAGCACAGTAGCAATAGTAGAGACTTTAGTTCTAGATTCTATAATATCTCAAGACTTAAAATGGATACCTAACATCAAAAAGCACAATAAAGAATGTTCTTCCTGCACCAATTCAAATTGCCCAAGGAGCTGCTGATACAGTCCTACAGAGGAATTATTGAGTCTGCCAGCTGCACCTCTATAACTGTCTGGTTTGGCACTGCAACCAATCAAACACAGACTCCAATGGCTAATTAGAATTGTAGATTTCAATGGAGAAAAATTTGCCTTTCATTGAGAACCTATACATTGCACAACCCAGAAAGAGGGCTGTGAAAATATCTACAGATGCCTCACATCCTGGACATAAACTGTTTCAAGTTCCACCCTCAAAACAATGGGCACTGCACATCAGAATAGCTAGACACAAGGACAGCTTTTCCCCAGGCCATCACTATGCTAAACAACTAATATCCTCAACAGTGTCAAACTAACTAGAAAGGCAGTATTATCATCATTATTCTCATCTCCCCTATTACCTACCACCTTATCTTCTTATGACTATAACTCTGTTGCTCATATCTTATGATTTAAATTATTTAATTAATATCTTAGTATGGTTTATGTTGATCACTTATTTAGTATCCATGGCTATCACTAAGTGTTGTATCTAATGTTATATGATGAATGTATTTTTACAATGATTATGATAATGATCTATCACTATTGTTGTATGTACATTGAAAGCTTATACACCAGAGACAAATTCCTTGTGTGTCTAATCATACTTGTCCAATAAAGAATTCTATTTCTATTTGATTTTTATAAGGAACAAAGCTGTCACAAAATCTGGTAAACTTGCTATAAAAACTTCAAAACCTCCTCCCAAAGTGGAGCAACAGAAACAGTCTGTAAAGTGGGTGTGGGGGGTCTCTAACAATGCTTCGAGCTCTAAGCACAAAGCACTTATAAGCAATATATTGAATAACAGGAAGCAAGCTTCCTATAATCTTCTCAACTGTTCTTACCACTCTCGGTATGGACCTTGTATCTGAGGCACTGCTAACACCAGTGATGTAGTTTGTTAAAACACTCTCAATTGTGCCTAAAATATCTGTGAGTTTTTGGAAGGGAGGAAGAGAAGTTACCCTCACTTCTTATTCTGTTTGATGAAAGAACCTTAAAAAATGTCTTTCACAGGATAAGAGAATGTTCTTTGCACTTTTTAAGTGCATGAACTATAGTTGGATTCCTTTTTGTCTTCTCATGTCTCAGTCATATCCCACTAAAAGACATCAGGATGAAATTCCTTCCATTGAGCTGTTTCAGATCAGAAAGTATTCAGAGGAGAAGACAGAAACAGATAGCTTTTATAACAGAAAACAACACTATTGATAGCACCTCTAATAGCCAGGTATACTCAAAAATCCTACCAACTCCAAATTTGAGAGAAATTCTTAAGTGTTCTGTGAATAATATAGAAAATCAGAAACTTTCATGGGATGAAAAACAAACACTGCAAGGCAGATTTTGGCCCAACACTACTTTAGGATTTAATCTATCTGGAGCCCTTATCACCTATTATTTGGGTCTTGAAACAAAACCAAGGATAGAATATTCCAATTTAAATGTACAATCTAAAATTGGTTTAGTGATTAAGGCCTTAGACTATTCAAATTACAGGAGGTTATGATTTTTAGTTTAGGTCTAGGACAATTCATCATGCCCAGGTCAGTGTGGACGAGTGAGTGCTACCCGGTGGGTGGGTATGGATCAGCACAGATGGGTGGGCATGGATTGCCATTTTTGAAGGGAGAAATCCGCTATTCTAGCTTCTTGTTCAAGAGCGCGTAGAAATTCAATGGAACAATTTGGTGATATTTAGGGTTTGAACATTTTGCCAGTCAATTGGGGGGGGGGGGGGGGGTTGATGGAGGAAGTTATCCCAGGATGGCCTATTCATCCTTTACTCTAAAGAAATCCAGGCCCACAGAGTTCAGTGCGGCTTATTCTGCAGACATGAAAGTTCTTGAGGATAATTCAGAAATACGAATGCATACCTACGTACATTTATGTAGGAATAATTCCCAATGCACAAAAAGGAACCCGGGTCAGAATAGAATAGGAATGAATTAAAATTGGTCTTACTTATGATTATCTAGCAACTAGGGTTTGTTTTTCCTACATCCAGGGGGCAGGCTGCAACATGGGAAGCTCCTCTTTGCTTCCTAGGTGGACCAGTCGTGGGCCTTGTGCTGTACTTATGGAGGCAGTAGACAAAACTATAAGAACATGGTTGATTCTTGCTATGCCTCCTAGACTTGGCTGGGACCCAGGACCCTAGCTAACTTTCCAGCTAAGGATTCCAGCCAAAGTAATCAGCTGAAGGGTGCTGTTGCAGCTTTTTCTACTAATACATGCCTTGCCATTGTTCCTCCCTCCATTCCTCAAAAGAATAGAAGATGCCTGCACCGTGACCCCTTTGCATTGGAAAGGATGATGGGTGAATCATGCTTGGCAGGGGTGATTTGCTATTGATTGCAAATTATTGCAGTCAAATTGGACTGGTTGCTTATAGCACCTAGTGCCTTTGAACAAGAAGCTAGAATAGTGGATCTTTCTTCAGACTGTGGCTGGATCATGCTTCCACATCCTGGTCTAAATTCTTCTGCATTTCACTTGAGGGCACTTCAGGATTTGAAGGACAGAAGGAAGAAACTGGACAGAAGGCACCAGTCAATTGCTGCCTGTTCGGCAATTAAGGACTATGTTAAGCATGGTTAGACACTTCCTTTCCAGCAACATTTGAGGATGCTGAAATGAAAATCCAATATGCCACCAGACTCGAAATTCTAGACTTAGAAAACCTAGAATTACACCACCTTCAGTCCAATCTAAGTATAGTATATAAAATCATACATTGCAATGTCCTACCTGTCAATGAATACTTCAGCTTCAACCATAACAACACAAGAGCAAACAATAGATACAAACTCAAGGTTAATCACACCAAAGTTGATTGCAGGAAATATGACTTCAGCAACAGAGTGGTCAACGTCTGGAATACTCTACCTGACTCTGTGGTTTCTTCCCCAAATCCCCAAAAACTTTAACCTTAGACTGTCTACTATTGACCTCACCCCTTTCCTAAGAGGTCTGTAGGGGGCCTGCATAAGCACACCAACGTGCCTACCATTCCTGTCCTATTATTTCTTTTATATATTTATTTATTTTTCTTATATGTATCCATAACTATATTTTTACTTATACCTATTATCTTGTAAGCAATTGACAAATAAATAAATAAAATAAATAAAATTCTACCTTATGTTTGGGTCTCAGGGTAACAAGAGTCAGGCTTCTGGAGCAGGAGCGAAGCCACAGTGGACTGGGCTTGGCTAGGCTAGAGTGGGAGAAAGGGTCTACTATACAAGGTCTTAAGGCCAGTGCAAGGCCAACAGTTTTTCTCTGGGAATGAGACCACGTTTTCTGCCACTGCCTATTAGGTGTGACTCAGTTCTCTAAATTTTTAAGCCTCAATAGGAGCAAGGCAAACAGCGTTTTTTTCCTTAGCATCTTTGCTGTTGCCCGGCCTGTCTCAGACTTCTGCTGCTTTCCCCACTCAGAAGTATGTTTATCAGGCTTCCTCCCTCCTTTCTGAGGGAAACTGCAGGCAGAGAGCTAGCCCTTTTATGGAGCTATTTGGATGCCATCATGAACAGTTATCCCTAGAACAGCAGCCGCAGGACCACAATCTTGACATACATGGAGGCTTGGCATGGTGCGTAGTCTGGATGTTCACTGAGCTGCATTTGCCATCCTAGCAGGCCAACCCTAATTATGAGCTCCAAACAGGGGTGGGATTCAAATTTCTTAACAACCAGTTCTGTGAGCGTGGCCTAATTTGTGGGTGTGGCTTGGTGGTCACGTGACTGGCTGGATGAAGCTTGCTGACTGGATATGGCTTGGTCATGTGACTGGCTGGGCATGGCTTGTATGCGAATATTGTAAATATTTATGTAAATATAGATTTTTTTTATTAAAAAAGCAACTTTTACCCAAAACCAGGCAAAGCAGGCAGGCATACTGAATTGCTCACAGAATCACAGATTCACTCAGAGATCTACCTTTCTACAATCTGCTGCCTGAGTCTGCACTGAAAAATAGAAGCTTCAGTCCTAAAGAAGGTTCAACTCTGCTTTTAGATTAGCTAGAAAGCAAAAAATCCAACCATTTCCTGCTTTCTAGCTAATCTAAATCTCCCGGCACAGAAGAACAGCTGATGGTTGTGGGAAAAAAAGTAAAAATAGCAACTTAGCAGGCAAGTTTGATGGCACATATGCCAGGTAAAGAGTGAGTGGGCTGGGAGGGGAGGGGCCAGCCAGCAGCACGATTTGCCAGTTCTCCAAACTGGGTAGAATCATAACAACCGGTTCTATAGAACTGGTCCAACCAGGTAGAATCCCACCCCTGGCTCCAATGCTCTGCCAGGCTTCAAGACCAGAATAGGACAATGTTTCTTCTGGTGGAGGTAAGTGTCTCTTCTTTTCTTCACTTGATCTGAATTGTCCTGTAACAATGATTCTCTTCCCCACAAGTATTACCCTTCCCCATGTCCACTCAGCTGACACATTAGGGGCTGATGTTTTTTCTGGTGGCATCCAGTTGTGATGTGTCCAGTCAACAAGGATGAATATCCATCGACTCAATTGTGCCTACCTGTCCAAACCCACTCAGCCACTCCCACCCAGTCACAGCTATTCAGTTGTGTTTACCCAGCCACACTAATCTGATCTCTATGAATCACCCATTCCATTCTAATCCTGCCTTGGTCATGAAAGCCAACTGGGTAACTTTGGGCCAGCTCCTCTTGCCCAGCCCATGATTTCAGGCTAAGGGAACAAGCTTGTCTGTCAATTTCTGTTGCTACAAAAATGCAGATCTTATACATAAGAGAAAATGCTAGGAAATAAAATAAAACCTTTCTGGGTTTTAACAATACTTTTTGAACTTGTGCTTCCTGGATATTAATTATCTTGTGAGTCAACTACTTTTTCAAGCATGTGGTGGCGAGATATTGAGAGATCATTATTTTGTGAATTTCCAAGGGCCCACAAGTGCAATGCCATAATTGTGCTGGCCCACATTCACCATTTAAAGGGCTTAATTTCTATATTTAGACTGAGCAAAAGGCTATGTGTTCATTAGGGTGGCATTATTGTCAATAAGAGCACAGAGAGATTATTATTAAATGAAACAAATATGGGAGAACATTAAAATAAAAAAACCTCCACACACAAAGTTTTAAGACATTCTCTTACTGAGATGTTACCATGGCATATTGTTCAGCAAGTGTGCACTATAATCTGAATTTAATAGATGGCATTTTTAGTCAATGCAATTTGCGAGTTCGGATCAATAACACTCCTTGTTGCCATTCACATTTGCCAGAAATATATTATCTAAAAGACTGTAATGTGCAAGAAATTCTTATTCCAAACACCACAAAACAAAAAGCTAATAAGGGAACATTTAAAAAGAGGACAGCATGTAATGTTCACAGAAACAGGACTATGTCGTGTGATAAAACAAAAATTAAAGCATTACTTTATAAATATTTGCCAAGATTTCCACAGATGTGACAGGATTGGAACTGGCCTTTCCTCCCTTCCCCAGGAATTTCTTCTCCATTTTTATGACTGAAAGTTTGTCAATGCCAGACTGAATCCTTTTATTGGATAGCAACTTGACCTTCCTGAGTTAAAAGCCAATACTGGCCTACAGTTTCTAATAAATAGTTCAACTTGGTAAAAAAAAAAAAAGGACTCTAAAATAATTGGAAAACAAGATCCTATAACTATCTGCCCATAGTTTAAAGTGGCCTTCCCTAACTTAGCTACAGTTCAGAGGTGTACATTCCATCAGTGGACATGTTGGCTGCGGAGTCCTGAATTTTGAAATATTTATTAGTTTGTCTAACAAATTTATATAGCTTCCCAACTCACACATAGGTGACTCAGTTTATAATTTTTTAAAAAAGAAACTTAAAAAAATGTTCACCCACCACCACCCCATGTTTACTTGATCATGAAAAATGATAACACCATATATTCATTCCTTGTAAATATATGATAAATACAGAAATAGAAATGTTTTTAGGGAAATATCAGGAATCAATGAACAAGAATATTGACTCTTGTCCTGCATGTTACTACTTACTCTGCATGTTATGAAAGTTGTAACTAAGTGAGAAATATGATTTGTTTACAATCCAGTACAAAACCATTAACTTCCAGAGGTGCTGCCAAACTGTTGTGAGAAAGTCTGAATTAGAAGAACCAAAATCCAGAATGTTTTCATTATTCTGACTTTGGGGCAAATCTTGATGTGGTACTTAAGACATGGCTTGTTAGTAGGCAGCCCATCAGCATATCTCATCAGATTCATTGTTCTTATCTTCCTGCAGCCTTCCTGCTCCTCTGTTTCTTCAGTTTCTGCTGCTCCCATGTCCTAGTGTGACAGACTTAATGGCTTGACAATCTTTCTGAACTCTTTCCATTCCTGTGCTTAGCCCTTACCACCCTTGCCCTATGGCACATATTCTACTAGCATCTGATTTTTCCAGTGCCTTCACTCCTTTTCCAGATTTCATTCAATCATCAATTTTGGGGGTATTTTTCCTCCTTCCTTCAAATCCAAACCATTTCCACAAGAAAAAAAATTACAAATCCATATTAACATTTTAGTTTGAGAATAGAACATTTAGAAAAGCATTTATGGAAAGTTCTACAAGCAGCCCTCTTTAGCAAGTTTAAACAGATATTTTAAATATGGCATTTGAACCTAATTGCCCAGGTTAATAAGACCCTTGCTATAAAGAGTAATATATTTTGTGAGTGCCCTGATTTCACCCTTCTGTGTTTTAATACTCTGTCCGAAAGAAGTTTATTCATCAAGTCTTGAAAAGATTTGGGAACAAGAGGAGTAATATTTTGAGAGACAAAACATCTGGACGTTCCACCCAGAACATTACAAAGTGGAGTCAGATTAACTTAGAAGGAAGTCATTTAAAAATACACTGCAGCACCAAATTGCCTTCTCTATATTTCTATGATAAGCCTGGATGCACCTTGACAAAGTGTGTGTGTGTGTGTGTGTGTGTCTGTGTGTCTGTGTGTGTAGTTTAGAGATCAAGAATTCTGCTTGCTATTTGAAATAAAAAAGGCAAGTAAAATGTCTGTATGAAACAAAGCTTATAAAAAAGACAGAGTGCAAAAGAAGGCCATCTTTCTATACTTGTGCTATGTGACTTGTACATTAGATTTATCTGTCAGGCCTGACAAAAGCTAGTAAATCCATAATCAAGCAAACACCATGCCAGGATATTATTACACTATTTCTTCCCCTCAAGAACAATATACCCATGGAAACTGAGCAAGCAGCAAAACCCACCCAGATGCTCACTCTTACTTCAGAATTATGGTTGATGCATAGAAATTTTAATCAGTGTACTGACATGTACTTTATAAATATTAAAAAGTTTCAGAGATTTATTTCAGGGATGCCACAAAATTTTGCAGTGTTTGCCATCTGGGAAGACACTAGCATTATCACTTCTCATGAAATTATTTCAGCATAAATTTCCTCTTAATTAATATGACAACCCATTTCTCTAGTCCCCACCATGACTGAGTGTGACACTCCCAGTCCATCTGGATTTTAGTAACTCTATGGTTTTCCCCATCAGAGCTTGGTCTAAAGTTGCCTACACCATCTGTGGCAATAGTGACATTATTGTTCTGTGTGAGTCCTTCTGATTTGTTCTAAACTCCAGATATAAGTACGAAAAAAAAAAAAACACGCACATTCTTTTCAGTGTGCACATAGAAGTCACCACTGAGGAAACATGCTATGAATATATGTAAACTGTTAAATTAGCTTGCCACGTTTTCACTGAAGGTTGGTGATGCTGCCGTTTGGGCCATTGCCAAAGATTTATGTTTATATAGGCTAGCTCATAACAAAAAGGTTTAGTGACTCAGAGATATTGATCAATTAGAATAACAAAATTCAGATAGCAGTGCATAGCATACTGTTGTGTTGCAAATTTGTCTTTTAAATCATAGTGAGAATGGGGAAGAGAAAGAGAGAGAGAAAGAAAGAGAATGGCAAACACTTTCTAGTTAATCTGCCAAAGAGTGTATTGGGGCTGTTCAACATATCATCAGCCTTCTGTCTGCTTACCTTGGAGGCTATTTAATGGGCAGAGATAGGCAAGCACGAGAACATAGAATTAATCATCCTTGCTGCTGTTCAACCATGAGAAAATGTGAAACACCTGAAAAGGAATGACTGGTCCCAGCTGGGTTGCCCTGCTCTTTAGCTAGCATCATCTAAAGCCGACAGGTAAGAATGGAAAGGAATGAGGAGAAACCTGGCAGTCCAATATTTATTCAGCTCAGCAGATAAATCTAATGCAATCCAAGATGACGTGCATAGCTGAAGACTTTTTTTATCCCACCTTCATTCACCTATGCAAAGAGAACAGTAACTGAATTATTAAACTGAAATGGCATGAAATCTTGTAAACCCATGAATCAAGACCCTGACAATTGGTTTGAAAGCAAAGAATGGCTTAACTATTTGCCAATAGCATATACAAATCAAGTAAGATTTTTACTAAATACTAATGAAAAGATCAAATGATCTTTTTTTTAGGGAGAAGAAATAATTGTATTTCTTGCTGTACTACGTCATCATGGTGGATGGGTGGTCCAAGGAGGGATATGTGAAAAACAGGAGTATATGCCAAAAGTATATATTCCTAGCAGAGTCATTCAGATCATTCCAACCACTCAGCTAAAGCAAATAGGTACCTATATTGAGCAATAGTGATATATAAAAATATCAGCAGCAGATTATCAATTTAGTGACAATGGCACAAGTATCAATTCATGTTTCACTGGACAAGGCAATGGTAAATTGTTGCTATATTTTTTCCAAGAAAATATAAAATGGATAGAAAATATAAAATAATTGGGGATATAGTGCTGGATGATGATCCCCAGTTCAGATGGTATTCAATATGCTACTGAGGAAGAGCTAAGAATATTTTGGAGTACTATTGGTGTTTATGATGTCACTACATTGAAGCTTTTGGAATGTGTTGTTACTGATCTTATAATAGAATAACAGAATTGGAAAGAACCTTGGAGGTCTTCTAATCCAACTCTGTGCTCAGATAGGAAACCCTATTCCATTTCAGATAAATGGTTACCTGATCTTTTCTTTAAAACTTCCATGTTGGAGCACCTACAATTTCTGGAGACAGGTCATTCCACTGATTAATTATTCTGTCAGGAAAGTTCTCCTTAGTTCTAAGTTGTTTCTTTCCTTGATTAGTTTTCAACCATTGCTTTTTGTCTTGCCTTCAGGTGCATTTTAGAATAGCTTGACTCTCTCTTCTTTGTGGCAGCCCTTAGATATTGAAACACTGCTATCATGTTACCCTTATTCCTTCTTTTCACTAGATTAAACATAATCATACTGTTTATGACTCAAGACAGGAAAGCAAAGAAAGAACAGTTCTTCTTTTATATTTAAGAAGAGTAAAACAAGACTGGTACTGGGCTGCAATGCAATAAAAAAATCAATTAAATGTTGTGGACAAACCTTTAATATGACTATCATTCAAATTTATGCTCCAGTCACCAATGTAGAAAAAAGTTTATGCGTTTGATATTGTGTCCCATTTTAAATCAATAGAACATTCAAGTCAGATATGCCACTTGTGATTGGAGACTGGAATGTTAAAGTTGGTAATACAAAAGGAAAAATATAGATGGAGTGGGCTTAGGAAGCCAACATAAAGTAGGAAACTGACATCAATTCTAGCATTCCAACTTGAATTTCATTGATAGAGAACCAAAAGAATTATGGAATGAACTTAAAGAAGTTGTTAAGGATAAAAGTGAATAGATACTTCCAAAATGAAGAAAGAGAAGAAAGGAAACTAGATGTCACAACAATAGACATAACCAAAAGAGAAGAGAAAGCAAATCAAGAAAGACCAAAATTTCAGAAAGGAACTTAACAGTTTCAGAGAGCTGTTAAAAGAGATAAGGAACAGTGTTACAATAGCATCTATAAGACATTGAAGATGTCTTATACACATGGAAAAAGAAGGAAAATCTTTCAAAAATCTCTGAATTCAGAAGGTGGTAATAGAAAACAAAATTAAAGTACTCTGCTTATTATCAAATAAAAAGGCTACAAGAACTGATGAAATGCCCACTAGAACACAGCAAGCAACAGAAAAAGAATTAGTCAAGGTCTATCCACATTATACCTACAAATCTGGAGAACAACACAGTGTCAAGAAGAGGTCAATCTACAAGAATATTTAACAGAGTGCAAAGTGTTGTACGAACTGCTTCATTTCACATGCTAGCAAAAAAGTGCTTAGGATCATCTAATGCATATTAGAGCCTTACATGAAAAATAGTTCAATCTGGCTTTAGAAAAAGGCAAAGGAACATGAGACATAATTGCTGAGACTTGCTGGGTAATTGATAGAGTCAAAGAATATCAAAAAGAAGTCAGCATCTGTTTCATCAATGATATTTTTAAAGAAATGCCTTTGGTTGTGTGGTAAATGCTCAGAAAAATGGGAATTTCAAAACATTCTATTATCCTCATGAGAAACTTATATACAAGTCAGGAAGCCACAGTGCAAAAAGAACATGGTGAAACATGCACTAAGACCATGGAAAAGATATCCAAATGCCATGAAATGTCCAGACAAAAAAGTACAGAATCATTCAAATTATAAAGTGAAAGGGAAAGTTTGATTTTAATAAGCAAGACAGGAAGAGTATTAATGCCTTTGAACTTTTATGTTAAAGAAGACTCCCAAGAATACTATGGGTAGCCAAGAAAGCAAACCAATGGATCATTAAACAAATCAATCCAAAGTTCTCCCTTGAGACCCGGGCTCAAATAATCCTACTTCAAACACATGTGAGAAAGATTTAGCTTTCTGGAAAAGGCTCCAGTACTGGTAAAAATGGAAGGAAAAAGAAAAAGAGGATGACCAGCAGCAAAATACAGGTATTCAGTTACAGTAGTGAGAAATGCACTATTGGATACTTTAAAAAATGTGTTAGGCATCATGAGAAAATCTATCTATGTGGTAACTAAGAGTCAAAATGACTTTATGATACATAATCAAGAAACAAGCAACTATATTTTCTTAGATACATATTTCTTATTTGGAATAAAGAATAAGTGGCCTTTGTATCACAGAGCAAAAAAAAAAGAATATATTTATACCCAGCAACTAAAGGACAGATTAAGCAGTGCTTACTCTTTTCACCATAGCTATTGTATCATTATTTTTCTGCCACAGTAAAACTTTAGAATCCTCTTTGACGTGCTGGCCTATAACATTTGACCACACTTACAGGCAGATATAAAATCAATTTTCTGTACTCCCATTTATCTCAGCACTGCTGTTTGCTGGTTCTCTAATGGAACGACTCTTCTGGAGAGGTAGTTATTTTACTTCAGAGTGGCATTTCAGAAGCTTTAAATGGTCTGAAGAGATGGTGTGTGGCCTTTAGGAATATTTTAGTTCTGCTTTCTTCTGAAGAAGACTCCCCACCCCCAGGCTCTCAGAAACAGCTCACTTGAGGGAGGGAGGCTGCTGAGTGAGCTGCAGAAAGACAGGTCTGTCAAACATAACCTTTGTAAAAGGCTCCAGACTAGCTTGCCAAAATCACAATGTATACCATAATAACTCTAACCTTATTATTGTTTATTTATTTATTAAATTTTATGTAGATGCTGTGGGTTTAATTCCCTCCAATGACAAGACAGAACTTTCAATTTGGCTTAATTTTTCCTCCTCTGTCACTATCCTAAATTTGTTTCTGGTTTTGCTGAGGCTTTTTTTGAGGGGGGGTGGGGGGGGGTGGAAGTTCCTGTTGGAACTTCTAATAAACTTTAATGCAAGACATATTTTGTATTTCAGAAAAAAACAGTGTTTTATAAGAATATACTATTAAAGCAGCTGACTTCCAGATGTTTTGAGATTTCAGAATTTCAGACTAACAATAATGTTATTGCTCAAATTCACGAGGTATTGATTAAATTAATCAAATGTAGTCAAATTCATGGAATTTGTTAGTTATCTTTAAAAGTTTCTATTGTATCCAGAGAGATAAAAAAAGTTAAGTTTTTTTAATTGTAACAGATGACTTTGAAACAGGGATTTTTATATTTATATTCTTTTTATAAAAGAAGTCAAACACGATGTTTCACTGCATATTTGTATCTAGCCAGCAGAATAGATAAATTATTGCAGTCAAATTCTGGTTTACTAGGAGAAAAACTCTGAACAATGTTCTTTCCCATTTTCCAGAGCAGCTCAACAATTGCTTTATGAGTTTCCTTAAACAAATCTATTGTAGATAACTGTGCTCCTTCAATAAAATTATGTTATTTAATATTAAATGTATGCATTTTTTCTTGCCTCTGCAAGAAACCTATTGTTGGAAGAAATTTCCCCAGTTCGTTCCCAGCTGGAAGAGCCATGGACTGCTGAAAAGAAATGGATTCCAAAGCCAGCTGCCAGAAAATGGAATTATTTTAATGAAGGAAGGGAAGAAGCAAGTGTGATTCAGCTCAAGCATTCTTGGCATGCAAGCAGCTTGGAAGTGTGAATCTAAGCCTTTATACTTAATTCCCCTTTGAAGCTCCTATAGCTTGATTGCTCTGGATTTTGTTTTCCTGTTTTACTGGGTTAATCTTGGTCCCAGGTCTTTTGTTTTTCCTGTCCTTGGAGTTTAATCCTGTCAGGGACAGGAAAAAGGGAGCTCTAGTTTTGCCTTGGTGAGTTATTTTTAACCTGATGTCCTTATCTTAACGGTTCTACTAAAGTGTTTCTGTTGTCACCACTGTTAGCAGGACTGCTTTTCTTTTCAGCTGGTGCTTCTTGGTTTTCTTAAAGGGGGAAGGGCTGGCTTGACTCTCTTGGCACTGTTTTCTGAAGTTTTTGATATTGTGAGGTTTGTGGCACTGTCCTTTTGGGGTGTACTTCCCACACCATTATACTTCTTACATGGTCTCTTTAGACATCTTAAAGTAATAAGACATTAAAGCTTAGAATAATTCTGTTTGGATGTTAAGTTGCAAAAAAAAGGTAATTATTTTTTCAAAAAACAAAACAAACAAATACAAACCTGAAAAAAAATATTTCACTGTAACTTAGCATTACAGTAATAATAATTAACAATATATTAATTTGCTGGAGTTTTTTTCTATTATTAAATGTTTAAAAGTATGTAGTAAACAATTTTTTTATTGTTTGGGCACTATTGGGAGGTTGAGTTGCTTGTAATTAATAAATGGCATCAATTATTGGAAGCAATGGCAATATACTTCATATCATCCTTCGCCATCTTGATGTTCTCCAGATGATTAAAGCTCTGGTTCCTTTGACAAAGCTAAGAATTATATTATCCACGGACATCTAGAGAGTACCAAAATGGGAATATTATACTGCTTTCAAATCATCTTATATATAAATTATATAAATTCAAGAAGATACAGGAAACATATCCCTTCTCTTTAGTTATTGAGTGCCCATATCAGAAATAATAGTCATTAATTATAAAAAATAAGACCAGGTCTTATTTTCTTTTGAAAATAAGCGCTTTCTGAAATAAGCGCTCAGCCTTATGTTCAAGGAAGTGTTATTTATGAGGCGGGGGGCCAGGCAAACAGCCCCTCATGCCAGCTTCCTAAAGAGTCACAGCAGACTATCCCACCATCCACGAAACAGCTGATTTGTGGATATTGCTCATCATCCTTTCCTCCGCAGCTATGGAAGCATTTATAAAATGTTAACTTTTAACACCTTACTGGGCTATGTGGGTCATGATGAAATAATGGTAAAAAAACCTGTAGATACCAGTAGCAGCTGCTACAGTCCTTTCAGAAAGCCAGTAATAGGCACAAGGTGCATGGGGCACATTTCTTGCTGCAGAAATGGCCACGCCCGAGGAGTGCTTTTGGGAGAGAAGGCAAAGGGGAAGCGATCAGCTTCATCTCACTCTTTGCCCTCGGTCCCCTTATTTATTGTCCTTCTTATCAACAATTTTTAAGTCTGGTTTGTTACATAGCAGATGCTTATCTGTTTGAATTCTAAAGTTCCAGAATATTTCAGTTTCTTCATTTTTAATTACTTTGTCTCTTTTGTGGTTCCACTAATTCTTGCTTGCAGACAAATGGTATTATTATCATTTTATTTATTAAATTTATGTGCCGCTCATTTTGTTGTCACGTGACTTACAAAGTTTAAAAAGCTAATGTAAAAACATTGAATATTAACATAAATATAGATTAAATAAGTTAAAAATCATAATTCGAGAGAGTGGAGGTAGAATCTTCTTCCCAGGCCTCTAAGCATCTCCAATATAGAACACCCTCATGGGAGCCCCAGGCTAAGCAGGACCTGAAGTCAAGTCTCCTGAACACTTCCAGGAGTCTTTCATTGACAAGGAATTCCTTGATTGACAAAGTTCTGCAACATACCTCTTCTGATGGAGGTGAGCCAATCCTTTGAGGCAAAACAAATCTTCAGATAATTTGCCCCATAACATGAAGGCTTTAAAAGTGACAATGAAAACATTCATATTTTTGCCTTCTGAATAATTTAAAACCAATGAAAAAACTGAGAGAAAATATTCTTACTAATGTTACATTTATGATATTCTATAAGAAGCATATTTTCAAATACAATGTCTGTGATCTTCTTTAAATATACAAGTCAAAATTCCAAATAATACCCCTTCTGTGTTTATAAAGCCGTTATAAGGAAGATTATTTTTTTTCATTGATACTGTTAAATGTCTCTCTTAGAATCTGTAGTTACCCACTGTAAACAATATTGTCTCATCCATCAATCCATTGTATTAAATCATGCTGCATATGTAAGTAGCACAAATTTGGTGCTTCAAGGTTTTCTTCTTCTCAGCATCATGCTAAATGATGTCAAAATGTCACTTAGTTGAAGTTTCTCTTTTTAATTTCTTGTTTCTTATCCATACAGAACAGCCTTGTAGAAGGAGACAAGTATGGTTCACTAAATTGGAAAAATGCTTACCCATTTAAGCAAAGCCCCGGTTTTATAGTATCATAATATTTTCCTTTAGTGAAAGAATAGGAGAGTGCAAGGTTTTACATAATCTGACAGCTGTGTAGTTGCTGGCAAAGTGAGTAACTTTCTAAAAAAAACCTTTTCTCATTATCAATGTCCTTCATTCAGATATTCAGTTTTGATCATTAGAATAAACAGATTGATATCAAAAGTCTGTTAGGGGTTCTCTGATGGCTCATAAAGAATCTAATAAAATCAAAAGTATAAAATGCTTTCTTATAAATTGCCAGCCATGTTGCAGATATATAAAAGATTAAGAGGGCATTCCATTAGCAAGAATGAATGCTTTGAGTTGGCAAAGGAAGTGTTGTGGTTCACCGGCAGCAGGTATGGATGGCTGAGGATTCAGAGAGCAAGGCCACGGATGACAGGCCTGCATGTGATGCAGGGATGGGGCTGGGACTGTCAGAAAGTGGAATGCTGCCTTCGGAACATGAGGAGGCTGGCAGCAGTAATGCAGAGCAGTCTGTGCCCAATGCGCATGCGTGCAGGGCTGCTTGAAGAAAGGAGCAGTTGCAGCAGCATGGGCGACTCGGGAGTAAGGCTGCAAAGATGATGGCCCCTCCATTAAAGGATAAAAGCCAGCCCTCAGAGCTGGGATTCTTTGCAGGAAGCAAAGAAGTTTTGCACTTCAACTCTTGTGGATGTTTGGACTATCCTGGTTTATGTTTGGAAATTTTTGGTTTTGATTATTTCCTTGCAATTTAATCTAGTGTTCTTGGCAGCCTTGCACAACCTTGGCAAGGCTTGTTCTTATCTGGGACAATTAGTTTTTAATAGTGTTTTACTGTGAATGAACGGAATTCACAGAGAAGCATTTAAAAGGTTTTGCTTTTATCTCTGTTTGGTATTTGTTTGCTTTGAACGAGGTTTGAGTTAGAACAGTAAGTAAGTTGGATGGTGATATCTTGTGAAACAGAATAAATAAAAGAGGTTTATCGCATCCAGTTTGGAACTATTGATGGTGTTTTGTTTTGTTTTTAAGTAAGAAATACTTCATGTGGTTCAACTTTCAGGGAAGAAATGACAAATTAAGGACATCTGGTGCCCCTAGGAGCAGCAGATGAATTGACCAGCAATTCGTAATTCCTCTCTGGACAAGAAGAGGACTTGAGATTACCCACAAGTGCTGCCACAAGTGTTCCCTTAATGAGGAAGGTTCAGGTTTCTGTGGTTTTAGAACTATAGGAGGAGCCACTTTGCTCAAACTGCTAAAAGATTTTAATTAAATAAAAAATAAAAAACAGCTGAAAGATTATTATAATTTTTATTTTGGAAGCTTAAAAATGGACCAAGGGTCCAGATTTGAAATTAGATTTTGAAAATAATTATAAGAAGTAATGTGGAAAACATATTTGTTTTAAATTCTTTAAACCAATGATACTTTAAAGGCTGGCTACTAGAGGAAACCAGAAAAAAGTAAAGAATACAAAATTCAACTTACAAATAAAGAATGAGGCAAATAAATAAATAAATATTAGACATGCTAAAGAACATTTTAAAGAATGGGCTGAGAAGTTAATTTTAAGAATGTCTGCCTCTGATTGAAAGTAGCTTAAAAAGTGGCATTTATTTTAAGGAAAATGATAAATTACAAAAATTGTAATGAATTGACAATATTTATTTCTTTATATGTTTTTTCTTTTTCTTATTTTTTATTTTTTTTTCTCTTTTCTATTTAATTTTCTTTTCTGCACATTTTATTTTTTAAGATTGTATTAGTTTTTTATTATTGTTAATTGTAATTTTTAATAAAATTATTATGAAAAAAAGAAATACTTCATGCAGCTAATGCAGTCCTTGAGAATTAATTGGAATAATGCAGATGTTTTCTTAATCTTTACTGAAATTAGAACTTTAAAACTGTAATGCAAGTAGAATTGAATTTCTGTTTTTCAACTTTTGTTCTCTAGAGGTTACATACTGAAATGATTTTTTTTTTCAGCATAACTTGTAGGTACTATAATTAGGGATCCTTGTGGAACTCTTTCTTTGTAGATTCTGAAATGAATTGACCTAATTTAGACCCTCTGGACTAAAGTGAAAACCAGAACTTAATTATCCAACAATACCTGAATGTTCTGACTTTAAAAAAATTAACTTGAAAGTACATTGAAAAAATCAGTCTTTTGAGGTAAAATATCTTTAGGAATACAGAGCTTGAGCAAATGCTTTGTACATGCATCATAACTTTATAATCAAGCCACCAGGGAAAACAGTTCATTTGGAGTATATGTGAATATCAATTCTGTCACCATGGTAGAAGCCAATAGAACTGAGCAGAACATTGATTAGATACCATTTGTGAAAACATCAGCTAACTCTCTTTCATAAATGCCCAGAATTCTGTCATCCAATCTAATACTTCTATATTCGTCTGCCATTTACATTTTATTTTTAAAAAGTGAACAGCCCATTGAAGCATAGTGAGAAGGCCAATAGAGATTATTCAATGAGTGACTGAATTGCTAAAAACTAGACTGATGGGGAAAATCTCATATGTTGGCTGAGCTCATATTTCATGTACTGGATTTAGAAGTGGATACACAGGGAAAAAAAGAGCTAGTGAAAGAGACCAATGAATCCAAATGTACCTGGAGAGAAAAAAATCAGGATGCTGCTTTTATATTGTGAAGACTTTGAGGTAGCGTTTGAGATGAAAAACAGGCATTCTGTGGATAAAGTCCCTTTTTTCCTCCAGAAACAAACCAGGAATTGCCATGATTTGTTGGTTCAATTTTATATCCTAAACTTCAAATAATTAAACAGAGAAATGTAAATCATTCTCAAGTGGGATATAATGGACAAAGGCAGTGGTGGAATTCAGCCAGTTCTCAATAGTTCACCCAAATCGTTAGTTAATTGATTATGCAGTTCAGAAAATAAAATTGCTGAAAATAAAATGCAACAGAGGGTTTTTTTCCCCTCTGTCCCTTCAGTTAATAGCTCCAAGCAGGCAGCCAATAACCACTTAACAGTTGCAGTTGGAATGCAGCCAATGCTTGCTGAATAAAGTCAATAAACAAGACTTTTTATAGCTACTGCAGTGTTAGCTACTTCTTCCTGCTACGGGAAGATACAGGAAGGGACAATGATGCAGCTTGATCAAACAAGCCATGAATTTAATGCATATGTGGTCCAGTCAGCTATATTGCTTCTGCTGTGAAGCATCCAATTTAGAACATAGAGAACATAGAGTATTAGATTTGGAAGGGTTAATGTCTTTTGGCAGCATGCCCAGGTTCTCAATTAGCATGAACTCTTAGTTTCCCTTTCAGATGCTTTGGGGTTGATTTTTTTAAAAAAGGGAAAATCACTGTTTTCTGCACTGTTTTAGTGGTTCCTGACACTGTCCATTTGGGGTGAACTTCCCTCATTCTTTTTGCAAGCCTATAGTGATGAAGCAACCACAACATCTGAAGGCAAGCTATTCCACTGGTTGATTGGTCTCACCCTTAGGAAATTTTTCCTTACTTCTAGGTTGCTTCTCTCTTTGGTTAGTTTTCATCCATTGTTCGTTCTTTGTGCCTTTTGGTGCTTTGGAAAATAGATTGACTCCTTCATTTTTGTACGAGCTCCTCAAATTTCCTGAAAGTTAAAACAATTAATCAGTGAAACAACTTGCCTCCAAAAGTTGTGGATGTTCCAACACTGGAAGTTTTAAAGAAGAGTTTGGATAACCATTTGTTTGAAGTGCTGTAGGGTTTCCTGCCTAAGCAGGAGGTTGGACTAGAAGACCTCCAAGGTCCTTTCCAATTCTGTTATTCTATTCTATTCTAAATATTGGAACAGTATTCTAATATTTATTTTGTGCTATTTTATTGTGAGTTGGACTAAGGAGAAATTTTATAAGGGTGAGACCAAACAAGTTGACCATGCCCACCCAGTCACATGACCACTCAGCCATACCCACCCAGCTGGTCATTAGAGCACTGAACCAGTTGTTAAATATTTGAATACCATCATGGGACAAAGGGTTGTATTTACCATAAATGCATAATTCAGCCACTGTTCAGTAAATAAGTCTTGTAAAATT